>CM038670.1:209012722-209752722 GCA_021605145.1 Aegilops bicornis | reverse complement strand
TTTCATCCAGCCGGGCCAGGACACATTTCGTCCCCTCAAGATCAATCCTCACCTGGAGTACTTCAGACTACATGTAGTATCCGCCGGTAGGGCCATCTACGCCAGTAATGCCTCAACGCCCAGTACTGCAGCACCTCGCCACGGCCACGCGCCACCACCGGCCGGTTCATCTCGAACGAGTGAGTCATGAACCACGCCACCACCATGAGAATGACATGTGGGCCAGCCGCATTTAAAAGGTCCGCATGTCATTGACTCATAGGCCGTGTACTAAGCCACTGGCTCGGGTCCTGTGGGCCCCGAGAGGAAATGTAACTCCTGGCAGGCCTTGTGGTGCTCCCCGCAGCACGAGCTCATGCCAATCCTGAATTTGTTTCTTACTATTACCAGCTTCTCCTCCGTTCCTAAATATAAGTCTTTTAGACATTTTAAAAGGCTACCACATACGGATGTATGTAGACACATTTTAGAGTGTAGATTCACTCATTTTGTTCCGTATATAGTCACTTGTTAAAATATCTAGAAAGACAAATATTTAGGAACGGAGGGAGTAGTAAGGTACACGTGCATTGCACGCATGAGATTTGGTAACCAAATTATGAATAAATAACACACTATAGCATGTAAGCTTTGAGTCATATATGCATGATGTAGATGTTCGTTTAATTCTTATAGTTCATCTAGTTCAAAATCAATTAGTTTTATAAAAAATCTATTTTAAGATTCATGAAATTGTGCATTGTAAAGCATAAAGTAAAAATAAATAGTGACAATTCATTTTGAAAAAAGAAGTTTGGGCAATTAAGATATCATTAGGTTTTACACATGGGATTACTCCTGCATGGGTCAATCACAACAGGTGTTTTGTAAAAAAAATGCATCTTGATGTTCCGTGCAATGCACGGGCATCTTGCTAGTCTCTACTCATATAAAAAGCGATTTGGTGATGATGGTGTGCCTGCCATCCTGCAATATGGACCGTCTGATCTATATCTGACGGATAGAAAGCAAACTATGAAAATTTTGCAAAAAGATACCCGCACCCCTCTCCATATTTGCAGATAAGGACTTCCCTCGTTCATCTTCCTCTCCCACGAGATAAACAGCTCGTATAAATGCATCTTGATGTTCCATGCAACGCATGGGCCTTTTGCTAGTTATTATTATTATATATATAAAAAACGGAGTTGGTGATGATGGTGTGCCTGCCATCCTGCAATATAGGTAGTCTGATTTATATCTGACGGATAGGAAGGAAACTATGGCAATTCTGCAAAAAGATACCCACATCCCTCTCCACATTTGCAAATAAGGCCTTCCCTCGTTCATCTTTTTCTCTCACAAGATAAACTACTCATAGAAATGCATCTTGATGTTAAAAGTGGCAACGCATGGGCATCTTGCTAGTAGGGGTATAGATGTGTAGGCCGCATGCGTTGCAATGGATCCAAAGTATATCTATTTAGTGGAGTGCACTCTAAACACATTATCTATTTATTTTTCTCTAACCTTTCGTAGCCATGCAACCGAGCCACATAAGCTTCATGGGTGCCACCCACATCATATTATTCATATTACATTGACTGAAAAAAAGATAAATCACCCAAAACAAAGATCTTCCCTGCTTTTTTGTTCCTACGATGTTGTGTCGGTACGCATTACCTAGTATAGTGGTAGTACTAGTTGTAGTACAAACTTCTTACTAGTAGGAGTAGTACGGAATGCACCTACTCTCTATCAACGAGCCCCATCGCACACCAAATTTCTTGGCTTCCGTACAATGACTAGATCTTTCCCTCGCTTCGCTTTTCCAACCCGTGGCAAAGCGAGTGCGGTTTGCCAATAGTCGATTTGCTCAACGGCGGTCCCACATGAAAGTGAAAATGCTAGGCAACACGCCTTGCCTAGCTATGTGGCGTCTTGGGACCGGGCGTGGAGTACTCCGATTCCGGGCATGTGTGGAGTGCGGCGTGAACGCGGCAGGCCTTTTCCTTTTTACTAGCAATGTGCCTGCATGCGTATGCACGGGATCCAAAGTAGTAGAATAGTAGTACTTGTTCACAAACTTGAAAGAAATCACTCTTGTTTTGATATACTCCTAATATATTACTTTTCACTCAAAATATATTTCTCACTGCTTTTGATGAGGTGAGGGAGGGATGTGGTTTCTTTCAAGATAATAATGGGTTTTACGCAAATTGGAGCAGCATAAGTGGGCTATTGTTGAAAAAATTCCACAACTTACCTCCACGATGCGTTAGATGCAGAGATCTAATGGTCGAAACAACGGATGGCGGACACACCACCATCACCAACCGAGTCTTTTATAGGAGTTGGAGTAGAGAAACATGTATAACTTGTAACATTTGGTTACGCTCCTTAGCACGATCGATAGATAGAAATAACGATTGGAAAGCGATATAGGCGGGGCTATTTCCACCGAGATAAGCGAGGTAATGCGTAGTAGCTATAGGTTGGCGATCGTCGGTTTGGTCACATGCAGACCGACATGTTCTAGTGTTTCTAGCAAGATACCCATGCGTTGCACGAAGTTGATGGAAAAGGTAAGCACAACTTATAAATTGAGGGATCGAGTACTAGTTACAGTGATGCATATAATTAAGCAAAGGGATCGCACATGTCGTTATTGACTGGAATGCAATAGCACAATTAGAATTAAGGCCACGATGATGCGATCGCAGAGGTGGCTACAGGAGGCAAGAAGAAAGATGCATCCATCAATGTACGACCTCCTCCTCCTCAACTTAGTGAGTCGGGCCACCTACCGCGTGCTAAGGAAGCGAGGCTTTTGTGGTGAGGTCAAGGTGCTTCTCAAAGAAGGCATCCAAGGCTTCCACCGGTTGAGGAAGGCCAACGTCGTAGCGTCCTCACTGGCCTTGTAGATACCTATGTACACGATTTGCTCGTACATGTGGATGTGTAGGTCAACGAATTCTTGCAGGGCGAGGCGCCTCGTGGCGAGCGCGACCTCCAGGTGGACATTCTTCGTGGCATCGGAGGCGGTCAGCAGGCCACCAAAGGTGCTTGAAAGAGGTTCACCATGGAGGCCGATTAGGGTGGCGAGGTGCAATGAGTGTTGGGGAACGCAGTATTTCCAAAATGTTCCTACGATCACGCAAGATCTATCTAGGAGATGCATAGCAACAAGTGGGGAGAGTGTGTCCACGTACCCTCGTAGACTGAAAGTGGAAGCGTTAAGTGACGTGGTTGATGTAGTCGAACGTCTTTCGCGATCCAACCGATCAAGTACGAGCATACGGCACCTCCGCGATCTGCACATCGCTCAGCTCGGTGACGTCCCATGAACTCTAGATCCAGCCGAGGCCGAGGAGAGTTTCACAAGACGACAAACAGCGTGGTAGACGGTGATGATGAAGTTACCGACGCAGGGCTTCGCCTAAGCACTACGACAATATGACCGAGGTGGAAATCTGTGGAGGGGGCACCGCACACGGCTAAGATCAACTTGTGTGTCTATGGGGTGCCCCCCTCCCCCGTATATAAAGGAGTGGAGGAGGGGAGGGCCGGCCTCCTATGGCGCGCCCCAAGGGGGGATTCCTACTCCTACTAGGAGTAGGTTTCCCCCCTTTCCTAGTCCAACTAGGAGGGGGAAGGAAGAGAAGAGGGAGAGGAAGGAAAGGGGGCCGGCCCCCTCCTCAATTCGGATTGGGCTTGTGGGGCGCGCCTCCTCCACTTGGCCGCCTCCTCCTCTCTTCCACCATGGACCATTAAGGCCCATTAACTCCCCGGGGGGGGTCCGGTAACCCGCTGGTACTCCGGAAAATGCCCGAACTCATCTGGAACCATTCCGGTGTCCAAACATAACCTTCCAATATCAATCTTCATGTCTCGACTATATCGAGACTCGTCGTCATGTCCGTGATCACATCCGGGACTCCGAACAACCTTCGGTACATCAAATCACAAAACTCATAATACATATCGTCATCGAACGTTAAGCGTGCGGACCCCACGGGTTCGAGAACTATGTAGACATGACCGAGACACATTTCCGGTCAATAACCAATAGCAGAACCTAGATGCTCATATTGGCTCCTACATATTCTACGAAGATATTTATCGGTCAAACCGCATAACAACATACGTTGTTCCCTTTGTCATCGGTATGTTACTTGCCCGACATTCGATCGTCGGTATCATCATACCTAGTTCAATCTCGTTACTGGAAAGTCTCTTTACTCGTTCCGTAATACGTCATTATACTCATTAGTCACATTACTTGCAAGGCTTATAGTGACGAGCATTACCGAGAGGGCTCAGAGATACCTCTCCGATACATGGAGTGAATAATAAACATTTATCATGATATAAGGAAATATAAACAACAATTTTATTATTGCCTCTAGGGCATATTTCCTTCAGTCTCCCACTTGCACTAGAGTCGATAATCTAGTTCACATCGCCATGTGATTTAACACCAATAGTTCACATCACCATGTGATTAGTTCACATATCCATGTGACTAATACCCAAAGGGTTTTACTAGAGTTAATAATCTAGTTCACATCGCTAGGTGATTAACACCCAAAGAGTACTAAGGTGTGATCATGTTTTGCTTGTGAGAGAAGCTTAGTCAATGGGTCTGTCACATTCAGAGCCGTATGTATTTTGCAAATTTTCTATGTCTACAATGCTCTGCATAGAGCTACTCTAGCTAATTTCTCCCACTATGTATCCAGACTGAGACTCAGAGTCATTCAGATTGGTGTAAAAGCTTGCATCGGCGTAACTCTTTACGACGAACTCGTTATCACCTCCATAACCAAGAAATATGTCCTTAGTCTTCTAAGGATAATTTTGACCGCTGTCAAGTGATCCACTCCTAGATCAATATCATACCCCCTTGTCAAACTCATGGCAAGGTACACAACATAGCATACTTTATAGAACCTATGGCTGAGGCATAGGGAATGACTTTCATTCTTTTTCTATTTTCTGCCGTGGTCGTGTTTTGAGTCTTACTCAACTTTATACCTTGCAATACAGGCAAGAACTCCTTCTTTGACTGTTCCATTTTGAACTACTTCAAAACTCTTGTCAAGGTATGTACTCATTGAAAAATCTTATCAAGCGTCTTGATCTACCTCTATAGATCTTGATGCCCAATATGTAAGCAGCTTCACCGAGGTCTTTCTTTGAAAAACTCCTTTCAAAAACTCCTTTATGCTTTGTAGAAAATTCTACATCATTTCTGATCAACAATATGTTATTCACATATACTTATCGTAACAAATTGTGAGTGCTCCTCTCTCACTTTCTTGTAAATATAGGCTACACCGCAAGTCTCAGATAAAACTATATGCTTTGATCAACTTATCAAAGCGTGATATTCCAACTCCGACATGCATGCACCAGTCCATAGATGGATCACCGGAGCTTGCACATTTTGTTAGCACCTTTAGGATTGACAAAACCTTCCGATGCATCATATACAACTCTTCTTTAATAAATCCATTAAGGAATATAGTTTTGACATCCATTTGCCATATTTCATAAAATGCGGCAATTGCTAACATGATTTGTACAAACTTTAAGCATCAATACGATGAGAAATTCTCATCGTATTCAACACCTTGAACTTGTCGAAAACCTTTTTTCAACAATTCAAGCTTTGTAGATAGTAACACTACTATCAGTGTCCGTCTTCCTCTTGAAGATCTATTTATTCTCCATGGCTCGCTGATCATCGGGCAAGTCCACCAAAGTCCACACTTTGTTCTTATAGATGGATCCCATCTCAAATTTCATGGCCTCAAACCATTTTGCGAAATCTGGGCTCATCATCGCGTTCTCATAGTTCGTAGGTTCATCATGGTCTAGTAACATGACTTCCAGAAAGGATTACCGTACCACTCTGGTGCGGACCATACTCTGGTTAACCTACGAGGTTTGGTAGTACCTTGATCTGAAGTTTCGTGATCATCATCATTAGCTTCCTCGTTAATTGGTGTAGAAATCACTGGAACTGATTTCTCTGATGAACTACTTTCCAATTCGGGAGAAGGTACAATTACCTCATCAAGTTCTACATTCCTCCCACTCGCTTCTTTCGAGAGAAACTCCTTCTCTAGAAAGGATCCACTCTTAGCAACAAAGATCTTGCCTTCGGATCTGTGATAGAAGGTGTACCCAGCAGTTTCTTTTGGGTATCCTATGAAGACACACTTCTCTGATTTGGGTTTGAGCTTATCAGGCTGAAACTTTTTCACATAAGCATCGCAACCCCAAACTTTAAAAAACTATAGCTTAGGTTTCTTGCCAAACCACAGTTCATATGGTGTCATCTCAATGGATTTAGATGGTGCCCTATTTAACGTGAATGCAGCTGTCTCTAATGCATAACCCCAAAACTATAGTGGTAAATCGGTAAGAGACATCATAAATCGCACCATATCTAATAAGTACGGTTATGACGCTCAGACACACCATTACGCTGTGGTGTTCCAGGTGGCGTGAGTTGGGAAACTATTCCACATCGTTTCAAATGGAGACCAAACTCGTAACTCAAATATTCGTGTAGCGATCCGACCTCAGACGGTCAAATCTCTGTTGCATAAGTGTCATCCCTGGATCGGAAATGCTGACACACACAGTACTTGAAGGATTTATAAAAGAGTGCAATCACACACTTATTACATCGAATGTCTCAAAAGAGAACTTATTACAATAATATGGCTTAAGGTCATCTAAATAAGATAACTGCGGAAGCATCGAAGGTAAATGAGTCCATCAACTCCAACGGCATAGCTGAGTGCACGACAACGACCTAGCGCACCTTACTCTTCATATGAAAAGTCTGCAACATGATATGTTGCAGCCCGAAACGGGTCAGCACATGGAATATGCTCGCAATATAACACAGTAGAGCAATGAACAGGTAAATACTAACACTACATGCATATATGGCTGGTGGAGGCTCTATGGTTAACATGTTTTTGCGAAAAGACAATTTTTTCCTACATCAAAGGAATATATTTTATTTAACTATCATGGTAGTTGTTAAACATTGAGAAGGTTCCTCCAACTCAATCCCAATTAAGAAGTATAAACAACCCAACAAATTAATTTAGAGTAATGAGATCAACATGATAATCCAAGAACCCGGATACTCAAGATGTCCATAACCGGGGACACGGCTAACCATGATTAGTTTGTACACTCTACAGAGGTTTGCGCACTTTTCCCCACAATACTCGATCTCCTCCGTTGGATTTCTTGCACTACATGGTGTTTGAGAAACGATGACCGAGACACAGTCTTTCTGAAGCATTAACACTTTACTCTGGGTAGACAGTACCACCTACATCCCCTACATCTCCTAACCTACCACTGAAAGAGGTCATGCAACATACTCAACTATGCTAGAGCCCATAATAGCTTGTGGCTGCACACGGAAGTTTCTAGCATGAATTATCTTATGATCCCTTTGATCCTGGGTGGCGAGCCATAGGATGATCACAGGTACTCGAGATATCCTAGGACAACACTTTGGATTCTCTAGGTGCCATAACCAATCCACCCAGGATGTGTATTTAAGTAGCCACCTTAAGTTAACCATTACTTAACAATCTCACATACATCATGGATACACTCAAACCCAATCCACGTCTCTGAGCATAGCATAGCATAGCGATATAAGCATAACGTAGAAGTAACTCCCAAGGGTTTGATAATAAGCGAGGCAATAGGTTTTACCTCATCATCTACTTCCCAATACCCACAAGTTAATCACATCCTAATCATGCAGTGTTTGAGGATTGTAAATAATGCATAAAGCGGGTAATAAGGAAGCATGATCAATGTGTTACTTGCCTTGCGATGATCCGCATAACCCTAGAGAGACTCAGAGTAGCACGCTCAAGACCGAATTCTATTGCAAACAAACAATAGCATACATAAGCAATCAAGAATATATGCAAGGGTAAAACTCAGATGAGAAAGTCCAATCTGAAAATTCAACTGAAGAGCTTCGATTTGCAAAAAGAATCAATCAAATCGGAGCTACGAAACTCAAACTACGATCAAAAGAAGTTCGAATTCAAATCTGCTTGAAACCAAATTTTAAAATGTTAAAACCATGTTGAAGTTGTTTAACTGGAAAAAGGGGTTCAAGACAAAGATTTTGGCGTTGGTTTCACTGGATTTGGACGAACGGTTAAAAAGTTGCGAGGACTTGAAGATTAGGGACTAATCTGCGTTAAGAATAATCGCGGATAGGTCCCTGGCCGAAAATAAAATAAAAAGAAAAAGACTACGGCGCGAACGTCCGCTAACAGAGGCAAACGAACGAATTCGTTCATTAAAACAAACTAAATAGAGAGCGTTCGCTAAATAACAAACCCTAAAAACCGATCTTAAACCGAAAACCGAAAAAAACGAACGAAAAACCAGCGAACCGGGATCGGTTTATATCGACTAAACGACGGCAACGAGGTCAACGGCTGACAACTCGAATTCGGGAGGCGCGAACGGCGGCGCAAGGTCAGGGTCAACGGCGAGGCAAGATGGCCAAGGGGCGGCAATAGCGTAATGAAGCAGTGGTAGACGGTAAGGCGGCCTGGTGTGGGCTGGCGATATGGGGGAAAGGTCGGGTGGGGTTTATAAAGAGGGGTGCGGTGGCTTGTGGGAGGGTCAAGTGAGTCCCAAGTGAGGCGGCGGCGGCCTGACTTGGGACTCAGATCCCAAGTCGGCAGAGGCTATGGCGGTATTTGGGTCGGCCATCAGCTGGGCCATTGACTGTCAGGCGACGCCTGTTTTTATAAAAAATAATTAAATTCATTAAAAGGAAATATCCTAAAAATATCTAAAAAAAACCAAAACAATTTTCACCATGTAAATAAAATATTTAGAACAAAGTGAACATTTTTCTGGCCTAAAAATGCAATTTTGAAAAATGCATATTTTCCTAATTCAAATAAAATAGCAATAAAATCTAAATAAAATTATTTTTTGATTTTAACATCTTTACTCCAATATTTATTTTATTTTGGATAATCTCCTCTCTTTTATTTTTAATATTTGAAATATTTCGGAGAAAAAATTATTAAAACCAAAATGATCCTCTTTTCAAATTTGAGAAAAATTCAAGTATGAAAATAAATGACATCCCCAACTCTCTCTCCGTGGGTCCTTGAGTTACTTATGATTTCCAGGATCACAAACAAAATGCAAATAAAATATGATATGCATAAGATGACCTATGTATAACATCCAGATTGAAAAATTGGGATGTTACTAACCTACCCCCCTTAAGATAAATCTAAGCCCTCGAGATTGGGTTAACTAGAAAATAGGTGTGCTTGGTCTTTCCGTAGGGTTTTCCTCTCGTTCCTGTGTGGCTTCATCCTCGGTATGGTGGCTCCAATCGAACTTTGCAAAACTTGGTAACCTTGGTGCGTGTGACTTCATTTGGCAAACTTGAGAATCTTGACAGGTTTCTCCTCATAGGCCAGATCACTATCCAACTGAATTGCTTCAAGGGGCACTGTATCTCTCAGAGGAATATCGGCCATCTCAGCATGTCACTTCCTTAATTGGGAAACATGAAACACGTCATGAAATCCTGACAGTCCTTCGGGTAACTCCAACTTGTAGGCCACTTCTCCCATATGCTCCAAAACTCGGTATGGTCCTACAAATCTCGGGGCTAACTTTCCCTTGACTCCAAAGCGTTTAACTCCTCGTAGAGGTGACACACGAACATATGCTCTATCTCCGATTTCATAGACTACCTCCTTGGGTTTAGAGTCTGCATAACTCTTCTGTCTGGACTGGGCTACCTTCAGTCTATCTCGAATCAACTTAACCTTCTCTTCTGAATCTTTGGTCAAATCTGGTCCAAACAACTGACAATCTCCAACTTCATCCCACATCAACGGTGTTCCTCGCACCTTCTCCCATACAAGGCTTCGAAAGGTGCCATCTTCAATCTAGCTTGGTAACTGTTGTTGTATGAGAACTCCGCGTATGGCAAATTATCATCCCAACTAGATCCATAATGTAGCGCAAAAGCTCTCAACATGTCCTCCAGAATCTGATTGACTCTCTCGGTCTTTCCAACTATCTGCGGATGAAAGGCTATACTGAAATCTAGTCTGGTCCCCAAGGTCTGGTGCAGCTGATGCCAAAACTTCGAAGTAAATCGAGTCCCTCTATCGATCACGATGGTCCTTGGAACTCCGTAAGACGCAACGATCCACGGTCATATATATCTTGGCCAACTTCGCGACTTGTATAGGTGGTTTTCAGCACGGGATAAAGTGAGCCACTTTGGTCAAACGATCCACTACTACCGGATAGAATCATATCCCGATCGGGTCTGGGTAATCCGTGATAAAATCCATGCCAAGCTTGTCCCACTTCCATTCGGGTATCGGCATAGGCTGCGATAATCCCGCGGCTTCGATGTTCTACCTTCACTCTCGACATACATCACATACTGGCTACATACTCGGCAATATCCTTCTTCATACCACCACCGTAAACGCTCCTTCAAATCCAAATACATCTTGGTGTTTCCGGGGTGTATCGAGTATGGCGAGTCATGGGCTTCCTGAAGTATTAACTTACTGATCTCTGCATTATTGGGCACATAAACACGGTCCTCAAACCACAAAGTGTCGTGCTCATCCTCACGAAAACCTTTGGCTTTTCCTTTACTCATCTTCTGCTTTATCTCACCGATCTCTTTATCGTCCTTCTGAGCTTCTCGAATCTTCCCCAATAATGTTGATTGAACCTCCATTGCTGCAACAAAACCTCTAGGGACTATCTCCAAACGAAGCTCCCTGAGATCTTCGACTAACTCGTTTGGTAATCCTCCGCTTACAAGGGTATTGGCAAAAATCTTCCGGCTCAAAGCGTCTGCTACGACATTGGCCTTGCCTGGATGATAGTGCAACTTCATATCATAATCCTTTATAAGCTCCAACCATCTCCTTTGCCCAAGATTCAGTTCCTTCTGCGTGAAAATGTACTTCAAACTCTTGTGATCCGTGTACACATCACAGCGGTTTCCAATAAGAAAGTGTCTCCAAGTCTTGAGTGCATGAACTACAGCTGCTAACTCCAAATCATGCGGTGCATAATTTAACTCATGCGGTTGAAGCTGGCGTGAGGCATACGAAATAACTCTTCCGTCTTGCATAAGTACTCATCCAAGTCCTAAGCGAGAAGCATTGCAATACACTTGGAAATCCTTGCATTATATCAAGCAGAGTCAAGATGTAACCAAAGCGCTTTCTTGACTCCACGAAAACTTGCCTCACATTCATCATCCCATTTGAACTTAGTTTCTTTCTTCAACAACTCCGTCATAGGCTTCGCAATCTTGGAAAAATTCTCAATGAATCTCCGATAATATCCATAAGTCCTAGAAAAGCTGTGGATCTCTCCTACCGAGGTGGGTGCCAACCACTTTCGATGTGTTTTGAACCTTGGTAGGGTCTACTTTGCTATACCTTCTCACGATATAACATGTCCAAGAAATCCCACTTCCTTCAACCAAAACTCAAATTTCTTGAACTTAGCATACAGGCGATGTTGCTTGAGATTCTCGAGATCTAATCGCAGATGCTCATTGTGATACTATTCATTCTTTGAGTATACCAAAATATCATCAATGAACACCATAACGAACTTATCCAAGAACTCCATGAACACTTTATTCATCATACTCATGAAATAGGCAGGGGCATTAGTCAATCCGAATGACATAACCGTATACTCATATAGCCCATACCTTGTGGTGAAGGCTGTCTTAGGTATATACTGTTCTCGGATCTTCAGCTGGTGGTATCCTGATCGCGGATCGATCTTGGAGAATACTTTAGCTCCTTGCAGCTGGTCAAACAAATCATTGATCATCCGTAGTGGGTACTTGTTCTTGATCGTCACTTCATTCAATGCACGATAATCAACAACCATTCTCAAAGATCCATCCTTCTTCTCAACCAGAAGCACTGGGGCTCCCCATGGTGACGAACTTCGTCGAATGTAACCTTTCTCCAATAACTCATTAATCTGCTTCTTAATCTCCTCCAGATCATTTGCGGGCATCCTGTATGGTCTCTTCGATATCGGTCCGATTGTCCGGCAACAGCTCTATCAAAAAACTCAATGTCTCGATCTGGCGGCATGCACAGTAGTTCCCTCTGAGGAATACATCCGGGTAATCCTTCACTCTGGGCACTTCCTCTGAACAACTCCTAAGAGGGAATTTACTTGGGTTCTCCTTGGCGCATGCCTGGATACATACTTAATCCTTCTTCCCTCCAGGGTGGTGAGCAGAATTGACCTTCTAGCACAGTCAATGTTTCCTCCATACTTCGATAGCCAATCCATGCCCGGTATTATATCCAATCCTTGTGACTCCAAAATTATTAGGTCTGAGGGGAAGACATGGCTACCAATGGTTAAGGGTAACCGATCACACCATCGGCTGGCCATATACTCTGCTCCTGGCGAATTTACTAACATGGGTGACCTAAGGGCTAAAGTGGGTAGCTTAAAATTGTCCACAAATCACCTTGATATGCATGAATGTGATGCACCAGTATCAAAAAGAACGAGAGCAGTAAATGACTTAACCAAAAACTTACCGATGCTTGCATCGTCGCTCCTCAACCTCCTCACGTTGATGTGGTTCACGGCCTCTTGTGACGGATTGGGCTTCTTCCCGAGCTTCCTTGCCATTTCCATTCTTTGCTTGAACACTTTCGGTGGGCGTGGTGTCCGATCTTCCCGCACTTGAAACAAGTAATGTCACTTAGATCCTTCTTCGCAGGTGTAGAGGGATTGGAATGGTTCTGGCTGCTGCTTCCTCCATTTCCATTCCCATTCTTGGGGCCATTGTGGTTATGCGAACTCCCTCCATTGTGAGTGTGGCCTACATGGTTATGGTGAGTGTGTCCTCCTGAGTTCGGGGTAAAACGAGGTCTCAACTGAGCTCCTGAATTGTACTTCCCTTGTCCATACTTCCTTTTGCGGCTCTCGATCTGCTGCTGCTTCCCTTCAATCATAAGAGCCTTGTCTACCAACTCCTGGTAGTTGTTAAATGTTGCCACCATTAATCGCATACTCATCTCATCATTCAGTCCTTCCATAAACTTCTCACCTTCGCGGCATCAGCCACATCATCTGGGGCATAGCGAGCTAACTTACTGAACTCATCCACGTACTGCCCCACAGTATGATTTCCCTGGTGTAAGTTGTGAAACTCACTCTTTTTCATGCTCATAGCTCTAGTTGAGACATGTGCAGTGCGGAACGCTTGCTGAAACTGATCCCAAGTGACATTGGCTATGGGGAAAGTGGCTGTGTAATTTTTCCACCATGAGGCTGCGGGTCCATCCAATTGATGCGCGGCAAAACACACCTTCTCAGCATCTATGCAACCTGCGGTGGTCAACTCCCTTCCAATCCCGCGTAGCCAGTCATCAGCAACTATCGGCTCGGTGCTCTTTGGAAAACATCGTGGTTGCAACCTCGAGAAAATGGGCTAAGTTGTCAATCGGAGGTGGTGGCGGTGGAGTTGTTGTTGTTGCCTTAGTTCTGGACTAGTAGCTGCATCTAGGCATTACGCTGTTGGATCAACTAGGTGAGCTCGGTAGGAAGACAAATCCGGGGTCACGTCTTGGAGGCATCTGATGAGTTTAGAGGGGAGAGATTAGAATAGAATGAGGTCTAGTGAGAAAGCACTACCCATATGCACATGAGACAAACACATTCATATCACACCACTCAATTCACACAAGGGCATACAAACGATCTAGCTACCGTTACAAAAGTGCTCGGACTACTACTACATACATGGGGGAAATACTACTGATAATATGGTGGTCATCTAGAAATTTTGATTGATGGAAGACTCCATGATATCTGCTCCAGATAAGTCTTCATAATCATCATCACTACTGTCGGGGTCAGAGTCGGTGTCGTCGATGATGATGTAGTCTTTAGAACGAATGTCCTCGGGATGGTCGTCATCTCCTCCTCGCGCGGGTCTCCCATGAATACTCCTAGCTTCCTCATCAGGTCATCATTCTTCTCCACTAGTATTGCGATTTCCTCCTTGTATCCGTCGCGTGTAGACTTGAGTTCCTCTTCAAGCTCCATGTTCCTAATCATCACCTTCTTCAGTTCTATCATGCTTGCACACATTTGGTTCTCTTGGCGACGAATGTGCTGGTTTAACTCCTGGATGAAAGCTGCAATGGACCTGTCCCTCCTGGTGCTGATCATCTCCCATTGCTCATCTCAGCACCCACATATCTGGTAGATGGTGTCCTTGAGATCCTTGTGATAAACTTCGCTGATGCGTCCCATGGCGTTGTGGGCTGCCATGCTCTTACCTAGACTCTAGGTTGGTGCATCAAAGGAAAACTCTGTGGGCTCGATGGCGGCGTGAATGTCCTTCCCCGGAACTTGAACTTCGAATCATCCAATGCTCCTCTTCCCGTAAAGTGGCGGTGTAGGTCCCGTGAAGCTTGGTATTCCAATGTTCGGTACCTAGTGACTTCCTTCAAGTGTCGTCCAAAAGGTGTGTCTTCATTCGGTTGTGCAAACTTGTTCCTTGAGTCTGCCATCCTATAGAGTGGAAAATGGAGAGGAGTCAGAAATGAGTAGAGAAGAGTGACCTATGGCTTATCTTAGTGGTTGTTGTCGGTGTCAAAACCGGCGGATCTTGGGTAGGGGGTCCCGAACTGTGCGTCTAAGGAGGATAGTAACAGGAGGCGGGGGACACAATGTTTACCCAGGTTAGGGCCCTCTCGATGGAGGTAATACCCTACTTCCTGCTTGATTGATCTTGATGATATGAGTATTACAAGAGTTGATCTACCACGAGATCGTAGAGGCTAAACCCTCGAAGCTAGCCTATGATTATGACTATTCCTGTCCTACGGACTAAACCCTTCGGTTTATATAGACACCGGAGGGGGCTAGGGTTACGCAGAGTTGGTTATAAGGGAGGAGATCTACATATCCGAACTACCAAGCTTGCCTTCCACGCAAAGGAGAGTCCCACCCAGACATGCGACTAAGTCTTCAATCTTGTATCTTCATAGTCCAACAGTCCGGCCAAAGGATATAGTCTGGCTGTCCGAGGACCCCCTAATCCAGGACTCCCTCAGTAGCCCCTGAACTAGGCTTCAATGAAGGCGTAGTACGGCAAGGCATGATTGTCTTCGACATTGCAAGGCGGGTTCTTCCTCAAAGTACTCCATAGAAAATTTCACAAGGATAGTGTAATGCAGCTTCGCAAAACAAATTCCACATACCATAGAGAGTATAATATTTCCACAAATCTAATCTGCTGACAACTTTTCATAACATGACATCACGCCACGGCCCAGTCATTATTGAACCATTTTTCTCAACCAGCTACTGCACATATTGCGAGGTGGTTTTCTTGGCACGTCTTGTCGAAGCAGAGATCGTGTCCCCTTATCAAGGGATTCTCATCAATACGGGTGTGGGTAACCCAACCGCGCCATCAATTATGGCGCTTGGGGAATAAGCGAGTTTATGTGACGCCCGGATAGTTACGCTACAGTAACCCTCCGCTAATGATGCCACGTCACCTCGATTACTGTGGCTAATCTCGCATTAGTTCGAAACCGATTCGAATTCAATTTAAAAAATCGAGCAAATAATAAAAAGTTTTCAAACATTAAAATAAAAATGTTCGGTTTGTACTAAATATTACATAGATAGTTATGGTGTAGAAGACATAGCTTTATAAAATGCATAAATATTATAAATTGAATTAAAACAGAAAAGAAAAGAAATAGAAGAAAGAAAATAAAAAGAGAAAACAAACAAAAAAAGAGGAAAGAAAACCCACCCGGGCTCCGGCCCAGCAGACCATTGGGCCAAACCACCTGGCCGGCCCACACCGCACTCCATAACCTCCCCCCACTCCCCCACTCACCCACCGACAACCCACACACACCCCCGAAATATATTCCCCCCCCCTCTCTCCCGATTGGATCGGGATCGAGAGGAGGAGGCCGCCGACACCACAGTACACCGCCGCCTCGTCATCGTTCGCAGCCGCCTGGACCTCGCCGGCCTCCCCGCCCGGACCGCACGCCTTCCTCGTCCTCCTCCCCGACTCGCATCACCGAGCCTCGCCGCCCCTTCCCTCCTCATGACGTGGCGGCTCCCCTCTCCTCTCCCCTCTGCTCCACGTTGCTGTATCTAGCTGCGCCCAGCGCTTTCATGTGGCGAAGCGTGCTCCCAGCCGCCCGAGCACCGCTCACATTAAATCGTTAGCTCCACTACCTTTGCTTCGTTTGCCCTTCTTGCCGTCCGTGCCGCGCCCACCCCTTCTCTCGCGCCACGTCGCCCGGGGCGTGCCGTGCTCCGCCTCTGGCTGCCACTGCCGCTTCGCGCCTTGCCCCTACTGCGCGTCGTTCGCTTCGCCGAGCCGCCCGGATGCGCTTCTTTGCTGTTCTCTCCTGCTCGCGGCCCGGCCACCACTACGCTCACCGCCGGCAACTTCTCCGACCGTCTCAGGACGAGCCACTGCCACTGCAGGACGTGCCGCTCCAAGGGCCCTTCATCGCGCCCTCTCAAGACGCCAAACCATCGCCCGAAGCTGTGCTCCGAGCACCTCATAAATCCCCCTCGTGACTCGTAGGCGTTCAAAGCACACCCACGCACACTTAATCAAGCGAGATGCTTCATTGACGTGTGGGCCCGCCAAGTTTAATTAAGTCCTAAGCTCTAATTAACACCAACCTATTTTACCCAAATAACGCTAGCACCGGATCCCAACTATAAATAACCCTTCACTTCAAATGTGACACTGACTGGTGGCCCCACGTCCTAATTAAACTAAACTAAATAAACCTAAGTAACTCTAGTCTATGACATGTGGCCCCCCCACATGTCGGGCTTGGACTTGATCATTGGATATTTGTTGACTCAAGAAATAACAGGTCCCATTGTCATACACACACATGCACTGCTGGGTACACTTCATGTTTACCCATAGCATTTAAATACAAATTTAATTTCGATTTCAATTAAACCAGAAATTAGAAATCATTTTAAATCTTTAAATTTTAATATAAAATAATCCGTAACTTGGATGAAAATACTTTGTACATGAAAGTTGCTCGTAACTATTTAGACGAATTCAAATATGCAGTCCGTTAAATTCGCCCACATATCCCTAGCATAGCAAACGTGCAACAATCCCCCTCCGGTTAAATGCGTAAAGCGTCAAACACCGGAATACTTTATCGGATGTTTTTCCCCCTTCGTCGAGAGCACCTTACTACTACGTTAGGTCACCTCTAGCACTAGCGTAATGCCATGTTACACTTTTGTGATGCTTTGATTGCTCTTGTTATTTCTTGTGTTCCCCTTCACATTTACTTCTTTCAGTAGAACCCGAGACTGCCAATGACCCCGATTCGACTACGGTGTTGACGACCCTTCCTTCTTGCCGTGAGCAACCAGGCAAGCCCACCCCTTGATCACCGAATATCGCCTATTCTTCTCTCAGATCGCTTGCATTAGAGTAGTGTAACATGTTACCGCTTTCGGTTAATCCTATTCGATGCATAGCCTTTGTCATTATTGCTATAGTTGTTACCCTTACACCATCCTACTGCTTAGTATAGGATGCTAGTATTCCATCGGTGGCCCTATACTCTTGTCAAAATACGCCATGCTATACTCGGGCCGTGATCACTTGGGAGGTGATCACGGGCATATGTTATATACTTTATACTATTACATTACTTATGATAATCTTTGTTTGGAGATGGGGGTCAAGGGCGTGGGTGGCTCCATCCCGGTAGAGAGGTGGGCTGGGTTCTGACAGCCCCGATCACATTACTTTAGTAAGCGGAGGCGGCAGAGGTTGAGACCACCTAGGAGATAGGTGGGCCTGGCCCTGGTCGGCATTCACGGATACTTAACATGCTTAACGAGTTCTTAGTATTTGATCTCAGTCTGGCCATTTGGTCTATACGCACTAACCAACTATGTGGGAAAGATATGGGCACTCGGCGTCGTGGTATCACCAAGCCTTCGTGGACGTCGGATCGAAGCGGCGCGGCCACGGATTGGAACGTAAGCACGCTCTTGTATTAAGGAGGCTAGATTACGCTTCGGCCGCCCTACATAACGTGCTTGGTGTGCAATGGGGCGATGGGCGGACCCTGCGCCATAGGATTTAGACCGGCAAGGTGCTTGACCTCTCTGTTGTGCCTAGGTGGGGCTGCGACGTGTTGATCTTCTGCGGCGGGCATGACCTGTAAAAGTGTGTCCTACCAAATGGGATCGAGCGTGTTGGGTTATATGGTGCACCCTCAGTGAAGTTTATCTATTCGAATAGCACGATCTTGGTAAAAGGGACGACTTGGAGTTGTACCTTGACCTTATGACAACTAGAACCGGATACTTAATAAAACACACCCTTCCAAGTGCCAGATACAACCCGGTAATCGCTCTCTAACAGGGCGACGAGGAGGGGATCGCCGGGTAGGATTATGCTATGCAATGCTACTTGGTGAACTTACCATCTATTCTCTTCTACATGCTGCAAGATGGAGGCTGCCAGAAGTGTAGCCTTGACATGACTAGCTATCCCCTCTTATTACGGCATTCTGCGATTCAGTCCACCGATATGTGCCCTTATCTGAGATACCCATGCATATGTAGTGTAGATCCTTGCTTGCGAGTACTTTGGGTGAGTACTCACGGTTGCTTTCTCTCCTCTTTTCCCCTTTCAATTCTACTGGTTGTCGCAACTAGATCTTTGGAGCCAGGAGGCAGGCGCCACCGTCGATGACTCCTACTACACCGGAGGTGCCTACTACTACGTGGAGGCCGCCGATGGCGACTGTGAGTAGTTTAGGAGGATCGAGGCAGGAGGCACATGCCTCTTCGATCTCAGTATCCCGATTTGTGCTAGCCTTCTTAAGGCCAACTTGTTTAACTTATATGCGTACTCGGATATTGTTGCTTCCACTGACTCGTCTATGATCGAGCACTTGTATTCGAGCCCTCGAGGCCCCTAGCTTGTATTATGATGCTTGTATGACTTATTTTATTTTTAGATTTGTGTTGTGATATCTTCCCGTGAGTCCCTCATCTTGATCGTACACGTTTGCGTGCATGATTAGTGTACGGTTGAATTAGAGGCGTCCACAGTTTACTGAGCGGTGAGGAGGCGCCGCAGTTTGCTCCGCCCTTATAAAGGGACAAGGACTCCTCCTTTTTACCCACGCCTTCTTCTTCCCTGCCCATCCATTCTTGCGCACTCGAGCTCCAGCGCCCAAGTTCGCATTTTCTCCGCAAGATCACTCCAAAACATGTCCGGAGCGGGAGGCAAGTGGATGGTCTCCTCCGTACGGAGGAGAACATTACAAAGCTCCGGGAAGCCGGATACCTGGCCGCAGATATCGCGCCTGCCGGCTCCCGGATCTGAGGCAGATCATCCCCACCCCCGAGCCTCACGAAAGGGTCGTGTTCCTTACCCATTTCGTCCGCGGACTAGGGTTTCCCCTCCACCCATTTGTCTGCGGGCTCATGTTCTACTACGGGCTGGACTTCCATGATCTGGCCCCCAATTTCATCCTCAACATCTCGGCGTTTATCATCATGTGAGAGGCCTTCCTCCACATCAAGCCCCACTTCGGCCTGTAGCTGAAGACCTTCAATGTTAAACCGAAGGTGGTGGTCGGCTAGCAAGCGGAGTGCGGAGGCGCCGTGGTGGGCAAAATGCCCGCGCCACACAGCTTGAAGGCTCTATGTGGAGACCGTAAAGGGGTGGTAATCGGGTAGTTCTACATCACCGAGCAGCGCGACACCAACTGGGTGGCGGCCCCGAATTTTGATCCGGCATCCACATGCGGCTCACCTCACGGAAAGAAAGGGCCTATCACGGGTTCATCGATTGGAATGACGGACTCAAATGCGTCAAAAACATGATAAGCAAGAAAATCAAGCTTGTCAACATGGTCCAAGTCATGCTCTTCCATGGATCCTCCGTGTCAAAGACGGGCAGTCACTTTGTGGGAGTTCGACTCGGCCAAGCACTAGACGCTGCGAGAGCTCTTCGACACGACGCACCAAGACATCTGGAAGGTGCTGTTCAAGTCTGCCGAGGTACCTCCTCCCCTTACCGAGGATCACAGACTTAGCGCAAAGTGCCTCGCCAATCCGGTAAGATTCTTATATCTCATAAGATGTTTCTCTCCCCAGTATAATCATGTGAAGGATCTGAGCCTTCATGCCATTTAACAAGACTGGGTCGCGACAGTGAGCATATCGATTGTCCGCCCCATTGCCCGAAGATCCGGCAGATGCTCTCTTAACGGAGAGATCTTTGGTTCCAGTATATATGAGGCGCCGGAGAAGAAGGCCAAGAAGAAGGCGCGGGAACCAGGAAAGGTCTCCGTCGCCAAAGGTCGTGTCGGACTCATCGTCCAGGATAACATCAAGCCGCCCTCCTCCCACGAAAACAAGGAGGAGGAAGAGGAAATTTCTCTCCCCAGTAGGGGGAGACAAGAAAAGGAAGGCCACCCCATGAGGCGAGGCCGAAGGGTCCAAGAAGGGAAGGACTCTCCTTCCAGACTGCTCCACGGCGGCCGCTTTTAGCGACGAGGAGTGGTTACCCAGGGACAAGCCCCTGGCGAAGTCGTGAGTATTCGGATACCATAATGGTTCTTGGTATGTTTTATTTTATTGCTTCTTACCATGCCAAACATGATCATGCAGTCCATCCAGAGCCCATATCTACGTATCCTCTTCAGATGATTCTTTGGGCCCGTCGAATATGAACAGCGATTCACTCCCGACGGCCTCCTCCCCGCCCTACAGACGCCCGAGGTGTTGTCTCGAAGGGCACTAAACCAAGGGGAGAAGGTTCCGGAGGCGCCCCAAGGCGACATCCCAGACCCTGGGTGCACAAGGGGCAAGATTCCCATGGGCTCTAATGCCGGGGCACCAAGTCTAGCCCCCATCCGAATACTGCGCCTGAACCTCCAGTGGTACCGGATTCTGTCAGGCGACCCCTCGCAAAGGAGAGCAATCCGTCAATGCCGATGGCCTCTGTCCATCCAGAGGCATTGGACAATTTTCTGGAAGCGCTTCGTGGCGCTTCCATTGATGAAGAGCACCGTACTATCATGAGTGCGGTGGTTGAGAAGGTTTGGTCCGCCCAGCGGATGGCCCAGAAGCTTGTGCGGCCTCCTAACAGGCTTTGAGGTAAGTAATCAAATTATGAGAAAATGTTACAACATAGACGGTAGCCCTCGATGCTCTGTTTGGTGTTCGCAAAGAAAGGCGAGCAGAGGATCAAAGAATAATCAAGGAGTCTAATCGAGAATATGTCTATGTGAATAAGCAAGCCATTGGCGGCATTGCCCGCTCGTACTGCGGAGGTCTCCGCACTGAAGCGGGACC
This sequence comes from Aegilops bicornis, assembly GCA_021605145.1. Classification (NCBI taxonomy): domain Eukaryota; kingdom Viridiplantae; phylum Streptophyta; class Magnoliopsida; order Poales; family Poaceae; genus Aegilops; species Aegilops bicornis. The sequence continues at coordinate 209,731,254 of CM038670.1, read as the reverse complement.
TTGAGCGGTCCAAGGAAGAGCTCGGCCTTACCAAGAGGCAGCTCAAAGAGAACAAAGGTAAGTTATACCCCGTCTGTATATTGATAAAGAAAAAAGAAGGTGGTTGTTCATAGGATCGTCATGAATTTTGCTAGGGGCCACAACCGAAGTGGCGGCCCAGAAGAAGGCGTTGTCTGAGGCCGAAGACAAAGCGGCCGAGGAGCGAGCAGCCGAAAAGCCGTAGAAGCAAGAGGCCCGAGTCGGCGAGGTTCAGCAAGAGCTCCAGGACTTCGTCAAAAAATACAAGTCCTTGGAGCGTGACTCTAAGACGCAAGGGTCCGAGCTTGCGAAGGCCCTCAAGAACGCACAAAATGCCAAGGCCGAAGCCCAAAAGGCCCTCCAGGAAATTGAAGCGATCAAGAAGATAGCGGCGGGTAAGGCATTCACTATGCAAAGAAAGCATGTGAAGGAAACTTTTCTTTTACTTACCCGAATTCGGAGCTCTCTAGGAGCGTTCGCAGATCTACCCAGCAGTGTGTCGGATGCCACGGAGTTCTACCGGGCCAAGGAAGGGAGCTCGACGGAGAATTTGTTCTGGTCTCAGTATACTGGGACCGAACATCCGATGCCCTTGAGCGACCAGCTGAAGCAACTGGTCGAGCTTCACAAGGCGGCCGAATCGGCCATGAAGGGCCTTATAGTCCGGGATGTGGCTGGCGAGCCCTACTGGCGCCTAGTTCGACTCGGTAAGGCGGCTTGTGAAACCTTTGCCCATGGTTTGAAGTCATAAAGCGGTCCGTCTGCATTGAGGGTGCACGCAGGGGCTTTGCCGGCGAAGGTGCACTGGCAAAGATGGACGCCTTGAAAAGCTAGTGAAGGAGGGCAGCCGGAGGGCAAGGAGCATCGCCACCCGAAAAGTATTATGACGGTGTCTCAAGGGTGCTCGCCTTTGTGCGAGAGAGGAATGTGCTAAAGATGTAATATTTGAATGAATGTACTCATGTGATCCTGTAATATGAAACTAGTTCATGTGCGCTATATAACGCTTGCTAATTTAAAATATTACCTTCTATGCGGCCATTCATAAAATTTGAGAGTTGGCAAGTCATCGGCTTCTGCCCCCATGTAACTAGTACTGAGGTGTTCGGGATAAACCTGATCACTCTTTATCCCAATATGGGGTCCTTCGAAGGAGGTGTTCAGCACAACGAACCAGGCAATCGGACTATAAAGCTTTAGCACTCTCACTTAGCCATAGAATTCTACAATTTTAAATTTTGGCGAAGCCCCTAGTATTCGGAAGGCCGAACTTGGGGTGCTATGTACGCCTAAATTGGACAAGGCCGACTCCTCGCTCGAAGCGGAAAAATCTTTAAGGATTTGAGACCTCTCGAACAGCGACCAGCTCTCGCCTCATCATGACAGTCAGTTTTCAGCTTTCTCTACTGAGGTGTTCGTCCGGAAGAACCAGGACACAATCGCAGTAGTTCTCCCAGTGCTACCTTAGCCGATATAGCGGAACGTAAGGTACCAAAACATGGGAGCCGGGCAAACCCAACTATTGACCCAAGACATGATTCGGAGCTGATGCATATAATGCTATAAGTTCGGGGTGCCGCACTGTCGAAAGTGTTCGGACTTTTCATGCCGTGTTATGGGGTACACTGAAGCCCCTGGCGCACTGGTCGTATCAGAATGTACGGGTGCAATTTTCATAAATAAGCAGACAAGAAAAAGGAGATGCAATAATAAGCTAACGCTATACATTGTTATTTAAATGATACGTCAAAGCGTATGCATACAAGTAGTGCAATAAGCAAAAAATAGGACTATTTGACATGTCCTATGCAAGGGCAAGCTGCGTATGGGTATGTAAAACAGGTATATCGATCGTTATCAGAGACCACAGGATTCCCTTATGCGTCGAGCTTCTTGCTTTCTTGGTATTTCCTTCCCGTAATGGGTCCGATAATCAGGCAGTCGGGAGGAGCTTCCATTGAGTAGGGTCCTAAAAGAGAGAAAATAATAAAGACATACGGGCCCTAAGGCGGTTTAGCCGCATTGTGGGCCGTGCCATGGTCGTGCCTCCGCCTGTGCCCATGGTATCTTGAGTGCGTAATTATGTGCGCGCGGCATAAATTTCGCCGCTTCACTGGGGCTGGAACGGAGGCCGAATTGCTAGGCGAGCAGTAAACGTGCCTGGCGATCCTCTTGCAGGGTACTCCGGACTCGCTTGAAGGTGTCCGAGGTCTTTTTCGCCGGATTGGCGGTTTGCCACATAAGGCTGCTTTGCGCTTCTCCTGCAAGGGCCGCAGTCTGCTCCTCCGTGCGGAGCGAGCGTTCTGTGTTTCCATTAACTGTTCTAACCCCGCGAGGTTCTGGCATTTTGAGCTTGAGGTATACATAATGCGGTACCGCATTGAATCTAGCAAATGCGGTTCGTCCGAGCAGTGTGTGATAGCCACTTCAGAAGGGGACGATATCGAAGATTAACTCCTCGCTTCGGAAGATGTCCGGGGATCCGAAGACCACTTCCAAGCAGGGATTGAGCACGTGCAATGTGCCTCTACACCTAGGATGACACCTTTAAAGGTGGTTTTGGTGGGTTTGATCCTTGAGGGTCTATGCCCATTTTGCACATCGTATCCTCGATAGAAGCAGGTTCAAGTGCTGCCACCGTCCATAAGGACTCGAGTGAGGTGAAATCCGTCAATGATGGGGTAAAGGACCAATGCGGCCGGAACCGCCATAGCCGGATACTAGCGGGGTGGTCCCTGCGATCGAAGGTGATCGGACAAGAAGACCATGGGTTGAACTTTGGGGCGGTGGCTCCATCGCATAGGCGTCTCTCGATTACTGCGCTTCCGCTCCCTCTTGGGAATATGGGTTGCGTATATCATGTTTATCGTTTTCACTTGGGGAGGAAATTTCTTACGTCCTCCTGTGTTCGTGGTGGTCAGCCTCCTAAATAAATCGCCGCTATGCAGCCCCTTTTCCTTATTTTCGGCATTCAACTTGCCGGCCTGTTTGAACACCCAGCATTCTCTGTTGGTGTGTGTCGGTGTAAAAACCAGCGGATCTCGGGTAGGGGGTCCCGAACTGTGCGTCTAGGCGGATGGTAACAGGAGACAAGGGACACAATGTTTTTACCCAGGTTGGGCCCTCTCGATGGAGGTAAAACCCTACTCTGCTTGATTAATATTGATGATATGGGTAGTACAAGAGTAGATCTACCACGAGATCAAGGAGGCTAAACCCTAGAAGCTAGCCTACGGTATGATTGTTGATGTTGTAGTTGTTGTGTTACTGGACTAAAACCCTCCGGTTTATATAGACACTTGGGATAGGTTAGGGTTACTGCAGTCGGTTACAATGGTAGGAGATCTACACATCCGTATCGCCAAGCTTGCCTTCCACGCCAAGGAAAGTCCCATCCAGGACACGGGGACGAAGTCTTCAATCTTATATCTTCATAGTCTTGGAGTCCGGCCGTGACGATAGTCCGGCTTATCCCGGACACCCTCTAGTCCGGGACTCCTCGGTAGCCCACGAACACAGCTTCAATGACGATGAGTCCGTGGCGTTGATTGTCTTGACATTGCGAGGCGGGTTCCTCCTCCGAATACTTCATAGAAGGTTTTGAACACAAGGATAGTGTCCGGCTCTGCAAAACAAGTTCCACATAACATCGTAGAGAGAATAACTTCTGCACAAATCTGCTGATGTATTCCGCGGCGTGACATCACACCACGGCCAGGCCTTTACATGAATCGTTTTTTACTGTTCCACCTCGGCGTGTTTGGCGAGGCGGTTTCCTTGGCACGTCTTATCAAAGCATAGATCGTGCCCCCTTATTCCGGGATTCTCGTCAATACGGACGTGGGTAACCCATCCGCGCCATTGATTACGGCGCTTGGGGAATAAGCGAGTTTTACCAGGCTAGTGGGGGATGCATAGGTTCGCCGTCCATATAAGGGGATAAGGATCCACCTTTTCACCTCGCCTTCTTCCTCCTTTGCTTATCCATTTCCTTTTCGAGCTCCAGCGCCCAAGTCCGCACATCCCACCTCGACCTTTCTCCAACCATGTCGGGAGGCGGGAGGCGGTGGATGGCCTCCTCAAATCAGGAAGGGCACATCACCAAGCTGCGGGAGGCCGGATACTTGTCCCGGCAACAGCGTCTGCAGGCTGCCCGAGCGGGGCAGCTCATTCCAACCCGGGCCCCATGAGAGGGTAGTGTTTCTACCCCACTTCCTCCATGGACTAGGTTTTCCACTTCACCCTTTTGTCCGAGGGCTCATGTTCTACTACGGCCTGGACTTCCACGATCTGGCCCAATTTCATCCTCAACATTTGGCGTTTATCGTCGTGTGTGAGGCCTTCCTCTCAGCATCCAGCCCCACTTTCGGCATGGTGAAGATCTTCAATGTCCCGTCAAGGTAGTGGGGCGGCCTCCAAGCGGAGGCGGAGGCGCCATGGTTAACAAGATGGCCAAGGTCCTATGGCTCGAGGGCGCTTTGTGGAGACAATAAAGGGTTGGCAATCGGGTGGTTCTACATCACCGAGCCACGCGACCACAGAATGGGCGGCTGCCCCAATTCAGATCTGGCTTCCCCACACGGCTCTCGTCATGGAAAGAAACGGGCCTGGCGTGGGGGATTCGGAAGAGCTATCGGGACTCGGACATGCGTCCAAAACCTGGTGGACAAGAATCTCAAGCTTGTCGACATAATCCAGTGATGCTCATCCACGGATTCTCCCACCAACGACGGGCTTTTTAATTTGTGGGAGTTCGATCCGCACAAAGAGAACCTTGAGTCGGCTCTTCGACACTCACGTATTTAAGATGCACGGAAGGTGCTGTTCAAGGTGCTGAAGCCCCAACATCCGCTACCAAAGATCACGGGTACAACGCACGCGGCCCAGCCGGCCAGAGGTAGTTATTTTACCCTACGGGACTCTTTTTCATAGATTGACTCTATGCGGGATCTAAAACTCCCTAATTTTTGACAGGACTGGTTGAAGACGGCCGAGCAGATTAATCGTCCGGCTCCTTTGCCGGAAGACCGGAGGACGCCTTGATTAGCGGGGCTGTTGGCTCGGCGCCTCACAATAATAGTCTCTTGGGAGAAGAAGGCCAAGAAGGAGGCCACGGGAACTCGAAGGAGTTCCCGACGCCAAATCTTGTCAGGTTAAAGCAGAATCTTCTCCCGAGGACGCAGGAGGAAGAAGAAGAAGCTCCTCCCCAAAGGAGGGAGGAGAAGAAAAGGAAGGCCGCCCCAACGGGGGTGGTAGGAGGGTCTAAGAAGGAAGAACCCTTCCTCCGGACTTCTCCACCAACGCCGACGACGATTTAGGAGGATCGCCAACATGGACCAAGCCTGGCGAGATCGTAAGTGTCCGGATACCCATTGTTTTTCATAATTGTATAGTGTTCTCTAATGCCGAACAATCATGCAGCTCGCCCAAGGGCGAGCCTCAATTCATCAAGCGGGTCCACAGGCTCGTCGGAAATGGAGAGTGCCTGCGCCTCGGCCGCCTCCTGCGCCTCACGCCATGGGACGAAACGCGGTGGGGCCCCAAGGAGGGCTTGGTCAAGAGGAGGTAGCGCAGAGGCGCCACAAGGCGACCTTCCAGGACTCCAGCGCTGAGGCAAGACCCCGGGGGCTCTAAGCCCGACCTCGTCCGGACTCCACCTTGGGAACCATCGCCAGTGATTCGAAGTGGGACAGCGGATCCTTCATAAGAAGGTAAGACGCCGTGTCCTCCGTCCCAACCGGAGGCACCGGATAGCTCAGGAGGCGCTTAACGGCGCCTCCATCGAGAGGAGCATCGCACTATTATGAGTGCGGTGATCCGGACGATTCGATCCGCCAAGAGCGTGAATCGACCGACGCCTGTACCCTTCTAACGAGGCTTTGAGGTAAGTTTAAAACATATAAAATGTTACCGTGACAGACAAGAGCTCATGATGCTTAGTTCGGTGTTGGAAAGAAAAGCGGTTGAGGATCTAAAAAGATATACGAGGAGTCTAATATAAGTATGTCAATATGGGAATGCAGTCACACACGACCTCTGCCATTAATCGATCAAGCGGAGCTCAATACATTGAAGCAAAATCTCGAAGCGTTCGAGAACGAGCTCGGACAGGCCAAGAAGCAGCTCGAGGACAAGGAAGGTAAGAAATGCCTTATTAAAGAAATACCTTATGGAAAAGGTTTTGGTTGCAAAAATAATGAAATAACATGGGTACATGAGGGGCTACTTAACGAGGTGGAGACCACGAGGGAAGCGGTGGCCGTGGCCCGAAAACAAAGCGGCTCATGCGGAGGCGACCGAAGCGAGAGAAAGGGGAGGCGCAGTGGCGGAGGTGCGACAAGAGCTCCAGATTCTCGTGAAGAAACACGAGGGTTTGGAGCGTGACTCAAAGACCCGAGAGTCCGAGCTTGCCTCGACTCTTGAGAGTGCCAAAGCTGCTAAAGCCGAGGCCCAAAAAGCCCTCCAAGAAATCAAAGCATTAAAGAAGATAGCGGCGGGTAAGGCATTCTTTATGCAAAGCAAGAATGTAAAAGTCAATTACCTATTACTTACCCGGATTCGGAGCTCTCCAGGAGCATTCGCAGATTTGCCCCGTAGTGCGTCCGATGTCGCCGCGTTCTACCGCCAGGGAGGAGGGAGCTCCACGGAGAAGGTGTTACGGTCTCGATGTCGAGGCCGGACATCCGGTGCCCCTAAGCGACCAGCTGAAGCAGCTGGTCGAGCTCCACAAGGTCGCCGAACAGGCCATGAGGGGCCTTATAGAGCGTGGCCATTGGAGGCCATGCCCGGGAGCTACCGCCGGCTTGGTGCGGCGGTGGTGGATGCCTGTCCGGCGGCTTGAAGTTATCAAGCGCTCCATCTGCATTGAAGGGTCCGTCGGGCCCTTGCCGTGCTAAAAGTGCACTTGGGGAAGCTGGATGCGAGAAGCTTGTGACAGACGGACCAGCGAAGGGCCATGAGCATCACACGCCTGGAAATGTATTATGAGGGCCTCTGAAGGGTGCTCGCCGAATAGCGGATGAGTGCTCCAAGGATGTAATTTTTAATAGACTCGCGTTTGTTATTACAGACGCTGAAAACTTGTTCATATGCTCTAAGCAACGCTTATTAATTTAAAATATTACCTTAAATGCGGCCGTTTATCAAATTTGAGAGATGGCAAGTCTTTGGCTTCAGCCCCCATGCCACGAGTGCTGGGGTGTTCGGGATAAACTTGAGTGCTCTTGTTCCCATCCTTGGGTCCATCTAGGGAGGCGCTCAACACAACGAACAAGGCAACCGGATTTATAATGGTTGAACACTCTCACTTAGCCATAGAATTCTATAATTTCAAATTTCGTGAAGCCTAGTATTCGAGAAGACCGAGTTCGGGCGCCATCCACGCCTTTGGCTTCTGGATAATTACGGTTCCTCGCTCTAAGCGGCATAAGTCTTTAGGGACCCGAAAAACCTCTCAAACAGCGACCGGCTCTCGCCTTATCATGACGGTCAGTTTTGGCTTTCTCCACTAAGGTGCTCGACCCGAGAATAAGCGGGGCATTAATCATGATGGTTCTCCCGGTGCTACCTTAGCCGATATAGCGGAGCGTAAGGTACCAAAACACGGGAGCCGGGCAAACCCAACTATTGACCCAAGACATGATTCGGAGCCAATTCAGTATAATGCTATAAGTTGAGGTGCCGCACTTGTGAAAGTGTTAGGACTTTATCACACCATAATTTTGGGATACTTGAGCCCTCAGGTGTATTGGCCGTACCAAAGTGTACTACAGTTGCGACATGTCGTGAAATGAACATATGTATATATATAAAGGAATTAAAGCAATAATAAGCAAGAGCTATGTATTGTTTATTCAAAAGGTACTGCAATGGAAGCGAGCGATACAAATAGTGCATTAAGCAAGGGATGGGACTACCTAACATGTCCCCTCCGAGGTAAGGCGATGGTATGTAAAACAGGTATAATGCTCATAACAGAGACCACCTGAGCACTTGGCGTGGCCTTCCGCTTCCCTGGCTGTTGCATCGTGAGTTCGGCGATTCAAGTGCCGGACAGGACTGTTCGAAGACGGAGTCCTGAAAGTAAAAAAGAAAAGAAAAAAGGAAAAGGGAAAAAGAAATGACAGCCTGAGACGGTAGCCCACAGGGCGGTGATTGAGCCTCACTCTTGGCGTGCGTTGTCTTGCCCTCCCCATATGCCCATGGTATCTCCAAGAGCGTAACTATATGCGCGTAATACTAGGATTCGCAATTTCGTGAGGGCTGGGGTTGGGGCGGATTGCTACTCGTGCTTGAATCGTGCCAAGTGGTCTTGTTGCGAGGTTACTCGGTAGCGCTTGGCGGTGTCCAGGACGCTTAGTGGCGGACTCGAGAATTGCCGTGAGAGGCTGCTTTGTACCTCCGCCGCGAGGGTTGCCAGATGCTCCTCCGTCCGGAGAAGGCGTTCGTGTTTCCATTGACCATGATTACTCCTCGAGGGCTGGCATCTTGAGCTTGAGGTATGCGTGAGTGCGGTACCGCATTGAACTTGGCAAATGCGGTCCGTCCGGCGATCTTGATAGCCATTGCGGAATGGGACGATGTCAAAGATTAACTCTTAACCCGGAAGTTATCCGGAGATCTCGAAGACCACTTGAGTGTAATCGAGCACATAACTGGGCCTCTACACCCGGTATGGCGCCTTTAAAGGTCGTCTTTGTAGGTTTAATCCTTGAGGGGTCAATGCCCATTTTGCGCCGTATCACGGGTAAAGCAGGTTCAAATTTCTTGCCGCCGTCCATCGGGACTCTAGTGAGGTGAAATCCGTGCGATAATTGGGTCAAGAACCAATGCGGCGAAGCCGCCGTGATGGATGCTAGTGGGGTGGTCCCTTCGATCGAAGGTGATCGGGCGGAAGACCATGGGTTGAACTTTAGGGCGGCTGGCTCCATTGCATATACATCCCTTAGTGCACGCTTCCGCTCCCTTTTGGGTATGTGGGTTGCGTATATCATGTTCACCGTCCGCACTTGAGTAGGAAAACCCTTCTGTCCTTTATTGCTTGGCGGTCGGGGCTCTTCCTCGTTATCGCTATGCAGCCCCTTGTTATTGAGTTCAGCACCTAACTTGCCTACTTGCTTGAACACCCAACAGTCCACATTGGTGTGGTTAGCTGAGTTTTCGGGGTGCCATGTATCCGCACAAGCGGTCGAGTATTCGGTCCAAGTTGGGCGGGCCTGGGTATTTCTTTTGAATGGCTTCTTCCGCTGGCGGGTTTAGAGCCTCTGAATCCGGCATTGACGGCCGTGTCTTGATGTGCTCGCCGTTAATGCGGTGCTTGTTCTTGTTGCGGCCGCGACCTGCCATTGTTGTCCTTGGTATCAGGACTATCGGGATGTTTGGCCAAGTTGTTGCTCGAGCTAGCCAGCTATCCTCTCCCGCACAAAAGCGAGTCATGAGGGTTGTGAGGGCTGCCATAGATTTGGCTTTTCTGTCCTAAGTGCGGGCAAGCCACTAAATCACGGATGTTATGTTTGAAGGTTGCAAGGGCCTCGTGCATCCGGACAGTCAATGATTTGATTTTTTCTTTGTTAGGAACCGAGTCCGTAATTATGCGGCCGATTCTTACAGGCGCTGAATTATGTGGCTAAGTTCGCCGATTATGCGGTGAGTCGCACTTTATATGTGCCCTGGAAGTTATCAAGGAATGCGGCTTCCGGTCCTCCCAACAACCAATTGATTACTGGCGGCAAGCTGTTGAGCCAATGCCTAGCTGGTCCTTTAAGCTTCGAGGAGGTATTTGATGGCATGTAGATCATCACCGCGGGCCATGTGGATATGGAGGAGATAATCCTCGATCCGGACCGCTTGAGATCTGTGGTACCATCGCATGATTCGATGTTTACGAGCTTGAAGCCCTCTCGATTTGATGATCCATTACTTCATCTGGTGAAGCATAGTGGGTGTCTTGGCGCCTCAGATGTTGGGCTATATCGGCGTAGCTCATCTGAGCTTTGTCTCTTGTGTTGACCCGGCCGGTTTCTTTGTATTCGGGCGCGACGGTAATCATCCCGTGTTGCTTTGGGCGCCGCCGATCCGTAGATCGACCTTTGTATGTTTGCCTTATCCTCCAATATATCTACTTAAGTCCGGCACATTATCCCTTGCCTTGGTACTTTTTGAGCGGCGTCGGGGTGTGGCTTGAGCGGAGGCCGAGAGGCTTCTGCATTGCGTACACGAGGTGGCGATACTGCCATGTCGTGTATTGGCGACTTGGGTGCTTCCTCCTCTAGTCGACAGCGGCACTGCGTTTGGGGTAGCTTTTGGAGGCGTTCGAGTTCATACTCTTCGCTGCAAGGACTTGATCCATCTCGAAGCTAGCGGGTCTTGATCAGCTCTAAGGCTGCTGCTTTGCTTTTCTTGAGGCTTCTTGTCGTGGCTGTAAGCCTGCGTTTGAAAGCAGCTCCTGTTCGGCGGGATCCTCGGGCACGACAAATTAAATTAAATAAATCGAGGCTTGCCTCATCTTCGGAGGAGGGATGCGCGTAATTATCGTCCTCGACCTCTCTTTCGGCCGCCTTGTAAATGCGGACTTGCTTCTCCCTCCTCCTGCGGCTGAGTCCTCGCTTGGAGTGGGTTCACTTGGCCTTGTCTGCAGGTGCTATTATGTCCCGTGCCGGAATCACGCCGTTTTTATTGTGACGGGTTTAGAGCGGCTGACGCTTGGCGCTTTAACCGGCTGTTTCTTGGAGGGTCATCCTCCGTTGTTCCATTGTCGTTCCCATCTTCGGGATGTCCACCATGTATATGTCATATGACGAGGTGGCCTTCCCGTTACCTCTGTGGGCTGGGTCTTGGTTGTCTCCGGCGTTAAATGCGTCCATGCCGTCGATGTCTTCGAGTCATAGTCGAGCATGTCGGTTAAATCATCGGCGGTGGCTATAAAGTGGGTGGTGGGTGGGCGTTGAATTTCTTCGCCGTCCACATCCCAACCTTCTGTCCGTAGTCCGCCAGGTCTCTCCGGATAAAGAGAGAGACTTTAGTGAATTCAGGATGTCGCCAAAGGCGAGTCTTAGAAAGATGTCCGCGGCAGTGAACTCCATGACCGGCGCCCAATCGGATTCGATTGGCAGGGGCGCGGAAGGTTCGGAGTCCGGAGAGGAGTCCGGCACCCTGGAGTCGAGGTCCTCGCCAAGGACAAGATGGAGTTCGGCTCGATCGCCGTAGAGATTGTAGCCCCCGAGGCGGTGTCCAACCACTCGTCCTCGATTGGGGAATCCGGCTCCGGATTAAGGGTCGGGCGGATCTTGGTGCGGCCTCCGGGGCGCTGTTCGTACTGCAGAGCGAGATCATGCCCATCGAGACAATGCGGCCCGCTTGGCTGCAGCTCGAATCCGTCGAAGATCAAGTCCCCGCGGATATCGGCCGTATAGTTTAAACTTCCAAATCTGACCTGATGGCCAGGGGCGTAGCTTCGATCTGCTCCGGATATGGCGAATTGGCCCTTGATGCAAAGCCGCCGAACACGAAGATCTGTCCGGGAGAAAAGTCTCACTGGAAGCGCTGCGTCGTTGTTGATGATCGAAGGAGCCATCAGACTTACTCGGTGACGCGACGAGAGGAACTCTCAATGAAAGCACCAATGCCGTGTCAAACCGGCGGATCTCGATAGGGGGTCCCAGGCTGTGCGTCTAGGCGGATGGTAACAGGAGACAAAGGGACACAATGTTTTTACCTGGTTCGGGCCCTCTCGATGGAGGTAAAACCCTACTCTGCTTGATTAATATTGATGATATGGGTAGTACAAGAGTAGATCTACCACGAGATCAAGGAGGCTAAACCCTAGAAGCTAGCCTACGGTATGATTGTTGATGTTGTAGTTGTTGTGCTACGGACTAAAACCCTCCGGTTTATATAAACACCGGATAGGTTAGGGTTACACAGAGTTGGTTACAATGGTAGGAGATCTACACATCCGTATCGCCAAGCTTGCCTTCCACGCCAAGGAAAGTCCCATCCGGACACGGGACGAAGTCTTCAATCTTGTATCTTCATAGTCTTGGAGTCGGTAGTGACGATAGTCGGCTTATCCGGACACCCTAGTCCGGGACTCCTCGATTGTGGTTGGCTGGTTTATCGGGTGCCATGAATTTGACACGGCGATCGAGTATGCGGTCCAAGCTGGGCGAGCCCGGATTGCTTCTTTTGAGCGGCTTTTTCCGTGGCCGGATGTAGAGCCACTGAATCCGGCATTAATCGGCGTGTCTTGGCGTTGTAGCCGTTGTTGCGGCGCTTGTGTCTGTCTTGCTTGTGGCTCTTCTGTTGCTATCTTTGGCATCTGAATTGCGGGATTTCCTGATGTGTTGTTCTTGGCGAGCCAGCCACGGCTGTTCTCGCCCGCACAAAAGTGGGTCATGAGTGTCGTGAGGGCTGCCATGGACTTCGGTTTTTCTTGGCCGTGGTGTCGGGCGAGACACTCGTCGCGGATGTTATACTTAAATGCCACTAAGGCCTCGGCATCCGGACAGTCGACAATTTGGTTCTTTTTAGTTAGGGACCGAGTCCAGAATTTCCTGGCTGATTCCCCTGGCTGTTGAGTTATATGACTCAAGTCATCGGCATCCGGTAATCGCATATAAGTCCCCCTGGAAGTTGTCAAGGAATGTGTCCTCCAAATTCTCCCAACTAACAATGGAGTTTGCCGGTAGGCTATTGAGCCAATGCCGAGCAGGTCCTTTGAGTTTTAATGGGAGGTATTTGATGGCATGTAGATCGTCGTCGCGGGCCATGTGGATGTGGAGGAGGAAATCTTCAATCCATACCTTGAAGTGCATTGTACCATCATATGATTCGATGTTTCTGGGTTTGAAACCTTCCGAGAATTCATGACCCATTACTTCATCGATGAAGCATAGGGGGTGTGCGGTGCCTCTGTCTTAGGGCTATATCACGCAGCCTTGATTCATATGAGTCTTGTCCATTGTATTTGGCGGCGGATTTGCTTTATTATATCTGGCGTGTGACGGTCATGGAAATCACGTGTTGAAGCGCCCGTGATCCGTAGATCGATCTTGCATGTCCTTCTTTGTTTTCTAAATCGTCTGGCAGGTCCTGCGTGTTACCGAACCTTGGTATTTTGTTTGGTGACGGCGGGTGCGGGCTCGACTTCGGCTTGATATGCCGCTTTGTATCGGCCACGATGTGGCCGGTCAGCCGCATCATATGCTGGAGGTGTATGCTCTAATGCTTCCTCCTCTAGTTGAGGTAGCAACCTAAGCTTTGGGTAACTTTTGGTTGGGCGCTCGAGTTCATATTCCTCGGTAGCTAGGACCTCAGTCCATCTATCCGCTAGCAGATCTTGAGTGACTTTAAGCTGCTGTTGCTTTCTTCTTGGGCTTTTGCTTTGGCTATAAGTCGTGATTGGAAAGCGCTCCTGTTCGATGGGATCCTCAGGCACGATAAATTCGTCATCGCCGAGGCTCACCTCGTCTTCGGAGAAAGGCATGTAATTGTCATCCTCTGATTCTCCGTCTGCTGCCTGTTCCTTAGGGCTAGCTTGCTCATCCTCGTACTCGAAACTTGGCTGGAGGGGATTGTCTTTGTCTTCGGCACTATCCGCAGTGTTATTGTCTCTTGTGCCGGTATCGCCGTTTTTGCTATGGAGGGGCTTAGAGCGGCGCCGTTGATGCCAGTGCTTAGATTGCTTCTCGAGGGGATTATCCTCTGTTGCCTTATTGCCATCGCCTTCTTTGGGGGTGTCCACCATGTATATATCATATGATGAGGTGGCAGGCCAGCGCCCTGTGGGCGGTGGTTCCTGTTCTTCTCCTACATCGTCGTCCATGCCGTCGATGTCTTCGGAGCCGAAATCAAACATATCGGTTAAGTAAATCGTGATTGGCTATTAAGTGGGTGGTGGGTGAGAACGAATTTCTTCGTAAATCCGCTTCCCACTCGAGCCGGACATAGTTCGAGACGAGGGGCCTCTGACAAAGAGATAGACCTTAATCGAATTTAGCACATCACCCAAGGGCGAAAATGAGTCTTTGAAAGATATCATGCGAGGAAAACTCCATGATCGGGCGCCCAATCAGATTCGATAGAATGCAGACGCGAGGCGGTTCGGGGCCGTGGCGAGGGACGAATCCAAGGATCCGCAACACAGGTCTCGTGGGAGGTGAAGTCGGTATTCGGCTCTATCTCCGCTGAGTGTCTTGACGCCGTGGCGAGGTCCATCCACCCATCCTCGAGCAGGCGCAATCTGCTCCGGATTGAGGGCGGAGTAGCCTGAGTGTGATCTCCCAAACACCGTCCGATGGCGAAGCTAAGTCATGCTAAATGCGTGTTGTGTGGCGCCTCGACATGGGCTCGAATCCGTCAAAGATCAAGTCTAGGGATGTCGGGCGTTATAGTTTAAGTTTCAAACCTGACTGACGGCCAGGGGCGTAGCTCTCTATCTGCTCCAGGTGGCCAAGCGAGTTGGCCCGCAGTACGAAGCCGCCGAATACGAAGATCTGTCCGGGGAGGAAGACCTCACCCTGGATCGCATCCTTACCGATGATCGAAGGAGCCATCAAGCCTTATGGTGACGGCACAGTGGAACTCTCAATGAAAGCACCAATGTCGGTGTCAATACCGGCGGATCTCGGGTAGGGGGTCCCGAACTGTGCGTGTAAGGAGGATGGTAACAGGAGGCGGGGGACACAATGTTTACCCAGGTTCGGGCCCTCTCGATGGAGGTAATACCCTACTTCCTGCTTGATTGATCTTGATGATATCAGTATTACAAGAGTTGATCTACCACGAGATCGTAGAGGCTAAAGCCTAGAAGCTAGCCTATGGTTATGATTGTTGTTGTCCTACGGACTAAACCCTCGGTTTATATAGACACCGGAGGGGCTAGGGTTACACAGTGGGTTACAAGGAGGAGATCTACATATCCGAATCGCCAAGCTTGCCTTCCACGCAAAGGAGAGTCCCACCCTATTACCTGTGATCGAAGTCTTCAATCTTGTATCTTCATAGTCCGACAGTCCCGACCAAAGGATATAGTCCGCTGTCCGAGGACCCCTAATCCAGGACTCCTCGGTCGTGGTCCTACAATCGACATGTGCTCGATACCATCTTGTAGCGATCCAACCTCGAGATGGTCAAATCTACGTGCATAAATGTCATCCTGGATCGTGTCTTTGACACACACAGTACTTGAAGGATTTATAACAGAGTGCAATCACACACTTATTGCATCGAATGTCTCAAAAGAGAACTTGTTACAATAATATGGCTTAAGGTCATCTAAATAAGATAATTGCGGAAGCATCGAAGGTAAATGAGTCCATCAACTCCAACGGCATAGCTGAGTGCATGACAACGACCTAGTGCACCTTACTCTTCATCTGAAAAGTCTGCAACATGATATGTTGCAGCCCGAAACGGGTCAGCACATGGAATATGCATGCAATATAACACAGTAGAGCAATGAACAGGTAAATACTAACAATACATGCATATATGGCTGGTGGAGGCTCTATGGTTAACATGTTTTTGTGAAAAGCCAATTTTTCCCTACATCAAAGGAATATATTTTATTTAGTCATTTGTCATGGTAGTTGTTAAA
Source organism: Aegilops bicornis (assembly GCA_021605145.1). Lineage (NCBI taxonomy): Eukaryota > Viridiplantae > Streptophyta > Magnoliopsida > Poales > Poaceae > Aegilops > Aegilops bicornis. The sequence continues at coordinate 209,715,641 of CM038670.1, read as the reverse complement.
CATTGAGAAGGTTCCTCCAACTCAATCCCAATTAGCGGTATAAACAACCCAACAAATTAATGTAGAGTGATGAGACCAACAAGATAATTCAAGAACCAGATACTCAAGATGTCCATAACAGGGGACACGGCTAACCATGATTAGTTTGTACACTCTGCAGAGGGTTTAGCACTTTTCCCCACAAGACTCGATCTCCTCCGTTGGATTTCTCGCACTACATGGTGTTTGAGAAAGCGGATGGCCGAGACACGCTTTTCTGAAGCATTAACTCTTTACTGCAGGGTAGGCGGTACCACCTACATCCCCTACATCTGCTAGCCTACCACTGAAAGAGGTCATGCAACATACTCAACTATGCTAGAGCCCACAATAGCTTGTGGCTGCACACGGAATTTTCTAGCATGAATAATCTTCTGATCCCTTTGATCCTAGGTGGCGAGCCATAGGATGATCACACGGGTACTCCAGGATATCCTAGGACAAAACTGGATTCTCCAGGTGCCCGCAACCAATCCACCCAGATGTGTATTTAAGTAGCCACCTTAAGTTAACCATTACTTAACAATCTCACATCTGTCATGGATACACTCAAACCCAATCCACGTCTACGAGCATAGCATAGCAGTATAAGCATAACGTAGGAGTAACTCCCAAGGGTTTGATAATAAACGGGCAATAGGTTTTACCTCATCATCTACTTCCCAATACCCACAAGTTAATCACATCCTAATCATGCAGTGTTTGAGGATTGTAACTAATGCATAAAAACGGGTAATAAAGAAGTATGATCAATGTGTTACTTTCCTTGCTGATGATCCGCAAACCCTAGAGACTCATAGTAGCACGCTTCGCACTCCGGGATTTCTATCGCAAACAACAATAGCATAGATAAGCAATCAAGCATAGATGCAAGGGTAAAACTCATATGAGAAAGTCCAATCTGAAAATTCAACTGAAGAGCTTCGATTTGCAAAAAGAATCAATCAAATCGGAGTTACGAAACTCAAACTACGATCAAAAGAAGTTCGAATCCAAATCTTCTTGAAACCAAATTTTAAATTGTCAAAACCATGTTCAAATTGCTTAACCGGAAAGAGGGGTTCAAGATGAAGATTTTGGCATTGGTTTCACTGGATTTGGACGAACGGTTAAAAAGCTGCGAGTGTTTGAAGATCAAGGGCTAATATGCGATAAAAATAATCACGGTTAGGTCCCCGGCCGAAAATAAAAGAAAAAGAAAAAGACTACGGCGCGAACGTCCGCTAACAGAGGCAAATGAAGGAATTCGGTCGTTAAAACGAACTAAACAGAGAGCGTTCGCTAAATAACAAACCCTAAAAAACCCGATCTTAAACCGAAAACCGAAAAAAAAATGAAAACCGTGAATCGGGATCAGTTTATATCGACTAGACAACGCGGCGTCAGGTCAATGACGCTCGAATTCCCATGAAGGGCCACTGGCTAATGTCGGCGTCATGGTCCAGCAGTGGCGAGGCGAGATAGGCCTTGGCCAGATGGCTGCGCCAGCAGCATGTACTGGCCACGGCACAAGGGCGCTGGGCAAGGCGGTGGCTGGCGTCTTTGTGAGCTGGTGATGTGGGGAGAGGCGGGGCGGGGTTTACAAGAGAAGTGCGGTGGCTTGGGAGGGTGGCGGTGGCGGTGTCGGGCGAGACACGGCCATGGGCTCGGGACTCAAATCCCGGAGTCGGAGTGAGGCGGAGGCGGTCTTGAGCGGCGGCCCGGCTGGGGCTTAGCATTGTGATCAGACGACACAGTTTTTCTTTAAAAATCCAATGAAAAGGAAAAATCCTAAATAAATATAAAAAATTCTAAAAAAACCAAAACAATTTTCACCATCTAAATAAAATATTTAGAACAAAGTGAACATTTTTCTGGCCTAAAAATGCAATTTTGAAATATGCATATTTTCCTAATTCAAATAAAATAGCAATAAAATGCAAATAAAATTATTTATTTGATTTTAACATTTTTCCTCCAATATTTCTTTTATTTTGGAGAAGTCATTTTATCTCCTATCTTTTTTTTAATATTTGAAATATTTTAGAGAGAAAATTTATTAAAACCAAAATGACCTCTTTTCAAATTTGAGAAAAATTCAAATTTGAAAATAAATGACATCCCCAACTCTCTCTCCGTGGGTCCTTGAGTTGCTTAGGATTTCCAAGATCACAAAAAAAATGCAAATAAAATATGATATGCATAAGATGACCTATGTATAACATCCAAATTGAAAATTTGGGATGTTACAATTCGTCTCTGCGATCAGATCGTAGAAACTTTATTTTCTTGTTACGATGATTTTTCACTTCACTCTGAAATTCTTTGAACTTTTCAAATGTTTCAAACTTATGTTTCATCAAGTAGATATAGCCATATCTGCTCAAATCATCTGTGAAGATCAGAAAATAACGATACCCGCCGCGAGCCTCTACACTCATCGGATCGCATACATCAGTATGTATTATTTCCAATAAGTCAGTTGCTCGTTCCATTGTTCCGAAGAATGGAGTCTTAGTCATCTTGCTCATGAGGCTTGGTTCGCAAGCATCAAGTGATTCATAGTCAAGTGATTCCAAAAGCCCATCAGCATGGAGTTTCTTCATGCGCTTTACCTAATATGACCTAAGCGGCGATTACACAAATAAGTTGCACTATCATTATTAACTTTGAATCTATTGGCTTCAATATTATGAATATGTGTATCACTACGATCGAGATTCAATAAACCATTTATATTGAGTGTATGACCATAGAAGGTTTTATTCATGTAAATAGAACAACAATTATTCTTTGACTTAAATGAATAACCGTATTGTAATAAACATGATCCAATCATATTCATGCTTAACGCAAACACCAAATAACATTTATTTTAGGTTCAACACTAATCCCGAAGGTAAAGGGAGTGTGCGATGGTGATCTTATCAACCTTGGAATCACTTCCAACACACATCATCACCTCGCCCTTAACTAGTCTCTGTTTATTTTGCAACTCCTGCTTTCGAGTTGCTACTCTTAACAAGCGAACCCGATTATCCAAATACCGAGGGGTTGATATAAACACTAGTAAAGTACACATCAACAAAATGTATATCCAATATAACTTTGTTCACTTTGCCATCCTTCTTATCCGCCAGGTATCTAGGGAAGTTTCACTTCCAGTGAGCATTTCCTTTGCAGTAGAAGCACTCAGTTTCAGGCTTGGGTCTAGCTTTGGGCTTCTTCATGAGAGTGGCAACTTTCTTGTCATTCCTTTTGAAGTTTCCCTTTCTTTCCCTTGACCTTTATCTTGAAACTAGTGGTCTTGTTAACCATCAACACTTGATGCTTTTTCTTGATTTCTACCTTCGCCAATTTCAGCATCGCGAAGAGCTTGGGAATCGTTTCTGTTATCCTTGCATATTATAGTTCATCACGAAGTTCTAGTAACTTGGTGATAGTGACTAGAGAACTATAACAATCACTATCTTATCGGGAAGATTAACTCACACTTGATTCAAGTGATTGTAGTACTCAGACATTCTGAGCACATGCTCGCTAGTTGAGCTATTCTCCTTCATCTTATAGGCAAAGTACTTGTCAGAGGTCTCATACCTCTCGACTAGGGCATGAGTCTGAAATACCAATTTCTGCTCTTGGAACATCTTATATGCTTTGTGGTGTTCAAAACGTTTTTGAAGTCCCGGTTCTAAGTCATAAAGGATGGTGCACTAAACTATCAAGTAGTTATCATACCGAGCTTGCCAAACGTTCATAACGTGCGCATACTGCTTTCCGCAATAGGTCCGTCACCTAGCGGTGCATCAAGGAAATAATTCTTCTGTGCAGTAATGAGGATAATCCTCAGATCACGGACCTAGTCCGCATCATTGCTACTATCATCTTTCAACATAGTTTTTCTCTAGGAACATATCGAAAAAAAAACGGGGACCTACATAGCGAGCTATTGATCTACAACATAGTTATGCAAATACTACCAGGACTAAGTTCATGATAAATTAAAGTTCAATTAATATTACTTAAGAACTCCCACTTAGATAGACATCCCTCTAGTCATCTAAGTGATCACGTGATCCAAATCAACTAAACCATGTCCGATCATCACGTGAGATGGAGTAGTTTTCAATGGTGAACATCCGTGTTGATCATATCTACAATATGATTCACGCTCGACCTTCGGTCTCAAAGTGTTCGAGGCCATATCTTCATATGCAAGGCTCGTCAAGTTTAACCCGAGTATTACTGCGTGTGCAAAAGCTGACTTGCACCCGTTGTGTGTGAACGTAGAGCTTATCACACCCGATCATCACGTGGTGTCTCCGGCACGACGAACTATCGCGACGGTGCATACCAGGAGAACACTTGTACCTTGAAATTTAGTGAGAGATCATCTTATAATGCTACCGCCGTACTAAGCAAAATAAGATGTATAAAAAGATAAACATCACATGCAATCAATATAAGTGATATGATATGGCCATCATCATCTTGTGCCTTTGATCTCCATCTCCAAAGCACCATAATGATCGCCATCGTCACCGGATTGACACCTTGATCTCCATCGAAGCATCATTGTCGTCTCGCCAACTATTGCTTCTACGACTATCGCTACCTCTTAGTGATAAAGTAAAGCAATTACATGGCGATTGCATTTCATACAATAAAGCGACAACCATATGGCTCTTGCCAGTTGCCGATAACTGTGTTACAAAACATGATCATCTCATACAACAATTTATATAATCACGTCTTGACCATATCACACCACAACATGCCCTGCAAAAACAAGTTAGACGTCCTCTACTTTGTTGTTGCAAGTTTTACGTGGCTACTACGGGCTTAGCAAGAACTGTTCTTACCTACGCATCAAAACCACAACGATTTTTCGTCAAGTTTGTTGTTTTAACCTTCAACAAGGACCGGCGTAGTCACACTCGATTCAACTAAAGTTGGAGAAACAGACACCCACTAGCCACCTATATGCACGCTTCAGAGAACCAGGGCCTCGCTGTAAGCGTGACGCATAATGTCCTGGCCGAGCCGCTTCATCCAACAATACCGCCGAATCAAAGTATGACATCTTTAGTAAGCAGTATGACTATTATCGCCCACAACTCTTTGTTTTCTACTCCTGCATATAACATCTACGCATAGACCTGGCTCGGATGCCACTGTTGGGGAACGCAGTATTTCAAAAAATTTACTACGATCACGCAAGATCTATCTAGGATATGCATAGCAATGAGCGGGGAGAGTGTGTCCACGTACCCTCGTAGACCGAAAGCGGAAGCGTTAAGTAATGCGGTTGATGTAGTCGAACATCTTCGTGATCCAACCGATCAAGTACCGAACACATGGCACCTCCGCGATCTGCACACGTTCAGCTCGATGACGTCCCATGAACTCTAGATCCAGTTGAGGCCGAGGGAGAGCTTCGTCAGCACGACAGCGTGGTGACGGTGATGATGAAGTTACCGACGCAGGGCTTCTTCTAAGCACTACGACAATATGACCAAGGTAGAAATCTGTGGAGGGGGGCACCGCACACGACTAAGATCAACTTGTGTGTCTATGGGGTGCCCCCTCCCCCGTATATAAAGAGTGGAGGAGGGAGGGCCGGCCTCCTATGGCGCGCCCAAGAGTTCCTACTCCTACTAGGAGTAGGTTTCCGCCTTTCCTAGTCCAACTAGGAGGGAAGGAAGGGAAGAGGAGAGGAAGGAAGGGGGCGGCCCCTCCCCAATTTAGGTTGGGCTTGGGGGCGTGCCTCCTCCACTTGGCCGCCTCCTCCTCTCTTCCACCATGGCCCATAAGGCCCATTAACTCCCCGGGGGGTTCCGGTAACCCCCCGGTACTCTGGAAAATGCTCGAACTCATCCGGAACCATTTCGGTGTCCAAACATAACCTTCCAATATATCAATCTTCATGTCTCGACCATTTCGAGACTCCTCGTCATGTCCATGATCACATCCGGGACTCCGGACAACCTTCGGTACATCAAATCACAAAACTCATAAAACATATCGTCATCGAACGTTAAGCGTGCGGACCCTACGGGTTCGAGAACTATGTAGACATGACCGAGACACTTCTCCGGTCAAAAAACAATAGCGGAACACGGATGCTCATATTGGCTCCCTCGTATTCTCACGAAGATCTTTATCGGTCAAACCGCATAACAACATATGTTGCTCCCTTTGTCATCGGTATGTTACTTCCCGAGATTCGATCGTCGGGTATCATCATACCTAGTTCAATCTCGTTCTGTAGAAGTCTCTTTACTCGTTCCGTAATACTTCATCCTGCAACTAACTCATTAGTTGCATTTCTTTCAAGGCTTATAGTGATGAGCATTACCGAGAGGGCCCAGAGATACCTCTCCTATACACGGAGTGACAAATCCTAATCTCGATCTATGCCAACCGAACAAACACCTTCGAATACACACCAGAGAGCATCTTTATAATCACCCAGGTTATGTTGTGACGTTTGATAGCACACAAGGTGTTCCGGTATTCGGGAGTTGGATAATCTCATAGTCAGAGGAACATGTATAAGTCATGAAGAAATCAATAGCAATAAAACTCAATGATCATAATGCTAAGCTAACAGATGGGTCTTGTCCATAACATCATTCTCTAATGATGTGATCTCGTTCATCAAATGACAACACATGTCTATGGTCAGGAAACATAACCATCTTTGATTAACGAGCTAGTCAAGTAGAGGCATACTAGGGACACTCTGTTTTGTCTATGTATTCACACATGTACTAAGTTTCCGGTTAATACAATTCTAGCATGAATAATAAACATTTATCATGATATAAGGAAATATAAATAACAACTTTATTATCGCCTCTAGGGCATATTTCCTTCAATGAGGAGCCCGGGCGCGTGGGCTGGAGGACTATGACGATGTCGTACGTGAGCTTCTTGAGGACGGTGAACTGGTTGGTGGTGGCAACGATCATCTGGTCCAACTGAGAGTCGTAGTTGGCGTCGACGGCGGCCATCCACCAGCCGGTCGCCAACACCGTCTGGAGACGATCCTTGACGCCATGCCGCAGGCCGGTGTCGTGGACCATCTGGCATAGCCGCTGGGCGCTCGCGGGCATCACCTCCATGGGTCTGGAGCAAGGACTTTTGTGCTTAGTGTAGGTTGAGGGAGTCCTGGATTAAGGGGTCCTCGGGCGTCTGGACTATGTAACATGGGCCGGACTATACAAGACAGAAGACTTCTTCCCGTGTCTAGATGGGACTCTCCTTTGCGTGGATGGCAAGCTTGGCGTTCGGATATCTAGATTCTTTCCTTTGTAAACCGACTCTGTACAACCCTAGGCCCCTCTGGTGTCTATATAAACCGGAGGGTTTAGTCCGTAGAGGCAATCACAATCCTACAGGCTAGACACCTAGGGTTTAGCCATTACGATCTCGTGTTTGATCAACTCTTGTAATCCTCATATTCATCAAGATCAATCAAGCGGGAGGTAGGGTATTACCTCCATTAAGAGGGCCCGAACCTGGGTAAACATCTTGTCCCCCGTCTCCTATTACCATCGACCTTAGACGCATAGTTCGGGACCCCCTACCCGAGATCCGCCGGTTTTGACACCGACATAGGTGCTTAGGCAAATGCTTGGGTGCGTACGATGTGGTAGATGCATTGGAATGGAGGGGCGCCTTTATATGAGTGCAAACTGCGTTGCATTCACATCGTGCAGCCTCTTTTCCTGGTCCTCCTCCCATTACTTCCCTCATGCATTCATGATGATAATTGAAGGAGGATGCATCATTGGCCGTTCAACATTTAGGAACCGCTACCCTCCCTTATGCGCATTAAAGCCAGACGGGAACTGCACCGCCCATTTGTCAAATCAAATAGTATCAGACCGCCTCGCTGCACACCCGCTGAACACGCCTCCTCGCCTCCATGAAACCCCTCCGTTAAACCCGCATGCAAACTGAGAAACCTACTCTGACCACACGTCTGTTCATGAGAGGGCCGGAATTAAACGCAACACCGGCCGAGCTCCTCCTGTCCACCCTCAGTTTAAATGAGGCCAGACGCCGGTCAAGCTCCTACCTTCCGCCCTCTATTTAAACGAGGCCAGACAGACAACGGGCAAGAACCGCACCCCTCCACCGCTCCCCCATCTCCTCCTTCACAATTTTCTCCACTCTTACGATGGCTTTCGCTTCTCCGACACACTACCCGGCTGGGTGGCCAGCCGAGCCCTCCGGATACGGGTGAAGCCGCTGGTGCTTCACCAACCTCGCTTGGCCCGACGGAGCTAGTTGCCGCCCCAAGCCGGCGCGTGGTTCAGCAACTCGCCGCTCCAGTTCAGCTCGATGAGGAGTGGCGAGTTGCTCCACGCCGGCACGGGCGAGCATGCTGGTACGGGCGTCATCGCTGCCGCATCGTACCACGCCACCGGTGTCTGCGGTGGTCGCGCCTCCCATGTCTGTCGACGCGCCTCCCGTGCACTTGGCAGCGCCATGCAGGCAGAGACAGAAGCCGGGTGTGTGGAGAGCGATGAGTCGGTGGCAGCTTCTCCGTGTCCACCGCCATCATCCAGGAGAAGTAGAACACGGGAGGCCACCGCCACTTGGGTCACGTGAAGGCCACCGCCGAGGTCACGACTGTGCATTTAGGTGGTTTCTTTGTTGCTTCGTCTCTTTCGAGGACCTTCGTCGACCCCGCAAGTCTCTGCCGGACATGAGGGAAGACAAAGGGATCTCATGATGACCATTTAGATTAGGTACTCCCTCTCCAATTTGGCGGGAATTTTTTGTTCTAAGAATGGATAAATTGGATGTATCTATAACTAAAATAAGTCTAGATACATCCATTTCAGTGACAAGTATTTTCTGAGACGGAGGGAGTATTAATTATACCAAGAGAGCCAGATTAGCACCACTTAGTTCATATAAATGTAATGAAATCCATCATGTTTATATGAAGATCCAGCTTTTTATACGAAATCCTTCATGCTTATATGAAAACAGTCCGTGTTTGCATGAATTTCATCTGGTTGGTTAGAGTTGTGAAAATGTATGCCGCTGGCGTTTGATGTCGTCCTCCGCGGAAGGAAGCGGGAGGAAATTTGCCGGCTACCGTTGGAGATGCTCTTATGCTAGAAATAATAGAGTCACATCCAATCCATTTGAGTTAATTGCGTGTATGATTCTCCCTCTATAAGAAGTTAATTGCATGTACAGTGTGCATGTGACTTGCAGGGTGGCTACAGCTTCGTACAAAAAATTAAAAAAGTTAAAAGCGAAATTCGATCTCCAGTCATCGGCGTTGCGAGCATCCGGCGCTAACCAGTCAAGCACATTTTTGTTGTAGACCATGCTGGAGATATATCTCCACGTGTACTCTTATATTATACTCCATCTATTCCTAAATATTTTTCTTTTTAAAATTTCAAATGGACTACCACATACGGATGTGTATGTAGACATATTTTAGAGTGTAGATTCACTCGTTTTGCTTCGTACGTAGTCACTTGTTGAAATCTCTAAAAAGACTAATATTTAGGAATGGAGGGAGTAGAAAAGCAGTTGGTGATGATGGTGTGCGTGCCATCCTACAATATAGGCCATTTGATTTATATCTAACGGATAGGAAGGAAACTATGGCAATTTTGCAAAAAGATACCCACACCCCTCTCCACGTTTGCAAATAAGGCCTTCCCTCATTCATCCTTTTCTCTACTCTCATAAAAAACAGAGTTGGTGTTGATGGTGTGCCTGCCATCCTGCAATATAGGTCATCTGACGATTTATATCTGACGGATAGGAAGGAAACTGTGGCAATTTTGCAAAAAGATACCCACACCCCTCTCCACATTTGCAAATAAGGCCTTCCCTCGTTCATCCTTTTCTCTCACAAGATAAACTACTCATAGAAATGCATCTTGATGTTTCGTGCAATGCATGGGCATCCTGCTAGTCTCTCACATGATAAACTACTCATACAAATGCATCTTGATGTTCCGTGCAACGCACGGGCATCTTGCTAGTTTCTTTTAAAATAGATATTGCGATAATTGGGTTGAAGTGATATATTTTATGTCTACCCCGAATTATTTCAGATTCACTAGTAGTAACAAAGAAAAGGTTGCCTAGTTAATTATGAGAAAAGCAGGGTGAAAACTATCACACGAGGCCGGTAAAAACAAGGCACATTTGGGTTCAGCGTCATCATCACTACTGACTATGCGTCTTGTGAGAAGTCTACATATCGAGGGGCCACGGAGAAAAAGACGTGTCGAGTGTGTATGAGGCGAGTACGAGGACACAATGTTTGAGAGGCAAACCAATTGTGATTAAGATCAGATCGAGTTGTCACCCTTATGCTCTCATTGTTGGGGGTTGGGGGAGGGAGGGAGAGAAAGACATATCGAGAGTGTGTGCAGTAGGCACAGAGGCACAACTAGCGAGTGTGTGTGTATGTGTGTGTGTTTGAAAGAGGAGTAGATAGATTACTATCAAGATCGAGGTGCCATCCCTACTCCTTCGGTGTTGGGTAGTGTGTGTGTGTGTGTGTGTGTGTGTGTTTGAGAGAGAAGCCACTCGATAAATTAGTATTAAGATTGAGGTGTCACCCTACTCCTTCGGTGTCTGGAAGTGTGTGTGTGTGTGTGTGTGTGTGGGTGTGGGGGGAGGGGGCAGTGAGACTTACATATCTCTACTCTTATAAAAAACAGAGTTGGTGATGATGGTGTTCCTGCCATCCTGCAATATAGGCCATCTGATTTATATCTGACGGATAGGAAGGAAACTATGGCAATTTTGCAAAAAGATACCCACACCCCTCTCCACATTTGCAAATAAGGCATCCCTCGTTCATCCTTTTCTCCCACAAGATAAACTACTCATACAAATGCATCTTGATGTTCCATGCAACGCATGGGCATCTTGCTAGTAGGGAGAAGGAGTTTGTGTAACACATATCTATATTAAGGGATAGGTAGATAGCATGTGTGCGAGGCATACTTAAAGCATCACAGAGATAAACAAACGGTGTGCATGCAAGTGCCAAAAAAATTGAAGCGAGAAACAATGTCTAAGCGCGCGCGCGCGCGCGTGTGTGTGTGTGAGAGAGAGAGAGAGAGAGACGCGAAATCTCAAAACAAAAGGTGCTCTGCTGGAATCCCATTGTATGAATTCATATGGTTCCGGAACTCGAGTTAACCTTAGGCATATGTGTGAGAGACATAATTATACTTTGAGACATTAGTGGTTGTGGGTGGGCGGAATTAAAGGGGTGGGCATGTTCGACAGAGACAGCGTGTGTATTTCTATGCGAGAGACTTGTAGGACGGGATAGAAAGATGAATTCTAACCTTGACGGAGGTTGAGAAATACACGAAGTGCGCGTGTGTGATTTTGATGCCCATGGGGAAATGAGATATTTATGCGTGTGAGAGAGATTGCACAATTCATTCACGTATCACTATCTAGCGATCGTGGACGTGCATCGCTTGAACATAAATCAATATCTACTTCGTATAAATGGCCAAAGGTACAATATCGATTCAATGCTATAAAGATTGGACACTCACATATCACATTTTTTTCTATCTAAATAAACCTTTTCAATTGTGCATGCCAAATTTAAGTGATGTTTCTTCAAACAACCAATGTAGCTATCATGTACATGCACCATTGTTAACCTTGCATTCAAATTCATTAGTCTTGGATGATTTAAGGTTCTATTATGAAGTAATATATGTAATATTCATATACTGAATTCAGCAGATGCATAATTTATGAAATGGAGGCTATGTAAGAGGTAAAACTTTTAAGTAGCGGACTATAATATCCATTTCTTTTGTGGGACTACAATATCCATTTCTTTTTGTGCGCCTCTACACTAACACGGCAATGCATTATGTTCAAAGTAAATAACCAATGGCACTAAATTATCTATTTACACGAGAAATACATAGGCTGAGCGTTTGATCCCTTTTTTGAGCGTGCCTCTCTACGCCCGTACGATTGGTCGCGCCCGTGTGAACGTCCAAGTTATCAGCGCATCATCCCGAGTTATTGTCTTTTTTCTGGGGTGGACTTCACACCAGTTATTAACTATTGACGCATGCCCCGTGTACACAGTATCGCATGACCTTCCCGCTAGCACGGTCCAAAATTAGTTGAAACTGGATACAAATGATCATGCGGGCGGCAAAATCTCCCGCCTCCTTCTAAAATTTCCGCCACCTAGTCTTTAGCATGCGAAATTCCCCTTTTGTCCTTGGTGCACGGAGAACCAGCGATTCTGAAGACCGCCCTCATCTACATAATAGGTCGGGGCTGCTTTGGTAACTTCCGGTTCCCCCACCACACGGCACCCCATTTCCTCTCCCTCCCACAAAAGCGATTAACTCCACAAAGACCAGAAAGCATCTTACATCACGCTGTCCATACTTCATCGGCCTTTCTACCCCTCCCTCTCGAAACCCTAGATCGCTCATCCACTTTGGCGTGCTAGAGCCCATTCCTTTGCCAACAAGGCGTCCACCTCATTGGATCTGCCATGCGGCCACATCTACACCTCCCACCTCCACTAGAAACAAGTAGACTGCTCATCCACCTTGTACCACAGCCCATTCAATGTCGGCCTTGTCCTGGCCAGAATCTGCTTGGCCGGTACTCTCGTCAAATCATGGCGCATCTGCAGCGGCTCATTCATACTCCCCACTGGAGACGCCGTCCACACACCCGGGCCGCCCCACCGACGGCCCCACCGACGGCCTCCTCGATCCTCTGGCCGATGCCTTCCTCAACCCCTCCACGGAGCCGCCTCACGACACCATCATCAATCCTACCGGAGTAAGCCGCCTTATACCATTCTCAACCCTAACGGGCCTGCTGGCAGCCGGTGGGAGCGACACCTATGGGATCTTGGAATCCCTTCTACGGTTTAAGGCGTAGGGATCGTGAGAAGAGCGGGACTAGTAGACAACACAAAGGGGATTTACCCAGGTTCGGGCCGCAAAGATGCGTAAAACCCTACGATCCTGCTTTGGTGGCTATATTTAGTGTTCTTGAGCTCTTGAACTAGCTCTAGGTGTTGTTGGGTTCGAAAGAGCCGAATCCTTCTCCGGTGCGCCATGGGCCTCCTTTTATAGGCGAAAGGGGCTGCCACAGTGGCAAACAGGAGGTGGAAAGTGCTATAGCGCTGTGAGCTTATCTCCGGTGTTACAGGACAAAGCGCATTTAATGCGAGGCTTAGGTGTCCCTTTGCTTTATCGGGGACGGGAGCGAGGCCCGTCCCGTCCATCGCCGCTCCTTCTTGCTTGGACACGCGCCCTGGCCAGCGATGCATGCAGTGCCATGTAGGCAGGCAGGCAGCTGAGGTGGCGCGGTGGTGGACCTCCATGAAGGGTTGCATGTTGCCGCAGAGTGCCTGCACCGCTGGTTGGGTCGGCATTTGCATCTGAACGGCGGAGACTTGGTAGTGCTTGAACTGGCGGTGGCGGCTTGGTGCGCTTGGCGAGGGCCTCGCCGGGTGTCCCGGCAAGTATCTTGCCGTGGCGCGCAGGCGTCCCCGGCAAGGATCTAGCCGGGGGTCTTGTGGGTTCCGTCGGTGAGGATGGTTGCCTTCCTATCCTCATTTGATCTTGACTATTCTTTGTCTTCACAAAGATCTGCATGCCACTACAGAGGTGCCTCCCGAGCCCTGTCCATATGTGTTTGTCAAGCGTTGGTGGGCTCAAGGGTGGCTCGCTCGGCTGGCGTGGGCGAGTTGTCCCGGCAAGGGTCTTGCCGAGGCTGCCAAGGCTGCCACGGCAAGGGTCCTTGTCGGGGAAACCTGCTTCGTCCATCTGATCTTTGTGGCCTTGGTCCTTGTCGTTGCTTTGTTTGTCTTGTGCCTTCAGCTTCTCTCCGGCTTCCCTTTCCTGCTCTGCTATGCGTGGTCGTGGCGGGCGGCTCTGACTGCCCGTGCACAAGTAAAGGGGTCAAAAGGAGAGCCCCTACTTTTGTACACCGACAGGAGCCCCGGGCCTGGGTCACACATAAGCGCAACACGTTGTTGGGCCAGGCCCAGAACGGTGCGTGGGTAGTCAGGGCGGATTTTACCGCGGTAACTGCTCCGTCCGCTGCGCTTCTCCATGATCCGCGTTGAGCGCTGACGTGGGGTCATCTTGTGGCGTGTGGCGTGGGGAGGCATGCGTGAGATGGCGTCACTTGCGCATGCGTCAAATATCGCGATTAATGGGAAAGGAGGCGGCCCGCGCCTTCCCATAAAAAGGAATAACCGCGCGCGCTGCTCACTTTACCTCCCTTGCGCCTTCCTCCAATCTCAGAACCGCCGCCTTTTTCTTCCTTCCTAAGCTTCGCCATTGTTAAGTCGTCATGCGTCTTCGTTCTCTTACATTTCCTCGCTTCCCCAGCCGCCATGGTGCCTAAATCCACCAAGGGCAAGGGAGGCGGCCAAGAACTGGGCGGCCAGAACCACCGGAGAGTGCGTTGGCGGTGCAGCGGAGACGCAGCTCGCCTACTTCCCTCGGCGATGGACGGACGGTACAAGCCCGGACGCCTACAAGCCCCTATGGGGGTGAAGGCGGGGGAGAAAAGTCGGGAGCATTCAGCCACGTAGCGTCATCCCCGCCAAGCTGCGCGAGGCTGCCCGAATGAGTACCCTTTCTTTGTCGACTAATATTTCTCCCTTGGGCTTTGTCCTCCCTTCTCCGACTTCTTCAGCGACATCATGCACACCTTCTCCTTCCGCCTCTTGGATTTTACTCCAAATGTTGTGGCGTGCATGGCTCTTTTCGCGCATCTTTGTGAAGGCTTCGCCGGAGTGTACCCCAACACTGCACTTTTCTGTCACTACTTCTTTCCTCGGATCCAACCGGGGGGCGCCATCTCTGGTTGCATCGCGTGGATCCCAAGATCCAAGGGAGCGTATCTGGAGGGTGCCATGAAGGAGAGGTGGTAAGAGTGGCGGAGCCGGTGGTGTTGGATTGAAGAGAAGCACCCGCCGGCATTCTGCGAGGTTCGCCGGGTGCCGCCGGTCCGCAGAGGTCATTGGAGTGACGTTGATGCTGACGACAAGAAGCTCACTATCGCCACCACTGGATTCTTGGCTCACCGGAAGCCGGGCTCACCTCGAAATGATCGGGCGAACTTCGTCCGCCGCGGATTGCTCCTTTGCATAACAAGGGGAGGCCGGCTTGGCTCTTCACCAACCCTGCCGACATCACGCGGCTTCGCCCTGGTATCGACCACAATTTCACAGTGATGCAGCATGGTCATTTCTGCCAGCGACTCTTCCAGCTCGATGTGGGTCACAACGGTGAGGTCGGCGGACCCGGCAAGGCTGCGAGGGCCGCTCGAAGGCGGCAAAGGTCTTCAAGGGGCCCTTGTTCAAGTTGCCGGTGGGAGTAGTCCCGCTATGTAACAATTCGCGCCGGACGGACATCATCGCAATGATGCCGGATTGCAACACGCACGACCCCGACTCGAGCTGGGTCGAGCCGGAGGACATCCAGGTGCAGCAGTTCTTCGATACCCTACACGAGGGGTACGTTAATGCCGACGCCGAGCAGCTGCTCGTCCAGAACAGCACCCAGGCGGAGTTGGACTACATCGCCGGCAGGGCGATGGAGGCAAAGCTCGTCGAGGAAGCCGGCAGCGCCGGTGGCATGGAGGATAGGGCCGCGACGGCCGTGGAGGAGGAGAAGCTTGCCCAATGGGCGGCAACCGCTGGGAGGACCAGCAGCGCCGGCACCGAGGCCCCTCTGGTTGAGTACGTGGCCGACGAGTCGTCGGAGGGGGAGGCCGGGGCTTTTGACCCTTCGGCCATGCAGAGAGGGCGAGTCCTGCGGCGGGCTGGCTCCGGCGAGCCGGTCCGGCCCAGCAGGGCTGCGCAGCCTCCGCCAGCCTCGGAAGAACTCGTGCGTCACACAAGGGCCGCGGCGGCGAGGAAGCTGGTGAAGGTGGCGGTGAAGAAGAAGACAACTGCTTCTTCTTCGTCCCAAAAGCGGCCTTCGGGCGCCATCGCCTCCCCCCCTCACCGGCAAACATCGGTAGCGCTGGGATTGCGTTTGACTGGGCCTCTCAGCCGAGAGAGACCCGAGCCTCTCGGCCGGAGAGGAAAAGGAAAGCAACGGAGGAGGAGGAAGAGAATGAAGAGTAAGCTTCCGCCTCCTTCCCCCATTCCTCACACTTTCCCTGACGGCATTGCTTACTTGTCTTCATCTTGCAGGGATGTGCAGAGCTGGCCCAGAGGATAAAGAGGGCCAGGATTTCGGTGAGTGGCCAGCCCCCGGAAAGCTCCTCCAAGATGCCTTGGTGGTGTTGAGCACCGGGACAATAGCCCCCAACCCAGCCCCGGCATAATTCCATCACCCATCCCTTGTCAGCGGCGCAATGCACACGGCCTTTAATACGGACCCTGCCCGTCGATGTAGGAGGAGCAACACCAAGGGGAGCCACAGGGGCTTCTCCAATCGTGCCGCCCGTCGACCACACGCCCGAGGCGTCCCGCAAGGCACTGGCCACCGGAGCCATGCACACGGAGGAGGAGGAGGACACAGGCGTTGGTGGCCGCCTCGGCGCTTGAGACTTTGTCGGAGGAGGGACTTCCGCCTCACGGCCCAGCACGGGTGAGCCACTCGCTTTCCACTTCTGCTGGCATTCTTTCTTTCCTCTTTTCCTTACTGGCTTTCAATCTTGACTCCGCCTTGTCTGCTTCTTGGCATCCAGACCCCTCCTTAGAGGACGTCGACACCACCATCAGGGACGTCGCCATGGGTGCCGCGGCTGAGGCGGAGAGGATTGCTGCCGAGGAGAGCGCCAGGGGCGCCGCCGAGGATGCCGCCAAGGGGCCCGCCGAAGAGCCCGACAAGGGGCCTGCCGAAGAGCCCGGCAAGGGGCCCGCCGGGGAAGCCGGCAAGGCCACTACCGAGGAGGTGGCGTTTGACAATCTTCCCTCCTCCTCCATGCCTCGGCCCGGCGGAGTACACGAGGTGGCGGCGACCTCTTCGTCCATCTCCTTGGCGTGTCGAGCACCGTGGCTCCTTTTGAGGGAGAGGTGTTCACGAGAGGCGCTGCGTCGCCCGGTCTCGAGGTCGTCGATGAGCGAGGCGTTGGTGGCGCTGCTCAGAGGAAGCGGCTGCTCCAGGACATGGGCGCCAGCCGGAAGCTTCAAGCGCTTCCACCGCGCCTTGCCCTGGACAAGGTCAAGTCTAGGACGGCGTTAGTGGAGAAGGCGGAGGCGGACTTTGGAGAAGCGCTGGCGTCGCCCGGCGCAAGGCCCAGTTCCGCCAGCCAGGGATTTAATTGAAGGCCGCCCAAGGCGAGCTGACAACCGCGAGGTGGAGCTCGCCCTGAAGCTGGCCGACGTCGAGAAGGCCCAGGAGACGGTGAAGAAGCTGGCCGACGAAGCTGAAGCCATTCGGACCCAGCACGAGGCCACACTGAAGACCCAGGAAGAGGACCTTGCCGCGTGCGAGGAGAAGCTTGCTGCCACGCTCCGCGGCAAGGACGAAGAGGTGGGCAAGCTCGTCCTGCAGCGGACCCAAGAGCTGGAGCGGAGGCATCAGGAAGCACTCAACGCCCAGGCTCAGGCCTACGCCGACAGGGTGAAGGAACTGGAGGGGCAAGCTCTGAAGCTGGCCCAGGAGAAAGATACGCTCAACAGCGCTATGACGGAGGCGCAGGGCGAGGTCATCAGCAAGGCTGAAGAACTCTCTGAAGCCAACACCTCCATCAAAGATCTCAAGCTGAAGCTGGGAGAGCTCGAGGAGATGCTGCCGGAGGCCAGAATCCGGGAGGGGATCCTAACCAAGGAGCTGGAGACGGAGAAGCAGCTGCTGATGAACGAGACCGCCAACCTCAAGGATCACGAGGCGGGCGAGAACGCGTTGGCTCGGCGCCTTGCCGTCGCCGCAAACTCGGCCGCCCGATCAGCTGGCCACTATTGGGATGCCGGAGATGAGGTACACCCAGGCGAGCCTGAGCCCCAACGCCAACCTGACCTCATACTTTGAGAAGGTCGTGGCGCCTCAAGCGGCTTCACTCCAGCCGAGGCGGCTTCCTGGCGAGGAATCCCGGATACTCTGTCGGGGATCATGACCAGTGGTACTCACCAAGATTGCGCCGGGCACCCGGACCTCGATTTCGGAGCTGTGCTGAAGAGCTTGCCGGAGGACGCCGACATTGCGGCGCTCAACGAGCGTATCCAGCCATCCTCAACCGCATCGACAAAATCAAGAGGGTGGAGGGCCAGCGTCGGGACTAGGCACCCCGTTCTCCGTCGCCAGCTACTTGAGTTCATGACCAAGACAATGCTATCTTTAGTTAGAACATGGCAGCAATTTGTGTAATATAACTCTGCAGTACTCCTGAAACTATGCATGTTATTTTCCTGTTCGGTTTTCCTTTGTATGTTCGCCCCACGTCAATCGGGTAAGCTTGCCGGCATGAAAACCCAGGGTGGCGCTTTGAGGATGGATCCTCATTAGCCTGCCGGGTGTGCTTGTTGCCGGGCTAAGCACCTTACCGCCCTTTGCGCCACCGCTCAATCTGTCAAGCTTGACTCGAGTCAGAAACGGGAGCATTGCTGATGGCGAAAGGCTACCCTACCGCTATCGACGCGGCCGCTTGAACTGTTGAGCGGACTCGAAACTGAACAAAGGCGTTGCCGATCGCAGGACGGCCCCCCGGCGTACAGGCTCCCAATACATAGGCCGAACCGTCAAGGATAATAACTTTATATTAAAGGAGAAAAACATAAAATTCAGGATGACTTAGCTCTCTTGTCACCGCCTCGGCGTCCTTCGCGCCAACGGGCAGCCGCCTTCTTGGTCGCCTCCTCCGCAGGAGTCGTGGCGATGAAGAACAGCTAGGTCGACTGCTAAACCTTATTCTCACAATTGCACTCCCCTACCTGGCGCGCCAAAGATGTCGGTGGGAACGACACCTATGGGATCACTGGAATCCCTTCTACGGTTGCGGGGCGCGGGGATCGTGAGAAGAGCGGGACTAGTAGACAACACAAAGGGGATTTACCCAGGTTCGGGCCGCAAAGATGCGTAAAACCCTACGATCATGCTTTGGTGGCTGTATTTAGTGTTCTTGAGCTCTTGAACTAGCTCTAGGTGCTGCTGGGTTCGAAAGAGCCGAATCCTTCTCCATTGCGCCATGGGCCTCCTTTTGTAGGCGAAAGGGGCTGCCACAGTGGCACAGGGAGGTGGAAAGTGCTACTGTGTGTGAGCTTATCTCGTGTTCTGAGGACAAAGCGCATTTAATGTGAGGCTTAGTTGTCCCTTTGCTTTATCGGGGACGTGAGCGAGGCCCGTCCCGTCCGTCGCCGCTCCTTCTTGCTTCGACACGCGCCATGGCCAGCGATGCATGCGGTGCCATGTAGGCAGGCAGGCAGCTGAGGTGGCGCGGTGGTGGAGCCTCCACAAAGGGTTGCATGTTTCCACGCAGGTGCCTGCCCAGCTGGTTGGGTCGGTAGCTGCATGCGAACGGCGGCGGAGACTTGGCTGGTGCGGGCCTGGCAGTGGCCTTAGATCCGCTTCGTCACACCCTCATCGAACCTACCGGAGCAGCTTCTGACGCCCCGTCCACGGCCGTAGATCCGCATCATCGACACCATCCTTAACGCAACCACCGGAGCAGCTTTACAAACGCCCTCGTCCACAGCCACAGATCCGCTTCGCCCACACCGTAGTCCACCCTACCGGAGCCGCTCCACAAACACCCTACTCGACGGTTCTAGATCTCCTTACCGGATCCCGACAGGTAGCGCAGCTTCATCACCCTTGACATGAATAACCTGATTCCCACCGTCTGGCAAGATGCCAAGAACCCTCCACGGCCTAGATACTTGTCACCTTTAAACCCATCCAGCATCACCTGCCCTATGTAATTCAAATATACTAACAGGTCGTTGTTACCTGTTATGCGGTAACAAAAACTACAAGGGCGATGTTTCTTCCGGATCTAACAACTTGGCCAACCAAGATCCTCGGACTGAGGCATTGCTATGATCTTGTAAGTCGTCTCTCTCTCTTGTATTGATTTGTGCTCGCCTTGACGTGCTTTGCTAGGATTTTTGACCCGATAATCCCTTTGTGCGAGACAATATTTCTACTCTTGGCTGCTAAATTAGATATGTAGATGTCATACATGATGCTACCTCGTAGCTCCGTTCCTAAATATAAGTCTTTCTAGAGATTCCACTATAGGCTACATACGGAGCAAAATGAGTGAATCTACACTCGAAAATGCATCTATAAACATTTGTATGTGGTCCATACTGGAATCTCTACAAAGACATATATTTAGGAACAGAGGTAGTACATTACACAAAATCGTAGGTGGCATGTAGGAATTCCAGTGCACTACATTTGGCTCCCTCAGAGTGCCTGCTAGTCCAAAGACACAGAGTCATGGCTAGTTTATGCTACGCACACAATCGTTAATTGGTGGTTTCAATATGCAAGGGATATGCAATGTATTATCATATAGAGATGTACGAAATTAGCCGTGTCGACTTGCAGGATGGGGTTACACAATGAAAAAGTACAAGATGTATGTGACAATTTCATGGAACATCACAAAAAAAGGAGAGGCAGCGGTGAGCCTATACAGTGTGCTATGGTAGGTCACTCCTCCATTGCAATCATCATGACATGTGATTTGTATGTCAGTTCTATTGGCCAAGTTTCTTAGGACAGTTTTTACGAGTTATCCTAAGAAAATAAGCACCTGTGAATATAAGCTCCAGGTAATAAGCCAACCAGTTCTTTTCATTGCCTTCCTTTTCATCTTATCTTTGGTATGATCAGTGAAAAGTCTAGATTGCATTATATTTTGTCATTTTGCTGCCCATACGAAAATTAATTTGACTTGCAAACATCACAAATTGAACCCAGTGCAGTAATTAATATGATAGGAAAACAGTCCATCACTATTTGTTCAAAATGCAAATACAAAGATACCATCTACTTGGCACAATCTACTTTGGTCAATGTCTTCCATAGAGATCCCATTGCCTAATTTAAATGAAGAACGCATGACCCACATTTAAATGAAGAACAATTATTTATTGAAATTTGATGGTCCAAGTGGCTGGTTATTATGATATAGCAGCACCACCTGAAAGCATCATATAGCTGTAGCAGCAGAAGCTCATAGCAACTCATCATACAACAGGAGCAGCAGTGTGCAATTCATCATATACCGGCAGCAGCACATAGCAATTCATCATATAGCAGCAACAGGAGCAGCTCATAGCAATTCATCATATAGCAGCAGCAGGAGCAGCTCATAGCAATTCATCATATAGCGGCGGACAGGAGCAGCTTATATCAACTCATCATATAGCAGCGGTAGCTCATAGCAATTCATCATATAGCGGCAGCAGCTCAAAGCAATTCATCATATAGCAGCAGAAGGAGCAGCTCATAGCAATCCATCATATAGCAGCAGAAGAAGCAGCTCATAGCAAATCATCGAACAGTGGATCAGAATGAAAATTTGGCAAAAAAACAGAGGAGATCCTCACCTTGTTGGATGAGCTCATGCTTCAACAGCACCTCAAGGCCACGGCCTGGGAGGAGGGGAGCGGGAATAAGGTGCCTTCTGCATGATGTGGCATCACCAGTAGTTGTCTTGGCACCACGGAGTAGTCGTTGGACGGACCATAGTGGAGCGGCTGCTGGAGACCATGAGAATGAGGGCGGCACGGAGGGAGGAAGCGGTAGGGAAATTTGGTCCTACCGCATGTAACCTAGCCGAATGAGAGCATCATCGAGGACCAGGCCAGATGGGACCATCGTCAACGGCTCGCTGGAGGAACCCTAGCGCTGCAGGCAGGGGGTCGAGGTAGAGGGAAAGGGGAGAGGAGATGCAAGCAGGCAGGGCAATGAACTCTTGCATGTTTGTTTTTACTGGAGGGTCAGGTGTGACGGGCGTGGCTGATTGCATTTTGAGTGTAATATAGGCGGATAACAGAGTCATTTCACTATTCCCTTCCCTTCAATTTTTAGTGAGCTTCTGCAAAACACCCCCTTCAAAGCGAAATAAGGTTAAGCCCAAGCCCATAACTCAAAAATGACTTCTTTACATCTTTTGTGGCTTATTTTGACAATAAGCTTTGAAAAGGCGGAATAGAACGGCCCTTCACCGCAATTCAATTGTGCGTGCAATGATGAATCACTCCTGCCTGCTATAGTGTACATTTAGGCATCATCATACATGGCGTAACCTAATACATGTGCATTCCATTGTAGAATCTGGAATATGCAATGTTTATGTTAGTTCATATGTTGCACATGATGTTTAAATGCCCCTTAAATCTGTTCAGTCAAGTGATGGTCTTTAAGCCTCCTTCTTTGCTTCTTTTCTTGATACTCCCTCCTTCCTTCCATCTATGTAGGTCCTAATGTGTTTTTAGAGCCGCCTTTGACTATTGATAAGACTAATAATACATGAGATGTATAATGTGAAAATTATATCATTGGAAGCTCCTTTCATGCACGAATTTGACAGTATGCTTTGTGTAACTTGCATGTCATATATTATTGCTATAACACTTGGTCATAGTTAGCCTCAAAAAACGATTAGGCCATATATAGATGGAAGGAGGGAGTATGTAAGATTTGCTCACACATCTGTTTAATTGCTTGTTTGCATCAGCCAGCTATACCAGGACTGTTTGCTTTGATTACTTGTTGTTCTTGACCTAACACTCTATGAGCTTGTCAACGATTTAAACACTAAGGGCTGGTGTAGTGGGGCTTGTCTAACTCATAGGTGACATAAAGGTTTGGTTGTGTACACTAAAGTAGGCTCTCCAAGAGTACCGGAGATCCAGTTCGAAGGTATGCCTAGTCTTTACATAGTGCACACATAGTAAATGCTCATTTCATTGTGTGCAAGTGCAAGAGATGTGGCATGTTTCATTATGTGGTGTTGTTTTGTTATAATCTCATCCATTTGTGTTGTTCACAGACTGGAAAATATGCGTATTTATCTTCCAAGGAGGCGAGTAACTAGTTTGTGTCACCTTGCACAGGGGGTGCAATGAAGATAAGATTGAGGATTTCCAAGTACAAGATGTTAGGAAGGAGCCTTGCAAGAGAAGTAGGAGCAGCGCTGAGCCTATTCAACCAGTTAAGGTAAGTCACAGTATCCAACTCAACAGTTCAATTCCTTGTTTGTTTCAGGCATAGTTTATTTGCTCTTTTCAATTGCTTTATTTGTCCTCGGTTAATGAGATGCCCAGACAATGATGCCTGATGATGGGTACTTGTATAACTATTAGTTCACATAATTAAAGACCTTACCATTTAATTACTACGGCAAAGTGTGCTGAAGATTTGAAGTCTATTAACAACCTATTCTTGCATGAGGCTCACAATCTAGTTTATACTAGGCTAATGATTGCATAGTTTTGCTTGCTGTAGTAGGTTTGTATGAATCCCTCTGCTGTTCATTATGCTCCCTAAGACTTTAGTTGAGCTACAGAATGGTCAATTGCTTGCTTACTTATATGCAACATGTTGTCTAAATTTGTAACTTGTCTGTGTTTTGGATTTGGCCCCAACATCATGCTCCTCTGGTGAGCTAAGAGAGATTTCTGTATGCAGGCTGCACAGACTACCATTTTTATAATTTTTTAAAATATCACCTGCTTATGCTTCATGACGTGTAACATTATTGTTAGTCCTGTTTTGCCATGTACAAAATAGTATGTCTTGCTCGCTTCACTGTTGTAACTATATTTTTGCCCTAGTCATGTGTACTTAAAGAAACATTTCAGGATGAAGTGACATCAACACAAAGATCTGTGACGGCGGTCGGCATGGCCATTACCGAATGATTATGGATTGGAATTGGAATGTCTTTGATGTTCTCGAGCATCAACTAGAGGTGGCAAGACAACGTGTACTTGATTCTCAGCGTACAATCAACAAGTTGAGACTAGACATGCAGGTATTAGATGCAGGAGTCAAAAAAATGAAACAAGACAAAGGTAACCACCAAGGAATTAGAGATTTTGCAGACTGAAATTTGTGCTATCTGAATCCGACCAATCCTATTTTTGAAGAGATTATAGTTCAAATGGTAAGTTATGTCGATGCGTGTCCATGATGTATGAGCTTTATTTGTCCAGTGTATGTAATTTGTTGTTTGTGTACGCTTTATTATCACTGGTGCCGACTATAATGCCCAGTGGGTATATTTGGCTATAACTTCTTTATTGTATAGTGTAGGATTATTCTATGTTTCTATGCCTTAGTCTTTTTATTGTATAGTGTATGTTTTTTAGAGGCGATAGTATGGAGTAGGATAATTCTTGAATATGCTCTATCGTTGAAACGGGGGCCAACAAGCCCAAACATTTCCTGGACGCCATACAAGCGAACAAAGATGTGTAGTCAGCGGGCCTTAAGCTGGGCGGTCAAAATAATATTAAGTGGATCCCAAATGATGTGGTCCACCGTAACAACGACTCTTAGCGGTACATTAACGGGCCAAAAAAGCTCAATAGGGCCGTATAAATGGAAATATTGCTGGCCTCTAGCAGGCCGAAATAAACGTCAATTTTGTCTCAGCCCTTTTACTTTATGGGCCAGTAAGAGGCCGAAAGTGTTATGGGCCAGAGGAGGCCCAATTTGCAAACTATGATTTTAACAGGCCGAAAGTCGCGTTGGGCTGAAATGATGCCCTGCGGAACATGGGCCCCTAATGGACCAAAATTCAAGGGCCCAACTGTTGTGCGAGCCGTTAACAGGCCGAGAGCAAAATGGGCTAAGAGTTGGCCCATTCTGCAAGATGGGCGAGGATGTGCCTAAAGTCACAACAAGCTAGAATTAGCCAACTGCACAATGGGCCGAGAAAAGGCCGAAAGGCGTTCGGGCGTGCTTGGAAGTGGGCGGCGATGGGCTGCTAACAGGCCGAAAGAAGATCGGGCCGCAATTGGGCCTAAAGACGTAGCGGGCCTTTAACAGGCTCAAACTGACGATGGGCTGGAAATTGTCAAATCTAGAATGGGCCTTTGATGGGCTGATTCTGTGTAACTTGTATGGGTCGTACATGTAAATGTGCCTGACTCAAGTAGGCTGCTAATGGGCTGGCCCGCTTATTTTGATAGGCCCATCCTTTTAACCTGAATGGGCCACTGTTGGGCCGAGACACGTGTCGATGTATCATAGGCGTGTTCCGTCCATTCGCTGGATGACAACTGTCTGAAAGCCGGACCGACACGTGGATCAGTCGGCCAATGAGAATTTTACACATGGAAAATCCCCATTGGTCCGCGCTGTTAATGGGTTATTGGATCCAAAACGGAACCCGATAGCTTAACGGTGACCCGTTACGGTGGGTGCCACGTGTCAATCACCCTTGACGAAAGCACTTCTATGACGCGGATTTATCGTCATGGAAGTGGACACTTCCGTGATGATAATTTTGGTAATGTCATGGAACACTTCTACGACAGCACAAATATGACTATCTTGATTCTGTCATAAAATTGTCATGGATGTACATGCATGACAAAAAACGTGACCTACTATGACAAACACGTATCATCACACAAGTGTAATTTTTTTGTAGTGCTAGTATGCCTCTACTTGACTAGCTCGTTAATCAAAGATGGTTGAGTTTCCTGACCATAGACATGTGTTGTCATTTGATGAATGGGATCACATCATTAGGAGAATGTGAAGGAAATATGCCCTAGAGGCAATAATAAAGTTGTTATATTATATTTCCTTATATCATGATAAATGTTTATTATTCATGCTAGAATTGTATTAACCGGAAACTTACTACATGTGTGAATACATAGACAAAACAGAGTGTCCCTAGTAGGCCTCTACTTGACTAGCTCGTTAATCAAAGATGGTTAAGTTTCCTGACCATAGACATGTGTTGTCATTTGATGAATGGGATCACATCATTAGAGAATGATGTGATGGACAAGACCCATCCGTGAGCTTAGCATAATGATCGTTTAGTTTTATTGCTATTGCTTTCTTCATGACTTATACATGTTCCTCCCGACTATGAGATTATGCAACTCCCGAATACCGAGAGGAACACCTTGTGTGCTATCAAAGCGTCTAGCGTGTCTGGGTGATTATAAAGATGCTCTACACGTGTCTCCGAACGTGTTTGTAGAGTTGGCATAGATCGAGATTAGTATTTGTCACTCCAAGTATCGGAGAGGTATCTCTGGGCCCTCTCGGTAATGCACATCACTATAAGCCTTGCAAGAAATGTGACTAATGAGTTAGTTGCGGGATGATGCATTATGGAACGAGTAAAGAGACTTGAGGGTAACGAGATTGAACTAGGTATGAGGATACCGACGATCGAATCTCGGGCAAGTAACATACCAATGACAAAGGGAACAATGTATGTTGTTATGCGGTTTGACCGATAAAGATCTTCATAGAATATGTAGGAGCCAATATGAGCATCCAGGTTCCGCTATTGGTTATTGACAGGAGATGTGTCTCGGTCATGTCTACATAGTTCTCAAACCCGTAGGGTCCGCACGCTTAACGTTCGATGATGATTTGTATTATGAGTTATATGATTTGATGACCGAAGATTGTTCGGAGTCCCGGATGAGATCACGGACATGACGAGGAGTCTCGAAATGGCTGAGAGGTAAAAAAATTCATATATTGGAAGGTTATATTCAGACACCGGAATGGTTTCGGGAAGTTTGAGATAAGTTTCGGAGAACCGGGGGTTACCGGAACCCCCCGGGAAGTTAATGGGCCATACATGGGCCTTAGTGGAGAAGAGAGGGCCGGCCAAGGAGGTAGCGTGCACCCCCCCCCCCTTGCCAATCCGAATTGGCCACGGGGTGGGGGCGGCGCCCCCCCCCCCCCCTTTCCCTCTCCTACTCCTCGTCTCTCTCCCTCTTTGTTTCTCAGAAAAAGGAAAAAGGAGAGGGAATCCTACTTGGACTAGGGAGTCCTAGTAGGACTCCGCACACCTGGCGCGCCCCCCTTGGGCTGGCCACCTCCTCTCCCCTCCTTTATATACGTGGGAGGGGGGCACCGCAAAGACACACCAAGTCTTCTCTTAGCCGTGTGCGGTGCCCCCCTCCACAGTTACACACCTTGGTCATATCGTCGTAGTGCTTAGGCGAAGCCTGCCTTGCATAACTTCATCATCATCGTGCATGCCACGCCGTGATCTTGTGACGGAACTCTCCCTCGGCCTCAACTGGATCAAGAGCTCGAGGGACGTCATCTTGCTGAACGTGTGCTAAACACGGAGGTGCCGTACGTTCGGTGCTTGGATCAGTTGGATCATGAAGACGTTCGACTACATCAACCGCGTCACTAAACGCTTCCGCTTTCGGTCTATGAGGGTATGTGGACACACTCTCCCTGTTCGTTGCTATGCTTCTCCTAGATAGATCTTGCGTGATCGTAGGAACAATTTTGAAATACTATGTTCCCCAACAGTGGCATCCGAGCCAGGTCTATGCGTAGATGTTATATGCAAGAGTAGAACACAAAGAGTTGTGGGCGATAATAGTCATACTGCTAACCACCAATGTTACTTTGATTCGGCACAATTGTTGGATGAAGCGGCCCGCACCGACATTACATGATCGCGTTCATGAGACTGGTTCTACCGACGTGCTTCGCTAATTGTGGCTAGCGGGTGTCAGTTTCTCCAACTTTAGTTGAATCGAGTTTGATTACGGTTGGTCCTTGTTGAAGGTTAAAATAGCACACTTGACGAAAAATCGTTGTGGTTTTGATGCTAGGTAAGAATGGTTCTTGCTAGAATCCCGTAGCAGCCACGTAGAACTTGCAACAACAAAGTAGAGGATGTCTAACTTGTTTTTGCACGGCATGTTGTGATGTGTTATGGTCAAGACGTGATGAGATATAAATTGTTGTATGAGATGATCATGTTTTGTAACCATTGTCGGCAACTGGCAGGAGCCTTATGGTTGTCGCTTTATTGTATGAAATGCAATCGCCATGTTATTGCTTTACTTTATCACTAAGCGGTAGCGATAGTCGAGAAGCAATAGTTGGCGAGGCGAAGCGATACTACGATGGAGATCAAGGTGTCAAGCCGGTGACAATGGAGATCATGACGGTTCTTTGGAGATGGAGATCAAAGGCACAAGATGATGATGGCCATATCATGTCACATATTTTGATTGCATGTGATGTTTATCCTTTATGCATCTTATTTTTCTTAGTTCGATGGTAGCATTATAAGATGATCCCTCACTAAATTTCAAGGTATAAGTGTTCTCCCTGAGTATGCACCGTTGCTACAGTTCGTCGTGCCGAGACACCACGTGATGATCGGGTGTGATAAGCTCTACGTTCACATACAACGGGTGCAAGCCAGTTTTGCACATGCATAATACTCGGGTTAAACTTAGTGAGCCTAGCATATGCAGATATGGCCTCGGAACATCGAGATCGAAAGATCGAGCGTGAATCATCTGATGAGATATGATCAACATAGAGATGTTCACCATTGAAAACTACTATATCTCACGTGATGATCGGACATGGTTTAGTTGATATGGATCACGAGATTATTTAGATGACTAGAGGGATGTCTATCTAAGCGGGAGTTCTTAAGTAATATGATTAATTGAACTTAATTTATCATGAACTTAGTCCTGATAGTATTTTGCATATCTATGTTGTAGATCAATAGCTTGTGATGTAGCTCCCTGTTTATTTTTTGATATGTTCCTAGAGAAAACTAAGTTGAAAGATGATAGTAGCAATGATGCGAACTAGGTCTGTGATCTGAGAATCCTCATTGTTGCACAGAAGAATTATGTCCTTGATACACCGCTAGGTGACAGAACTATTGCAGGAGCAGATACAGTCGTTATGAATGTTCGACAAGCTCGGTATGATGACTACTTGATAGTTTAGTGCACCATGCTTTAAGGCTTAGAACCGGGACTTCAAAAAAGTTTTGCATGACATGGAGCATATGAGATGTTCCAAGAGTTGAAATTGGTATTTCAGACTCATGTCCGTGTTAAGAGTTATGAGACCTCTGACAAAGTACTTTGCCTACAAGATGGAGGAGAATAGCTCAGCTGGTGAGCATATGCTCAGAATGTCTGGGTACTACAATCGCTTGAATCAAGTGGGAGTTAATCTTCCAGGTAAGATAGTGATTGACAGAGTTCTCTAGTCACTATCACCAAGTTACTAGAAATTCATGATGAACTATAGTATGCAAGGGATGACGAAAACGATTCCTAAGCTCTTCACAATGCTGAAATCAGCGAAGGTAGAAATCAAGAAAAAGCATCAAGTGTTGATGGTTAACAAGACCACTAGTTTCAAGAAAAGGGCAAGGGAAAGAAAGGGAAAACTTCAAAAGAATGGCAAGTTGCCACTCCCATGAAGAAGCCCAAAGCCGGACCCAAGCACAGGCTGGGTGCTTCTCTTGCAAAATAAATGGTCCTTTGGAAGTGGAGCGCCCTAGATACTTGGCGAGATAAGAAGGATGGCAAAGTGAACAAAGGTATATGTGATATACATATTATTGATGTGTACTTTACTAGTGTTTATAGCAACCCCTCGGTATTTTATACTAGTTCAGTTGCTAAGAGTAGTAACTTGAAGTAGGAGTTGCAAGATAAACAGAGACTAGTTAAGAACGATGTGACGATGAGTGTTGGAAGTAATTCCAAGGTTGATACAATCACCATCTCACACTCCCTCTACCTTCGGGATTAGAATTGAACCTAAATAAATGTTATTTGGTGTTTGTGTTGAGCATTAATATGATTAGATCATGTTTATTGCAATACGGTTATTCATTTAAGTCAGAGAATAATTGTTGTTCTGTTTATATGAATAAAACCTTCTACGATCATACACCCAATGTGAATGGTTTATTGAATCTTGATCGTAGTGATACACATATTCATAATATTGATGCCAAAAGATGCAAAGTTGATAATGATAGTGCAACACATTTGTGGCACTGCCATTTAAGTCATATTGGTGTAAAGAGCATGAAGAAACTCCATGCTGGTGGGTTTTTGGAATCACTTGATTATGAATCACTTGATGCTTGCGAACCATGCCTCGTAGGAAAGATGACTAAGACTTTGTTCTCCGGAACAATGGAGCAAGCCACTAACTTATTGGAAATAATACATACCGATGTATGCGGTCCGATGAGTGTTGAGGCTCGCGGCAGGTATCATAATTTTCTAACCTTCATGGATGATTTGAGCAGATATGGGTATATCTACTTAATGAAACATAAGTCTGAAACATTTGAAAAGTTCAAAGAATTTCAGAGTGAAATAGAAAATCATCGTAACAAGAAAATAAAGTTTCTACGATCTGATCGCAGAGGCCAATATTTGAGTTACGAGTTTGGTCTTCATTTAAAACAATGTGGAATAGTTTCACAACTCACGCCACCTGGAACACCACAGCGTAATGGTGTGTCTGAACGTTGTAACCGTACTTTATTAGATATGGTGCGATCTATGATATCTCTTACCGTTTTATCACTATCATTTTGGGGTTAGGCATTAGAGACAGCTGCATTCACGTTAAATAGGGCACCATCTAAATCCGTTGAGACGACACCGTATGAACTATGGTTTGGCAAGAAACCTAAGTTGACGTTTCTTAGAGTTTGGGGTTGTGATGCTTATGTGAAAAAGCTTCAACTTGATAAGCTCGAACCCAAATCGAGAAAGCGATGTCTTCATAGGATACCCAAAGGAAACTGTTGGGCACACCTTCTATCACAGATCCGAAGGCAAGATATTCGTTGGTAAGAATGGATCCTTTCTAGAGAAGAAGTTTCTCTCGAAAGAAGTGAGTGGGAGGAAAGTAGAACTTGATGAGGTAATTGTACCTTCTCCTAAATTGGAAAGTAGTTCATCACAGAAATTAGTTCGAGTGATTCCTACACCAATTAGTGAGGAAGCTAATGATGATGATCATGAAACTTCACATCAAGTTACTCGAACCTCGTGGGTTAACCAGTAGTACGATCCGCACTAGAGTGGTACGGTAATCCTGTTACGAAGTCATGTTACTAGACCATGATGAACCTCACGAACTATAAGGAAGCGATGATGAGCCCAGATTCCATAAAATGGCTTGAGGCCATGAAATGCGAGATAGGATCCATGTATGAGAACAAAGTATGGACTTTGGTTGACTTGCCCGACGATCGGCAAGCCATCAAGAATAAATGGATCTTCAAGAGGAAGACAGACGCTGATAGTAGTGTTACTATCTACAAAGCTAGACTTGTCGAAAAAGGTTTTGACAAGTTCAAGGTATTGATTACGATGAGATTTTCTCACTCGTAGCGGTGCTTAAGTCTGTCCGAATCAAGTTAGCAATTGCCACATTTTATGAAATCAGGCAAATGGATGTCAAAACTGCATTCCTTAATGGATTTCTCAAAGAAGAGTTGTATATGATGCAACCAGAATGTTTTGTCAATCCTAAAGGTGCTAACAAAGTGTGCGAACTCCAGCGATCCATCTATGGACTGGTGCAAGCATCTAGGAGTTGGAATATATGCTTTGATAAGGTGATAAAAGCATATGGTTTTATACACACTTGTGGTGAAGCCTGTATTTACAAGAAAGTGAGTGGGAGCACTACAACCTTTCTGATAAGTATATGTGAATGACATATTGTTAATCGAAAATGATGTAGAATTTTCTGGAAAGAATAAAGGAGTGTTTGGAAGGAGTTTTTCAAAGAAAGACCTCGGTGAAGCTACTTACATATTGGGCATCAGGATCTATAAAGATAGATCAAGACGCTTGATAAGACTTTCGATGTGTACATACCTTGATAAGATTTTGAAGGAGTTCAAAATGGATCAGTCAAAGAAGGAGTTCTTGCCCGAGTTTTAAGGTATGAAGTTGAGTAAGACTCAAAACCCAACCACGGCAAAAGATAGAGAGAGAATGAAAGTCATTCCCTATGCATCAGCCATAGATTCTATAAAGTATGCCATGTTGTATACCAGACCTATTGTGTTCCTTGCCATGTGTTTTGCAAAGGGGTACAATAGTGATCTAGGAGTAGATCACTGGACAGCGGTCAAAATTATCCTTAGAGGACTAAGGAAATATTTCTCGGTTATGGAGGTGATAAAGAGTTCGTCGTAAAGAGTTACGTCGATGCAAGCTTTGACACCAATCTAGATGACTCTGAGTCTCGATCTAGATACATATTGAAAGTGGGAGCATTTAGCTAGAGTAGCTCAAATGCGAGCATTGTAGACATAGAAATTTGCAAAATACATACGGATCTCGAATGTGGCGGACCCGTTGACTAAACCTCTCTCACAAGCAAAACATGATCACACCTTAGTACTCTTTGGGTGTTAATCACATGGCGATGTGAACTAGATTACGACTCTAGTAAACCCTTTGGGTGTTGGTCACATGGCGATGTGAACTATGGGTGTTAATCACATGGTGATGTGAACTATTGGTGTTAAATCACATGGCGATGTGAACTAGATTATTGACTCTAGTGCAAGTGGAGATCAAGGAAATATGCCCTAGAGGCAATAATAAAGTTGTTATTTTATATTTCCTTATATCATGATAAATGTTTATTATTCATGCTAGAATTGTATTAACCGGAAACTTAGTACATGTGTGAATACATAGACAAAACAGAGTGTCCCTAGTAGGCCTCTACTTGACTAGCTCGTTAATCAAAGATGGTTAAGTTTCCTGACCATAGACATGTTTGTCATTTGATTGACGGGGTCACATCATTAGAGAATGATGTGATGGACAAGACCCATCTGTAAGCTTAGCATAATGATCGTTTAGTTTTATTGCTATTGCTTTCTTCATAACTTATACATGTTCCTCTGACTATGAGATTATGCAACTCCCGAATATCGGAGGAACACCTTGTTGCTATCAAACGTCACAACGTAACTGGGTGATTATAAAGATGCTCTACAGGTGTCTCCGAAGGTGTTTGTTGAGTTGGCATAGATTGAGATTAGGATTTGTCACTCCGAGTATCGGAGAGGTATCTCGGGGCCCTCTCGGTAATGCACATCACTATAAGTCTTGCAAGCAATGTGACTAATGAGTTAGTTGCGGGATGATGCATTACGGAACGAGTAAAGAGACTTTCCGGTAACGAGATTGAACTAGGTATGAGGATACCACGATCGAATCTTGGGCAAGTAACATACCGATGACAAAGGGAACAACGTATGTTGTTATGCGGTTTGACCGATAAAGATCTTCGTAGAATATGTAGGAGCCAATATGAGCATTCAGGTTCCGCTATTGGTTATTGACCGGAGATGTGTCTCGGTCATGTCTACCTAGTTCTCGAACCCGTAGGGTCCGCACGCTTAACGTTCGATGACGATTTCTATTTTGAGTTATGTGATTTGATGAACGAAGATTGTTCGGAGTCCCGGATGAGATCACGGACATGACGAGGAGTCTCAAAATGGTCGAGAGGTAAAAATTCATATATTGGAAGGTTATATTCGGACACCGGAATTGTTTCGGGAAGTTTCGGATAAGTTTCGGACAACCGGGTGTTACCGGAACCCCCCGGGAAGTTAATGTGCCATACATGGGCCTTAGTGGTAGAGAGAGGGCAGGCCAAGGAGGTGGTGCCCCCCCCTTGCCAATCTGAATTGGACAAGGGGTGGGGGCAGCGCCCCCCCCCCCCTTTCCCTCTCCTACTCCTTATCTCTTTCCCTCTCTGTTTCTCCGGAAAAGGAAAAAGGAGAGGGAATCCTACTTCGACTAGGGAGTCCTAGTAGGACTCCCCACACCTGGGGCGCCCCCCTACGGCCGGCCACCACCTCCCCCCCCCCCTCCTTTATATATGTGGGAGGGGGGCACCCCAAAGACACACCAAGTCTTCTCTTAGCCGTGTGCAGTGCCCCCTCCACAGTTACACACCTCGGTCATATCGTCATAGTGCTTAGGCGAAGCCCTACGACGGTAACTTCATCATCACCGTCGCCACGCCGTCGTGCTGACGGAACTCTCCCTCAGCCTCAACTGGATCAAGAGCTCGAGGGACGTCATCGTGCTGAATGTGTGTTGAACACGGAGGTGCCGTATGTTCGGTGCTTGGATCGGTTGGATCGTGAAGACGTTCAACTACATCAACCGCGTTACTAAACGCTTCCGCTTTCGGTCTACGAGGGTACGTGGACACACTCTCCCCGCTCATTGCTATGCTTCTCCTAGATAGATCTTGCGTGATCGTAGGATTTTTTTTTCTGAAATACTATGTTCCCCAACAGAATGATGTGATGGACAAGACCCATCCGTTAGCTTAGCATGTTGATCATTCAGTTTTATTGCTATTGCTTTCTTCATGACTTATACATATTCTTTTGACTATGAGATTATGCAACTCCCGAGTACCGGAGGAACACCTTGTGTCCTATCAAACGTCATAACGTAACTAGGTGATTATAAAGATGCTCTACTGGTGTCTCCGAAGGTGTTTGTTGGGTTGGCATAGATCGAGATAAGGATTTTCCACTCTAAGTATCGGAGAGGTATCTAAGGGTCCTCTCGATAATGCACATCATGATAAGCCTTGCAAGCAATGTGACTAATGAGTTAGTTGTGGGATGATGCATTATGGAATGAGTAAAGAGACTTGCGGGTAACGAGATTGAACTAGGTATGAGGATACCGATGATCGAATCTCGGACAAATGACATACCGATGACAAAGGGAATGACGTATGTTGTTATGCGGTTTGATCGATAAAGATCTTCATATAATATGTAGGAACCAATATGTGCATCCAGGTTCCGCTATTGGTTATTGACCGGAGATGTGTCTCGGTCATGTCTACATAGTTCTCGAACCCGTAGGGTCCGCACGCTTAACGTTCGATGATGATTTGTATTATGAGTTATGTGTTTTGGTGACCGAAGTTTGTTCGGAGTCCCGGATGAGATCACGGACGTGACGAGGAATCTTGAAATGGTCGAGAGGTGAAGATTCATATATTGGAAGGTTATATACGGACACCGGAATGGTTCCGAAGAAGATTGGGGATTTTTCGGAGTACCGGGAGGTTACCGGAACCTCCCGGGAAAGTTAATGGGCCTCATGGGCCGTAGAGGAGAGGAGGAGTCAGCCACATGAGGTGCCCCCCCAAGCCCAATACGAATTCGACAAGGGTGGGGGCGCGCCCCCTTTCCTTCTCCCTCTCCACCTCTTTC
This sequence comes from Aegilops bicornis, assembly GCA_021605145.1. Lineage (NCBI taxonomy): Eukaryota > Viridiplantae > Streptophyta > Magnoliopsida > Poales > Poaceae > Aegilops > Aegilops bicornis. Next base: position 209,680,382 of record CM038670.1, on the reverse strand, counting down.
CCCTTTCCCCCTCCGTTGGAAGTAAGGAGGGGGGCCGAATCCTACTTGGACTAGGATTCCAAGTAGGACTCCCCCCTTGGCACGCCCCTCCTTGGACGTTGGACTCCTTATATACGGGGGCGGGGGCACCCCAAAGGCACACCAAGATTTGTTTTAGCTGTGTGCGGTGCCCCCCTCCACAGTTTACTCCTCCGGTCATAGCGTCGTAGTGCTTAGGCGAAGCCCTGCGCGTATCACATCACCAACACCGTTACCACACCGTCGTGCTGACGGAACTCTCCCTCAACCCTCTACTGGATCAAGAGTTCGAGGGACGTCATTGAGCTGAACGTGTGCTGAACACGGAGGTGTCGTACGTTCGGTACATGGATCGTTTGGATCATGAAGACGTTCGACTACATCAACCGTGTTAACATAACGCTTCCGCTTTCGGTCTACCACGGTACATGGACACACTCTCCCCCTCTCGTTGCTATGCATATCCTAGATAGATCTTGCGTGATCGTAGGAAATATTTTGAAATTGCATGCAACGTTCCCCAACAGTGGCATCCGAGCCAGGTCTATGCGTAGATGATATGCACAATTAGAACACAAAGAGTTGTGGGTGATAATAGTCATACTACTTACCACCAACGTCTTACTTTGATTCGGCGGTGTTGTTGGATGAAGCGGCCCGGACCGACATTACATGACCGCGTTCATGAGACTGGTTCTACCGACGTGCTTTCCATACACGTGGCTGGCGGGTGTCTGTTTCTCCAACTTTAGTTGAATCGAGTTTGACTACGGCCGGTCCTTGTTGAAGGTTAAAACAACACACTTGACGAAAAATCGTTGTGGTTTTGATGCATAGGTAAGAACGGTTCTTGCTAGAAGCCCGTAGTAGCCACATAAAACTTGCAACAACAAAGTAGAGGGCGTCTAACTTGTTTTTGCAGGGCATGTTGTGATGTGATATGGTCAAGACATGATGCGATATAATTTGTTGTATGAGATGATCATGTTTTGTAAAAGTTATCGGCAACTGGCAGGAGCCTTATGGTTGTCGCTTTATCGTATGAAATGCAATCACCATGTAATTGTTTTACTTTATCACTATGCGGTAGCGATAGTTGTAGAAGCAATAGTTGGCGAGACAACAACGACGCTACGATGGAGATCAAGGTGTCAAGCCGGTGATGATGGAGATCATGACGGTGCTTTGGAGATGGAGATCAAAGGCACAAGATGATGATGACCATATCATGTCACATATTCTGATTGCATGTGATGTTTATCTTTTTATGCATCTTATTTTTCTTAGTATGGCGGTAGTATTATAAGATGATCCCTCACTAAATTTCAAGGTATAAGTGTTCTCCCTGAGTATGCACCATTGCGACAGTTCGTCGTGCCGAGACACCACGTGATGATCGGGTGTGATAAGCTCTACGTTCACATACAACGGGTGCAAGAAAGTTTTGCACGTGCAGAATACTCGGGTTAAACTTGACGAGCCTAGTGTCGGTGTCAAAACCGGCGAATCTCGGGTAGGGGGTCCCGAACTATGCTTCTAGGCGGATGGTAACAGGAGACAAGGGACACAATGTTTTTACCCAGGTTCGTGCCCTCTCGATGGAGGTAATACCCTACCCCGCTTGATTAATATTGATGATATGGGTAGTACAAGAGTAGATCTACCACGAGATCAAGGAGGCTAAACCCTAGAAGCTAGCCTATGGTATGATTGTTGTTGTTCTGTCCTACGGACTAAAACCCTTCGGTTTATATAGACACCGGATAGGTTAGGGTTACACAGAGTCGGTTACAATGGTAGGAGATCTACATATCCGGATCGCCAAGCTTGCCTTCCACGCCAAGGAAAGTCCCATCCGGACACGAGATGAAGTCTTCAATCTTGTATCTTCATAGTCTTGGAGTCCGCCGTGATGATAGTCCGGCTTATCCGGACACCCCTAATCTGGGACTCCTCAAGAGTTTTAACCAGGCTTCAATGACGATGAGTCCGGCGCGTTGATTGTCTTCGGCATTGCGAGGCGGGTTCTTCTCCAAATTCCATATACTTGTCAAATAGTGTCCGGCTTCTGATAACTGCTGCGCTCTTCGGCTTCTACGCCCAATAATGGCTATCTTCCACGTGTTTGAATGAATGCGAACAGCCAGGGTATTTTTACAATTACCCCCCTAACCGCGCAAATGAACCGCCCATAAAAGGGGCAAGGATCTAGATCTGAGTCACACCATTCCTTTTGCAAGCTTTCATCGAGTGCCCCGACCAAAGCCCATTCCATCATGGACGATCGACGCGACTCCTCTTCTCGCTCCCAGCCCTAAGCCGTGAAATTGGGAGAGATGCTCAGTCCTCAAGATAACGAGCTAGTTACACTCCAAACCAAGGGATTTCTCCCCGGCCTTCTTGGTTCGGTTCGAGCCGGACTTGCCACCTACAAGGGCGGAAAGCAAGCGGAGAGCGCCCTCGATCCCTCTAAGGGAGAGCGGGTATGCTTCACCTCTTATCTAGTAAGAGGCCTCGGATTTCCATCCATCCATTTCTCCGGGGCTCTTGGAGTTCTCTGACCTCCAATTGCACCACCTTACTCATGCCTCCATCCTGCACATCGCGGGCTTCGTGGCCCTCTGCGAACTATTCTTGGGCGTTGAGGCTCATTTCAGACTATGGAAGAGAATATTCTGCCTAGTACCCCGTTCTCATGAGGGGTCAATATATCAAGTGGGCGGAGCCGAGCTATGGCGCATCGCCGGGACCGGATACCTATCCGGAACCCCAAAGAAGGCGTCCAAGACCGGCCTTCTAATGGTTTTACATGGAGGACGCCCCGCTGGGATCTGTTCGGATCGGCCTTCCAGAGTTCAACAATGCTCCTCCTCAAGAAGCGCCTAAGCCGGGCGCCTCGAAGCCCCGGAGAGAAGATGACCAGACGTCCGCTATTTGATGAGTCGAATAAGGTTACTGGCTCATGCCGGATTGACCATGCCAGGAGTCATGGCAATCTGCATTATGAGGGTGGTGCAGCCGCTTCAATACAAAGGCCACCCCATGTGGGACTTCAACGGGGAGGACGATGCCACCCGCCATGGCCGCAAAGGGCCGGAATCGGTCGTGAATCGGTGAAGATCTTATCTGCCATGTACAAAGGAGAGGAGGAGGATTTCCTTCGTCTCAACCCACTGAAGGAGTTTTCTTCGAGTAATCCTCGAAGCTGGGTAAGCAAACATCTTTGTGACCTGTCCGACACATGTTCCCGTAGTTTAAATATCTCATTTCACGGCTTTTGTGCAGGAACTGCGCCGGACTGTGGAGAAGATACACAGCCCGCCCCCACAACCCGAGGATCCGGAACGGTCCCTCGATCCAACCTCCGAAGAGGATCCGGATATAAAGGTGGAGTTGATCGATGGGGTATTCTACCAACTTAGCATCGACAATGCGTTGGTCGCCATTATGGCTGATTACCCCGGAATATTTCCAGCCTCACAGGTAAATGAGACCGAGATCCCAAAACCCTGATAACGACCCATCCATGCTTTATTTTTTATCACCGAATACCAATGGTGCCGCAGGGGTACTTTCGAGGCAGAAGCGAGTACTGCGGTGGCTGGCCAACAAAGGGCAAGGCGGCCCCAAGTTAAAAAAGAAGTGCGGTCCGGATCGAAACTCCGCCGCAACGGTATGGCTTGTCACCATACTCCCGTGATTGATTCCCGGAAGGCGATTAACGCCGATACCCTTTTCAGAAAAGAGCGCCACGGATCGAGTCCAGAGAGGTTGCCGATCGAACCTTCACCGACAGGCTTCAAAGCCGGGTCCGGAGGCCGAGGCGAGCACAGACGTCGTCGGATGCTCCTCCGGCGCAGGATGCCGACAGGTTGTCCGCCACCAACTCCGAGGTGGAGAGCGCCTTGAACCACAAAGCGCCACGGACAGTTCTTCGTGACGCGTGTTTCTCCCAGAGGCCTTGAATGCCTTTGATTCGGGAGATGCGCACCTCCGTGCCGCTCAAAATGGACTAGCGAGCCACGGAGGCGGTATGTGAAGGACATACGGGTAAGTAAATTTGATAGTTATATATGCCAGTAGCCCCCGAGACTTAAAATAGTTAGAATAACTGATTTAACGATCATTTGTTATGCAGGATCTTACAAAAAAGAATACCCGACTGTCCCAGGAGCTAAGACAGTGCAAAGCCCAACTTGAGGCCGCACTAGCCACTATAGGGGGAGCTACTGAGACCCCCGCTGGTAATATACACTTCAAAAGATAAATAATTCAGGAAGTGCGGCGTGTGTGTAAAGCTGACAAAAACATTGCAGATGGCGCGGGCCGGATCCGGACAAACAACAGCTCTTACGCTTGATTAAAGGCTGGCGAGGCGTGCTAACGAGGGTGCGGCAGGAGAAGAATAACCTCCAAGACGCCAACACCAAGCTAGGTGAGGAACCCAAGGACGTTCGTGCCCAGTTATCCGACTCAGAAGGAGAATCGGCGGCTTCGTCCGCGGCATTTTCAAGAAGTGCTTGAGCGAACTTTGAAAGAGTTCACGAGGAAGGCGACTAACATAAACATGTATGTAGGTTTGCTCACAGTCGCCCCGAGGAGGAGATGCCCAATTCTTCGGGTGATCTCCTTCACGAATTAAGGCTACCGCACGAACGAGTCCGGGCAGGTGATGAAAGGCATCGGCCAAGCCTTGTGGCCATCTATCTCCCTGCCCGAAGGCATTGGGGAGCCGGGCGGAGCGGCTTCAAGGGGCACGGGCGCTCCGGCTATGGAAGATATCGGCTGCCGTCAAGGCGCCAGGGAGGCTCGGGCCATGGTGAAGACACGGTACACGGTTAAGGTCGACCCAAACCACATGGCCGAGGTCGGACCTGTGGGGCCCGATGGGATGGAGATCCTCAGTAAGCTTAGTGTACGGCCAAGTAGAATTGGCCACCAAGTATTCCCAAAGAAGATTGTAAATTAGATAGCCTATTAGATGGCATTGAGGAGGAATACAATGAGTCAAATTGACTATGTAAAAATATGACATGAAAGAAATGTCTTCTAGCCGGATTGTAGATCGCTTGTCGAAGCGGACCTTTTACGCTTCAACCTCCGGACCCAATAGTCCGGAGTGTGTCCGAATACCCTCGTGGTTATATAAGAACCGTGGTATGCATGGAGACAAAGGCGAGGGGTCATTGTTCTTGTATCGTATAAGTGCCCAACTAGTTATGCTATATTACATGGGTAGTAAGAAGCATCTTCCAGGAGAATAGTTCCGTTAAGGGTTCCTTTCGGCTGGGGTGCATGCCCTAAAGTGCATGTCAAAGTTGCTATGAAAGCGGTAAAATCATCACAGGGGGCAGATGGGTAAAAGTTAAAAATCATCTTTCAATTCACCGAATCAATATTCCCTTAAGAACGCTTAGCTTTCGGCTTCACCTACCGAGGTACACATCCGGTGACCCGGCAGTAACAATCGCAGAGGTGCTCCCTTTACCACCTAGTCGAACAATCGTGAACGTAGGGGTAAGCACAGGAGCCAGACAACCCAGCTTGGCCAAAACTTAAGTCATATCGATGCATATAATGGTGAATAAAAGGTACATGCGAAAGTTTAACACATGTGCTGGGCATGAAGCCCAGATAAATAAGCTTCATTAAAGAAGCCTCAGTATAATGGTAGCGGATAGCGCGTCAAGTGTCTTGGAAAAAAGCACAAACGAGCCTCTAAAGGCTACAAGAAGAAGAAGGAGGAAGGAGAGAAATAAAAGACAGCAAAAAGCAAAAATAAAGAATGCAGACGGAGGAAGGAGACGAACTTGGAGTCCGGCACTTAGGCGTAGAATCTTCGTAGACGGGCTGCGTTCCACGGGTTCGGCTCGAGTCGGTTATCCAATGCGTTTAGCGGGCCAGTGCAGCTCCGCCTTTGGTCGGGACACTGGTTGATGATGAAGGACCTTCCCATTTGGGCTTGAGTTTGTCCTTTTTCTTATCCCAGCATAGAACTAGTTCGCCAACGTTGTAAGCTTTGGCCCGCATTTCCTCGCTTTGATATCTTCGAGCCTCGCTTGTTGATAGAATGCGGAACGAGCTTTTGCCACGCCGTGCTCCTCCTCCAATGCGTCCAAACTGTCCCGCCGATCGAGTTTGGCTTCTCTTTCTTCATACATGCGCACTCGAGGTGAGTCATGAATTATGTCGCAGGCAAGATCGCCTCTGCGCCGTACACCATAAAAAAATGGTGTGAATCCGTAGTACGATTCGGCGTGGTCCGCAGCCCCAGTGCACGGAGTCGAGCTCCTCGACCCAAAGGCGTGTTAGATTCCTTGAGGGACCACATTAGTCCGGGTTTAATGCCGCTCATGATTAGATCGTTTGCCTGCTCGACTTGGCCGCTGGTTTGAGGGTGATAGACCGAGGCGTAATCGAGCTTGATGCCCATGTTTTTGCACCATGATTGGACCTCATCGGCCGTGAAATTGGTGCCATTGTCGATGATGATCTTGTGGGGACACCGTAACGGTGCACTACCCCGATATGAAGTCTATCACCGGTCCGGATTCGCCGCTTTTAACTGGTTTGGCCTCTATCCATTTGGTGAATTTGTCCACCATGACCAATAGGTATTTTTGCTTGTGGGTTTCTCCCGTGAGGGGTCCAACCATGTCAAGCCCCTAGACCGCGAACGGCCAGGTTATGGGTCTAGTTTTAAGGGCGGTGAGTGGCATGTGGCTTTGGTTAGCAAAAAGCTGGCAACCGACGCATCGTTGGACTAAGTCCTCAAGATCTGCCCGGCCGTCCGGGCCAATAAAATCCTATACAGAAGGCCTTGCCTACAAGGGCCCGGGCTGCGGCGTGGTGCCCACCCAGTCCAGCGTGAATTTCAGCCAGGAGGTTTCGCCCTTCCTCTTCGGAGATACACCTTTGAAGGACTCCGGTAGTGCTTTTCTTATAAAGCTCTCCCTCATGGACCTTATAGGCTTTAGAGCCGTACTATGCAGCGAGCCTCATTTTGGTCTTCGGGAGTTCTCGCCTAGTTAGGTAGGCTAGGAGCAGTTCCGGCCCACGGGCGATAACCGCCATTATTTCGTGAGCAGAGGGTGTTATCTCGAGGCGGAGCCTCGGTTGTGTCGAGTGTTCGGCGTCGGTATGCGGTTGGGTCCGGATTGTTATTGCGGACTCCTTCCCATAGTACGGATGGCTTGAACAACCGTTCCAAAAAGATATTGGGTGGGACAGCATCGCGTTTTGCACCGATGCGTGCCAATATATCCGCCGCCTGGTTGTTATCCCGAGCAATATGATGAAATTTGAGCCCTTCGAACCGTGCTGACATTTTTAGGACCGCATTGCGGTATGCTGCCATTTTCGGGTCTTTGGCGTCAAAGTCTCCGTTTATTTGAGATATTGCGAGGTTTGAATCCCCGCGCACCTCTAGGCGTTGAATGCCCATGGAGACTGCCATTCGGAGGCCATGCAGAAGGGCCTCGTATTCGGCTGCGTTGTTGGAGTCCGTATACATTATCTGAAGGACGTATTGGACTGTGTCCCCGGTTGGGGACGCCAGACAACGCCCCTGTGCCAGCCAACATTTGGAGCCGTCAAAGTGCATGATCCAATTGGAGTATGCGCCGTACTCTTTAGGGAGTTGACGGTCCATTCGACCAATGAAGTCGGCCAAAACCTGCGACTTAATAGCTCGTCGTGGCTTATAAGTTATGTCGAATGGAAGGAGCTCTATGGCCCATTTAGCAATCCGCCCGTCGGCGTCGCGGTTGTTTATAATGTCGTTAAGAGGTACTTCGGGGCTACCGTTATCGAACACTCTTGAAAGTAGTGTCGCAGCTTCCGGATGCCATGAACACCGCGTATGCTATCTTTTGATAGTGTGGGTACCGGACTTGCATGGAATTAGGACGGTGGACACATAATAAACCGGTTTTTGAACAGGAACGGTGTCCATCCGCTTCTCGTTCGACAACGAGCACCGCTACCGACAACTTGATGTGTTGCGGCGATATATAATAGCATTGGTTCGCTTATGCTATGCCGCCAGACCAGATTTGTTGCCAAAATGGCCTTTATTTCTTCGAGTCCGGCCAGTGGCGGCATCCGCCCACTCGAAGTGTTCGTGCGGCGGAGGAGGCGGTAAAGAGGTAATGCCTTTTCTCCTAGCGGGAGATAAAGCGGCTTAGAGCCGCTACACATCCTGTCAATTTTTGTATTTGTTTGAGGTCTTTTGGAATATCCAATTGTGACAGAGCTCGAATCTTGGCTGGGTTTGCTTCAATTGCTCTACCGGACACAATGAAGCCCAGGAGCTTTCCTACTGAACGCCGAAGACGCATTTTTCCGGATTGAGCTTGATGTCATATTTTTGAAGATTGTCGAATGTGAGCCTCAAGTCGTCTACTAGAGTTTCGACGTGCTTGGTTTTGATGACCACGTCATCTACATATGCTTCCACCGTTTTGCCGATCTGGTTGGCCAGACATGTCTGAATCATGCGCTGATATGTTGCACCGGCGTTTTTGAGCCCAAAGGGCATTGTATTGAAGCGAACGGGCCGTATGGAGTGATGAATGCTGTTGCAGCTTGGTTCTGCAGCTCCGCCATCTTGATTTGGTGGTAGCGAGTACGACGAGGAAGCACAATGAGTCGTGGTCTCCGCTGTGGCGTCGATGATTTGATCAATTCAAGGAGGGGAAGGGATCCTTTGGGCAAGCCTTATTAAGGTCTTTGAAATCAACACATAGGCGCCGAGATTTATCCTTCTTTGGTACCATCACTGTGTTCGCTAGCGGTCCGGATGTTTTATATCTCGATGAATCCGGCCTCCAAAAGTTTGGCTAGCTCCTCTCCCATGGCCTGTCTCTTGGGTTGGGAAAAGCGCCAAGAGCCTGCTTTGATCGGCTTGAATCCTTTTAGGATATTTAGGCTGTGCTCGGCCACCGACGTGGGATTCTGGCATATCGAAGGGTGCCAAAGTAAGATGTCCCGCTTTTCTTGTAGAAATTCTCGAAAAGGCATCTATGTCGTGGTTTAATTGTGCCCGATGGAGGCCGTCTTTGCAGTGGTCCGTTGGGTGGACTTGGAATTTGACTATTTCATCCGCTGGTTTAAAAGAAGTGGACTTGGATCTTTATCAAGTATCACATCGCCCCTCGTTTCACCGTGGAGCGCATCGCGGTGAGTTCCTCGGCCGCTAGGGCTTAGGATAGTGCCTCGAGGGCTAGTGCGGCTGTCTTATTTTCGGCGCGGAGCGCTATGCTTGGATCACTAGCGAGAGTGATGATTCCGTTCGGACCGGGCATTTTAAGCTTCATGTACCCGTAATGGGGTATAGCTTGAAAAATTGTGAATGCCTCTCGTCCTAGTAGCGCATGATATCCGCTGTTGAATGGGGCCACTTGAAATGTGACCTCCTCGGACCTGTAATTGTCCGACGAGCCGAACACTACATCCAGCGTGATTTTTCCCAGGCAAAGATGCTTCCCGGTTGGGGATTATACCTCTAAAGGTTGTGCCGCTTCGCTCAATGCGGTTCGATCTATTTCCATCTTCCGAGAGTTTCCTCATAGATGAGGTTTAGTCCGCTGCCGCCATCCATGAGTACCTTAGTAAGGCGAAGCCGTCTACTATCGGTGAGAACCAATCCGGCCGGTGCCCGGCAGTTCGAATTTAGGTTCGTCACTAGCATTGAAGGTAATAGCCGTGTCACTCCATGGATTCATTGTTGCTACTTGGTAGACTTCGCAAGGTTCTGGAGTTGTCGTTGCATGTTATTTGATGCGAAAGTCTAGAAAGGCTATTAACACCGTCTTTGGTGTTCTTTGGGCTGGGATTCGAAGCTAGAAGCTCTTCGCCACTTTTGGCCACCTGCCGTAGTATCCAACATGCTCAAGGCTATGAGTTGGAGTGGCGCCCTCTGTGCTATGAATTTTGCAGGTCCGTTTAGCCAACCCTCCAAAGACGGTTCCGTACCCTTTAGGGGGTTTTGGTTTTTTGGTATTCAACCCAGGTGCTTGATAATGATGCACCCTCTTGTTCCAGATTAGGGATGTATTCGGGGCCGGATTATCCCAAAATTTACTTTTGGTTTTCCAGCGCTCTCCATCGCGACAAGATTTCTTTTGTACTATGGTCACCAAGTCAAGAAAGCGTGTAATTTTATGACGATTTACTTATGGCATTTAGGATTCCTTGTCCGTGCAATTATTGCAAAAATTGGGATTGCGTCCTCCTCGGCGGTCCCTTATCCTGTTCATAACCAGGAGGAATCGCCCAAGAATGATGTCTGCTTTCAGCCGGGCTCTTGCTGAATTCGAGAGAGATCGCCAATGTTTGGGTGGGCGGTGGAACTAAATCGGAACCCCGTCCCAATTCAGGACTCAAGGGCGAAGTTTCCGAACTCGGAAATTTGGATTTTGAGTGTAATCCAATGAGTCCGCCCGCCGCCCGACTTTAGGTTCGTGGTTTGATCAACATCCGTCCCTCCGCATGAATCCGCATGGAGGGATCGGAATCCAGACGTAACTAGTCCTTAAGGTAGGAGAAGAATCGCCGCATTGCTCCTTTATCACAGCAACATGATGGGTAGCACAGGGAGAGTTGATCTCTCTCGAGATCGGTTTTAGGCCCGATCCGGTCGTGTCTGTGGCGACTCGAGGCGGCGATCACGATCCAAGAGCTCGTTTATGGAGGAGAGCTCGATCGGATCTAACTGTTCGGCAAGTTCTGAACTAACATGAAGATTGGTTTCATGACTCGAGAGGTCATCGTTGGCAGTGACCCGAACTAGCGGTCATGAGAAAACCGCCAAGTCAAGAGTCTCGAGCGATGGCCAAGGCTTCTTTGGCGATGGTGTCGTCTTTAAAGACGAGGCGAGGCATCCTACCCGACGGCGACATTGCAGAGGAACTCTCAATGAAAGCACCAATGTCGGTGTCAAACCGCGGATCTCGGGTAGGGGGTCCCGAGCGTGCGTCTAGGCGGATGGTAACAGGAGACAAGGGACACAATGTTTTTACCAGTGTTCGGGCCCTCTCGATGGAGGTAATACCCTACTCTCGCTTGATTAATATTGATGATATGGGTAGTACAAGAGTAGATCTACCACGAGATCAAGGAGGCTAAACCCTAGAAGCTAGCCTATGGTATGATTGTTGTTGTTCTGTCCTACGGACTAAAACCGTCCGGTTTATATAGACATCGGATAGTTTAGGGTTACACAGAGTCGGTTACAATGGTAGGAGATCTACATATCCGTATCGCCAAGCTTGCCTTCCACGCCAAGGAAAGTCCCATCCGGACACGAGACGAAGTCTTCAATCTTGTATCTTCATAGTCTTGGAGTCCGGCCGTGATGATAGTCCGGCTATCCGGACACCCCCTAGTCCGGGACTCCCTCACCTAGCATGTACAGACATGGCCTCGGAACACTGAGATCGAAAGGTCGAACATGAATCATATAGCAGATATTATCAACATAGATATGTTCACCATTGAAAGCTACTCCATCTCACGTGATGATCGGACATGGTTTAGTTGATACGAATCACGTGATCATTTAGATATGGTGCGATCTATGATGTCTCTTACCGATTTTCCACTATCGTTTTAGGGTTATGCATTAGAGACAGCCGCATTCACGTTAAATAGGGCACCATCTAAATCCGTTGAGACGACACCGTATGAACTGTGGTTTGGCAAGAAATCTAAGCTCTCGTTTCTTAAAGTTTGGGGTTGCGATGCTTATGTGAAAAAGGCTTCAACCTGATAAGTTCGAACCTAAATCGGAGAAATGCATCTTCATAGGATACCCAAAAAGAAACTGTTGGGTACACCTTCTATCACAGATCCAAGGCAAGTTTTTTGCTAAGAATGGATCCTTTCTAGAGATTGAGTTTCTCTCGAAAGAAGTGAGTGGGAGGAAAGTAGAACTTGATGTGGTAGTTGTACCTTCTCTCGAGTTGGAAAGTAGTTCATCACAGAAATCAGTTCCAGTGATGCCTACACCAATTAGCGAGGAAGTTAATGATGATGATCATGGAACTTCAAATCAAGTTACTACCGAACCTCGTAGGTCAACCAGAGTACGTTCCGCGCCAGAGTGGTACGGTAATCATATTCTGGAAGTCATGTTACTAGACCATGACGAACCTACGAACTATGAGGAAGCGATGATGAGCCCAGATTCCGCAAAATGGCTTGAGGCCATGAAATCTGAGATGGGATCCATGTATGAAAACAAAGTATGGACTTTGGTTGACTTGCCCGATAATCGGCAAGCCATAGAGAATAAATGGATCTTCAAGAGGAAGACAAAAGGCCGATGGTAGTGTTACTATCTACAAAGCTCGACTTATCGCAAAAGGTTTTCGACAAGTTCAAGGTGTTGACTACTATGAGATTTTCTCACTCGTAGCGATGCTTAAGTCTGTCCGAATCATGTTAGCAATTGGCACATTTTATGAAATCTGGCAAATGGATGTCAAAACTGCATTCCTTAATGGATTTCTTAAAGAAGAGTTGTATATGATGCAACAAGAAGGTTGTTGTCAATCCTAAAAGTGCTAACAAAATACAAGCTCCAGCGATCAATCTATGGACTGGTGCAAGCATCTCGGAGTTGGAATATACGCTTTCATGAGTTGATCAAATCATATAATTTTATACAGACTTGCGGCGAAGCCTGTATTTACAAGAAAGTGAGTGGGAGCACTACAGCCTTTCTGATGAGTATATGTGAATGACATATTGTTGATCGAAAATGATGTAGTTTTTTCTGGAAAGCATAAAGGAGTGTTTGAAAGGAGTTTTTTTCAAAGAAAGACCTCGGTGAAGCTGCTTACATATTGAGCATCAAGATCTATAGAGATAGATTAAGACAATTGATAAGCTTTTTCAATGAGTACATGCCTTGACAAGATTTTGAAGTAGTTCAAGATGGAACAGTCAAAGAAGGAGTTCTTGCCTATGTTGCAAGGTGTGAAGTTGAGTAAAGACTCAAAACCCGACCACGGCAGAAAATAGAAAGAGAATGAAAAGTCATTCCCTATGCCTCGGTCATAGGTTCTATAAAGTATGCTATGCTGTGTACTGGACCTATTGTGTACCTCACCATGAGTTTGGCAAGAGGGTACAATAGTGATCTAAGAGTGGATCACTGTACAGTGGTCAAAATTATCCTTAGTGGAATAAGGATATGTTTCTCGGTTATGGAGGTGACAAAAAGTTCGTCGTAAAGGGTTACGTCGATGCAAGCTTTGGCACTAATCCGGATGACTCTAAGTCTCAATCTGGATACATATTGAAAGTGGGAGCAATTAGCTAGAGTAGCTCCGTGCATAGCATTGTAGACATAGAAAATTGCAAAATACATATGGATCTGGATGTGGCAGACCCATTGATTAAAGTTCTCTCACAAGCAAAACATGATCACACCTTAGTACAATTTGGGTGTTAATCACATGGAGATGTGAACTACATTATTGACTCTAGTAAACCCTTTGGGTATTGGTCACATGGCGATGTGAACTATTGGTGTTAAATCACATGGCGATGTGAACTATATTATTGACTCTAGTGCAAGTGGGAGACTGAAGGAAATATGCCCTAGAGGCAATAATAAAGATGTTATTTGTATTTCCTTATATCATGATAAATGTTTATTATTCATGCTAGGATTGTATTAACCGGAAACTTGATACATGTGTGAGTACATAGACAAAACAAAGTGTCCCTAGGATGCCTCTACTTGACTAGCTCGTTAATCAAAGATGGTTAAGTTTCCTGACCATAGACATGTGTTGTCATTTGATGAACGGGATCACATCATTAGGATAATGATGTGATGGACAAGACCCATCCATTAGCTTAGCATGTTGATCGTTCAATTTTATTGCTATTGCTTTCTTCATGACTTATACATATTCCTTCGACTATGAGATTATGCAACTCCGAATACCGGAGGAACACCTTGTGTGCTATCAGTGTCACTGAGATTATAAAGATGCTCTACAGGTGTCTCCGAAGGTGTTTGTTGGGTTGGCATAGAACGGGATTAGGATTTGTCACTCCAAGTATCGGAGAGGTATCCCTGGGCCCTCTCGATAATGCACATCATGATAAGCCTTGCAAGCAATGTGACTAATGAGTTAGTTCTGGGATGATGCATTAAGGAACGAGTAAAGAGACTTGTTGGTAACGATATTGAACTAGGCATGAGGATACCGACGATCGAATCTCGAACAAGTCACATACCGATGGCAAAGGGAATGACGTATGTTGTTATGCGGTATTGACCGATAAAGATCTTTGTAGAATATGTAGGAACCAATATGAGCATCCAGGTTCCACTATTGGTTATTGACCGGAGATGTGTCTCAGTCATGTCTACATAGTTCTCGAACCCATAGGGTCCGCACGCGTAACGTTCGATGATGATTTGTATTATGAGTTATGTGTTTTGGTGACCGAAGTTTGTTCGGAGTCCCGGATGAGATCTCGGACGTGACGAGGAGTCTCGAAATGGTCGAGAGGTAAAGATTCATATATTGGAAGGTTATATACGGACACCGGAATGGTTGAGGAAGAAGATCGGGATTTTGGAGTACCGGAGGTTCTGGACCCCCCCTCCCCGGGGAAAGTTAATGGGCCTCATGGGCCATAATGGAGAGGAGGAGGCAGCCACAGGAGGTGGCGCCCCCCCCCCCCACAAGTCCAATCCGAATTGGACAAGGGGTGGGGGGCCCGGCACCCCTTTCCTTCTCCATCTCCACCTCTTTCCCCTTTCCCCCTCCATTGGAAGGCAAGAGGGGGGCCGAATCCTACTTGGACTAGGAGTCCAAGTAGGACTCCCCCCTTGGCACGCTCCTCCTTGGCCGCCGGCCTCCTCCTCCCCCTTTATATATGGGGGCGGAGGGCATCCCAAAGGCACACCAAGATTTGTCTTAGCCGTGTGCGGTGCCCCCTCCACAGTTTACTCCTCCGGTCATAGCGTCGTAGTGCTTAGGCGGAGCCCTGCGCGGATCACATCACCAACACCGTCACCACACTGTCGTGCTGACGGAACTCTCCATTGACCCTCTACTGGATCAAGAGTTCGAGGGACGTCATCGAGCTGAACGTGTGCTGAACACGGAGGTGCCTTACGTTCGGTACTTGGATCGGTTGGATCATGTAGACGTTCGACTACATCAACCGCGTTAACATAACGCTTCCGCTTTCGGTCTACGAGGGTACATGGACACAATCTCCCCCTCTCGTTGCTATGCATCTCCTAGATAGATCTTGCGTGATCGTAGGAAATTTTTTGAAATTGCATGCTACGTTCCCCAACAGCTGATTGTCCATGTGTCCGCCTGCTTGGCATTGAACATGCTTGTGTGCCAACCGAGATACCCGCCGCCCGCATCCGCATTCAAATCGCTGCTCCGCTTGACCGACGCTAGCTTTATAAATATGGTCGTGCACAACCCAACCCACACCACCTTTGTTTCTCCTTCCTCCTCCCTCCATGACCACCAGCCCAATGACGACGACCGACAGTGCGTTGTGGAAGTGGCTCTCGTCGATGCAAAAGCACGAGATAGCAACCCTTGCATAGAGGTCGGACTCCCTCCGAGCTCGCCAGAGGAGAGCTCGAAGGACGAATGACCAGACAATGGAGGAGGCGTAGGACGAGGAGTTCGAGCCCGCGCTGGTTGCCAGCTTCACCATGGTGCAAGCGCACTATGAGGTCGCCATGATGGAGGAGGAGGAGCCGATGCAGCCTGCATCGCCAGTCTCCCTGTTTCGAATGTTGCAGCTACAACCTTCGGCTCCTCGACCAACAATGGCTGCGGAGGGACAAATCAAGAGCGGCGGCGAATGAGGATATTGTCACGGTCATGGTCACGGAGAATTCAACCTTCATGGATGAGTAGCGAGCGTTGTACCAGTCCATGCGCAGCGCCCGCGACATCCGCCGCGAACGATGGCGGCTTCGCGTCCTGCGGGCGAAGATTGACACCCTGTTCGCCGAGATCGATGTGGAGACTGATGGGGCCTTTTGCTTGATGAGATGTGTCTAAAATATCATGAATTTCTCCAGTTTAAATGAAAATCATCCGATTTACATAAAATTTATCTGGTTTATTCAAATTTTGTTTAAATTATGTCCGAATGTTTGATGAATAGGGTTGGATGGTCAGCTTCTATATTCGTGTCCGCAAACACGTCCAGACATGTCTGTGGATAGATTGTGACTCCAATTTGAGGGATGGCGTTGGAGATGCCCTAGGTAAGTAAAAAAGGGCATGTTTGGTTTACATCCTAAAGCTGCCACACCTAAGATTAGTCATGCCACAACATCTTAGGCATGTATTTCGTTCATTGCCACACTTTTCTAGCAATATGGTCCACATGTCATATGCTCAATTTTTTGTCAAATCTTGCCACACTTGTGGTGGCCATTTTGTTAGCCGTATTTTTTGTGACACCCACACTTTGCCTAAACTTAGTCGTGGCAAAGTTAGTCATGAACCAAACAGACCCAAAATGCAGCAATAAATATGTGGCCTAAGAGCATCTCTACACATCCCCCAAGAGCCCCCCAGGGCACCTTTTTTAGCACCGGCGCCAAAAAAACTGCCCCCAGGAGCCCAAAAATCCTGGTTTAATGTAAATTACGCGGTAGATCCAGGCCAAACCTGGTAGGGGACTGACCGAGGGCGCCGGGGGAAAGAAAAATGGCGCAAAAACTTCCCGCGCCAGATTCCCCTTGTTGGGGAACGTTGCAGAAAATTAAAATTTTCCTACGGTTTCACCAAGATCTATCTATGAGTTCATCTAAGCAACGAGTCAAGAGAGAGAGTTTGCATCTACATACCACTTGTAGATCGAAATGCGGAAGCGTTCGAGGGAGTTGTGATGATGGAGACGTTCTAACGTGATTCCGATCACCGATGACCAAAGTGCTTTGAAAGGATGACACCTCGCGTTCAACACACGTGCGGACGATGGCGTCTCCTCCGTCTTGATCCAGCAAGGGTGAAGGAGAGGTTGAGGAAGACAACTCCAATGGCAGCACGACGGCGTGGTGCAACTGGTACAGTTCTCCGGCTGTGGCTTCGCCAAGCTCGTGCGGAGAAAGAGAGGAGTTTGGGAGGGAGGGCTGCGCCTTCAATTGTGTATTGCACCTCCCTCACCCCTCTATATATAGGAGAGAGGGGCAGGGGCCGGCCCTCTAGGGAAAACCCTAGGGGCGGCGGCCAAGGAGAGGAGGAAAGGGGTGGCTTGCCCCCCAAGCCAAGGCGCCCTTTTTTTTCCCTTAGGTTTCCTCCCTTGCCCTAGCCAAGCATGGGCCTAGGTGGGGAGGCGCGCCCAGCCACCAGGGGCTGGCTCCCTCCCACTTAGCCCATGTGGCCCCCCGGGAGGTGGCCCCTCGGTGGACCTCCGGAAACCTCCGGTGGCCCCTGACTTTACCGGCATGCCCCGAAACTTTCCGAGTCCGCTTAACCACTTTCCATATATAAATCTTTACCTCCGGACCATTCCGGAACTCCTCGTGACGTCCGGGATCTCATTCGGGACTCAACAACATTCGCAATCACATACTTGTCTTCCTAATAACCCTAGCGCCACCGAACCTTAAGTGTGTAGACACTACGGGTTCGTGAGACATGCTGACATGACCGAGACTGCGTCAAGTCAATTACCAACAGCGGGATCTGGTTACCCTTGTTGGCTCCCACATGCTCCTCGATGTTGTCATCGGATGAACCACGATGTCAAGGGTTCAAGCAACCCCGTATTCTATTCCCTTTGTCGACGGTATATATTTACTTGCCCGAGACTCAATCGTCGGTATCCCAATACCTCGTTTAGTCTCGTTACCGGTAAGTCACTTTACCAGACCGCAATGCATGATCCGTGACCAAACACTTGATCACTTTGAGCTCATTATGATGATGCATTACCGAGTGGGCCCGGTGATACCTCTCCGTAATACGGAGTGACAAATCGATCTCGATCCGTGTCAACCCAATGGACACTTTCGGAGATACCAGAGAGCACCTTTATAGTCACCCGGATTACGCCAGGACGCTTGATACACCAAAGCACTCCTACGGTATCCGGGAGTTACACGATCTCATGGTCTAAGGAAGAGATACTTGACATTGGAAAAGCTCTAGCAAAACGAACTACACGATCTTGTGCTATGCTTAGGATTGGGTCTTGTCCATCACGTCATTCTCCTAATGGCGTGATCCCGTTGTCAATGACATCCGATGTCCATAGTCGGAAACCATGACTATCATTGACCAACGAGCTAGTCAACAAGAGGCTTACTAGGGACGTATTGTAGTCTATGTATTCACACGTGTATTACGATTTCCGGATAATACGCTTATAGCATGAACAAAGACAATTATCATGAACAAGGAAATATAATAATAATGCTTTTATTATTGCCTCTAGGGCATATTTCCAACACCCACCCCGTGGGCCCGCCGAGTCAACGACTAGGCATCGTCATCCTCATCGCCTCGCTTTGGATCCCACGTGAATCAATGCCAAGGCTGCCTCCGGTCAGCCTTCCATTGATCAGGGGCGGCGCAGTGATGGCGAGCTGCCGCGCGTCCCGCCCTTTCCCATCACGCGTCCACACTGCTGCCGCCCCCTCGCCACTATAAAAGCCAGCCTTCGTCACCGCACACTCGCCACAACCATCTCTCTCTCTCTTTCTCGCCTACCTCCAGCGCTGACCACCTTCTCTCCTTCGTGGTCCTTGCTCTCGCCCTCTCTCCTTCACTCCTTCACCCATGGCGGAGAGGTTCTCCAGCGACGGAGCGGCGGCCAACGGCTTTGGCCGCCGCTGGCTGCACGACTGGGAGGCGCGCCTCCTGCAGGAGGCCAACTACCCGATGCCGCCCGACATGCGCGTGCGGCGCAAGATGGCGGCCGAGCACGGCGGGCGGCCCTGCGGCGTCCGGTGCCCTCACGGCGCGGACCGCGTCATCGACATCGCGGTGATCCGGCGAACATGCCGGAAAGAAGCGCGCCCGGCCAGCGTGATGCGGTGACAACTAGCCGCTTCGGACTGCGTGCCAGCGCCACCATGCGGCAAGTGGCGTCCACCAATAGTGCCCCGGCGCCGGGGGCCGCTGTCTATGGTGGGGGCGTCGGGGCAAACCCTCTTCGCCGTGCTCACGCACATCGAGGGCGGCAACGAGCCGCCTCTTGAGTACCTGGCGCCCTCCTTCTCTCGCCGCCAGGGAAGCTCCTGGACGCCGAGGCGCATGAACACGTCGTCCTCGGGCTCCCGCTCCTCCGGGACGGCGCTACTCCTCCCCGTCAAGCCCGAGCCGCAGGAGACGCCGCTCGGTCGGCGCACCCGTGGAGGCGCCCTTGTCATCAACGATGGCGGCCGCGCCCTTCCCCTCCCCCCCCCCCCATGGTCAAGCCGAAAAAGGAGCCAGCGGAGCTCCTCCCCGTGAAGAAGGAGCACGAGGCCATGGCCAGCAACCTGGAGAGCGGCCTCCTATGGTCGCGCCAGGACTACGTGCGGGAGGAGATGGATTGCCGGTAGCCGCGCTCGGAGGAGATCATTGCTGGCGCCATTGCGATGAGGGCGGCGCTATCGTGCTCTTTGACAACGACGACGCAGGTCGTCATACGAGCAACCGTCCGCAATAGCCACTGAAGGTATTGAACAAGGACGGCGCCCCGAAAGACGGGCCGCCGAGCGACGGCGACGATGATGACGGCGGCAGCGATGACTACACGGCGTTCTACAAACTCCTCGGCATGAATTAGGAGTAGTATTTTTTATCTATGTAAAAAATCGCCAAATATTAATGAAGTCGCCTATATTTCGTCCAAATTTACTGAACTTCGTCGAATTTTGGCTTTTAGAAAAAAATCGCCCATGCCGGTGCTGTCTCAACCCCCCCCCCCCCCCTCCTCCCCACGCCCCGTCCAAATTATCGCCGGCAGGCCCCCCAAGAGACGCTATTTTTCATTTAAAAGCGTCCCTGAGGGCGGAACAGCTGGAGATGCTCTAAGCCACTATGCCGAAGAGAAGCCGCTCTACCAAAGGAATAACGTTGAATTCACAATTTTGTCTCTCTCCGTATCATCATGTTGTCATCGAAGAAATTCAATTGTCGTTTTCCTCACTTCACTTGCAGGCTCCGATCCAGGGACAAGTTGGAGCCACTGGCAAGTAGCAACCGCTCGTAACCTCTGAGCAATGGATACTGGGACAGATTCCTCCTTCCACTCTTATCTTCTTGAGTTTTCAAATGTTGTATGCTCTCTGCATGATCACTTTTTGTGCTTGATATTGCCACTGGAGTATCTTGTCGCTGTACAGCACTTAAAGTTTGGTAAGCACAGACACAGATCTTCGTCGTAGAGAAATGGCCTCTCTTTTCATGCCGTCTGGATATGTCTGAAAAGGAAACGGTAGTATATCTGTACATTTTCTAGCATGTATTCTACCGCTGATGATATTTCAAGGGTGCATGCCAGACTAGAGTTGGAAGATCTTCAGCCATACTAGAACAAGCACAAAAATTTCTAAAAGGCTTTATTGTTTTCTAGGCTTTATTGTTTTCTATACACGAAAAAGCACTAGATATGTTTATGCATCGTTCAGATGCAAAGGCCGGGGGTATATCCTCCTTTTCTAAAAATAAATAAAATGTTTTAAGTCAAACTTTGAAACTTTCGACCATAAATAGTGTTTCGAATATTTAGACCGGGAACCAGAAAAGTACTATCACTCAGTTATAGTCTACTTATCCACAGTAAGATAGGCTTTGCAAATTATGTTAGTAGTTGTATACATAGTCTCCCGAACTTTGACCATGCTAGTAGTTGTGTGCGTACTCTTTTTGGTATACTATAGTTACATAAGTGTACACCCTTACGATACTAGTTGCATTTTAGTATTAGATACATCCGCATCTAGACAAATTTAAGACAAGAATTTTAGAATGAGAAGGGTACTATTGTTGGTACAGTCCATGTAGCATTTGCTTACTACTCCCCAGACCATGACCTGCCTACGCCCCTGCATGATACTTACACTATATGGTTAGTGAGATATGTACCGCTGCTTTCTCGGCCACGACTTATCGTTAGTGACCACTAGGTACGTACATGGTTGAACTTGTTTTGTTGGTGTATTTGTTTGCACTAGCAATGAATTTGATGCCCACTGAATGTAATCTACTGCAATATCTTATTGTAAACTGCATGTTTATTTTAATTACTGCATGTTGCTTCCAATCATCTGTAAATGTGCTGAACAAACAACGATTAACAAGCCGAAAGAACCATGGGCTGCTAACGGGACGAAATAACCACGGGTCACTAACACAAAAAAATAACCACAAGTCGCATCCAAGTCGAAATAACCACGGGCCTCAAATGGACAGAAATAACCATGAGTCTCAAATTAACTGAAAGTACCACATGTCTCAAGTAAGCCAAAATCAGGCCAAAAGACCCACATGTCGGTAATTGTCCAAATCCACACGAGCCGTAAATGGACCGTATGGACCCGGGCTATTAATGGGTTGTCTACACGCAGGCCGTTAGCGGGCCTTCCATGGTCTAATTTCATTAAGATTTGACTGGGCCTTAACCAGGGCTTAGAATGGACTAGCTTTTTTAACTCAGTTGGTCTCCAATGGGTGGACTTTTTCACTATTCTGACCCTTTCAACAAACTTTGTCACAAAATGAACTCGACGTGAAAGTATTTCACGATCCGACCCTTTTTAGCAACGCTACCTTTCGCGCGCTTCTCGCCCAACATAGAAACGCCGAGGTAGCTAGCGTTCGCCAAGAAGAAACGCCGAGGTAGCTAGCGTTATGACTGTAAGAAACGCCAAAGGCGCTGGCGTTGCTGCCCATCATTGAAACGCCAAAGGACCATGGCGTTGCTCCCCTTAACAAATAAGTGACAATAAAAATCCTAAAAAGAACTTGCTCCAAACGCCACACACTTTGGCGTTTCACACTTGGGAACAAACGCCACACATGCTGGCGTTCCAAAGAACGCCACAAATGGCGTTTCTACATTGAAACCTAGCTATTTGACCCGGGACCAAAGAACGCCTAGTTCGGCGCTTTTTAAATAAAGCAGAAACGCCACGGCTGGTGACGTTACCAAAAGGGTTAGATCGTGAAATAGTTTTTGAAGGAGTTCATTTTGTGCCAAGATTTGCTGAGAAGGTCAAAACAGTGAAAAAGCCCTCAATGGGTCGCATGACACCTATCGTCCTAAGAAAGGTTCAGCTAGGCCAATGGGCACGTGACACTTGTTCCAGCAAGTAGACTGAAAGAGCATTTCTTTGCCTAAGTGATTTTGATGTTGATGACAATGCAATTTACGGTCTAACTGTGCGCTTCAGCTATATTATAGAAAAAGTTTTTTACATCCAAGGTGTTAAGCTTGGCAACAATCGGTCTAATTTGCTGTCAAAAAACATATCGCTCTAGATTCACCTTTCCAAAAGCTCCCTTAATAATCCGCTCCTTTGACAATGAGCTGATGAGCATGGGTGATACAAAAGATACAGCCAAGCAAGAGTTTGAACGTCATCCCCTAAGAGCATCTCCAGCCGCGCCCCTAACAGGCCCCCCAGGCGACTTTTTCCACGTAGGTGCCAAAAAACGCCCCAATCGCGCCCTCAGGACGTCGAAATCCGCCGGCTCGGCCCGTTTTTGGGCCCGGCGATCGTAGGCCGAACCCGGCGCACTGGGGGCGCTCGGGGGCTCCGGCGCAAGGAAAAAGCGAAAAGTCAAGCCTTTCGTCCAGATTCACCTCCCACCCCCAGCGCGCTCGTCCACCACCAGGCTGATCCGGCACCACCCACCACCGCTAGATAGGCCATTCCCCGCCGGAAAAAGAGTAGAGCTTTCGTCGAGGCTGCCTCTCCACCACCGTCTGGGCGATTTTTCCGGCCTACATCAATATGCGTCAGGAGATCCGAGACCCACAGGTGCATCAACAACTGCAGGATCTGATGGAGCACCTATGGAGGATCAAGGCCGACGCCTAGCTCGACGTGTGATGAAATATGAGTTTTTATTTCTTAAACTATATAATTTGTATTAAACTATTTGTTGTTGTACTATTTGTTGAACTATTTTGATTTTTATTAATTTGCTGTAATGAATATGTGACATAAAAACCACGCCGCACCACGTCGAATATGGGCCGATTCGCGCCGATATCGGGCCATTTTTTGCCGAAAGTGAGACGAAAGGCGGCCAGGAATGGGCCGATATTGGCGCCTGGGGGCGACGACTGGATGCCCAACCGCCCCCAGAGCCGATTCTACCGCCGGCTCGCCCCCAGGAGGCCATTTTTATGCCTCCTAGGTGGGCCAACAGCTGGAGATGCTCTAACCATACATTGGTAGAATTTGATGTTGCCAAATGGTAAACATGAACCGGATGTGGCTAACCAATGTGGTGGCATCGTTCCCTAGCTTGCAAACCCAATTGAAGATTCTGCAGAACAAAGCAAAGATTCAGCATATGGACCATGAAAGTTGAACTAAACGCAAGCATAGTACCAAAGATATCAAATCAAAGGTCGGTTTCCAATGGTGGACAGGGTGGGACACGCTTGATGTTCCCTAATGCAGCTCCTCGGACAGACTTCCTCGCGACACCTCCTCCGGTGATCGGCGACAAGTCAGGGAGCAAAGGAAGAAGAAATAGAATGGGAGAGTGTACCAACGCGAAGGAGGTCGCAGTTGTACGCGTCCTAGCGGAATGAGGAGGGAGCCACAAACAGCGACCACCGAAGAATGGGCTTTGGAGACGGGAAGATGGGCTTCGCACTGTCATTCGCAGCCACTACTTTAATCTATCATGGCCATCAACGCTCGCCCCGACGTCCGCCTCTCAAACGACCGAGGAACCTCCTCATCAAACTATTAGGTGAGTGAGCTTCCCATATCATGACGGGTCGGCGATGCTCGATGTGGCGGCATAGGTCGGTGAGACAGCTGGATAGAGAAAGGGGTAACCTTAACCCTAACCTCCGCCCCAAACTTGTGTATCCCCTCCTTAGCGCTTTCCCAAGATTGGGGGAAAAAAACCAACGGTTCGTGACTCATTAAGCTTGTGAGTGGTGAGAAACTGGGTGAGAGGTAGGATAAAGCTTACGTGGGAGGGGTGCGAGAGAGTCAGACGAAAGTACGGCGTAGGAGTAACCCCAATAGCACCTATAAAAAATTTCCCATAGAAGTTGTGTTGTGGGATGACCGTATAATTTAGAGAAAGTTTGCTAACACCTATTTTTCTCAGGTACCCCCTAAAATATTTTTTCCTATTTCTCATTAAACGGCGATGGGCCCGCAAGATAGTGACATGGCATGGTGAAGGTGGTCTGAGCAATGAGTGAGGGTAGGGAAGGCGCAACGGGGGTGGTGGTTGGCCTCGCAACGGCGGTGCGACCTGGCAGCAAGAGGCCTCGTGGCGGTGTGGCCTCGTTGGACAGGAGAGGAGGTGGGGATGCATGGCCTCTCAGCGGCCGCGCGCGCGACTTGGTGGCGAGAGGCCTTGCGGCAGCGCGAGCTTGTGGCCAGCCTCGCGGCGGCGCAGCCTCGCTAGTAGGATAGGGGGCGGGGATACACGGCCTTGCGGCGACGGCAGCGACGCAACGTGGCGACATGCGGCGATGGCGACACAACGTGGCGTCGGGACGGCGGCGGCGCAGCATGGCGGTCGCGGCGCGAGGGTGTACAACGTAAGGGGCAAGGGGTGATTATACATGATCCCATAAAAAGATATTCGGGTTTACTAGAGCTGTTGCAGGGCTATTTTTGCCTCAACTTTTGTAAACAATAGTTTATTTAAGAATACATGAACTATTAGAGCTGCTCTAATTTGGGAAATAGAAAAACCGAATAGAGATAATAGAAACGAATATCCAATTCTGAGCCCAGGCTCATCTGCACCTGGTGAATAGTAAACTCAAAACAAATACTATAAATTTTCAAAAAAAAATTGCGTGAAAGATATTTTAGTGCGTGAGGTGCATTTCAAATTTCAAAGCATTTGAACATCTAGATAGCTCTTAGCAAAAAAATCAGGGTCCAAACAGTGGACAAAACAGTAAACATTTTTCACATACCCCAAATTAGTCTTTTTGCTGAGAGCTACTCAGACATTAAAATGTTCTAAAATTTGGCACGGACATCACACACTCAGTCATCTTTCTTCAAAAAAAAGTTTGAATTTTTTTTACTTTTTAATATTTTTAACAAAAAAAAAATTCACTCCCGGCTCATGTGAACCAGGGAGCCAAACGCCCTCTCTAGTAGAGATTTCAAACTTCGTGTCATCCCAAATGGAGTGTTTCCCCTGTGGGTCCCATAACATCAGGAAGAGGGAGGCTTGTGGCCTGCGGCGGGACACAGGCAAAGTGAGTCAGGATCCCAGCGGCGTCATCCTCTTCCTTATCACCATCACTCAGGCAGGCTGAGTTAGCGGCGCGCCCAAGGAAGAAACGGAGAACCAAAACAATGGCCGCTCTCCGCCACCTCGCCGGCGCCACCCACAACCACCGCATCGCGGCCAACTCCTCCTCCCTCTTCGACCTCCAGCGGCCGCCTTCCTGCCTCGCCGCGGCGCGACCCTCAGCCTCGCGCCCCTCCGCTCCCGCTTCACCCGTGAGTGCCCCTCTCTCCTCTCTCCTCGACCTAAGCTTTCTTTCTAGGAGATATCATAGTGTGTTCCGCTTCAGGGCTTTACGCGCTGTCCAGCAACGACATCAAGGTGGGGTTCAACCTGGAGGTGGATGGCGCGCCGTGGAAGATTCTTGGTAACATCCAAAATCATATTCCTCTACATATGGTTGGTTCTGGGTGAATATGCTAGTGAACGTACTGTTTCTTCTTTCACCTGAAGGCCCCATTGCATAATCTGAGAAATTCATGAATGTACCTCCTCTTTGCTCAACCCAACGGTTAGTAATTTGTTTTATTAGTTCCAAACTATGTAAGCAGGGTAAATTTGGCACCTCGACATATCCCTGTGTTATCACTCTGTAGCATTTTCCCAGAATATCTGTGGAAGTTCTTGTTTTATAGTTTTAAGGGCTATGCAGTGGCCGACCACCTTTTCGAGATTTTTTTAGTTTTAGGAGAACGTATTCACTTATGTTAGTTTAATCTAAAATTTCTGTAAATAATTCACTGCTACATGTCCTTATTTTCCCTTCTGGAGTATGTGTCACCTACTCATCTCTCGATACACCCGCAGTGCTAGCTATATTTCTTCAAATCTCTGTAGTGCAATGGTACAAGACACTGAACCCTTGTGAACTGAGCTTTAAAGTTTTAGTTAAGTGCTTAATTCAAGCAAAATTATAACTACGAGGGGCCAGCTAAAGATAATTTTCTACACGTGGAAAGCAAAGGCTGAATGGTTGTCCATTTAGCAAACATATATTATAACATTGTTCTATATTTCGTACCAGGGGTGCGTGGAAGCTAGCTATCCATGTGCCAGAACCATGAGTTGGTTGTGAGATCTTATGGGTTTCAGCTCTAGCCTACCCCAACTTGTTTGGGACCAAAGGCTTTGTTGTTGTTGTTGTTGTTCTATATTTCATACAATCAATGTGAGAAGCATCTATATGAACTTTTCCCCCTCCATGCAACAACAGAGTTTCTCCATGTCAAACCTGGAAAAGGTGCCGCTTTTGTGAGGACAAAAATGCGCAATTATATCACTGGCAACACAGTTGAGAAAACCTTTCGAGCTGGAAGTACGGTAATCTGAGCAGAAACTTCGCTTTTGGAATCTGATGCTGCATTTAGCAATTCCTTTTTTTACATCTGTAATTCTGTATTTGTACTCGTTAGTTAATCAAACTAGATGATAACCCGCGCGTTGTTCCGGGGATTGATTTATTTTTTAATAAAATTTAAAATAGAAATAATATATTGTATTTAATTATTATATAGTTGTAAATATATAGAGAATATAAGTAGCATTTCTCATGCATGTTAAGAGAGATATAATTAGTGTAATTGATGAGGTGGCATGTGTGGTGAGTTGGGATGTGTGCATGTGGAGAGAATATAAACTACTCCCTCTGTTCACTTTTATAAGACATTTTAGATAGTTCAGACAGCTCCCAAAACAGTTGAAAATCAGCTGTCTGTAACGTCTTATAAAAAGGAACGGAGGGAGTACCATTTACCATGCATGTTCAGAGAAAGAATTAGTGGCGTGATGAGGTGGCATGTGTGCATGTTGAGAGAATTGAGATAGTGGGGATCAACTATTTAGGTATATGTAGGATACTGACTTATCTCATCACTTCATCAGTTCTTGGAATTATTATACTTGTCATTTATATCACAGCGCATTGTAGTTATACACTTACCACTTTCCTACACTTTCAGATCCAGGAAGCTTCTATTTCAAAGGAAACCAAACAATTCACCTACAAGGATGGCTCCCAGTTTGTGTTCATGGATTTGGTAGGTACATCTATTTGACTCAAATATGTCATG
The DNA here is from genome assembly GCA_021605145.1 of Aegilops bicornis. Classification (NCBI taxonomy): domain Eukaryota; kingdom Viridiplantae; phylum Streptophyta; class Magnoliopsida; order Poales; family Poaceae; genus Aegilops; species Aegilops bicornis. Next base: position 209,652,832 of record CM038670.1, on the reverse strand, counting down.
ACCAATTTTTCTTTCTCGATTCTGTTTGTTTTCACGCTAGGGGCTGTAATAACCGGTTACCTGGAAATCTTGGTTATTTTAAACCCAAAGTCAATCAAACAAACTTTGATTAAAAAAAATTGAATTCGAACAAATTTTATCCAGTACTGGCTGGTACTTTTTTATCTACCTGGGTGGCCGAAAGAACCAGTAACCGGTCTGTTACCAGAAATTCCGACCGGAATTGAGAACCTTGGTCATGACACAATTGCCTGCCACCTGCTTATATGTTTCATATGTCTACCTCATTGCACATGCTGTAAGTGATGAGCTAATTTTGGACAGTTAGGAAGCTAGAGTGAGCCAGTAACTACAGGAGTTTATGTTACGTGGATAACTATGTACTGAGTTATGCACAGACTGCTGAAGAAAAAAATTTAGACATGTGGCACTGTTATTAGATGATGATGAAGTTGCATGATAAGGAATTATGAGCCAAATTAAGGTGAACTCTCCAAATTTATCATATTTTGATGAAATTATGAGCTGGAATTTTCCCAGATGTTTCGATCCAATAATGCAATTCTGGTCTAAGGATGGCAGTTTTAAGCATGGGTTTGGATATCTGGTAGCTGAGACGCATGGCAAGGGTATGGATACAATATTTTGCCCATGGGTAACCCAGTTAATCATGGAGGTTATGGGTATAATTTCTTGCCCATGGGTTGCCCACCGCTCATCCGATTAACATTTTAATAATTAAGTAAAAAACATTTCATATTACATGTGTGTCATCAGAGATATATCACATATATAATTATAAACCCTACCTCCGTCATCATAATATGTTGTGGTTATTGTATACATAATTGTTGAGCTTATTTGCTATGTTTGAGTTGTTATTTGTACATGCTGAGAAGAACGGTGGGTAGCCAATGGCAAGGATATCCATCGGGTATGGGCATGATTTTTCTAACAATGGAAATCTTCATGGGCGGGTGACAAGCACTACCGTGGGCATGGGGATGGGTATCTTCATGGGTGGGCGATCCATTGCCATCATTCTCCTTCCAAAAAAAAATGATCCAATTTCATTGAAGTGGAGCCTGAAATCCCGTTCGTCACACACTAGCTAAAATCAAACTTAACAAGTAGAAACCAGTTTGAAATGAGGTGTCCTTTGTGTGCAGACAACCTCAAATACAGAATAAACGATCTGTTATTTTCAACCAATCATCATCGCTTATTAGCGATCGGTATTGTGCATTCTTCAAGTGTACAACTGTTCTCATCATAATTTACCTTTCCAGACATCCTTTGAAGAAAGCCGCTTAAGCAGGTCAGATGTTGGTGACAGGCAGAAGTGGTTGAAAGAAGGAATGGACTGCACTTTGTTATACTGGAATGGACGGGTATTTCCAATTATGTGCTATTACCTTCTCATTCTTTTCGTTACTGTGCTAGTTAGTTTTACTGTATATCCGTGCACACTACATAACTGTTGCACACTGACGGTATTAAATTTTGCAGATCATTGATTTTGATCTCCCCATCACTGTTAGGCTGACCGTAACCGAGGCTGATCCAGGGCAAGGTGACAGTGCACAAGGTACAGAGAGTGCTCTATCCTGCAGATCTAACCTGCTGCACCTGTTCTAAGAATTTATGTAGCGTATTGTAGAAGTAGAACTACAAGTAATCCCATTATGTCTGAGGCTTCTATTGGACTCAGGCGAGCATATCATTTGGTAGAGGCCGCTTGTCTAAACATTGATGTCTCTTTTCTCGTGAAGAAATCTCAAGAGCCTTTTATGTTCATGTAATTGTTGGTTAGTCTTCGACAATGTCTCTCCTGGCATGGGTTCCTGGTTTTTCAACTTTAGAAGAGAGAGACCTCTTCCTTCTATCTTATATAGAATGAAGGATGAGCTTGCATCCTATCTCAGATTCTGGCTTGATCCTAGAGCTGGTTAAACCTCATCTGAATTATCTGCTTACCTTGTTTCGCAGGAGGAACAAAGCCTGCAACTCTGGAAACAGGAGCTGTTGTCAATGTGCCGTCTTTCGTTGATGTAGGCGATGATGTCCTAATTGACTCGAGAACCGGGCAGTATATGAGCCGAGCATAGAGTGGATACCAGAAGAAATGCCAAGCGTGAAGAGCTAGTTTTGTTGTCCCCCCATTTTTGGTTTAATTATCTGTTGAAAAGTTCGCGACATTGTCTGTTTTTTTTTCTCATTTATCATACTGGGACCCTCTACACCGGGCGTGAAATTCTATCGAAAGCTTCTGAACTTGGCCTCTTTTCTCCTTCAGCTGACAATGTGTAGTCTTAATAACTTGGAATATACAGTGCAAGAATACCTTAGCAGCTAACAAACGGTGAATGTGGAAACAAAGCACACGTTGGAAAATGTATATGTGGCCTGAGCTGGGGTTGGTTGCGCGGAGGGTCGGCCATCCGTCCAGTCTAGAACCTGTCGCCGTATCTGAAAAAGACGGATCCCGTGCCGGCGTTGTGGTCGACGGCGTACTCCGCCCTGAGCGTGCCAAGCCGGACGCCCACGCCGTACGACGATCCCTGGCCGGCGCGCCTGAAGAACTCCGTAGGGTTCCCCTTGACGTCCTTGGAGCTCCCGAGGTCGGTGCCATGCTCGGCAAAAGCGTACACGTGCGTGTTCTTCATCACGGGGACAGGGATGCGCACCTCCGTTGCGACCTGCATACATACACGCTAAACAGCAGCATTCGAAATGATCTGGTCCAAGTCGAAACCGAACAGAAACAGATTCAGCAGCTGACCTCGAGAAGGTTCCTACAGGCGCCGAGTTCGCCCATGCCGTAGCCCCTGACGGAGTGAGGCCCTCCGAGCGCGAACGCGTCGTAGCTCGGCAGGTCTCCCACGCACCCTGCGTAGCGGCCATGGGCGACGAGAACGGCCGGCGGCGGCTTCCCGGCTCCCTTCTCCTGCTTGTTTAGGTTCACGAACTTTGTGACCGTCAGCTGATGGCGGTTGAAGAACGGGTTCCTGCTCCCGATGCCCAGGCCCTGGTCCACCTGCGACGCAAGAGGATTTACTTGGTTCACTATTGGAGAACTTAGTTACTGAACCTGGATTTTACTCCTACAGAACATTTTTTTTCCTACAAAACTTTGGGAGTAAATTAACTGCATTTCTTCTTGCCAAACCTGACGATGAACTTCCTTTTATAGAATATAATAATATATAATGCACTTCTCTAGGACAACAAAAAATGTGTTTTATTTATGAAACTACTCCAAAGCGTAGCTCTTTGAATCATTTGCGAAAAAGGGAAGGCTTAAGAATTTACTCATTAACCACTTAAACCATACCTGGAAGATGCATCTGTCGCCGATGGTCTCGCCGTTGACGAACTCTGTATTATCCCGGGTAACATTGGCCTGAAGAAACGCCATCCTGTCCACACCGGTGCCGCTGAACGTCGTGGGGGGCCCGTCCATGCCAAGGGCACCGGTGGCCGTCGTCCGGAGCCCATGTGTGCACACATCATTGCTCTCATCACGCGTCGTGATCTCCTCCAGCACGAGGCCATAGGTGAACTTGCTCTGCTTTGTGAGGTTCTGCGGATCCACGATCGGTTTTATTTTAATTCGTTAACTCACCCACATCCACATAAACGTGGATATGATTCATGAAAAGGATTCATTTGAGTGTCCATGGAGATATAAATATGCGAAAGGAGGTACACAGTTGACGTGCATCTTACTAATGATTTAGTTCAAAAACATGTAGTACATTATGTGATACACAGTTGATGCTGTCAAACTAAATGGAAATAATTGTTGGTCAAATAAGTGTTGGAATGTTTTACATTTCAAAACCGAGGGGGTACTGAATTTGTGCAAACCTCTGTTATGTTAGCTTTGATTCCAACTCTGTCGACCCAGATGGGTGGAGCATCGTCCATGTTGGGGCCGGCGACAAAGACAGGGCTGAGTTTCTTGGTGTTGAAGCAACTGGCTTTGAAGACGCGGTTCCTGCTCCGGTCCTCCACACCGTCCAAGTAAGGATGTGTGTACTCAAGCTTGAATGAAACATCATCCTAGCAACCAAACAAAAACATGGATATATAAGCTTAAATGCATGTCCAGATGTGTGGATATATGCCTCCCTCCTAAGCAAAATTCCTCTGACACCAACCAAGTGACTGTCTCCAAAAATAACCAAAAGCAGCACACAGCAAAACTGAAAACACACTCACTGATCTTACAGAATCATCCATCACCAACTCACCTGAGGGTTGAGCAGGTTGCTCGATGAGAAAGATCCGGCGAGAGATCTGTTCAGGCCACCGATGTTGCGGTGCTCAAACGTCACACCTCCTCCAGGTTGAATGGATGCCTGAAACAAAAAGCCTCCATCAGATACAAATGCATAAGGTTGGGCAACAGGGCTTAAACTACAGTGATGGACGTCTTGAGTATGAACTTGCCCAGAAATTTTAAGACAGGTTTTAACAAGATACTGTAAAAAAGATTACAAGTATGTAGACACATTACAAGAGTTGGTCGTCCCTGATCCCCTGGTACAAAGTTCCACACTGTCTCCACGTCGGCTGATTTGGGATCTTGTTCTTTGAGCTTGATTTCAACCACTACGCCCCCTTCTTTTGTCTCATCAGGTCGTGGATTCACCTCTATGTTGGAGAATAATCCGAGCGCATTTATGTTCTTCAGAGCTTGTTTCCCTGCCCCAATGTTAAAGATATGACCTGGTCGAAGCTGTAACGGCAGATCAACGGAGACAGGTCAAATCCTCAAATCCATGAAAAAAAGGTTTGTACTGCTTTTCACTGTCTCGGCGTTTTTCTGAATTTGTGTTCAACGACATTGCGATCGAAACAAAAACACATAGTAGTAATTTTGTCAACCAAAGAAACACATCTTATCCGTCTGTTCTTTTTAGAGCAGTCTTATATTCAAAATTATAGGACTGCTCGAAAAAGAACAGAAGGATCAGATGGTATTTCTAAATTGGTATGGGACTTGACATGAATTGTGGAAAGTTGATGGTTATGGTGATTAATAACAAGATTATCCTAACTATCATGCTGTTTGTTTGTTTGTTTCATGTAAGTACGTGGTGTTTCCAGTACACATACCTGCTGGGGCAGCTCCCTGACAATTACAGGGAGCTGGGTGTTCCCCTCGACGACATTGCCGAGCTTGTCTTGGAACTGGTACTCCACCCCGGTTACCTCCCCCTCGACGACCTCGCACAAAACCTCGCCGGCGTCGAGATTCCCGAAGTTGATCACCTGAGCGCACACGAACCCCTCGTCGTGGTACCACCTCTGGACGCAGTCCCTGATCCTCTGCAGCAGCCTGGCGCTCACCCGTCCCTGCTTCCTCACCATCTCCACCACCTCTCCGCGCACGGGCTCCGGCAGGATGCACGCCTTGGCCCGGCTGAGCCGCTGCTGATACGCCCTCTCATGCCTCCGCCGGAGCGCGATCTTCTCCCTCTCCGTCATGTCACCGTCGTCGACCTCGTCGGCCTGCGTCGGCAAGAGGCCGCCCACGTTGACGCAGCTGAACCGCTTCGCCGGGGGCCAGAGGGTCTCGGCGTAGGAGACGGTTAGGCCGAGGGTGCCGTCGGGCTGGGGCCTGACCGCCTCCACGCTGACGCCGTCGAACATGCCGCACGAGGACAGCGCCTCGAGCTCCCCCAGCAGCTGCGACCGGGTATACACCTCGCCGGGCCGCAGCGCCGCGCCCTCGAACAGGGGATCGTCGGGCCCCGTGACGCGCGCGCCCCCGCCGCCGAGCGCGCGGCGGTCGAGGAACCTGACGTCCGAGACCTTGTACCTCTTGGCCCCTAGCAGCCTCGCGAACGGCACCGTCGTCCTGGCCCCGAACTCGTGCGCGTCCCAGTCCCTCGACGGCGGCTTCTCCTCCGCGGCGTGCGCCGCGCTGGCGTTGAAGAGCCACGATAGGAGGCCTCCGAAGCCGCGGCCACCATCTTCGCTGCCGAGGTGAGGAAGACCGGTGCTGCCCGTAGCGGCGGAGATGGCGGACGCGAGGGCCGCGGTGCGGGGGGTCTCGGAGCGGGGCTTTGGGTTGGAGGACGATATGGCTACGGCGGTGAACCCCATTGCGTTGCGCTGTGATCGAGGGTTTTCGTCGGAAAAAGTGGGTTTACGGAGCAAGAGGTGGTCATGGATAAGGAGACACCGTGGTCTTCTCGCTTTATATATACACGCTTTATTGGCTACTCCTGGGTGTATAGTTTTTGGCACGGAAATTAAAGAACGCATGGACGGAAAATTTCACAAGTTTTGAGCGAGATTTCACCGACTAATTGACATGAGAAAATAGAGAGTCTGCCTCATATAAGGAAATGTAACCAAATCCCTAAAATAATTATCCAAATGAGTGGTGCAACCTAATACACCTTATATTTTGAAAAAAAATTCAAAAATCTATACACCTTATATCAAGGAACGGAGGGAGTATTAATTATTTCTCTAATACTATATAAGCTAGCTGTATTTAGAAGGGTCCAAATAACTGCCACACGTGTGGCGTCAAGTGAACTCCCGCCTGCGCCTCGATGTGGCATGGACGGAACAGCCCACACGACCACGTCCGCGCACACAAGCAGCGTCCCGCACGTCCGTTCCGTGCCAACACCGCCAAGATTGCCCGTCCGGGCAAGCCCGACCCGCTGCATACGCTCAACCAAGTCGGTCTCCGATCCATCCCTCCATCGTCTGCCGCCATTGTCCCCACCTCTCGAACCCCGACCTCCGTCGCCGGTCATCTCTGGTTGCCATGGCAAACAGAGCAGATCCGTAAGGCAATCCCACCTCAAAACCACACCCAAACCCTCCCACCCCCACCCCAAACTCCAACCAAGCCCTCGAAGACGATCATCTAAAACCGGTGAAAATCTCCCGATCTGAACCTTCTCATCTTTAAAAGCTGAAAATCTCCCGATCTTGTCTTTGGATCTATGCTATAGAGGTAGAACACTACATGGTTCAGTGTGTAGTTGCAATTGCCGTGCAGAGTACAACAGATCTGCCATGTACTAACGTTTGAAATTGACTTAATTTCCTAGTTTAATTGACGCAAGTAGTTGGAGTACGAAAAAGGGCGGTAGGGGCAAAATTTTGGAATGAAGAGGGCTACCAAGAAATTAGTTGCCACTTGTGTATAACGACAGTTGCCACCTTTCGTTGTCGAGAGCTGCCACCTATTATGACCCGTCGATTGCACATCCATATCTTACGTGTGCAAGCAGCGAGGAAGAATGCTATTCTTGTGGATTGTTGATGCCTCTCTTGTTCATGCAGAGATTGAGAACACCTTTGGAAAAGAAGGGAGACACGGAAAAATGAATCACAAAGGTGGCGCTGGTGATTGGGGTTCTCGAGGCCGAAACAGCCCCTTGGGATGCAACAGTAGTACATTCAGCTCATCTCTTCGGGCCGTTGCTGCCACTCTTGGAGCGATATGCAGGCCTAGGTATGATGCGTGCTAACAAAAGAAGAGAACAGTTGTCATCTTAGCGGCGATGAAGATGCCATTCTACTTATGTCGCATACCTTTGTTATTTTTTAGCGTGTTCTTATGACCAAAACACAAATAGGGAGGCCCAGTGGCAAGTTCACTTTCGCAAAGGCGCTAACACCGACAAATATGCGGGCAGCCAACTTCAACTAGCTTGTGGACAATCAAGGTAATGTAAAAGCGACAAAAAGAGCGCATATTGCTGTGGACATGAAAAATGAACATGCAAAAATCGGCAAAAGGAATCAGGACTTACCGCGGTTTGAAAATGCACGAGCCTTCGTGCGGTAGCGTGGCATCGAGCACCGCCAATCTACCGCCATCGACGTCATACACAATTGATCCATAAAATAAGGTGAAGTTGCGGATGATCAATTAGCGTATAAGCGCATAGGTGGCAACCGCAATTGCCATGTTGGTCATCTACGATTGCCATGTATTAGAAAACTGCATTTGACATCCTGCACATCTGTTGTTGCCATCCATGGACAAATGTAGTTGCGAGGGGAGAACAAGCTGCGGTTGCCATGCGGTGCAACTACATTTGCCATGTCATGGCACCGCGGCTGCCATGGAGGAACAAGCTGCGGTTGCCATGCCGATGCAAAAATACGTGTGCCTTGCCAATAAAACTGCAGTTGCCACATCGGGGCAATTGTAGTTGCCGTATAACACAAAACACAGTTGCCATGAATTTGACCAACCACTGCTATGCACACAGGTTATTACGCTGGTGGTACCCCGGCAAACGTCTCGTGGCAAACTTCACAAATTGCAGGTGGGGGGAGTCATTTTGGTGTCCCAGGCACCACGGGGATGTCGAATGCAACACACCAAGGTAAGGGGAAAAAAATCTGAACCAGGAAAACAACAGTACCTTTGATATTTGAAGTTATTTGCATGCAAAAACAAACTAGTTGCCATGTTTGTTGAAACAATAGCTGCCATCGGACAGGCTATAGCTGCCGTGCATGCCCACGCACAGACTCGCGGCTTGCTCTTTGAAAAATGATGTCGTGGAAGATCACTCGTAGATGGTGTGATCCTTTGCGATACACATGTTATTCAAACATAAAACTTAAATCTGGCCCCTGTTTTCCCTATCGCAGGGCCTACAACTACATTTAACAAAGAAATGCGCAGGGACATCTCTGCGGGGAGCTCTGAGCGCATACGGAAGACGCATTCCACCAAAGAAGAAGATGCTCGTGCGAGAAGACAATTTCAGTCACAAATGGGAATGGCAATCATTCTATGTCTGAACAAGCGCCCTCTGAACACACTCGCGACAACACTCAAGTAGAAGGAACTGCGCCCGATCTTGAAGTGAATGATGAAAGTGACGAGGCGAAGAAGATGACGAAGATGGTGGGCAATCGAGATCGTGGTGCCTCGACCACCGTACATTGGGCAGAGATTTGAATCATTCGAGGAAGCAAAGGAATACTACGGACATATGCAAAATTCCATGGATTTGCGGTCAACACCAGTACCATAGAAAAATTAAGAAAACTAATGAGTACTGAGAGGTGAGATGAGGTGCCACAAGGCACGGAGGAACAAGAAGGTGAAAGGTGCTGCATACTGCTGCTCCTAAACGAAAAGAGGAATCATTCTCAAGACGGGATGCCCTGTCCGTGTAAGCTAAACGTAGATGGAACACGGTATGTGGTCACCGAATATTTTGACGAGCACAACCACGGTCTCATAAAGAAGTTCGACCTGTTCAAATTTCTGACCGCCCACAGAGGAATCATCCCAGTCTAAAGACAATTCGTAAAGCTGCTACATTACTGAAACGTCGGTCCATCAAGAATGGAACAGATACTATCACTCATACACAGCAAAAAGGGGAAACTGAGTAGCATGCCCTACATACCGGCCGACGTCCACAAACCTACGGGCCAAGTCACCGTAGAGAGAGCAGCTGGTGACATAGAGGCTACAATTGCCTACTTCGATGAAAGCAAAGGAAGATCCAGATTTCTTCTACGAGGATAAGGTTGGACGATGAGGACCGTGTCGAGGAACATGTATTGGGTGGATGGTGCTGCAAGGAGAGCCTACAAACATTTCCGAGATTGCATTTCGTTCGACGCGACGTACCTCACCAATATGTACAAGATGCCATGCGCTCCGTTCATAGGAATAAATAACCACAATCAGTCGTTGCAGTTCGGCTGCGGGCTCGTTCGGAACGAAGACACGGATGGGTACGTCTGGTTGTTCAAGACCTTCTTGGAGTGCATGGATGGACTTGCTCCGATGAACATAATAACAGACCAGGATTTTAGCATGCGTGCAGGCATAGAGGAGTCTTTCCGTTGGCGGTGCACGAGCCTTTGCGGGTGGCACATAATAAGGAAGGTGAGGAGACCCTAGGACCGTTCTTTGCTGACCGTCCAGAGCTGCACAAGGCATTCGAGCTCTGCGTGGACCACAGCTTGATGGTGGAGGAGTTTGAGAGGAGCTGGATGGCCATGGTTGAAACGCATCAAGTCCAAGACAACGAGACGCTTGCTAGTCTCTGGGAGAAGCGAATGTACTGGGTGCCCGCCTACTTCATGCAGTGCTTCTTCCCTTTTCTACGCATCACGCAGCGCAATGAGGGGTTCAATGCTGTGTTGAAGCGTCGTGAGCCACAGCAACTCATTGCTACAGTTTCCCAAGCGTTACACAGCTCTGCAACAAAAAAATTACAGGATCTCGAGCTCCGAAGAAGCTACCACCGCTTAAAGCAGCCGAAATTGCTAACGCATTTACCAATGGAGAGGCAAATGAGCAAGATATACACAAACAAGATCTTTAACAAGTAAGTCGAGTTGCGTTACGGTCTTATTTGCAAAAAGCACTAGGGCGGTAGCTGCCATATAGAGTTCAAATGCGATTGCCATGATATGCATTTGCCCATGTTTATCGGAATCTTTGTTTGCCATGCTTACTCAAATTGCAGTTGCCATGTTTTGATGAAATTTCTGTTTACAATGCTTACTCGGATACATTTTACATGTTCAATGAAGTGCCGGTGCCATGTTTAATGAACTATACTTCCATTGGGGAATGTAGGTATGCGAGATGGCAATGTCAATGAAAAAAATGTCATCTTGTCAACGCATATGCTGAATATACAAATTGCCATGTTTAATAAAATGCATACGCCATGTTTGTTGAAAATGCAATTCCCATGTTTACTGGAATGTAGATGCCCATGTTTAATTCAATGTGCTTCCATTGGGGAATACATTGTTGTGGAAACGGCAATGGCTAGTTGAAAATGTAATATGTCTGATTGCCATATACATTTGTCTTTGCCGGTTGCCATATGCGGTGTCTTGCGGTGGCCATGTTCAAAAACAAAAAATCTATTTCTATTCCCATGACAGCATAACGTGCTACAAATAAAAGGATCGCACGACAGATTAACATAAAGCTCACAAAAACTTGCAGATTCCAGGAGGAAATAAAGCGTGCCAGCATGTTCACGGCTTTCCAGGTGGACGAACATACGTTCAAGGTGTGTTGTATTTTGGGCATGTTGGATTCAGAACACAAGACCCGGACAAAGGAAGGAACTACTTCGTGAAAGTCTCGATAAGCGGCGAGTACTACCGCCAATGCCGCAAGTTCGAACGGACGGCATTGTGTGTTGTCACATACTAAAAAGTGATGGACATGAACGCTGTGACACGGATGCCCGCCATTTCATAAGGCGACGATGGACTTGGGGCGGCGACGACAGCGGCGGCGCCCACGGACAACACACGCGGTTACTGGTGTGCATGACGAGAGACCCGAGTCAACCATGGAAGCCGTGAGGCACGCGTAGTCGCGACAAAGAACTATGTTGAGCTAATTGATGAAGCGTGCAAAAGTGATGAGACAGCAAGAGTCGCATGAAAAAAACGAGGAAGCGCTGAAAAGAGAGCTTGATGAGATCAAGAAGAGGAAAGGCGAGGAAGCCTTACACGGTTCCCCGCACATCAAGTGTGCCTTCGTCAGCAGGGCCATCGATACGAAAACTTCGGACATAGGATGCTGGAACAGCAAGCACACAAACGCAGCAGGTCGTGAACCCACCCTGTTCCATCACAAAGGCGCCCGAGAGAGATAAGGTACAAGTCGAGTTGGAGATTCAAGCAAAACACAAGAAAAGCGAAGAAAGCGGCGGGCGATCCATGAGCGTAAATTGGGGCATTGCGGCATGGTCCTTGTGGACATTTTGTTTTGTAACCTATACGATGAGATTTTTTGTTTTTAAAATTGGGAGAGTAACTACCGAGGAACATCGAAATGGAAAGGAACAAAATTCATTGTTGCGCAGAAATGCGATTGCCATGTTATGGGTGCTTAATCTGCCATGTTATGTGTATTGAATCTGCCATGTTATGTGTATTAAATCTGCCATGTTATGTGTACTAAAAATATGCCATGCTATTTTATACTTAAAAAATGACATGCTACTTTGTACTAAATATGCCATGCTAGTTGTCTTGGGGCTGCCATTGTTAGTTGTCTTGGAGTGCGCCATGTTAGTTGTCTTGTATACGCCATATTAATTATGCTTGATCTGCCATGTTGTTTGAACTGTAATTGCCATGTTATTTGTGCTTAAAAATATGCCATGGTGTTTGAAATGACTGTGCATAACATATATTTCCATGACAAATACCACGCAGTTTAGAGAAACAAAGTGTGTTGTGGGCAATGTATGCTACATTTGCCATCTGTTTTAAAACATCATAGGCCTTGATCAAAAAGCAGCAAAAAGCTGGTCTTTGTGTGCGATGAAACCATTTTAATCTTGATAAAACATAAAAAACATATGTGCATTAACGCCTAAAAAATAGGTTCACGTCCACACATATATTACATAACTACTAAAAATGTCGCTCACACACCACCACTACATAGTGGTATCTGTTGGAGTTGCGATCGTAACATAGCACACAAACATAGTTTTTGACAGATGACAAGATAGATAAGTACCTTACATTCCTCAAGAATGTAATGTAAGGTATGCGTCCGGTGTCTAACACCACATGATCACTTGTACTTCTTGTTGATTTTCTTGACAGCTTCCTCCACGAACTCGCGTGCTCCAGACCGCTTGTTGAAATCTTCGTTCGTCAGCCAGTTCCACGTGTGGATTTTCCGGAGCTCAACAATCGTTGCAGCTGTGATAGCGGGGACGATTCTGCCTTCCCACTTTGCAAAGTATTCCAGCGCGTGAAAGCCGCGATCCGTCTTGCACGAGAAAGAGACTCGAGATGAACACGCAAAAAAGGGACAGACGTAGCAAAGATAGACTTCAATTCAAATGTGACAACAAAAAGAGGGGTTGTATTGATGTAAGCGGCACATAAAAGGAGGAAAAAGAAATTACGTGTTCCTTGCTTCACGATCGCCACATACTCAATCGGAAATGTCTGATCTGGACCTTTGAATTTTCGTAGTAGCGGTTCCATGTCTCTTTGAGGTTGTTGATGAAGAATTCGGCATGCGTAGTAAGATCTGAATCAGCTCCGAGCGGATTGAATCAAGCACCTCGAAGCGTTGGTTCTTGAGGTTCGAACAGATCGGCGTAGTGGTGACCACACTTGTCGTGTTGGGCATGTGGTGCAAGCTCCCGGAACATGGGGAACATGACCTGCATTTAAAAGAGTGAAGAAATGAGAAGCGAGTTCACATAAAAAGGAACAATGAGAGGACAAAAAATTCAAATCATGTAGGATGTTTTTGGGTTATGGTGTGGGGGTAGTTGAAGGAAAGTTGCCGTCCATGTATGTACAAGATGTGCCGTGCAATTGCATAAAATCAAATTGCCACATGGTTCGCATACGGGATGCACAAAACAAAAAAAGAAAAATATGCATGGCAGCTGTTGCCACATGGAAAACATCGGCACACAATCAAAAAGTGCAGAAGATGGCAAAAACCACACCCATGTGAAAAATAGAGCGAGACGGGGAGGATTACTCACATATTTCTTGATGTTAGCTTGAATTCACCGTCTTTGGCGAAATTCTTCCTCGAATTTTATGGTGGAAGTCACCATCCCATATTTTGCATGTCACGCTGTAATGCATGATGACCTTGTCGGCGCACATATCGATGTGATTGTTGATGTAGTCGATCCGCATGCAATTACATTAAATCGACATTTTACCGTTTGGCCTCACGGACTCGGCGAGATCACCTGTGTCGACGTCGTCAATCCGCATTGAATGACTTTGGTTACGTCCAAACATGAGCTGTATGAAAACGACATAACACGGAAGAATCATGCACGCTAAGTAAAAAGATATATGAAAGAACTAAAAGCGTAAGCGCATCATGTATAGGGAGCACGAGGAACAAGATGAAAATGTTAAAAAAGGAACAAAGCAAAATGAGTGATTATAGGGTGTGGTCATTTACGCTTTCAACTCCTTCATGTGCTTGCTTCTTTGGCCCTCGCATTTCCAAACCGCTTGATGATGTCGCATGCAATTTGGAGTGCATTTCCTTCATCGGCCCGAATTCGGGCTCGTAGTCTTTCGCGGGAGGTGCGTGAACTACCCTCTAACATCTCCACGGAACCGAAGTCGCGCACGATGGTATCCTCAGTTGCCGTCTCTGCAGTCAAGTTGGAACTTGATTGCCCTTGCCCTCGCGATGTCCTCCTCTGCAATGCTGCCTCCTCAATCTTGCGGTAAGCTTCTTCAAGTGATGGTGAGATTTCCTCAGGGGTGCCTGCAATGATTCAAAAAAAAGTGTGTTAGGATAAGGAGAAAGTCGGAAAACATATGGATTGTGAGGGAAAAAGGTGTATGATGTGAGATGTAGGTATAAAAAGTGGGGAAATTGCCATGTGTGGTGCAACTACGGTGGACATGTCATGGCAACTGCGATGCCATGCAGTTGTGATGAATTACCGTTCGGATGGCTGTGGCTGCCATGTCACATCAAATGCGGTTGCCATGTTGTGGCAAGTCCACTTGCCATGTGATTACCGTATAGAAAAAATGCAGAATGGTAACAAAAAATGCACGGTGACATGGTGTGGCAAATCCGGTTGCCATATGTAATGCACTACATTTGCCGTAATGTGTCAAAGACATACAGCTGTTGCCATGATGAATCAACTTCGGTTGCCATGTGTTTACCCAAAATGTCAAAATGCAGCATGGCAACAACAAAAAAAATGTAGGCCATGGTGCATCAAAATCCACTTGCCATGTCATCACACCGCGATTGCCATACATCGCAAGTGAGAACACCCGAAAAGAATATGGTTGGGACAAAATTCAAACTAGAAAAGATGTAGACACGAAAAATCGTAAGGACATGACGAGTGTACCTTGCACAATTGGCTCATAAACTTGACAGCCTTCACGCCCTCGACCATTGGCTGCGACATCATTGCACCCGTGCCTCTGGAAAAGCAAAGGCAAGCGGCATAGGATCATGCACCACCGCTTGGTCTTGAGTTGTGCCAAGGCTGAAGCTTCGGTGGGGTAAATGCCATTGGGTGCCTCTCATTCCCTCTTGGCGGACCACGAGCGATTTGCGGGCAGAATCCAATGGTGAAAGATCTACAAAATATCCGAATCGGCCGCTCTGAGAATGTTCGGGCTTGTTTGCGAGGCGGGCGTGTTGTCATCGGTATCGTCGGCGGCTTTCATGGCAATCTTCTTGTTTGGGCTGAGGGGACACCAACATTGACCGGCAGCCTGGTAGATGCGCAGATTTATGTTGGGGATTTCCTTGAGGGTAAAGCGCGATCTGCTCCGGCCGTTCACTGCGTCACTCGTGCCACCCTTAGCGGATGCATCGGTTGTGCTCCGGTCTTCGCGGGTTCTCCATCACATTGCTTTGGGCGGTTGGCGGGAGCAGTGTGGATGCGAGGAACATACAGACTCATCTCTCTGCTCCTAGATACAGCGGTTGCATTGGGTACGGCTGTTGGTTGCTTACAGGGGCTGCGACGCTTTGGGTGGAAGACCAGCACGCACCTGATAACCTTAGCGATCTGCACCGGCAGGGCCGGAGCTGTTGTGCCGGAGACTCTCACACATGGGTGGCATATCCTTATGAACTGCCGCCTCAGCGGCTTCTGTCGTGGACACAGGTGTGCCATCACGCACGCGCTTGGAGTCAGTGTCGGAAGAGCGGGAATCTTCCTTGCTTATGTTCGTCTCGGGAGCGTCCACTTCAACACTTGCTGATGGGGTTGCGTGGCTCACTGCGGCATCCTTCATTGCCAGAAGAGTTGGCAATATTTCAGCTGTCCTGGCAGATATCGACTCATCACTCCCGATATGCGGATGCACGATGTTCTAGCACAGGGCATCCGCGGCAGCGGAGATGGTCGACCACTTGCATCAAAGTTGGTGGGAGCAGTCATCGGTGCAGCAGCAGTATTGTCGCCGGGTGCCTCATGTACATTTGAGTTGCCCCCCGTTGACAACTTTGAATGTAGTCGTTCAAGCGGATCATTGATGCTATGCTTGGCCCCGCGATAGTCTTCTTCACCCTGCAAGAAGAAAAAAAATCACATGAGAAAGGTTTGAAAAAATGAGCAAAAATATGTTTTGCAAAATGGTAGAAAACCTTAAAGTGAATGAAAAACAAGTGGAAAGTTGGTAGTTGCCATGTAATGGGAACTTGACTTGCCATGTGTCATGGTTAGCGATTGCCATTCATTGATGGTTGCCATGTTAGCAAAATTGAAGAATGAAAAACAGATGTATGATACATCGGGAATGCAATTTGAAACCTGTGTGTGGGATGAGCTCACAAAGCCATAGGTAAAAAAAATGGCAGTTGCCATTAGGTAGAGGGTTAGATGCTAGTTGCCCCTAGATGCCAGTTGCCATGTAAAGACCAAATATGAGTTAAGTAAACTAAAAAGAAAGAAGGAAGAAATCATTTGGGGAAGAGAGGTTGCAGCGTGGGTGACGGTGACGAGAAGATCATGTGACAAAGCTGAACAAATAGCATTGGAAAATTCAAGGAAAAAAAAACAAAACGTAAATGAAAGCACATGGATGAACATACTTCTTGGTGGCTTCCTCAGTGCAGCAACACAACAGGATCCCAGTGTTGGTCGTGGGTAAATGCGAGAGACGACACAGTGGAAGGATGTCACCGACAATGGGGGCACCTTTCTTCAAGCGGCGAGAAGCACGGGTTGGCGTTGGCGCTTTGTTTCTTAATGCGCTTTCGTCCACCGTGATCGGCTTTCATTGCAAAATAACAGATGGAGTGGAAAAGGCAAGGTGGCAAATGTCGGACAACAAACCCGGTTGCAGCGCTTGACAAAAAAAGTGCAAAGAAAATGGATGAGATTGTTCCAAGAAAATAGACACAGCGGAAAACTAAAATTGAAAGTCGAACCTCCTCCTGGCAGCTACGGGATCGGTCTTAGACTTCTTGCCATGAGAACCCTGCCCAACATCATTTGTATCCCTCCCCCTCCTTGATGGCAACACCCCCTGGCCTCTCGCGGTAATCTGTTCTTTCACTTTCTCCGGTGGGGGCATCTGTTGCATCCTTGCACTGTTGTCGCCTCTACGAACTTCAGCTAGTTCATCGGCATACGTCCTCTGGTGCACATTGTCCATGTCGTCGTCATCATCATTCTTTGAGGCCGGCGTCTCCATCTACATCATCTTGTGTGTCGCGGGCTCTTGGGAACTGTTGTAGTCATACCGTCCATGGCAACGGTTGGCCGATGTATGCGTTACGGGACAAATGAAGTGAACTGCCTCGCAACAGCGTGTTGTCGAGGCACTAAGGGACGTCCATCCCTCAACCAACTTCCGAGCAATCCGGTCATTCCGGAGGCAAAGCGCCCAATTAAATGCTCAGCGGTGCCCTCGCCTGTCCACGAAAACAAGAAGCATCAACAACAACCCGTATTGAAGTCACTTGCGCAAACATCAACATATAATCCACAGCAAAACATGGATGTAGACATTTTGATTACCTCAGAAGGGCAAGACGGAGCTGAGTGCACGTCCATCCACTTTCCAAATTTTTGAGGCCCCCCAAACACGGCTGTAGTCTATAGCATGCTTGGCCATCGACTATGAAAAACAAAAAAGAAAATTTAGGCATGCCTTATAAAACCACGGACGTTTGCGTCATGTCAAATTTGTAAGCATGCCGTATGAAAAAGACATAAGCAAAAACTAACACCTGTAGTTTTCCATACGTGCCATCATTTGCCTGCTCATGCGGCAAGCACAGCCTTGACAACGACGATGGTCCACCTTGAAAACAACAAACTTGTATGCGTGGCGGCGGCCCTCCTAACCCAAAGGAAATCCACGGTGGACAGATCAAGACGATCGACATACATGAGCTGATTTAAAACAATTGTACAAAAGAAAAGAAAATATCAGTTGCCATCATGGGTACTTTGTAGTTTGCAACAAAAAAAAGCGAGGATAATGTATGATCCAACGATAATATGTATGTGTTAGTTGCCATCAAATTGTGATGGCAGTTGCCATTCTCTTTGTGATAGCGGTTGCCACGCTAATATAAAGGCGGTTGCCACATTGTCGGTATGTGATTTGCCACGTTGTCGTTATGGCGGTTGCCACATTGTCACTATGGCGGTTGCCATCTTGTTACGACCAGATTGTCATGCATGAATAATAGTGTGTTATAAACAAAGAGTTCACACGAGTTACGATAAAAATAAATACCATTAAATGCGGCCGACAACCCTTACGGTACATCTTGTTTTGAAAGCATCGTGGAGAAAGTCGGCAATAAACTTACACCAGTTCATATTCTTCACACTTTTCAGATTCGCTGCACCACACAAAATTTCATGGCAAAAAGTTTGCGGCGTCGGAAATCAAGCGGAATAAAACGCATAAAGAAAACAACGGCAAAGAGTACGGATGGATCATTCACCGGGATGGGGAAACATTTGTTGCTTGGCGTAGAGAAGTGGTAGGCGCAAAACAGCTGATATGAGGTACATGAGTAGCTTCATCTTGAAAACTTCTCCGATGCGTCGTCATGGCTGCGGTAGTCTGCCCGGTCTGAGGCGTGTTAAGCATGGACTCCAAACCAGGAAACAAACGGGCGAACAGCTCTTCCTCGATCTCATTATTGACCTCGTCACGGGACTTTGATATGTCCACGAGGCACACCCAAAGTGCGTAACACGGATTCCTCATTCAATGGAAGTCTTCCCGTCCGGAATCACGAATTCCACAGGCGGGATCATATATCTCACCAAGCCCGGTCGCATACGGGGTTGACAAGGTTCGTGCACGGACATCCATCGAACACGCATACCCATCTCAGCAGCAGCTCCCTTTTGATCGTCAGTGAATTTGTCAATCAACACAGTCAGACGTTCCTGAGCCTCTGTTGCGAATACGCTTCTTCTTCTGCGGAAAACAGACACAAAATTGTTGAGCCTGTTGCCATGTCTTTGCAATGTCATGAAAATTTAGTTCACAACGGACGACTGCAGAAAGATCTAGGTGCCAACATAAATAACATAAATCGGGAGGAGGGGGGGCGGGTGCGCGAACAGTTACCTCATCACCCTCTTTTCTCCGTCCAGTTGCCCGGTTACGTTGAGGTGGATCCACGAAATCGTCGTCATCACTTTGGTGATCGCCACGAGCCATTCTGCTGATGAAGGAACAGACCAAATTGTCAAGGGCGAACATGTAAATGCAATGGGTAAGCATTTGCCCCTAACGGGAAAATGTCACCTGATTTGAATGCAAATGTGGTTGCCATATTATGCAACCAGTTTGCCACCTTTATCATATCTGTATTGTGGTAAGCAGACATTGTGTTCGCGTACTATATTGCCACATGATTATACAACCCAAGTGGCAAACACGCCTTGCGCTCGATGTGCACATTAGTTACGTCGATGCTACCGATTGTGGCAACTATCAAAGTGTGGAAACTGTCACAAATAATTCAGAAAAAAACAGGTCTCATAAATGAAAAAGCATGTTTGTGGTTACTATCATGTAAATTCAGCAAAAATCCCGTTTGCCTCGTGGAAGAGCGTGTGTGTGGCAACTATCTCATTCATTCAAGAGAAATTAGTTGCCCCCCACCACATGTGTGTGAGCTTGAACACATTTGTGGCACCTCTGACGGTCGGTTTCATGAAATTTGTTGCCGCAAAAGAGAACACATTTGTGGCAACTGCCACATTTGTTCAGGTAGTTTAGTTGCCACACATTTGTTCACGTTCGATCATCTTGCCATAGTTGCCTCATTAAGTAAAGCATTTTTGCGGTTGCTTATCATACAAGTTCAGCGAATTCAGTTTGCCACCGGGAAGAGCATGCGTGTGGCAACTGCCATCAGACGTTCAATGAAAATTAGTTGCCCCCTATGTGAAAGCTTGAGTGTGTAGCAACTATAGCGATTCATTTTCGGACATCTGTTGCCACAGAGGAGAACACGTTTGTGGCAAGCTGCCACATTCTTCGGTAGTTTAGTTGCCACACATTTGTTCACGTTCAATCATAACGCCAATTTCGCCACATTCTGCGGTTTCAACACACAAAACTAAACTAGATCTAAGTTTCAATGGCAACTACTTCAACCTCAAAATCACCCTCACAATTCTCATGTGAAATAGCTGCAACCCCAAATTTGAACCAATGCTCACCAAAACAACCCGTGGACAACTCTCAAATCCAAATGCAAGACTAATACGTGCCTCCGAGCAGGCATAACGTCATCGACGATGCCGCGCTTGGCGGCGGCAAAACTGCCCACTCCCACCAAGCGGCGGCGAGCACCACGACTTCTGGCGCCGGCGGAACGGCGCACCGCCTAATCGCCGGAATCTCTAGGAGTCGGATCTAGAAATCGAACATGGAGGAAAGGGAACAAAATCAGGGAAGGGATGCGACGGATGAAGCGAGCATTACCTTCAACCCGCACGCGTTCGGGCGACGCCGCTCCGCTTCGGGCGAAAGCACCACCTCTGACCGCGAACACCGTCATTATTCGCCTCCGCCGTCGCCTTCTCCCTCGCCTTCTCCTCCGATGGTTTGAAGAGCGAGTGGGTTGTGCCGATAAATGCGTCGCGGGGGTGAGTGAATGGAACCGTGAGGAGAGGGTGGAGGGTGGCGGCGAGTTTGGCGTCAACCGCGGTCGAAGCGTGGCGTCTTGAGCGCATGGCGGTTCCACCGCACGCCTCGGTGGCAACGGCCGACCGCGAGGTGGCAACCACCGTGCGGCGAATCCACTCGCACACCGCACACGACACTCGTCCCACGTGGCGCCGAAAACCAGCCCTTTTGCTCCAAGATTCGTGCGTACCGAAGCCAGCGGCGATGCTTGCGTGTGGACGGAGTGGTGACATTTCCGATTTAGAAAGGTCTTCATGGCTAGCTGTATTGAATAAAAACACGGTTACATCATCCACGAGTTCCCTCATCAAGAAATCGCGAGGCTCGTCCAACCAGCTAAAAGAGGACTTATTACAATAACTATGATTAACTAGCACATGCGCTGCATTATTACATGGTCGTAAGCAGTGCTTAAAGATAACCTTTCCAATAGATGAACCGATATCTATGCATTTTGTAAATATAAGGCTGCAGCTTCATTCGATTGTCCAGAGCATAAATTAATGACTTGAAGAGATTCAGACTCCGCTTCTATCCTACTAAACCCAAGGGAATTAGCGAATAGTAATCCATCTCTCTTGGCCATTGCCTTCATGGTGATAGTATCGGCTGCAATAGCAATGAATTTGTAGTGAGCCGCAATAAAGTGTCCCCTGTTGTTTCTAAGAATAGCTGCAGTTGCACCGATGCCCTCATGTGCAAAAAAAGCTGCTTAGAATTGGTGTTTGATAGCTCGTGGCTTTGTAAGCATAGCAATAATCCATATCCCTAGCTGAGCAAATTTGATTTAAAACAATATCTTTGGTACGCTCGTGCTTCGATGTGGAGCTCACCCCTTCCCATGAAACAGTTGAAAATAGTATGCAGCTAGATGAATCAAACAGCATAGTTAAGTGCCCTTATCCGCAAGGTCAAAGGGGCTGATATGATTCGACAATTCCGTGAAGTTATGTATGTAATGATTTTGAACTTTTACTGTACGGTTTAAACATCCTCGCAACAAGGAGTCCACTATGTCTTGGCACTTTGAGTGATTAATCTAAAAATTTACAGAATGTCTTAGTATGCTGTACAATAAGATCGCTACAATCACACATGCCAGACAAAAAATGTTCGTTTCATAAGCCGCTCCGGCGTTGTTCTTCACATCTCAATATGGTGAGAATTACCGGGAATCTCTCCCTGACTCTCAAGGGGCATGTACTGCGCCATGATGGCGCGGATCTCTGAATCCATGTACCTCTGCGTGCAGAGAAGCAAACCAAGAGTTAGATGATACTGACCTAGATTTGATTTTATTGAGTTGCTAATGAACATGTAAGAGGTTGTTCATCTCGTGTACCCGGATCCGATACTTGTACACTGCATATCCTGCGATTCCTATTGCCGCTAGGCCGAAGAAGACGACCCACAGGAAGTTCCAGCCTACCTGTGCTGCTGCACTCTTGCCTGAAAAAGATGAAGAATGACAATTCAGTGTAGTGTCGCTCAAGTCCAATGCTTAGACTCCAGTCCTACCATTGTACTCCCTCTGTAAACTGATATAAGAGCGTTTAGAACACTACTTTAGTAATCTAAACACTCTTATATTAGTTTACGGAGGGAGTACATGCCCTCAGTGCGCCTCAAATAGTGCTTTGCTTATTTCCGAAATTGCTCATTTTAAAGCTATGGCAAGTCCAGTGCTCTGGCAAACCAGAATGAAGTTTGACATATTTTCTCACCAATGGTATCACATTTCATCACACCTATATATTCTAGAACACAACAGTGTATCAGTTTGCACCTTGACGAAGAAGGAAGGAAGCTAGCCTGGAAATCCAGGTATCTAAAAGCTGAGGCCTCTTTTGGTTCATAGGATAGGAAAATCATAGGAATAGGAAAGTCATAGGAAATGAGATGACATGTATCTCAAATCCTGTGAGTAGGAATAGGAAAGAAGATGCTCTTTGATTCACATCATAGGATTTTTTCCATTGAGTCTAGGCTAATGTTTATTTTCCTATGAAATGTGGAGGATAGGAAGAATTCCTCCACGGGAATAGGATTCTATTCCTACAAACCAAAGGGCTCTAAAGGAAATTTTCCTATAGAAATCCTATCCTATGAAATTCCTACAAAATTCCTCTAAACCAAAGGAGGCCTGAATGAACCAATTTGCCTAGCCACAAGTATGCAATTAATTTTTTGAAAAGGAAATTTTATTTCATTTTTCGTGGGCTCTGTGCCAAGTGGGATGGATAGATCCACAACTATGTAATTACTGAAGCAATAAAAAAATAGTCATAGTAAAAGATATGTACATACTTATGCATGTGTCATGCTCCTTCATGTACAGCAAACCTCCACTGCAGCTGCACTCATAACTTCCCCATGTGTTCTTGCAGTTGCATTCCTTGCACTGGCATGCAGTCCTTTCCTTGCATTCATCAATATCTGTCACAAAGAGTCACATCAGCAGTTCAGCGCCACATCTAAGCAGCAGTGTGACCAGCAATATACGATATGTATGGCTGTGAAGCCAACCCTAAAGTACATATTCACATGTCTTTTAAACCTGCAAGTTTTGCAGTGTAAAGACTTACAATGGCCTGACGTTCAGCAATTGACTTACCTTCACATTTGTGGATTCCATCGCCTTTGAACCCATCCGGGCACTTACAGCCGTCAGCCTGTATGTAGTTGAGCACCAAGAATATGCTTTTAGATCATTTTAATAACACACTAAGAAGCAGCATGGAAAATTCCTACTGATAACTTACAGTACAAGCAGAGAATGTACGACCATTCATGGTTTCTTTCCAACAGCCTCCATTGTTAATCTCACACCGCCCAGCTCCGGAAGCTAAATAACAACAGCATAAGTTACTAATTAAGAGGTTATAAGGGGCTCCGATGCAGCCAATGCCATGGGACGTTAAACGACAATTTGCAGGTGACACGCACAGCTTGATCAGATTTTTATTTAACATAGTCAAAAAAGAAGGAAGAAAAGAAATATTCCTGATTCCTGGTAGTATATACCTTCACAATGAGTGTAGCCATCACCAACGAATTTTACACCTTTCACAACTGGACATTCACACACTTTTCCACGGAAAGTATCCTGCATAACCACCAAACAAGTATCATATGCATAGGGTAAAACAGAAAAGGGAGAAAAAAAAACTCAATGACCTATTTACAGAAAGAGATAACATCACTCGAGATACCTTGCAAGCCGTGATGTTAGCAGCCTTGTCTTGCCAACAGCCACCATTGTTCTCCAAGCACTCATTTGTTTGTATATCTACGGTTTAACATAACATGAACGGTAGATGTTTAAGAGCAAGAGACAAGCAAGTCAATCTTTGAGCATAAATTGTGGGGAAGGTAGTGAAATCAATGTACCAACCTTCACTCAAGCAAACAGCTGGCTCGGTAGTTTCTCGAAATCCAGCACAAAGTGCTTTGAGAACTGCTGCTTTGTCAAGTTTCCCTGGTAAACAAAAACTCAGCTAAGCATACACAGATTCTCAAACCAAAATAAAAAACTAGTAATTGTACAACTTCGAAAAGCACACCTCTGTATTGTCTATTGTTAATTACAAGAGTTGGTAAGATGGTGACATCACCACGAGAGCCCTTGCCAATCTACGCAAAATGGTAGAGGATGTTACATTCAAATCTGAGATCACCAATCATACGAATATGAATATAAAAGACTCCACAGAAGTACTAACCTGTGCGTCCTGTTCAGCTTTCAAAACAGGGTTCTCTTCATCAGCATCTGGATCACCAATACATTTATCTATTGCTTTGTGATCAAGGCCTGGAAATTATAGACATATTCAGTACAACTATTTCACCTCAGAGTACAAAATAAGAAGGTATATGCAAACAAACGTACCAAGTGATTTGATAACTCCATCAGCACATTCCTTGGTGTACTTCTTTTCTTTCATTGGGCACCGAGCTGCAAAATCGGTCACGTAATCCCACCACAGCCAAGGTTTCTTGCTCTCCTTAGCAACTTTATAAACACAGACTTGTCGTAAATTTTGTACTACTACATCTTTCCCATCATACCCTTTGCTGAAATCCTGATCCGGATCAGGTGCACAATACCTCCCGTGGTTGATACACTGGGATTTGCACTGCTTACTTAAAGTGTAGGCCTCGGGCAATACCATGTAATGTAATGTGGAGTGAACTGTGTGTATCCCTTCTTCTCAAGTATCTGGGCTGCTCCCTTAAAGCTCTTGACGAAATCAATCTGGCTATCACATTTTGGACCACATTTATCGTTACTGTTAGTCCAGAATTCGTACTCAACACGCTCATCGGGGTGGGGCAGAGACTCCCTCCAATCCAAGTTCACATTAATCATTTCTCCATTATCGATAGCTTTCTTGAGCCTATCCCCGAAGCTTTTGGATATGAGCGCCGAGGGGATGGTGATGTTCTCTAAATACTCCACCCTTCCACTCTCTTCAGGCGTGTCCATCGTGATTAAAGGTTCATCCCTGTCATCGGCAACAAGGATCGCCGCTGCACCTGCATTTTGCGCATTCCATGCCTTCTTTGCAAAGTAGCAATCTATATAGAACAACAAAACCATGTTGTGTAATCAGTCTTTAAAACAACATGTAGTGTAGTCCAAATTAACCGTGTAGAATGTGACGTTGCAAAGCAAACAAGATGTCCAACAATAATTGGCTGAGAACAAATCAGTGCAACAAGTCGGTGAGGTAGCCACTATAATAATATCCACGAGGGCCTTGGTCAAAGATTTGGTCGTTGTACCAAACTTGGTCAACGACTATTCAGCTTAATCACATCATCGCTTGGCAGGATGCAGTAATTAACTAGGACGCGGTTAAATAAAATGCGCAGCCTATCTAATCCAACCAATCGACACACACATGCAGAACTAGCAGCAGCCAAAACGAAGAAGCGGTTGTGTTCCCTCACCTCCCCTGTCGACGAGCAGGAAGGTGGGCAGCGCCCCGGGCCTGGCCTTGAAGGAAACATCGAAGTCATCGAACCCCTTGCAGGCCTTCCGGTTGGCCTTGGGGTAGGCGGTAGGCCACGACGCCGACCATGGTGCCGCCGTACTGCGGCACGCCGAAGTTGCCGATGGCGCACTCGTAGGCGCCCTTGAGCGCCTCCGGCGCCGTCACCCTGAGGCTGCTCTTCTCCACAACGAACCGCGCGTCGCATCCGCCGCACCACAGGAGCGCCGCCGCCCACACCAGCGTTAGCAGCAGCGGCGGCGGCGGGGACGCCATCGCGCGGGGGCAGAAACGGTGCCTCAGGTGCGCTCTGATCGAGCGGTTTGTCCAAGCTCGCGATCCGCGGAACCCGGCACGCCGGAAGGAGCAGATTGGTTTGGGCGTGTGCAATGTGTCTATGGCGGTGCTGCTGCTTGGATGGAGAGTAGTCGGGAAGTTGGGGAAGGCGACGGAGGTGGACGGCGAAGTCTCGCGAACACGTGAGAAACGTGTAGCGTTTTCTTCTTCTTTCTCGTTTGTTTTATTTTTTGATCGAGGGGATTTTCCTCTTTTATTTTTACGTTGAAGCC
This sequence comes from Aegilops bicornis, assembly GCA_021605145.1. Taxonomy (NCBI): domain Eukaryota; kingdom Viridiplantae; phylum Streptophyta; class Magnoliopsida; order Poales; family Poaceae; genus Aegilops; species Aegilops bicornis. The sequence continues at coordinate 209,626,611 of CM038670.1, read as the reverse complement.
TCCCCTATGACACTAGTCTAAATTACTACCTTCATAATGCAAAGTAACATAATAATATTCCCTCCGTCACGGTTTAGAAGTAACTTGGAAATTCTCGGGAGCGCAGGTGGTTATCATTGGGCGTGAGATGAAATTTGCAAAAAATAGCATTCAGCACTACGCGTGCGTATAGGAATAGTATATATCAGTACTAGTTAGCTACTAGAGATAAATGCAATGCACCCTAAACCTTGTCTATGGTGGAAACGCACACAAATTTAACTGTGCCTTCTAAACTGTGACGGAGGTAGTAGTGTCATAGATGACTTCATTTATTAGCTTGTAGACTCATCTTATATTGGAAAGCGCTATGTTACAGTAACATATTATGTTACCACCTCACTTAAATACTTACCACATAAGCAAAAATTTCTTAGAGTGCGCTATGTTACTAGCTAAGTTACTCCAACTATGACTAGCCTTACTCATTTATAATCATCGATGCCGATTGTGACAAAGGATCAGGACCCTCGGAGTGCAATGATTCGGTGCCCGCACTCATCTGCACCCGATCGAGAAAATAATTCAAAAAAATCCAACAATTCCAAAAAAATGCATGGTAGATATTTATTGCGTGAGGTCCGCTCCAATTTTCAGATCATTTAGACAACTGAGTAGCACTCAGCAAAAAAGATAAATTTATTCAGAACAGTACATAAACAGTAAACTTTTTTACAAACCCAGAATTTGTCTTTTTTACTGAGAGCTGCTCAGATGTCCGAATGATCTGAAAATTGGAGAGGACCTCACACATCAAATTATCTACCATGCAAAAATAGGATATTTTTTTTAATTTTTCTAGTATTTGTTTTGATTTTTTTTTCTTCATCACGGGTGCAGATGAGCGTGGGCTAAAAAATAAATATTCACAAACCCTCGTGCCTTGTTTGGTTGTCGGGGATCCCCGCTATTTCCCTGGGTTAAAGAACCATGGGACGAGTTGGCCTAAGGAGATGGACCGCGTCATTTGGATTGTGTCATTAAAGAGGTAGCCCCACACGACCCACGTTATTCCTACGAGGAGGAAAACCATGATACGTCTCCAACGTATCTATAATTTTTTATTGTTTCATACTGCTATATTATCATTTTTGGATGTTTTACAATCATTTTATATCTTTTTTGGTATTAATCTATTGACATAGTGCCCGATTATGGGTTGTTGTTTTACGCATATTTTTTTACACCGCATGAAATCAATACCAAGCGGAGTCCAAACGCATACTGAAACTTTTTGTTGATTTTTTGGACCAAAAGACATCCGATGGGCCAAAGAAGTACCAAGAGGGAGCCGAGGTGAGCACAAGACACCGTGGCGCCTCGAGGCCAGGCGTGCCACAGTGGGTTGTGCCCACCTCGGTGGCCTCCCGCACCACCTCTTTGCTCTATAAATACCCCAATATTCCAGAAACCCTAGGAGAGTCGGCGAAAATCAATTCCGACCACATAAGTTTGAGAACCACGGATCCAATCTAGACACCATCACGGAGGGGTTCATCATGTCCATTGGTGCCTCTCCAGATGATGCGTGAAGTAGTTCATTGTGAACCTCACGAGTCCGTAGTTAGTAGCTAGATGGCTTTCTCTCTCTCTCTCTCTCTCTCTCTCTCTCTCTTGATTCTCAATACAATGGTCTCTTGGAGATCCATATGATGTAACTCTTTTTGCGGTGTGTTTGTTGGGATCCGATGAACTTTGAGTTTAAGATCAGATCTATCTTTTTATCCATGAAAGTTATTTGAGTCTTTTTTGAACTATTATATGCATGATTACTTATAGCGTCGTATTTCTTCTCCAATATTTGGGTTTGTTTGGCCAACTTGATCTATTTATCTTGCAATGGGAAGATGTACTTTGTGATGGGTTCGATCTTACGATACTTGATCCCAGTGACAGAAGAGGAACTGACACGTATGTATCGTTGCTATTAAGATAACAAGATGGGGTCTATTTCTACATAAATAGATCTTGTTTAAATCATGTCATCGTTCTTATTGCATTACTCCGTTTCTCCATGAACTTAATACACTAGATGCATGCTGGATAGCGGTCGATGTGTGGAGTAATAGTAGTAGATGCGGGCAGAAGTCGGTCTACTAATCTTGGACGTGATGCCTATATAATGATCATTGCCTGGACATCGTCATGATTAATTGAAGTTCTATCAATTGCCCAACAATAATTCGTTTACCCACCATTTGCTATTTTTCTCGAGAGAAGCCACTGGTGAAATTTACGGCCCCCGGGTCTCTTCTTTATTACATTTGCCTTCGCGATCTATTTTTATTTGCTTTTATTTTCGGATCTGTTAAACCAAAAATACAAAAATACCTTGCTGCACTTTATTTTATTTGAGATCTATTTATCCCATCTATCATATTTTTATCCCGTCCGCTTGCCAATTTCTGGCGCCGTTGACCGAAAGAGATTGACAAGGCCTTTAATACTTCGGGTTGAGAGTATTTGTTATTTGTGTGCAGGTGTCGTTCACGTAGTGTTGCGTGGTTCTCCTACTGGTTCGATAACCTTGGTCTCATCACTGAGGGAAATACCTACTGTTGTTGTGCTGCATCATCCCTTCCTCTTTGGATAAATACCAACGTAGTTCAAGCAAACATCAAAAGGAATTTCTGGCGCTGTTGCCGGGGAGATATCATCAATATCTACCAGGTTCCTAATCACAAATCTCATCTCCTTATAATTTACATTATTTGCCATTTGCCTCTCGTTTTCCTCTTCCTCACTTCACAAAAATTTGTCGTTTTATTCGCCCTCATTTTCGTTCGCCATTTTCTTGCCGGATCTATCCGTGTTCTTGCTTTCTAGTCATAATGGCTAGCGTGACTACTCCTTCTTTGTCACCAGATTTTGAAGTTTTATACTTCAAGCAACGACAAGAAGAAAATTTGAAAGATGCTTGGTATAGGTGAAGGAAATATGCCCTAGAGGCAATAATAAAGTTATTATTTATTTCCTTATTTCATGATAAATGTTTATTATTCATGCTAGAATTTTATTAACAGGAAACTTAGTACATGTGTGAATACATAGACAAAACAAAGTGTCCCTAGTATGCCTCTACTTGACTAGCTCGTTTATCAAAGATGGTTATATTTCCTAACCATAGATATGTGTTGTCATTTGATGAACAGGATCACATCATTACGAGAATGATGTGATGGACAAGACCCATTCATTAGCTTAGCATTATGATTGTTGCACTTTCATTGCTACTGCTTTCTTCATGACTTATACATGTTCCTCAGACTATGAGATTATGCAACTCCCGAATACGGAGGAACACCTCGTGTGCTATCAAAGCGTCTGGCGTGGCGGGTGATTATAAAGATGCTCTATAGGTTTCTCTGATGGTGTTTGTTGAGTTGGCATAGATCGAGATTAGGATTTGTCACTCCGTGTATCGGAGAGGTATCTCTGGGCCCTCTCGGTAATGCACATCACTATAAGCCTTGCAAGCATTGTGACTAATGAGTTAGTTGCGGGATGATTCATTACGGAATGAGTAAAGAGACTTGCCGGTAACGAGATTGAACTAGGTATTGAGATACCGACGATCGAATCTCGGGCAAGTAACATACCGATGACAAAGGGAATAACATATGTTGTTATGCGGTTTGACCGATAAAGATCTTCGTAGAATATGTAGGAACCAATATGAGCATCCAAGTTCCGCTATTGGTTATTGACCGGAGATGAGTCTCGGTCATGTCTACATAGTTCTCGAACCCGCAGGTCCGTGACGCTTAACGCTTTTGTGACGATTTGTATTATGAGTTATGTGATTTGATGACCGAAGTTTGTTTGGAGTCCCGGCTGAGATCGGGGACATGACAAGGAGTCTCGAAATGGTCGAGACGTAAAGATCGATATATTGGAAGGCTATATTCAGATATCGGAAAGGTTCCGAGTGATTCAGGTATCTTTTTGGAGTACCGGAGAGTTACGGGAATTCGTATTGGGCCTTGATGGGCCATATGGGAAAGGAGAGAAAGGCCTCAAGGGTGGCCGCGCCCCTTCCCCATGGACTGGTCCGAAGTGATGCATAGCAACGAGAGGGGAGAGTGTTGTCCACGTACCCTCGTAGACCTAAAGCGGAAGCGTTAGCACATAGCGGTTGATGTAGTCGTACATCTTCACGATCCGACCGATCAAGTACCGAACGTACGACACCTCCGAGTTCAGACACGTTCAGCCCGATGACGTCCCTCGAACTCCGATCCAGCCGAGTGTTGAGGAGAGTTTCGTCGACCTGACGGCGTGGTGGCGATGATGATGTTCTCGACGCGCGAGGCTTCGCCCTAAGCACACTTCTGATGTGCTCGAGGTGGACTATGGTGGAGGGCAGCTGCACGGCTAAAAGATCAAGCGATCAATTGTTGTGTCTCTAGGTGCCCCCTTGCCCCGTGATATAAAGGAGCAAGGGGAGGTGCAGCCGGAGGGGCGCGCCAGAGGAGTCCTACTCCCACCGGGAGTAGGACTCCCTCCCTTTTCTTTGTTGGACTAGGAGTGGAGGGGGAAAGAGGAGGGAGAGAGGAAGGAAAGGGGGGACGCCGCTCCCCTCTCCTTATCCTATTCGGACTGGAGAGGAGAGCGCTGCGGCCCTTGCCTGGCCGCCTCTCCTCTTCTCCACTAAGGCCCACTATGGCCCATTAACCCCGGGGGTTCGGTAACCTCCTCAGGTACTCTGGTAAAATCCCGATTTTACCAGGAACACTTCCGATATCCAAATATAGGCTTCCAATATATCAATCTTTAAGTCTCGACCATTTCGAGACTCCTCGTCATGTCCGTGATCACATCCGGGACTCTGAACAACCTTTGGTACATCAACACATATAAACTCATAATATAACTGTCATCGAAACGTTAAGCGTGCGGACCCTACGGGTTAGAGAACTATGTAGACATGACCGAGACACATCTCTGGTCAATAACCAATAGCGGAACCTGGATGCTCATATTGGCTTCTACATATTCTACGAAGATCTTTATCGGTCAGACCGCATAAAAACATACGTTGTTCCCTTTGTCATCGGTATGTTACTTGCCCGAGATTCGATCGATATCTCAATACCTAGTTCAATCTTCGTTACCGGCAAGTCTCTTACTGCTACGTAATACATCATCCCGCAACTAACTCATTGGTTGCAATTCTTGCAAGGCTTAAGTGATGTGCATTACCGAGAGGGACCAGAGATACCTCTCCAACAATCGGAGTGACAAATCCTAATCTCGAAATACGCCAACCCAACAAGTACCTTCGGAGACACCTGTAGAGCACCTTTATAATCACCCAGTTACGTTGTGACCTTTGGTAGCCCACAAAGTGTTCCTCGATGGCAGGAGTTGCATAATCTCATAGTCATAGGAACATGTAAGTCATGAAGAAAGCAATAGCAACATACTAAACGATCGAGTGCTAAGCTAACGGAATGGGTCAAATCAATCACATCATTCTCCTAATGATGTGATCCCATTAATCAAATGACAACCCATGTCAATGGCTAGGATACTTAACCATCTTTGATCAACGAGCTAGTCAAGTAGAGGCATACTAGTGACATTCTGTTTGTCTATGTATTCACACATGTATTATGTTTCCGGTTAATACAATTCTAGCATGAATAATACACATTTATCATGATATAAGGAAATAAATAATAACGTTATTATTGCCTCTAGGGCATATTTCCTTCAGTCTACCACTTGCACTAGAGTCAATAATCTAGATTACCGCGGTAATGATTCTAACACCCATGGAGGCTTGGTGCTGATCATATTTTGCTCGTGGAAGAGGCTTAGTCAACGGGTGCGCAACATTCAGATCCGTATGTATCTTGAAAATTTCTATGTCTCCCACACGGACTAAATCCCGGATGGAATTGAAGGCGTCTCTTGATGTGCTTGGTTCTCTTGTGAAATCTGGATTCCTTTGCCAAGGCAATTGCTTGATATTGTCACAAAAAGATTTTCATTGGACCCGATGCACTAGGTATGACACCTAGATCGGGTATGAACTCCTTCATTTGCTGCTTCGAAGCAGCTATGTACTAACTTCATTCGTAGATCCCGCCACGGCGCTTTGTTTAGACGCACCAACCGACAACTCCACCGTTCAATGTAAACACGTATCCGGTTTGCGATTTAGAATCGTGGGATCGGTGTCAAAGCTTGCATCAACGTAACCATTTACGATGAGCTCTTTGTCACCTCCATAAGCGAGAAACATATCCTTAGTCCTTTTGGGTATTTAGGATATTCTTGACCCATTGTCCGTTGATCCACTCTGGATTACTTTGGTACCTCCACCTAGACTTATAGCAAGGCACACATGAGGTCTGGTACACAACATTGCATACATGATAGAGCCTATGGCTGAAGCATAGGGAACATCTTTCATTTTCTCTCTATCTTACTGCGGTGGTGGGGCATTTAGTCTTACTCAACTTCACACCTTGTAACACAGGCAAGAACCCTTTCTTTGCTTGATCCATTTTGAACTTCTTCAAAACTTTGTCAAGGTATGTGCTTTGTGAAAGTCCAATCAAGCGTCTTGATCTATCTCTATAGATCTTGATGCCCAATATATAAGCATCTTCACCGAGGTCTTTCATTGAAAAACTATTATTCAAGTATCCCTTTATGCTATCCAAATTCTATATCATTTCCAATCAGCAATATGTCATCCACATATAATATCCAGAGAAATGCTACATAGCTCCCACTCACTTTCTTGTAAATCTGAGGCTTCTCCAAAAGTGCATACAAAACCAAATGCTTTGATCACACTATCAAAGCGTTTATTCCAACTCAAGAGGCTCGCACTTGATCCATAAATGGATCGATGTAGCTTGCACACTTTGTTAGCTCCCTTTGGATCGACAAAACCTTCCGGTTGCATCATATACAACTCTTCTTCCAGAAATCCATTCAAGAATGCAGTTTTGACATCCATTTGCCAAATTTCATAATCATAAAATGCGGCAATTGCTAACATGATTGAGACGGACTTAAGCATCGCTACGGGTGAGAAAGGTCTCATCGTAGTCAATCCCTTGAACTTGTCGAAAACCTTTCACAACAAGTCGAGCTTTATAGGCGATAACATTACCGTCGGCGTCAGTCTTCTTCTTGAAGATCCATTTATTCTCAGTTGCTTGCCGATCATCGGGCAATTCAACCAAAGTCCACACTTTGTTCTCATACATGGATCCCATCTCAGATTTCATGGCCTCAAGCCATTTTGCGGAATCTGGGCTCACCATCGCTTCTTCATATTTCGCAGGTTCGTCATGGTCTAGCAACATAACCTCCACAACAGGATTACCGTACCACTCTGGTGCGGATCTTATAACCCACAAGTATAGGGGATCGGAATAGCTTTCGAGGGTAGAGTATTCAACCCAAATTTATTGATTCAACACAAGGGGAGCCAAAGAATATTCTCAAGTATTAGCGCTGAGTTGTCAATTCAACCACACTGGATAACTTAATATCTGCAGCAAAGTGTTTAGTAGCGAGTAATATGATAGTGGTGGTAGCGGTAACATAAGAGTAACAAAAGCAAAAGTAATATTTTTGTATTTTGTAGTGATTATATGATAACAACGGGAAAGTAAATAAGCGTAAACCTTATATGGAAAACTTCGTAGGCATTGGACGGTGATGGATAATTATGCGGATCACGGTTCATCATGTATGATCATAACATAGGGTGACATAGAACTAGCTCCAATTCATCAATGTAATGTAGGCATGTATTCCGAATATAGTCATACGTGCTTATGGAAAAGAACTTGCATGACATCTTTTGTCCTACCCTCCCGTGGCAGTGAGGTCCTAATGGAAACTAAGGGATATTAAGGCCTCCTTTATTTAGAAGCTGGAACGAAGCATTAGCACATAGTGAATACATGAACTCCTCAAACTATGGTCATCACCGGGAGTGGTCCCGATTATTGTCACTTCGGGTTGCCGGATCATAACACATAGTAGGTGACTATAGACTTGCAAGATAGGATCAAGAACTCACATATATTCATGAAAACATAATAGGTTCAGATCTGAAATCATGGCACTTTCGGGCCCTAGTGACAAGCATTAAGCATAGCAAAGTCATAGCAACATCAATCTCAGAACATAGTGGATACTAGGGATCAAACCCTAACAAAACTAACTCGATTACATGATAGATCTCATCCAACCCATCACCGTTCAGCAAGACTATGATGGAATTACTCACGCACGGCGGTAAGCATCATGAAATTGGTGATGGAGGATGGTTGATGATGACGACGGCGACGAATCCCCCTCTCCGGAGTCCCGAGCGGACTCCAGATCAGCCCTCCCGAGAGGTTTTAGGGCTTGGCGGCGGCTCCGTATTGTAAAACGTGATGATTTCTTCTCTTTTATTTTTTCTCTCCGAAAGCAAATATATAGAGTTGGAGTTGGCGTCGGAGGATCTCCAGGGGGCCCGTGAGGTAGGGGCGCGCCCGGCGCACCCTCGTGTGGATGTGGTGTGGGCCCCGGTCTTCATCTTTGGCAAGGATTTTTTACTATTTTTATCTTGACGTTCCGTGGAGTTTGGTCATTCCGAGAACTTTTGTTTTACGCACATAAAACAACATCATGGTAATTCTGAAAACAGCGTCGGTCAAGGGTTAGTTCCATTCAAATCATGCAAGTTAGTGTCCAAAACAAGGGCAAATGTGTTTGGAAAAGTGAATCTGACGGAGACGTATCAACTCCCCAAGCTTAAACCTTTGCTTGTCCTCAAGCAATTCAGGTTGATAAAGCTGAAAGGGATAAAGAAAAACTTTTACAAACTCGGTTTGCTCTTGTTGTAAATAAATAAGTCAAGCCAGCATTCAAGTTTTCAGCAAAGATCATGACTAACCACATTTGCAATAATTCTCAGGTCTCATATTTACTCATATCAATAGCATAATCAACTAGCGAGCCATAATAATAAATCTCGGATGACAACACTTTCTCAAAATAATCATAATATGATATAACAAGATGGTATCTACGCTAGCCCTTTACGAGACCATAAACATAAATGCAGAGCACCTTTAAAAGATCAAGGACCGACTAGACATTGTAATTCATGGTAAAAGAGATCCAATCATAGTCATACCCAATATAGATTGGCGATGTAATGAATGCAAATGACATTGTGCTCTCCGACTAGTGCTTTTTAATAAGAGGGTGATGACTCAACATAAAAGTAAATAGATAGACCCTTCGCAGAGGGAAGCGAGGATTTGTAGAGGTGCGAGCTCGGTTTTAAAATAGAGATAAATAATATTTTGAGTGACATACTTTCATTGTCAACATAACAACTAAGAGATGGCGATATCTTCCATGCTACACACATTATAGGCGGTTCCCAAGCGAGAATGGTAAAGTTTATACTCCCCTCCACCAACAAGCATCAATCCATGGCTTGCTCGAAACAACGAGTGCCTCCAACTAACATCAGGTCCTGAGGGGAGTTTTGTTTGCAATTATTTTGATTTAGTTTGCATAAAGCATGGAATGGGCATCCCGGTGACCAACCATTTTCTCGTGAGTGAGGAGCGGAGTCCACTCCTCTTGAGAATAACCCGCCTAACATGGAAGACAAGGGCAGCCCTAGTTGATACATGAGCTATTCGAGCATACAAAACAGAATGTTTATTTGAAGGTTTAGAGTTTGGCACATACAAATTTACTTGGAACACCAGGTAGATACCGCATATAGGAAGGTATAGTGGACTCATATGGAATAACTTTGGGGTTTAAGGGATTGGATGCACAAGCGATATTCCCGCTTAGTACAAGTGAAGGCTAGCAAAGGAATTTGAGGAAGCGACCAACTAGAGAGCAACAACAACCATGAACATGCATTAAAATTAATAAACATTGGATGCAAGCATGAGTAGGATATAATCCACCATGAACATAAATATCGTGAAGGCTATGTTGATTTGTTTCAACTACATGCGTGAACATGTGCCAAGTCAAGTCACTTAAATCAATCAAAGGAGGATACCACCCCATCATACCACATCATAACCATTTTAATAGCATGTTGGCACGCAAGGTAAACCATTATAACTCATAGCTAATCAAGCATGACACAAGCAACTATGATCTCTAATTGTCATTGCCAACATGTTTATTCAGAATAATTTGAATCAAGAGCGATGAACTCATCATATTTACAAAAGCGAAGAGGTCGGGTTCATACCAGCTTTTCTCATCTCAGTCGATCCATCATATATCATCATAATTGCCTTTCACTTGCACGACGAGCGATGTGAATAATAATGAGTGCACGTGCATTGGACTAAGGTGGAATCTGCAAGCATTCAATAAGCGAGGAGAAAGGCGAGGCAATATGGGCTCTTGGTTAAATCAACAATAATGCATATAAGAGCCACTTGACCAATTTAATTATGGTCTTCTCCTATCGACCCCCAAAGAAAAGAAAAGAAATAAAACTATTTACACGGAAAGCTCCCAACAAGCAAAAGAAGAACGGGAAATATTTTTGGGTTTTCTTTTTAATTATTACTACTACAAGAGGAAAAGTAAACTACTACTAATTTTTTGGTTTTTCTTAAGGTTTAACAAGAACACAAGAAGAAAGCGGGAAAAAGAAAATAAACTAGCATGGATATTACGGTGAAAGAGTATGAGCACCGACATCTAGCAATGAGTGTGTGTGAACATAAATGTAATGTCGGTGAGAAATACGTACTTCCCCCAAGCTTAGGCTTTTGGCCTAAGTTGGTTTATTACTAGGGATAACTTTGGTGATACCGTAGGTGTAGCTGGGTCGTCTTGTGATGCAGCAGCTATCGCCTCTGAGGCTGCAGCGTGGCGTCGGGCTGCCTCCGCTCTCTGCTCGTACTCATCTGCCTCCTCTCTGGTGATGGTATATCTTCCTTTTTTCTGAGAATCAAAGAAGGCAGGAGTAGGGAGAGTAATACGGACAACATGCCGTTTGTTAGAGATTAGTCGATATAAGAGAGGTGATTCATTCCTCTCGACAAACTGGTGAGAGACCATAGAATCAAAATCTAAATAAGTAGGAGGCAACTCCATATCACCTTCACGAACGTCCACTTCAAGAAAATTAGCTAAGCGAGTTGCATAAATTCCTCCAAAGAAATCTCCATTATATCTATTATGATGCAACCTACGTGCTAGAATAGCTCCCATATGATAAGATTGGTCTCCTAACACAACACTCTTGAGAATGCCAAGGTCAGGGACACACATGTGACATGCTTCATCCTTAGCATTTATGCACCTACCTATGAAGAGAGCAAAATAATGTATAGCAGGAAAGTGAATGCTCCCTATGGTAGCTTGCGTTATATCTCTAGATTCCCCTACGGTTATACCAGCAAGAAAGTCTCTAAATTCAGATTTACGGGGATCAATAGTACTACCCCATTGTGGAAGTTTGCAGGAAAAAGTAAAATCCTCTAAGTCCATGGTATAAGATTTGTCATAAAGATCAAACATGACTGAAGGAGAATTACGCGAAGATGAAAACTCAAACCTCCTCACAAATGAACTAGTGAGATCATGATACTGTGGGCATTTGTCTGCCTCAAAGTCCACAAGATCGGCGTTACGCAAATATGCGTTAAATTCTTCTTTGATTCCCGCTCGATCCATAAAAAATTTTGAAGGCCATTCACAGGCTCGCACTGGAGTGTCCCTTGGGGGCTCCTCATCAGCATCACGCATTGCAAGCCTAGGGCCTTGCTTCCTTGAAGAACCAACTTGGAACATCTTCCTAAGCATATTGTTTTTCTCTGAAAAATTTCTGAAATTTTTAGTAACTTCAAACAAAAGTGAACGAAGCTCAACAAAATTGATAGCAACTACTCCTACAAGTGCCTAGAGCCTATATCAAGCATTAGAACTACTTGGAACCATATAAATTTGACATGCAAGCTCAAGAACATGGTCACCTATGCAACACAAATTTGCAAAGAATAAAGCACTAGAACAAAAACTAATTGGACTAATGGAGGAGTCACATACCAAGGAACAATCTCCCCAAGCAGTTTTGCGAGAGGTGCTTTGAGCAAGGAGATCGAAAATCGCAGCAAAGTGAGCTAGAACTCATGCTTGAGCTGGTTATTCGTGTTTGTGGGAGGAAGAAGAAGAGGATGGGTGCAGGGAATAAGTGGAGGAGGGCCACTGAAGTAGGCCCACGAGGCGGGGGCAGGCATGCAGGGGGTAGAGGCGTCCTCCACCCTCGTGGCAGGTGGCAGCTCCCATGGTGATTTCGATTACCATAAATCCTCATATATTCCCGAAAAAATAATATTATATTGGCATGGCATTTGGAGGACTTTTATTTTCATGGTATTTTTATATTGCACGGATAAGTCAGGAAACAGACAGAAAAATACTATTTTTACTTTATTTCAACTAAATAACAAAAAATTATAAAGAGGGTACAGAAGGTTGTGCCCTCTAGTTTCATCCATCTCATGCTCATCAAAAGGAATCCACTAACAAGGTTGATCAGGTCTTGTTAACAAACTCATTCCGATTAACATGGAACCGGAGAAATTTCGAATAACACTATGTTACCTCAACGGGAATATGCACATCCCCAATAATAAGTATATCATATTTCTTCTTGACAGTAGGAAGAGGAAATTCAAAACCTCCAAATATAATCGATGGAATTTTTCCAATAGAGTTGATACTATGAACTTGAGGTTGTTTCCTCGGAAAAGTGTACTGATATGCTCATTACCATTAACATGAAAAGTGACATTGCCTTTGTTGCAATCTATAACATCCCCTGCAGTATTAAGAAAAGGTCTTCCAAGAATAATAGACATACTATCGTCCTCAGGAATATCAAGAATAACAAAGTCCGTTAAAATAGTAACGTTTGCAACCACAACAGGCACATCTTCACAAATACCGACAGGTATGGCAGTTGATTTATCAGCCATTTGCAAAGGTATTTCAGTAGGTGTCAACTTATTCAAGTCAAGTCCATGATATAAAGAGAGAGGCATAACACTAACACCGGCTCCAAGATCACATAAAGCAGTTTTAACATAGTTTCTTTTAATGGAGCATGGTATAGTAGGTACTCTGGATCTCCTAGTTTCTTTGGTATTCCACCGTTAAAAGTGTAATTAGCAAGCATGGTGGAAATTTCAGCTTCGGTATCTTTCTTTTATTTGTAACAATATCTTTCATATACTTAGCATAAGGATTCATTTTGAGCATATCGATTAATCGCATACGCAAAAAAGATAGGTCTAATCATTTGACCAAAAGCGCTCAAAATCCTCATCATCCTTTTCTTGGATGGTTTGGGAGGAAAAGGCATGGGTTTCTAAACCCAAGGTTCTCTTTCTTTACCATGTTTCCTAGCAACAAAGTCTCTCTTATAATAACGTTGATTCTTTGATTGTGGGTTATCAAGATCAACAGTAGGTTCAATTTCTACATCATTATCGTTACTAGGCTGAGCATCATCATGAACATCATCATTAACATTTTCACTAGGTTCATGTTCATTACCAGATTGTGTTTGACATGGAGACATAGAGATATCATTTGGATTCTCGGTGTGGTTCAAATAATAGGTTCACTAGAAGTTTGCAAAGAATCCTATCATTTTCTTTTTCTTCCTTTTAGAAGAACTAGGTGTATCAATATTATTTCTACGAGAATCTTGCTCAATTCTCTTAGGGTGGCCTTCAAGATACAAAGGTTCTTGAGTCATTCTACCAGCTCTAGTAGCCACTCTAACAGCATAATCATTTTTCTTACTATTCATTTCATCGAGCAATTCTTTTTGAGCCTTAAGTACTTGTTCTACTTGAGTGGTAACCATAGAAGCTATGTTTGCTAAAAGTTTAAGTTCACCTCTAATATTAGCCATATAATCACCCAAGTGTTTAATCATATAAGCATTTTGTTGTTTTAATTGTCTACCAAAATAAGCATTGAAGTCTTCTTGCTTAAACATAAAGTTATCAAACTCATCCAAGCAGCGACTAGCAATTTTAGTAGGAGGGATTTCAGCTTTATCATATCTATAGAGAGAATTTACCTTTACTACCCGTAGCCGGGTTATCGGGATCGGGAGGTTCTTCAATAGGTAATGGATCAAGATCATATGTTTCTTCAACGGTGATGAAATTAAGACCATGTATTTCTTCAATAGGAGGTAAATTCTTAACATCTTGACTTTAATACCTTTTTCTTTCATGGATTTCTTTGCCTCTCGCATATCTTGGGACTGAGAAATAGAACACCTCTCTTCTTGAGTTGGTTTAGGAATAGGCTCAGTAATGGTGGCTCGAGGTGGCTCGGTGGTGCCCAATTATTTTCATTTGCCAACATATTATTCAATAGAACTTCAGCTTCATCGGTGTTCTTTCCACGAAAAGAGAACCAGCACAACTATCGGGTAATCTCTGGAAGCATCGGTTAGTCCATTATAAAAGATATCAAGTATTTCATTTTTCTTAAGAGGATGATCAGGCAAAGCATTAAGTAACTTGAGAAGCCAAGCTTGTGGGAGACTCTCTTCTTCAATTTGCAAAAAGTTGTATATTTCCTTTAAAGCTGACTTGTTTCTTATGAGCAGGGAAATATTTAGCAGAAGTAATAAATCATATCACAGGGATTACGCACACAACCAGGATCAAGAGAATTAAAGCATATCTTAGCATCACCCTTTAATGAGAACGGAAATATTTTAAGTATATAAAAGTAGCGAGATCTCTCATCATTAGTGAACAGGGTGGCTATATCATTTAATTTAGTAAGATGTGCCACAACAGTTTCAGATTCATAACCATGAAAAGGATCATATTCAACCAAAGTAATTATATCAGGATCAACAGAGAATTTATAATCCTTATCAGGAACACAAATAGGTGAAATAGCAAAAGCAGGGTCAGGCCTCATTCTATCTCTAAGTGATTGCTTATTCCATTCAGCTAATAACCTCTTAAGTTCATATCTATCTTTGCAAGCTCAAATAGTGGCAGAAGATTCCATATCAAAAATATAACCTTCAGGAATAACAGGCCTATCTTCATCATCACTTTCATCAATATAATCAGATTCAATAATTTCTTTCTCTCTAGCCCTAGCAATTTGTTCATCAAGAAATTCACTAAGGAGCCGCGATATTATCGAGCATAGAAGTAGTTTCATCATAAGTATCATGCATAGCGAAGTGGCATCATCAATAACATGCGACATATCATAGCGAATAGTAGAAGCGAGGTTTAGGTGTCGCAAAGCTTACTCATAACGAGAAGGTGAATCAAGTGCGAGGCTAGATGGCGGTTCCTTACCTCCCTCGTAGTTGAGGGATAGATCTTTGTTTTCTCGTCTTTCAAGTTCTTCATAGTGTCCAGCAGATATAAATCCCAAGTGACTCAAAGAATAGAGCTATGCTCCCGGCAATGGCGCCCGGGAAATTGGTCTTGATAACCCACAAGTATAGGGGATCGCAACAACTTTCGAGGGTAGAGTATTCAACCCAAATTTATTGATTCGACACAGGGGGAGCCAAAGAATATTCTCAAGTATTAGCAGCTGAGTTGTCAATTCAACCACACCTGGATAACTTAATATCTGCAGCAAGTGTTTAGTAGCAGAGTAATATGATAGTGGTGGTAACAGTAACAAAAGAGTAACACAAGCAAAAGTAATATTTTTGGTATTTTGTAGTGATTGTAACAGTAACAACGGGAAAGTAAATAAGCGTAAACCAGTATATGGAAAACTCGTAGGCATTGGACCGGTGATGGATAATTATGCGGATCACGGTTCATCATGTAACAGTCATAACATAGGGTGACATAGAACTAGCTCAATTCATCAATGTAATGTAGGCATGTATTCCGAATATACTCATACGTGCTTATGGAAAAGAACTTGCATGACATCTTT
This sequence comes from Aegilops bicornis, assembly GCA_021605145.1. Classification (NCBI taxonomy): domain Eukaryota; kingdom Viridiplantae; phylum Streptophyta; class Magnoliopsida; order Poales; family Poaceae; genus Aegilops; species Aegilops bicornis. Next base: position 209,610,597 of record CM038670.1, on the reverse strand, counting down.
TGTCCTACCCTCCCGTGGCAGCGGGGTCCTAATGGAAACTAAGGGATATTAAGGCCTCCTTTTAATAGAGAACCGGAACAAAGCATTAGCACATAGTGAATACATGAACTCCTCAAACTATGGTCATCACCAAGGAGTGGTCCCGATTATTGTCACTTCAAGGTTGCTTTGATCATAACACATAGTAGGTGACTATAGACACGCAAGATAGGATCAAGAACTCACATATATTCATGAAAACATAATAGGTTCAGATCTAAAATCATGGCACTTGGGCCCTAGTGACAAGCATTAAGCATAGCAAAGTCATAGCAACATCAATCTCGAACATAGTGGATACTAGGGATCAAACCCTAACAAAACTAACTCGATTACATGATAGATCTCATCCAACCCATCACCGTCCAGCAAGCCTACAATGGAATTACTCACGCACGACGGTGAGCATCATGAAATTGGTGATGGAGGATGGTTGATGATGATGACGACGACGAATCCCTCTCTCCGGAGCCCCGAATGGACTCAAGATGAGCCCACCCGAGAGGTTTTAGGGCTCAGCGGCGGCTCCGTATCGTAAAACGCGACGATTTCTTCTCCTTTATTTTTTTCTCTCCGAAAGCAAATATATAGAGTTGGAGTTGGCGTCGGAGGAGCTCCAGGGGGCCACGAGGTGGGGGCGGCATACAGGGGGTGGTACCCCCACCCTCGTGGGCAGTGTGGGCCCCTGGTCTTCATCTTTAGTAAGGATTTTTATTATTTTTATCTTGACGTTCCGTGGAGTTTCAGGTCATTCCAAGAACTTTTGTTTTACGCACATAAAACAACATCATGGCAATCTGTCGAAAACAGCGTCGATCTGGGTTAGTTCCATTCAAATCCACGCAAGTTAGAGTCCAAAACAAGGGCAAAAGTGTTTGGAAAAGTAGATCTGACGGAGCGTATCGGGGATCTTACTCTGATTGACCTACGAGGTTCGATAACAACTTGATACGAAGTTCCATGATCATCATCATTAACTTCCTCACTAATTGGTGTAGGCGTCACGAGGAACCGGTTTACGTGATGAACTACTTTCAATAAGGTAGCAGGTGCAGTTACCTCATCAAGTTCTACTTTCCTCCCACTCACTTCTTTAGAGAGAAACTCCTTCTCTAGAAAGGATCCATTCTTAGCAACGAATGTCTTGCCATCGGATCTGTGATAGAAGGTGTACCCAACAGTCTCCTTTGGGTATCCTATGAAGACACATTTCTCCGATTTGGGTTCGAGCTTATCAGGTTGAAGCTTTTTCACATAAACATCGCAGCCCCAAACTTTAAAAAATGAGCAACTTTGGTTTCTTGCCAAACCACAGTTCATAAGGCGTCGTCTCCAGCGGATTTCGATGGTGCCCTATTTAACGTGAATGCAGCCGTCTCTAAAGCATAACCCCAAAGCGATAGCGGTAAATCAGTAAGAGACATCATAGATCGCACCATATCTAGTAAAGTACGATTCTGACGTTCGGACACACCATTTATTTGTGGTGTTCGTTTGGCGTGAGTTCGCGAAACTATTCCGCATTGTTTCAAATGTAGACCAAAAATCGTAACTCAAATATTCTCCTCCACGATCAGATCATAGAAACTTTATTTTCTTGTTACGATGATTTTCAACTTCACTCTGAAATTCTTTGAACTTTTCAAATGTTTCAGACTTATGTTTCATTAAGTAGATATACCCATATCTGCTCCAAATCATCTGTGAAGGTGAGAAAATAACGATATCCGCCATGAGCCTCAACATTCATGGACCACATACATCTGTATGTATGATTTCCAACAAATCTATTGCTCGCTCCATAGTACCGGAGAACGGTGTTTTAGTCATCTTGCCCATGAGGCACGTTCGCAAGTACCAAGTGATTCATAATCAAGTGGTTCCAAAGTCCATCGATATGGAGTTTCTTCGTACGCTTTACACCGATATGACCTAAGCGGCAGTGCCACAAATAAGTTGCATTATCATTATCAACTCTGCATCTTTTGGCTTCAACATTATGAACACGTGTATCACTACTATCGAGATTCATAAAAAATAGACCACTCTTCAAGGGTGCATGACCATAAAAGATATTACTAGTATAAATAGAACAACCATTATTCTCTAATTTAAATGAATAACCGTCTCGCATCAAACAAGATCTAGATATAATGTTCATGCTCAGCAGCGGCACCAAATTACAATTATTTAGGTCTAATACTAATCCGAAGGTAGATGTAGAGGTAGCGTGCCGATGGCGATCACATCGACTTTGGAACCCGTTTCCCATAGCGCGCCGTCACCTGCGTCCTTGGCGAGTGTTAAGCTTAATCTATAGTCCTGTTTGAGTTGCAAATATTAGCAACAGAACCCGGTACCAAATACCAGTGCTATTGCGAGCTCTAGTAAGGTACACATCAATAACATGTATATCACATATACCTTTGTTCACCTTGCCATCCTTCTTATCCGCCAAATATTTGGGGCAGTTCCGCTTCGGATTGACAGTCTGGTTGCGATAGAAGCACTCGATCTCGAGCTTAGGTCCGGACTTGGGTTTCTTCTCTTGGCGAAACTTGCTTGCTGTTCTTCTTGAAGTTCCCCTTTTTCTTCCCTTTGCCCTTTTTCTTGAAACTGGTGTGCTTATTGACAATCAACACTTGATGCTCCTTCTTGATTTCTACCTCCACAGCCTTTAGCATTGTGAAGAGCTCGAGAATCGTCTTATCCATCCCTTGCATGTTATACTTCATCACGAAGCTCTTGTAGCTTGGTGGTAGTGATTGAAGAATTACATCAATAGCGTTATCATCCGGAAGATTAACTCCCGATTGAATCAAGTGATTGTTATACCCGGACATTTTGAGTATATGCTCCTTGGCGAGAACTATTCTCCTCCATCTTGCATTTGTAGAACTTATTGGAGACTTCATATCTCTCAATCCGGGCATTTGCTTGAAATATTAACTTCAACTCTGGAACATCTCATATGCTCCATGGCGTCGTCGTTGAAGTCGGTTCTAAGCCGTAAAGCATGGCTGCTTGAACTATCGAGTAGTCATCAGCTTTGCTTTGCGGACGTTCTTAACGTCGTCGATTTATCTGCGGCGAACTGGCACCCGGCCCGGTGCTTCGAGGGCGTAATTATTACTGCGACAATGAGGATAATCCTCAAATTCTGGACCCGATCCATGTAATTGCTACCATCATCTTTCAACTTTGCTTTCTCAAGGAGCGCATTAAAATTCAGCGGAACAACATGCGGGCCATCTATCTACAATCAATATAGACAAGCAAAATACTATCGGTACTAAGTTCATGATAAATTTAAGTTCAATTAATCATATTACTTAAGAACTCCCACTTAGATAGACATCCCTCTAATCCTCTAAGTGATCACGTGATCCAAATCAACTAAACCATAACCGATCATCACGTGAAATGGAATAGCTTTCAATGGTGAACATCACTATGTTGATCATATCTACTATATGATTCAAGCTCGACCTTTCGGTCTCAGTGTTCCGAGGCCATATCTGCATATGCTTGGCTCGTGATGTTTTAACTTTGAGTATTCTGCATGTACAAAACTGGCTTGCACCCGTTGTAGATGGACGAGAGCTTATCACACCCGATCATCATGTGGTGTGCGGGCACGAACTTTGGCAATGGTGCATACTTAGGGAGAACACTTTTTATCTTGAAATTTAGTGAGAGATCATCTTATAATGCTACCGTCAATCAAAGCAAGATAAGATGCATAAAAGATAAACATCACATGCAATCAATATAAGTGATATGATATGGCCATCATCATCTTGTGCTTGTGATCTCCATCTCCGAAGCTGCAAATCATGATCACCATAAATCACCCGGTAGCGACACCTTGATCTCCATCGTAGCATCATTGTCGTCTACGCCAATCTGATGCTTCTCGACTATCGCTACCACTTAGTGATAAAGTAAAGCATTACGAGGCAATTGCATTGCATACAATAAAGCAACAACCATATGGCTCCCGCGATTGCCGATAACTTGGTTACAAACATGATCATCTCATACAATAAAATTTAGCATCATGTCTTGACCATATCACATCACAACATGCCCTGCAAAAACAAATTAGGCGTCCTCTACTTTGTTGTTGCAAGTTTTACGTGGCTGCTACTGGGCTTAGCAAGAACCGTTCTTACCTACGCATCAAAACCACAACGATCGTTTGTCAAGTTGGTGCTGTTTTAACCTTCGCAAGGACCGGGCGTAGCCACTTTTCGGTTCAACTAAAGTTGGAGAAACCGACACCGCCAGCCCACTGTGTGCAAAGCACGTCGGTAGAAACCAGTCTCGCGTAAGCGTACGCGTAATGTCGGTCCGGGCCGCTTCATCCAACAATACCGCCGAACCAAAGTATGACATGATGGTAAGCAGTATGACTTATATCGCCCACAAGTCACTTTTGTTCTACTCATGCATATGACATCTACACATAAAACCTGGCTCTGATACCACTGTTGGGGAACGTAGTAATTTCAAAAAAAATCCTACGCACACGCAAGATCATGGTGATGCATAGCAATGAGAGGGAGAGAGTGTTGTCCACGCACTCGTGAGACCGAAAAGCGGAAGCGTTAGCACAACGCTGTTGATGTAGTCGTCGTCTTCACGATCCGACCGATCAAGTACGAACGCACGACACCTCCGAAGTTCAAGACATGTTCAGCCCGATGGCGCCCCTCGAACTCCGATCCAGCCGAGTGTTGAGGGAGAGTCGTCCAAGCACGACAGCGTGGTGACGATGATGATGTTCTACTGGCGATGTGGCTTCGCCTAAGCACCGCCATAAAGATTATCGAGGTGGACTATGGTGGAGGGGGGCACCACACACGGATAAAAGATCAAACGATCAATTGTTGTGTCTCTAGGGTGCCCCCTTGCCCCCGTATATAAAGGAGCAATGGGGGGAGGTGCGGCCGCCAGAGGGGCGCGCCAGAGGAGTCCTACTCCCAGGGAGTAGGGACTCCTCCCTTTCCTTGTTGGACTAGGAGTGGAGGGGGAAAGAGGAGGGAGAGAGGAAGGAAGGGGGGGCGCCCCCCTCTCCTTGTCCTATTCAGACTAGGGGGAGGGGCGCGCGGTCCTTGCCCTGGCCTCCTCTCCTCTTCTCCACTAAGGCCCACTATGGCCCATTAACCACCGGGGGGTTCCGGTAACCCCTCCGGTACTCTGGTAGAATCCCGATTTCACCCGGAACACTTCCGATATCCAAATATAGGCTTCCAATATATCAATCTTTATGTCTCGACCATTTCGAGACTCCTCGTCATGTCCGTGATCACATCCGGGACTCCGAGCAACCTTCGGTACATCAAAACATATAAACTCATAATATAAGCATCGCCGAAGCGTTAAGCGTTGCAAGGGACCCTACGGGTTCGAGAACTATGTGAACATGACCGAGACACGTCTCGGTCAATAACCAATAAGCGAACCTGGATGCTCATATTGGCTTCCACATATTCTACGAAGATCTTTATCGGTCGGATCAAGATAACAACATACGTTGTTCCCTTTGTCATCGGTATGTTACTTGCTCGAGATTCGATCGTCGGTATCTCAATACCTAGTTCAATCTCATTACCGGCAAGTCTCTTTACTCGTTCTGTAATACATCATCCCGCAACTAACTCATTAGTTGCAATGCTTGCAAGGCTTAAGTGATGTGCATTACCGAGAGGGCCCAGAGATACCTCTCCGACAATCCGAGTGACAAATCCTAATCTCAAAATACGCCAACCCAATAAGTACCTTCGGAGACACCAGAGAGCACCTTTATAATCACCCGATTCGTTGTGACATTTGGTAGCACACAAAGTGTTCCTCCAGTAAACAGGAGTTGCATAATCTCATAGTCATAGGAACATGTATAAGTCATGAAGAAAGCAATAGCAACATACTAAACGATCGAGTGCTAAGCTAACAGAATGGGTCAAATCAATCACATCATTCTCCTAATGATGTGATCCCGTTAATCAAATGAGAACCCATGTCAATGGCAAGGAAACTTAACCATCTTTGATCAACGAGCTAGTCAAGTAGAGGCATACTAGTGACATTCTGTTTGTCTATGTATTCACACATGTATTATGTTTCCGGTTAATACAATTCTAGCATGAATAATAAACATTTATCATGATATAAGGAAATAAATAATCATGTTATTATTGCCTCTAGGGCATATTTCCTTGATCTCCCACTTGCACTAGAGTCAATAATCTAGATTACGCAGTAATGATTCTAACACCCATGGAGGCTTGGTGCTGATCATGTTTTGCTCGTGGAAGAGGCTTAGTCAACGGATGCGCAATATTCAGATCCGTATGTATCTTGCAAATTTCTATGTCTCCCACCGGACTAAATCCGGATGGAATTGAAGCGTCTCTTGATGTGCTTTTGTTCTCTTGTGAAATTTGGATTCCTTTGCCAAGGCAATTGCACCAAGATTGTCACAAAAGATTTTCATTGGACCCGATGCACTAGGTATGACACCTAGATCAGATATGAACTCCTTCATCCAGACTCCTTCATTTGCTGCTTCGAAGCAGCTATGTACTCCGCTTCATTCATTAGATCCCATGACGACGCTTTGTTTAGAACTGCACCAACTAACGGCTCCACCGCTCAATGTAAACACGTATCCGGTTTATGCGATTTAGAATCGTCCGGATCGGTGTCAAAACTTGCATCAACGTAACCATTTACAATGAGCTCTTTGTCACCTCCATAAACGAGAAACATATCCTTAGTCCTTTTCGTGTATTTCGGGATATTCTTGGATCACCATTCCAAAGGTGATCCACTCTGGATTACTTTGGTACCTCCCTACTAGACTTATAGCAAGGCACACATCAGTGTCGGTACACAACATTGCATACATGATAGAGCCTATGGCTGAAGCATAGGGAACATCTTTCATTTTCTCTCTATCTTCTGCAGTGGTGGGGCATTGAGTCTTACTCAACTTCACACCTTGTAACACAGTGCAAGAACCCTTTCTTTGCTTGATCCATTTTGAACTTCTTCAAAACTTTGTCAAGGTATGTGCTTTGTGAAAGTCCAATCAAGCGTCTTGATCTATCTCTATAGATCTTGATGCCCAATATATAAGCATCTTCACCGAGGTCTTTCATTGAAAAACTCTTATTCAAGTATCCCTTTATGCTATCCAGAAATTCTATATCATTTCCAATCAGCAATATGTCATCCACATATAATATCGAAATGCTACTGAGCTCCCATCACTTTCTTGTAAATACAGGCTTCTCCAAAATGCTGTACAAAACCAAATGCTTTGATCACACTATCAAAGCGTCTATTCCAACTCCGAGAGGCTTGCACCATCCATAAATGGATCGCTGTAGCTTGCACACTTTGTTAGCTCCCTTTGGATCGACAAAACCTTCGGTTGCATCATATACAACTCTTCTTCCGAAATCCATTCAAGAATGCAGTTTTGACATCCATTTGCCAAATTTCATAATCATAAATGCGGCAATTGCTAACATGATTCGGACAGACTTACTTAAGCATCGCTTCTGGTGAGAAGGTCTCATCGTAGTCAATCCCTTGAACTTGTCGAAAACCTTTCGCAACAAGTCGAGCTTTATAGACAGTAACATTACCATCATCGTTAGTCTTCTTCTTGAAGATCCATTTATTCTCAATTGCTTGCCGATCATCGGGCAAGTCAACCAAAGTCCACACTTTGTTCTCATACATGGATCCCATCTCAGATTTCATGGCCTCAAGCCATTTTGCAGAATCTGGGCTCACCATCGCTTCTTCATAGTTCGCAGGTTCATCATGGTCTAGCAACATAACCTCCAGAACAGGATTACTGTCGTGGTTTTGTCACGGCAGATGTCCTTAGTGTCAGGACTTAGTCGCGAGGCCGACGCATCTATGTGGTAGCTTGAGAGGGGTTGAGCGGAATCGAGACGCGCAACACAAAGGCAGGGGATTTAGGCGACTTGGCCCGGAAACATCATCCGGTAAAAACCCTACATCTTTGTTTGAGGCTAGGTCTCATTATCATCACCAGTGAGTCGCCAGAACCGGCTCTCCTCTTTGTGTCTAGCCCTAAGATTGTTTCTTCTTGCTTGTCGCTTGTCTCTCTTTGGGGAGCCATGCCCCTCCTTATATATGTTGAAGGGGCGGGTTACATGTGGAGTCCTATTAGGATTAGGACTAGTCTATCTCTAATGCAAACCGGATACAAGTCCTGGTCTTAACTCCTTGTAAGGTAAATATTCCTCATGCCTTTCCTCTTAAACCGCCCACAATAGTTGAACCGGCCTTCATGAACCGCTAGGCAGGCCACCGGTCTTGTCGCTCCTCCGACCGTCCGCCGGTCACCGGTGAGTTACAACGTCTGGCGGGTTCTTGGTAAATTTCAGTGTCCGCGGGTCACCGATGAATATCGCCTCGTGCCTGCAGGACCTCAACTAAACCGCCTAGTCCTGCCGGGTTAACTTGCGGCCGGTTTACACCGCTGGGTATATCCACGACATTAGCCCCCAAGTTTAGCTTTGATTTATCCATGGTAATCTTATGCTGCAAAATAAACACCCAGAACAAATTTGGCGTGTTGTGCTCGGGTTAAGAATTCTTGTAGACCGGCTTTTGATCGTCCTTAAGTCCTTTGTCATTTCCTCCTTCTAGAAAATCCAGGTCAATAACCAGACTTCATACTCAAATTGTCGATGTTGGCTTTTTATAGAAAAATATTATGAAGAATAATCCACTTGAATCGGCTTCCAAAGTGCCGGTTTAAGAAATATTGGTCTTGAAATACTCATCTGATATTCAACCGGTTTGAACTTGCCGGTTATATCATTGCCAAAGACTGTCGGGTTTATAAAAACTTGATAATTTCGAGTCATGATTGTTGTAGACACCGGTTCATGATTGTTGCCAACGCCGGTTTATGATTATTAATGACGCCGGGTTGCAGCCACAGGGTCATAATGATTGGTGACGCCTTGGTCAACCTAGTTTGCTCAATCGGAGAATTTGAAAATATTTCTTCGATAATAATATAATATTCGTGAGCCCCCAAGTCTTTGAGCAGAACAAAGTGGTGGCTTAAGACTTTGCTTCAATATAAATACTGCCACTTTCAAAGAAATCCATGTTGTTCATCCCAAAGGTGACTAGTAAAACTGAATACTCCATACTATGTAGCCCCCAAGTGCGGGTTGTCATGCTTGCGACAACTTTGGGACTTATAATATCTTATACTCATAAAAACTTCCACGATTGTAGCCCCCAAGGGCGGGTCATTATGCAATAATGAGCGGTGGACTTTGTAGGTGTAATCATGTAGATTTGAGCAATGATGTGTAGCCCCAAGGGCGGCTCAAGAAGATAATATTGAGCTGGGACTTAATATATACTTCAATGAAAATAACATCATATGATGTAACTCCCATCATGGGACTTGAATCCACGTCCACAAGGTTAAGAGCCTTGTGCTTTACCAAGCAAGCAGTGGACCCTTCAATATAATGAATAAAAAGCTTTGTACCTTCAATTGCTGACGGGAGCAATTGGTAGCCCCCAAGGGCCGACTCATTATAATATGATGAGTCGGGTCTTCAATAATCTGAGCAAAAAATTACTTTGCATTAGCCCCCAAGTGTCATGGTGCATGCTTGCGGCGACATGAGACTTGCATTTTGATATAATCTCAACTTAAATAATGTAGCCCCCAAGTCTTGCGGGTCGTAAGCACTGCGGCGACTAGGGACTATTCCCCATTGTAGAATAAATCATACCCATTGATGAAATAATAGCCATTATATACTTTGAAGCGACTTTGAAAACCTTAATCATAATATTGGTTATTGATAACCATAATAAAAATCTTGCCATGTTGGCTTATTCAAGATAATATAATCTGGTATGAAAAACCTTATTCATTCAATATCATATTGAAAATTCAGCCAAGTTTGGCTATTTGAATAATATAACCCAATGATTTATAAGCGCATGATTCCAATGGTGCAATTCAAATATGTACTGGCGACTTATAGTCCAAAGCCAGGCCGGGTTAACAAACACCGGATAATTTCTCATCATATCTTGGCGACTTATCGTCTTAAAGCCGAGCCGGTTTAATAAACACCGGATAATTTATCATCATGCTTTATTCAACTTTGTCTCTCGCATACAACAAGTTTAAAGTGTCCTGGCGGTTTACATCACGGAATGAATCATAATACCTAACATATAACCCAGGTTTATAACCAAAGGCGGCACTTAAGAATAATCAATGAAATATATCATACCGTGACATTGAATCACATCATTGGTTTACCAACTTTTTGTAGTAAGGGTGATAACCCCAATCTTGAGTAATTATAAAACCTTTAATAATTTGATGGTTTATGATAAAACCTTACCGGGTTTTGATAAACACCGGTTTAACCACATATATCTTTGGCGACTTCGTAGTCAAACCGGATCGGCGGATAGTCTCGGATTATGATTTGATCATGTACTGACAATTTGTAATTGAAAATCAAGACGGGTTAATGAACACCGGTTTACTCCATAATAAGATGGTAACATAAAATCAAACCGGGCAGATAGTCTCCAGATTAAGATTTAACCGTGTTTCATCAATTTGTAATTGACAGTTTGAAACGGATTAACAATGTCGGTTTAAAATGCAGCAGTAAAAGTTCTTTAGCAAAAAGAAGCAGAATTCAAGCAAAGGCAAAATAAAACCATTGCAAATGAGGCTTTCTTGAGCCCGATCGGATGGTGTTACCATGGTCGGACACGACCAAGCTCCCAATAAGGTGTAGCCATGGTTCAAGTCAGCCAGGTCCCCAACTGAAACCGTGTCATTATGCCGATCAAATGGCGTGGCAATGGTTCGGGTTCGACCAAGCCCCCAAGTGACTCTATGGCCTTAGGCGATCAAGAGCGTGTCGGTTCAGACTTGACCATGTCCCCAAGTGATCTGGTGGCTTTCGCCTATCAAAAGGTGTTGCATTGGTTCGGACACGACCAAGCCCCTAAGTGATATCATATAGAGTTTTTGAAAAGCTAACTCAAGGGGTAAACCGGAGGCCGCTTTAAGACGAAACTCCGGTGTAACCACACATGATAGGCCAATAAGGCGGGATACCCATGTTTGAAGCTAGCATCATGGCAACAGTCCTCTCTGGCTCCCTTTAACTTTTTGCAAGAGACAAATTCTTCTTGAACGGGCTATTGAACCCGAACATTTGAGAGCTTCAATGTTTTGTGGGAGACATTTTCCCTTGAACGGATTTTAAACCGGAAACCTTCTTTCTAAGCCGGAAATTTTCTGGCGGCCTTTAAATTTGCACCAATATGGCGGTTTAGGGTCCTGCATTAGATAACTTTTGCAAGCCGGAGTAATTGTTTTTTCAAAGAAAGCAATAAATAACATAAAAATATATTGGATGGATTTCACCTGATATGTCAGGCTAGTTGATATCCTTCTGCGGGTTGATGATCACCATGGTGAAGCTGAAATCGATCATGGCCGAGTCGCTAGCGGCAACAAAGGCGAGATGAAGCGCGGCAATGTAAAACCGGTCAATGACGAGTAAGTTGTCTCAGCGTTTATAAACCGGCTCGGCGAGAGTTATTCGCGTGTGTTGATGTAGCGAGGGGCGACTTGCTTTGTATCAGATCAAAGCAAAAGACGTACAACGCGAGCAGCGATAATACAAAAATATCAGCGCATGCCCCTTTGTCACACCTTTGAAATGAATAATGGCCTATGAAAAATACCATATACGGAGTAATTGTTCTCAAACAAAGTATGTCGATAAAATATATAGGGGATAACACCTGATTCGCGGACAACAAAGCGAGTCGACCGTGCCATTGTAAGCCGGTCTTGAAGTAGTCGACCGCAGTCGGACGGATAAATCGCCCATAGTGTTGTAAACCGTCGCGGACGGCGAGTTGTCTTCCATGTTGTGGTGGCGCTTGAACACGTGAACCGCGAGAGGGTGGACAGCCGAGTCATCCGTGACCTTGTAAGGTGGCGAGACGGGCGGAAGTCGGTGGCGCGTTTGATGTAAAGCCCGGACGCGACATGCGTGCCGCGTGGAGCCTGACGCGACGACGTGCATCATGACATAACACCATGTTTGTAATGAATAATTTACCTGTATATAACAACACTATAGGGCGAGTAGTTGTTTTCATAAAAAATTAACAATCTTGATAAAAAGTAAGCTGGATGGATATCACCTAATTTTCTTGAGCGTCTTGTCGATCTCGCCGAGAAGCAAGCGAAGCAGAGACCAGCATACGCGTGTTGGTTGCAAATCAAGGTCAACTAGGTCGGTGATTATGCAGCGGAAAAAGATATCTCGCAGGCGATGTTGATCCGCCAATCCGATCCGGCGTGGTAGTCCTTTGCCGGCACATGCATACTCACGTGAAGCAAGCAGTTCCTACAAGCATTATTTCTTCCTTATCACAGATTTGCCTTCTCAAAGTTTGAGTTCAGATTTGACTCGGTCCCCGACACGAGAAAAAGTAGCGCAGCAGAGGCGTAACGGCGACTCCAGAGGGGCGTCGGCAAGACGAAGCCGCGGCAGTAGCGATGGCTCCAGGCGACGGCGGTGGAGATCCGGCCGAGTGGCTCGTCTTGTCTCGGGTGTGTTGACAAGTCCACACGGTAGCACGCAATTTACTATTCCAGGATGCTTCCTTTGGATGGCCTTGATTTTGACTCGGATCGCTAATAGTAGTACTATTGATGGCGGTTTGATAGAGATGGGCAAATCATGCAGGCGGTTTTGGAGCACAGGTGACTTTCATGACCACTTTCGGAACGGGCGATTTGGCGAAGGCCATTGACCCGCCCACCGAGACCTGCAGACAGGCCGTAATAGTGGTGAGGCAAAGGTGACTCGGATGATGGCTTGAAAAGCAGAGAAAGACGGAGCTCACGTCCGGTTTGTGGTCATTGTTACCTTGACCTCCATCTTTAATCTCTCCGACATCCTTTTTCATAAATAATCTCCGATTCATGATATGATTTGATGTCTCAATCGAAACTTATCTGCGCTTTGGCAATTTTTGCACAACTGGTATTATCATCGACTCGGCGAACCTCGCACTTTTGATTAAACAAAGAACTCCGGCCATGTTGATTTTGTTGATCTACAAATCAGGGCGTTTTTGGACGAACGGCGGATTGACTTCGTTGAACTCGGATCACACACTGCTAGCTTCAAAGCCGACCAGCAAAATTAACCCGGCTCTCGGTCTGCCCAAGATTGTCCAACCGTGGTATCCTCGGCTTTAATTCAATCAGCATGACCACGACGAGAGGCAATGGCGGCGGAGGCAATGACCGCAGACGGGCGGCGGTTCAAGCAGAGGTCATGACAAGGGAGCCATGGCGGCTCGGGGGCCAGCGGCGCCCGGCGGTTTAAGAATCTGCTTGTGAGTCTAGTAGGTCTCGAACCAAGATTCGGCTGTAAGTAGTTTTAAATCGGTCCAACTCCGAGCGATGTAATGCGTTGGGCCACTGGCTGCAAAGCACTCTACAATCACTAGTACCCAGTGGTTGGACTTTGTTTTCCGTGAATAATCTGGACCACGATGGTTTTTGTAGTAGTAGCCAAGACGGTTGATGGAGACGACTCGGAAATCGCACTAGTAGTAGCGATAAAAACACCTCGGGATCCGGGCGCTGGCGGTGAAAACGATCTTTTAATAGGAAACCATGGTTTGGCGATTTGATCATTGCTTTGATAGATTGCGGACACGTCCTCAACTTGTAGCGGCGACAGTGCAATCGGCACAACCATACTTTCCTTGACCTTTTAAACTTCCAAACCATGAACTCAGACCGATAACCTACGGCTCGTCGTCGGCGAATCCGTATCTGGTCGTTAATTTTCCAATTATAACTGTCTTCGTTTCCGGTCTTGGCCCTTCTTGAGCATCGCATACCAAAAAACTCCGTCGGTTATAAATCTGGACTGGTGAATTTGAAGTTGATGCAGATCTTTCAAACGGCTCTTGCTTCAACCGGACATTTATGAATTTCTCGATCTCTGAGAGAGATCCCTCCAAGAACTCAACACCATCGTCTTGGGCCCCCACGGTGGCGTAAGCTGTCGTGGTTTTGTCACATTGAGATGTCCTTAGTGTCGGGGACTTAGTCGCGAGGCCGACGCATCTATGTGGTAGCTTGAGAGGGGTTGAGGCGGAATCGAGAGGCGCTTAACACAAGACAGGGATTTAGACGACTTGGGCCCCGGGAAACATCATGGTAAAAACCCTACATGCTGCTTTGAGGCTAGGTCTCATTATCAACACCGGGAGTCGTAGTAAACCTGCTCTCCTCTTTGTGTCTAGCCCTAAGATTGTTTCTTCTTGCTTGTCGCTTGTCTCTCTTTGGGGAGCCCTGCCCCTCCTTATATATATATTGAAGGCGGGTTACATGTGAGTCCTATTAGGATTAGGACTAGTCTATCTCTAATGCAAACGGATACAAGTCCTGGTCTTAACTCCTTGTAAGGTAAATATTCCTCATGCCTTTCCTCTTAAACCGCCCACAATAGTTGAACCGGCCTTCATGAACCGCCAGACGGGCCACCGGGTCTTGTCGCTCCTCCGACCCGTCCTTGGTCACGGTGAGTTACAACGTCTGGCGGGTTACCGGTAAATTGCCGAATGCAGGCGGGTCACCAGATGAATATCGCCAAGTGCCAGCGGGACCTCAAATAAACCGCCAAGTCCGGCCGGGTTAACTTCCTGCCGGTTTACACCGCGGGGTATATCCCCGACAATTACCGTACCACTCTGGTGCGGATCTTACTCTGTTGACCTACGAGGTTTAGTAACAACTTGATCTGAAGTTCCATGATCATCATCATTAACTTCCTCACTAATTGGTGTAGGCGTCCACGAGGCTGGTTTACGTGATGAACTACTTTCAATAAGGGAGCGGTATAGTTACCTCATCAAGTTCTACTTTCCTCCCACTCACTTCTTCGAGAGAAACTCCTTCTCTAGAAAGGATCCATTCTTAACAACGAATGTATTGCCTTCGGATCTGTGATAGAAGGTGTACCCAACAGATCTCCTTTGGCTATCTGGCGAAGACACATTTCTCTGATTCGGGTTCGAGCTTATCGAGTTGAAGCTTTTTTCACATAAGCATCGCAACCCCAAACTTTAAGAAAGCGACAACTTTGGTTTCTTGCCAAACCAAAGTTCATAAGGCGTCGTCTCAACGGATTTCGATGGTGCCCTATTTAACGTGAATGCAGCCGTCTCTAAAGCATAACCACAAAACGTTAGCGGTAAATCAGTAAGAGAGATCATAGATCGCACCATATCTAGTAAAGTACGATTATGACATTCGGACACACCATTTCGCTGTGGTGTTCCGGGTGGTGTGAGTTGCGAAACTATTCCGCATTGTTTCAAATGTAGACCAAACTCGTAACTCAAATATTCTCCTCCACGGTCAGATCGTAGAAACTTTATTTTCTTGTTACGATGATTTTCAACTTCACTCTGAAATTCTTTGAACTTTTCAAATGTTTTGACTTATGTTTCATTAAGTAGATATACCCATATCTACTCAAATCATCTGTGAAGGTGAGAAAATAACGATATCCGCCATGAGCCTCAACATTCATCGGACCACATACATGCTATGTATGATTTCCAACAAATCTGTTGCTCTCTCCATAGTACCGAAGAGCGGTGTTTTAGTCATCTTGCCCATGAGGCACGGTTACATAAGTACCAAGTGATTCATAATCAAGTGGTTCCAAAAGTCCATCAAGATGGAGTTTCTTCATGCGCTTTACACCGATATGACCTAAGCGGCGGTGCCACAAATAAGTTGCAGATATCATTATCAACTCGCATCTTTGGCTTCAACATTATGAATATGTATCACTACTATCGAGATTCATCAAAATAGACCACTCTTCAAGGGTGCATGGTATGCCGGTGTCAAAACCGGCGGATCTCGGGTAGGGGTCCCGAATCGTGTGTCTAGGCGGATGGTAACGGGAGACAAGGGACACGATGTTTTACCTGAGTTGGGGCCCTCTTGATGGAGGTAAAACCCTACTCCTGCTTGATTAATATTGATGATATGGGTAGTACAAGAGTGGATCTACCACGAGATCGAGAGGCTAAACCCTAGAAGCTAGCCTATGGTATGATTGTTGTTCGTCTCTACGGACTAAAACCCTCCGGTTTATATAGGCACCGGATAGGGTTAGGGTTACCTGCAGTCGGTTACAATGGTAGGAGATCTACATATCCGTATCGCCAAGCTTCTGCCTTCCACGCCAAGGAAAGTCCCATCCGGACACGGGACGAAGTCTTCAATCTTGTATCTTCATAGTCCAGAGTCCTACCAGCGGTGATAGTTCGGGTTATCCGGACACCCCTAGTCCAGGACTCCCTCGGTAGCCGAACCGAAGCTTCAATGACGAGTCCAGTCGGCGCATATTGTCTTCGGCATTGCAAGGCGGGTTCCTCGTCCGAATACTTCAAAGAAGATTTTGAACACAAGGACAGTGTCCGGCTCTGCAAAATAATTTCCACATAACACCATAGAGAGAATAATATTTACACAAAATCAATCTGGCGGCGTATTCATGGCGTGCCATCACGCCATAGCCAAGTCTTTATTGAATTGTTTTTACCATACCACCTCAGCCCAGCGTTTAGCGAGGCGGTTTCTTGGCACGCCTTTGTCAAAGCAGAGATCGTGTCCCCTTATTCCGGATTCTCATCAATACGGACGTGTAACCCAACCATACGCCATTGATTACGGCGCGGAAGATAAGAGAGTTTTACCGGGCTGGTGGGGGCGCTTAGCTGCGTCCGTCCATATAAGGGATAAGGATCCACCTTTTCACCTCGCCTTCTTCCTCCTTTGCTCATCCATTTCCGCCAAGCACTCGAGCTCCAGGCGCCCAAAGTCCGCACATCTCTCCTCAACCTTCTCCCATGTATGTCCGGAGCGGGAGGCAAGTGGATGGCCTCCTCCGTCACGGAGGGGCACATCACAAGACTGTGGGAGGCCGGATACTTGTCCGGCGATATCGCGTGTCGGCTCCTCACCAAGGGGCAGCTCATGCCCACCCCCAGGCCCCATGAGAGGGTGGTGTTCCTCACCCACTTCCTCCGCGGACTAGGTTTTCCACTTCACCCATTTGTCCGGGGGCTCATGTTCTACTACGGCCTGGATTTCCACGATCGGGCCCCAAACTTCATCCTCAATATCTCGACGTTTATCGTCGTGTGCGAGGCCTTCCTCTGCATCCAGCCCCACCTTGGCTTATGGTTGAAGACCTTTAGCGTCAAGCCGAAGATCGTGGGCGGCCGACAAGCGGAGTGCGGAGGCGTCATGGCGGGCAGGATGCCCAACGCCACATGGTTGGAGGCTCCTTCGTGGAGACCATAAAGGGGGGTGGCAATCGGGGTGGTTCTACATCACCGAGCAGCGACTCCAAATGGTGGCTGACCCAATTCAGATCTGGCTCCCCACGCGGCTCACATCATGGAAAGAGACGGGCACTGGCGTGGGGTGATTAGGAAGAGCTGGCGGACTCCAAACTTGTCGGAACACGGTGGACAAGAATCTCAAGCTTGTCAGCGTAGTCCAGTTATGCTCATCCGCCGGATTCTCCCATGCCGACAACGGGCCTTCAATTTGTGGGAGTTCGATCCGGCACAACACGGACCTTGAGCCGGCTCTTGACACTACGCATTTAAGATGCACGGAAGGTGCTTGTCTAAAGGCGCCAAGCCCCCGCATCCGATGCGAAGATCGCGATTCCGCTTCGCGGCGTCAAGCCAGCGAAGTAAGTTATTTTGCCCTTTATGGGACTCTTTTTCATAGTTTGACTCTATCACGCGGGATCTAAAACTCCCTAACCTTTGACATGGTATCGGCTGAAAGGCGTCCGGACAGATTAAGCGTCTCGGCTCCTTTACCGAAGACCCAGCAGACGCCAGCAGCTTGGCCAGGCTGCTGGTTCCGCACCTCACGTGGTGTCGGAGAAGAAGGCCAAGAAGGAGGCCACGGGGAACTCAAGGAGCTCCGGCACTGTGTGGTGTCGATTCTGAAGTAGAATCCTCTCACGAGGAGGAGGAAAAGAAGCCTCTCCCAGTGAAGAAGGGAAGAAAAGGAAGGCCGCCTTGGGGGGGCGGAGAGGTCCAAGAAGGAAGAACCCTTCCTCGGACGTCTCCACCAACGCCCGGCATTGACGGCGAGGAGGAGTGGCCCTCGAGGGCCAAGCCCTGGCGAGATCGTAAGTGTCCGGGATACCCATGGTTTTTCTTTATTTCTTGCATAGTGTTCTCTAAAACCGAACAATCATGCAGCCCGCCCAAGCGAGCTTGCCCGGCAAATCAAGCGGGTCCCCTCAATTCATCGAAGTGGAGAGCACTTCTCTTCCGGCCGCCTCCTGCGCCTCATGTTGCCGACAGACGCCGAGGTGGGGCCCCAAGCGGGGCCTGGTCAAGAGGAGGTGGCGCAGGAGGCGCCACAAGGCAGCCTGCCGGACTCCAGGCGCGAGGGGAGCAAGACCCCCAGGGGCTCTAAGCCCAACCCTTGTCCGGACTCCATATCGGAACCTTCGGCGTGATTTCCAAAGTCCGACAGCGGCCCCCTTCAGTAAGAAGGTAAGACACAGTGTCCTTCGTCCAGCCGGAGGCACCGGACTGACTTCTTGGGCGTAACTTAGGCGCCTCCATCGAGGAGCACCGCCTTGTTATGAGTGCGGTGATCCGAAAAAGTTCGATCCGCCAAGGCGAAATTTGAGAAAGCTTCTGTGACCTTCTAACGGGCTTTGAGGTAAGTTTTCAATATGTGTAAGAAGATTACCGCATAGGCGGTAGTTCTGATGCTTAGTGCGGTGTTGGAAAGAAAAGCCGGACTAAGGATCTAAAAGATATATGCAGGAGTCTAACATAATTATGTCAATATGGGAATGCAGGCTGCCCTGTGACCTCTCTGCCGTAGCAGCTAGCGGAGGTCAATGTATTAAAGGAGAGCCTCGAGCGGTCCGAGAACGAGCTCGGCCAAGCCAAGAAGCAGCTCGAGGACAAGGAAGGTAAATAATACCTTATTAAAGTAATACCTTATAGAAAGGAATTGGTTGCAAAAAAGACAGGAATAACATGGGTATTATAGGGGCCACGAATGAGGTGGCGACCCTAAAGGAAGCGGTGACCGCGACCGAAAACAAAGCTCATGACTGAGGCGCACCGAGCGAGAGAAGGGGAGAGGCGCGGTGGCGGGTAATGGCAAGAGCCCCCGGGCTCTCGTGAAAAAACACGAGGGTTTGGGCGTGACTCGAAGACCCGAGAGTCGAGCTTGCCTCGGCTCTTGAGAGTGCCAAAGCCGCTAAGGCGAAGCCCAAAAAGCCCTCCGGGGAAATTGAGGTGATGAAGAAGATAGCGGCGGGTAAGGCATTCTTTATGCAAAGCAAGAATGTAAAGTCAATTATCTGTTACTTACCGAATCCAGCTCTCGAGAGCCTTTCGCAGATCTGCCCTTGATGTATCCGGATGCCGTTTTCTCTACCGAGCGAAGAGGGAGCTCGACGGAGAAGGTGTTTTTGGTCTCGATATCTTTGAGGCCGAACATCCGATGCCCTTGAGCGACCAATCGAAGCAATTGGTCGAAGCTCCACAAGGTCGCCGAACAGGCCATGAAGGGCCTTACAGCTCGGTTGTGGCCAAATGAGGCCATGCACAGGAGCTACTTCGGGCTAGTGCGGCGGCTGGTGGGCCTTTGTCCCATGGATCAAGTAATCAAGCGCTCATGCGCATTGAAGGTGCTCGTAGGGCCTTGCCCGTGCTAAGGTTACCTTTGGGGCAAAATTTGAATGATGAGAAGCTTCGTGAAGGGCCGGACCACCACGGGCAAGGAGCATCTGCGCTGAAATGTATTATGAGGGCGTCCTGAAGGGTGCCCGCCTTATAGCGGATGAATGCTCCAAAGATGTAATTTTTGAACAGACTCGCATTTGTTATCCTGTATGCTGAAAACTTGTTCATATGCGCTAACCAACGCTTGTGGATTTAAAATATTACCTTATGTGCGGCCGTTTATGAAATCTGAGAGATGGCAAGTCGTTGGCTTTCAGCCCCCATGCCACAGTCTTTGGGGTGTTCGGATAAACTTGAGCGCTCTTGTTCCCATTCCTGGGTCCTACGAGGGAGGCGCTCAACGCAATGAACCAGGCAACCGGACTTATAGTGCTTGAACACTCTCACTTAGCCATAGAATTCTATAATTTTAAATTTGACTAGAGGGGGGGTGAATAGGCGATTTTTATGAATTATTCACTGAGGAATTTGCTGGTGAGGAAATTCCTTAGCGAAGAACTACTTGCAACGGAATAAGTACTCAGAAGTAAGCATAGCAGAATACATGCATGGTCATCATGATGAAATGAAGACAATCAAAGAGTACAGAAAGCGTAAACACAGGATAGCACAAGATGAAGACAAACAGATCAAGAAATTGAACTGAGGAAATTGAGAAAGTCTTGATCCAAAGTCTTCAAACACAGATATGAACAAGCAGTTAACACGTAATGAGGAAATGAATAGGTTGAGGAAATGGAACCAGATTAGGTTGGTGAAGACAATGATTTGGTAGACCGGTTCCAAGCTTCTTTGTCTCGGTTATGCGTCTGGTTGAGCGGCCGAGTATTTAAACTCGAGGACACGATCCGGACACCCGATCATCGAGCACGCAGCTCAGACACCAAGTCCTCACCGTATTCTCCTTGAACTAAGGTCACATGAGACCTCGTCCAATCACTCGTGGTAAGTCTTGAGCGACTTCCAAACCTTCACAGACTTGGTCACTCGGCGATCCACAATTCCTCTTGGATGCTCTAGACCATGACGCCTAACCGTCTGGAAGAAGCACAGTCTTCAAGGGTAACAAGCGTCGGATCCACGTAGGATCAATTTCTTCAGCGATGCTCAATCACTTTGGGTTTGTGGGGGGTTGGTTTTTGGGTTTTTCCTCACTTGATGATTTTCGCTCAAAGTCCTCGGAGGATGGGTTGCTCTCAAATGACAAGTGTCAAGTTCTCTCGGAGCAGCCAACCAGCTAGTGGTTGTAAGGGGCGGCTATTTATAGCCAAGGGAGCAGCCCGACATGATAAGACATAAATGCCCTTCAATGATATGACCGTTAGGTGGATCACGATATTTTGGGGGACAACAAGCAAGATAAATAACGGTCGGAAATTTTACTCTCAATTTCCTCGGGGCTATCATGTTCCTCATTGTGTAGGCAATCCAAGACTTATGAATTTTAACTCCTCGGTCGAGAACAAATTCCTCGTGACCAGGAAGAACTATGTCTCCACATCATGATGAAATTGACTGAAGCTGTATGAGATTTCCAAAGGCTTCACTTTCAGAGAGGATTGGTAGGTGTAGGATTTTGAGTTGAGCATCACATGGAAATTTTCCTTAGTATTTCCTCGACCCCCTTAATAGTATGCGGTGTTTCCTATGACTCAAGAAAGAGAAAAAGCGAAACTATGAAAACAAAAGTCTTGGCCTTCATGTTCCTCAAATGAATATCAAGTCTTCAAGGTCACACCAATTTCTTCACTTTCAAAGTCTTGAAAGTCTTGAGAATATCAAAGTCTTGATCGAAGAACTTCATTTTTAGGGTCGACTTTCTCTGTCAATATCAAACTCCTCATAGACTTATAGACCTGTGTACACTCATAAACACATTAGTTCCTTAACCTATAAGTCTTCAATACACCAAAATCACTAAGGGGCACTAGATGCACTTACAATCTCCCCCTTTTTGGTGATTGATGACAATATAGGTTAAGTTTTCAACGGGGATAAACATATGAAGTGTAAATACTGATTTCGGGGAATTTGATCGCAAGATATAGAAAAACTCCCCCTGAAGATGTGCATAGTGAGGAATTTGCTTTTGAGGCAATGCACACTTGAAGATTTGAAGCATGGAGATCTCCCCCTATATCTTGTAATTCATACACGCATTTGATATATAATATGAAGAATTTGAAATGCATGATGAAATATGGTGCCTGATGTAATTCAACATGCGTGCAATAATATTAATGAGGAATAAGCATGCCAAAAAATGCATCCAAAGTATCAGAGCTAGTGCAACAAAAGTATCAGGGCACCATCGGGTTCAAGATTACAACTCGATCCAATAAAGTTTCAGAAGAACGAGAGTTGTAACTTGGCAAAATAAATGATATAAGCCCATATAATAGACCCGCTTGAAGACTAACTCAAATTTCTCCCCCTTTGTCATCAAATGACCAAAAGGATCAAACCGAGGACTAACGCCTCAAGAATATCAAGTTGATGGAGGAGCGCCCAGCGTTGTCGAGAGTCGGTTGTTGGAGTAGGGCCTGCCGCAGTGTCGTCCAAATCTTCATTTTCATCAGTGTCGCGCGATGAAGAATAAGAGCTGGCCACCAATGGAGGAATCTTGACCCTCTTTAATTTCTTCGGCGAAGGTGTAGACCAGTCAAATTCTTCCTTGAGACCCATCGTCTCCAGTTCTTCAAATAGCTATAGACATGAGAAAGAACAGCCCAGTGCGGTTGAATGTTTCATGAAGGTAGTAATCTGGTTTTTCTTCACTGCATTGTGTGTTGAGGTCATGTTGTGAAGAATTGCACCAAACCGACGCTTGACCCATTTATGATTGCGATCAACCTTCCGATGAAGGCGAGGAGTAACTTCACGATCGGTCATCACCACAGGTCTTTGTAGCTTGAGGATTTTGCTTTCTTTGAGGTTTTCTTGGCAGAGTCATCATTGGTGGAGTAAGATCTTTGCTTACGGAATTGACCATCCAATGGACGAATGCCTTCATCTATCCGGCAATGGCCTTGCCTTTGTCATCACCGAGAAGCTGTCTGCTTGAGGACTTCAATTGGAGGCAAGTAGCTGCGGTGGTTCGAGTATCGACTTTGTAATTGAGTGAAGACCTTGTCACGATGAATCTCATAATCCAAGGTGCATAAGGCTTCAACTCAAATGGAGACATAGCAATGTTCGCCGAGTCCTCATGAAGAAATCATGGAAGTTTATGGGAACGCCATGAATGATATTGAAAAGTATATTCTTCATGATGCCAACGACTTCTTCATCATTTGAGTCGTGGCCTTTGATAGGACTCATTGTCTTCGTCAGAATTCGATAGACAGTCCGAGGCACATACAATAATTCCTTGACGAGGAATTTGGTTCTTGGGGCCTGCCTCGGCTTCAAAGGCTTCATCAGCACTTGCATATAGTGATTTGAAAGTTACGGTTCGTTGTAGATGCAGCGTGCACCATCAAGGGAGGGCCGAGAGGAAGGACACGAAGCAATTGATTCTTGTCGGTGCCTTGTAGTGAGTGTTTTCGGACATCGATCCAACACCCATGAGTTCACATCTTGACATCTCGGTGATATGAAGTGTCGCGTTGAATCGAAGAATAAGTTCTTCATTCGATCCACGTATATCGGTGCAGAAATTGAAGTCCCGCATCGTAAAGCACACCGAGGACCTGGCTCGAAGCACAGCAGATTCCATGTCCACATGAGGAATATGTGCATGATCGAAGATTTTGTCCTTGTTGAATAGCACGAGAGGAATAAAGATTTGCTTGACTAGCAGTCGAAGCGCCTCTTCCTTATGCGGCGAGTCATAAGGATTATAGTCGATGAAGAACACATGCTCGCCATAGAAATCTTCAGCCTTGAACTTCGCTTTGTTGAGAATGGATTCTTTGGCTTTGGCGGTGGAGTGTCGTTGAGTTGCATCACGACCTGCGGAATCACAATCTCGAGTTCTTGGTCGAGGAATTTCTGGTTCCTCTTCAGTGCATTACGAGGATCGGCTGACAGCGAGTTCTTGACACTAGCGGCTGGAATTTCTTCATGCACGGAGCCCAGTTGAACAGTTGGTGCAGGGGACTGAGGAATTTGTTGAATCGGGGTGAAGAGTGGTGAATTAGGATGCTGACTATCCCAGAAGTCATCATCCATTCTTGGCGTTGTGCTTCCAATATCCACATCTTCATCTTCAATTTCCTCAACACCACCTCTTCATGTGAACCGAGGCATAGGTGAGAAATGGTTGGCGTTGAGGGGATAGCATCCACCTCAATTTCTTCATCAATCTGCTCTGACGAAGCAGCAGAATGATTTTCTTCATCAGATCCGCTTGGGATCACATAGTCTTCATCAAATGGAACAAGGTCCTTTGATGGAATTGATGAAATAGGAACAGCATCAATTGGATTTTCAACAGAGCTGGTCATTGGCTTCATTTTCTTCGCAGTCGAAGAATTTGACGCAGCAGATGCCTTCCTTTTCTTCACTGCAGCTCGCTCTGCAGCCTTGGTCTTCTTCACTTCATAGGCAGAAGGAAGAATTGGAGTTGATGTAGGCGCAGGAGGAGCTGAGGAATCTGGTTGATTTTCTTGGTCAGCGCAATCGGGTGCGATTACGATCTCTTCGATTTCTTCAGCGCACCACTAGTGGATGCCACGGCAATTTCTTCGGCCGGTGGAATGGGATCATCAGCCTGAACTAGCATTTTCTTCAGCCTGAACTTCATCAATGGGTGTCGGCATGTTCTTCAGTCGGCTGAGCTGAGGCTTTTCGCAACCGACGCGAGTATGACGGCGACGAGGTCGAGGCATTGAAGCACTTCCTCGCCGGCGACGATGGAGTAGCGGTGGCGCTAGGGTTTGAGGAGCTCGAGCGAGAGAGAAGCGATCGGCGAGGTAAAAAGAAGTGAGGAAGGGAGAGGGTATTTATAGACACGGTGAAAAACCGTCAAGCCAAGATTTGGAGACGAACGTGTTCTCGCCTCTTTCTCCTTCGCTTGACATGTGTCACCCATGTCTTGAAAAGTGGAGATCCTGTTGGATCGTGGGTGAATAGATAAGTCTATCGTAGGAAGCGGAACGGTTTGAGTGGCAAAACCGAAAGTTTGGATAGGATTAGTTTTAAAGTTCCGTTCGCAATTTCTTCAGCTGACACAGTGAAGATTTTGAACGAGTTTCAAATAGAACGCACATGAAGAATTTGTGAACAGATTGGATTGAGTATAGCATAGAGGGGAAGGGTCCGATCACATTCACTTAGCAGAGAAACGCAATATGAAGAAATAACCATAAGTGAATGCTGTAGAGGACATAAACTCATATATATATTTATATATAGCCAATGAAGAAAGACGACGGAAACAGTGAAGATTTTGCAAAGTTGAAGAATTTGAAAAACTGAAGAATTTCAAAACTGAGGAAAAATCCAAATTTGAAGATTTTCAACTTTGGTGGTGGCGTGACTCCACCGTATAAGAATGATGATTTCAGACACGCGTACAATTGTCGTAGGGTTACGAGAATCAAATTCTTCATTAATTTCTTCACACTTAGAGTGTTATTCTTCATTGATTGAAGAAAAACGTTTCTTCATGTGTTGCACATCTAAGTCATCAATTTTGCATAAGTGTCGGATGTGTGTCCTTTTCAAAGAACATTCGAAGATTCTAAGATATTTAGCTCACACGCAACTTGCTAAATCTCTTCTCATCCAGGGCTTAGTGAAGATATCAGCTAGCTGTTCTTGATCTTCAGTGCTTTCGATGGAGATGTCGCCCTTTAACACATGATCACGAAGAAAATGATGACGAATCTGAATGTGCTTTGTCTTGAGTGCTGAAGCTGGGTTGTGTGCAATCTTGATGGCACTCTCATTGTCACTGAGAGAGGCACATTCTTCACGTTGATGCCGTAGTCCTTGAGAGTTTGCTTCATCCACAGCAATTGAGCGCAACACGAGCCAGCCAAGACAATGTATTCGACTTCCGCGATGAAGCGATAATCGCATGATTCTGTTTCTTCGAGGACCAACAGACCAAAGATCGTCCGAGAAAATGACAAGTGCCGGATGTTGACTTGCGGTCCACACGATCACCCGGCATAGTCAGTCGAGAATATCCAATGAGATCAAAAGCGAGCCCTTGGGGTACCATAATCCTAGTGTTGGTGTGTGAGCTAGATATCGAAGAATATGCTTCACTGACCTTATGGTGTGATTCCTTCGGTGCAGCTTGAAATCGGGCACACATGCAAACACTAAGCATTATTTCTGGCCTAGATGCACATAAGTACAATAAAGAACCAATCATGGGCGGTATACCTTGTGATCGAAGTCAATACCATTTTCATCGATTGCATAGATGACCATTTGTGGGCATAGGAATTTTGACGCCTTTGCAATCTTGCATGCCGAATTTCCTCGATACATCTTTGAGGTATTTCTCCGAGATATGAATATGCCATTTCTTTGTTGACGAATTTGAAGACCTAAGAAGAATTTCAACTCTCCCATCATAGACATTTGATATTCTTCACTCATCATATAGGCAAATTCATCACTATAACGTTGGTCAAGATCTGACCAAAGATAATATCATCAACGTATATTTGGCACACAAGCAGTTCACCATCATAAGATTTAGTAAAAAGAGTAGGGTCGAGTGAACTGGTGTGAAACCATTCTTCACGAAGAATTCCTTCAATGTATCATACCACGCCCGAGGGGCTTGCTTGAGGCCATATAGAGCCTTATTGAGTCACGAAGACTTTGTCGAGGATTCTTTGGATCTTCAAAACACGGGGTTGAGCAACATATACTTCTTCCTCAAGCTTACCATTGAGGAATGCACTTTTCACATCCATTTGATATAAAATGATATCATGATGGTTAGCATAAGCAAGTAATATGCGAATAGCCTCAAGTCTAGCAACAGGTGCAAAAGTTTCATCGAAATCAATTCCTTCAACCTGTGTGTAGCCTTGTGCTACAAGTCGTGCCTTATTCCTCACCACAAGGCCATTTTCATCTTGCTTGTTGCGGTAGATCCACTTTGTGCCAATGATATTATGCTTGCGAGGATCTCGGACGTTTGACCAGTTCCCGGACTTTGTTGAGCTCGAATCGATGTAATTCTTCTTGCATGGCCTGAATCCACTCCGGCTCGAAATGCTTCATCTACCTTAGTGGGCTCTGTGATGGAGACAAGCGCATAGTGCCCACAAAAGTTAGATAAATGTGAAGCTTTTGAGCGTGTGAGAGGACTGGCGCTTCACCGTCATCGATGATCTTGTCAACTTGTACTTCTTTTGCAACGCGAGGATGAGCTGGTTGTCGCCGAGGTATTTGATCATTTTCCTCAAAGCACCATTGTCTTCAAAGATTATCTTCGTGTGCATCACTCGGCGTTCTTGGCGTCTTTGGAATGAATTCTTCAAAGAAATTCTTGATTGGAATGACATCCTCGGTTGCCTTGAACTTGATAGACTCCTCGGTGCTTTGGTTCATCTAACACAGAAGGTAGGTGCTCTCTTTGCGAGCCATTAGTTTCATCGAACCGCACATCTACGCTTTCAACAACCTTGTGAAGGGCGATGTTGAAGACTTTGTAGGTGTCTGAGTCCTTTCCGTAACCAAGCATAAAACCTTCATGTGCTTTCGGTGCAAATTTAGCATTGTGATGAGGATTTCTAATCCAACATTTAGCAATCAAGACTTTGAAATAACTCACATTGGGTTTCTTGTCGTTGAGGAGTTCATAGGCAGTTTTCTTGAAGAATTTGTGAAGATATACTCTGTTGATGATGTGGCACGCGATATCAATTGCATCAATCCGTAAGCGATAAGGCGTTTTGTATTCATCAAGCATAGTGCGAGCCATCTCAATGAGAGTTACGTTCTTGCGCTCCACGACGCCATTTCTTTGAGGAGTATAAGGAAGCGAGATAACTCATGAGTAATACCAAGTTCATCAAGATAGTCATCAAGACCAGAATTCTTGAACTCAGTTCCATTGTCACTCTGATGTGCTTGATCTTCACACCAAAGTTGGTTGAAGCCCTCGAGGAAAAAAGCGTTTGAAGACTTCACGCACTTCATGTTTGTAAGTAACAATGTGTACCCATGTGTAACGAGAGTAATCATCAACAATGACAAAACCATATAGTGATGCATCATTAGAGGCGGTGAGTAATGGTTAGGTCCAAAGAGGTCCATGTGAAGCAATTCAAATGGACGAGTAGTGGTCATGATAGTCTTATTTGGATGCTTGGCCTTGGTCATTTTTCGACTTCACAGGCACCACATAAGTGATCCTTGAGGAATTTGACATTCTCAATGCCAATGACATGCTTCTTCTTTGCAAGCGTGTGCAAATTCCTCATGCCTGCGTGACCAAGTCGTCGATGCCATAGCCAGTATACGAAGCTTTTGCAAGTAGACACACGACTGGTTGTGGTCCCAGTAGAGAAATCAACAATATACAAGTCTCCTCTCCTAAAGCCTTGAAGACTTTGGAATGGTCGACTTCCATAACCACAACACAACGATACTTGCCAAAGACAACAACCATATCAAGATCACAAAGCATTGAGATCGACATGAGGTTGTATCCTAAGGACTCAACAAGCATGACTTTGTCCATGTGCATGTCCTTAGAGATGGCAACCTTACCAAGACCCAATACACGACTTTTGCCTTTGTCAAGCCAAAGATGATATGCTTCAAATGTGGCGGTGATAAGGGAGCATACATCAATAGATTCTTATCACCGGTCATGTGATTTGTACATCCACTATCGAGGACCCACTTTCGGTGGCTTTGGGTTGATCATCCTGCAGATGAATTAGTGCAACTTACGATCTCATATACTTCATCGGTGAAGAATATGATATCATGATCATCGAGATAAATTTCATCAAGCGATAAAAGCAGATATAGCGGTATGAGGACGTGTGAAATGAAAGTTCATTTCATCATGATTAACTGCGTCCTTTCGTGCATGTTTGTCGAGTCCTCAAAGAAATTCTTCAGACGTTAAGGCACGTCTGGAGACTTGACCCTGCAGAAGAGATTAGTTCTTTATCTTCACCACCCACATCTGAAGGGGTGGCAAAGAGTTCATCACTCTGCGAGCACCATAAGAGAATGGTGGCATAGAGGCCAAACCATTTCGTTTCACATAAGAGGGGTTAGGGTAAGCATATGAATAAGCAGAGAAATTCTTGAGGACTTATGAACATAATGATTTGAAGAATAATGCACATATTCATAGCCCTTAGCTCTACCCTGCAAAACAGAGTTGTTAGCACGATGATAATCATATGAGGACTTTGATCCTTTTGAGGAATTTGATCCATGTGAGGAATTTGATCTGGGGTTCCTATTCTTCACAGGTGGTGTCATGAGGACATTCACCTGAAGACTTTCAACATAACTTTTGGGAACCCAGATTTTCTTCATAGGGGAATCGTTCCTGCAGTTAGTGCCAACATATCTAGCAAATACTTCACCATTTTGATTTTTGAATAGTTTATAGTTGGAGTCAATTGACTCATCAGAAGAATGAGGAGATTCACATGTAAAGCCAGATAAGTTAGATGGATCAACTGGAGGTCCCTTTGCAGCAACCCATGAGGTTTTGGGGTACTGCTCGGGCTTCAATATGTTCCATCGTAATTGAGTTTCCTCTCAAAGGCAATACCCTCTTTTCTAGGGTTTACATTGAGGATTTGCTTTTAAGCACATCACAAAGAGTCTCGATGCCCTTTGAGGCTTTTGTACATGCACTGTCATGTACAATTCCTTCAACCTGCATTGTCGGTGATACTAGCAATGTCCTCGGATGAGGAATTAGTGATAGCGAGGAGCGGTGAAGAATTTGTAACAGATTGAAGCATTTGAACATTCAGGTGAAGAATTAGCGATTCACGTTCAATGCACTTTAAGCATGGAGGAACAAATTCTTCACGAGAAGCGCTGATTTGTTGAGCAAGTAATGAATCGCGCTCCTACGAAGATCTTCATAACTCACTCTTAGCTTCTCAAGAACTTGCTTTCTTTGAAGACATTCATAAGAAAGTTTCTCATGATCGGAACAAGAGAGTGTTATGATGATGACCTTGAAGGTTATCAAACCTAGTCTGAAGTCTCAAGATTTTCGGTCGAGCGTGAGTCACGATCCATTTCTTCACCCAACATATCATCACTTTTGTCTAGCATGTTTTGAACCTTTTCAAAAGCCCTTTGTTGTTTTATAGCAATCTTGGCAAGTTTAGAGTAGCTGGGCTTGAGATCCTCATCAGATTCATTTTCACTAGATCCAGAGGAGGTGTATTTGAGTACCTTGGCACCTTTTGCCATGAAGCAATAGGTGGGAGCGTAGTCATCATCATCTTCATCGAGTTTGTTGGCGGTCAGTTTCTTGATGTTGAAGATGGACTTGTCGACGAAAGCGATGGCGAAAGCCGACTAGCCACACCAGATTCAGATTCTTGAGACTCCTCCTCTTCCTCATGTTCCTCGGATTCTCGCTTGAGTCCATTTCCTTGCCAATGAATGCCCGAGCCTTCTTGGAGCTGCTCTTCTTGTGAGATGAAGGCCTTGAGGATTTTGATGACGAAGATTTTGACGATTTCTTCTTTTTCTTCGCATCCTCAGAACTGTAATCCTTGTATTTCTTCTTCTTCAATTCCTTTTCCCACTGAGGAAAATCTTGAATGTAGTGACCAGGTTTCTTGCATTTGTGGCAAAGTCTTCTCTTATAGTCCTGGATGAGGAATCACTTTGCTTCTTGAGGATTTTCCAAAGCGACCACGTCTTGAGAGCTCGGAATTTCTTCCTGAGCGATGCTAGCTCTAGCTCAATTCTTGGGATCTCCAAGGCTACTACGAGTCTTCGTGACCAGATTCGATTACAGACCTTGGCCTTCGTGGCACGTGGTTTGCCATAGCTAGAACCATAGAGATATCTCTTTTCAAAGAAGTTGGAACTCGTGAGTATTTAGCCTTTCGAGGATATCGGCAGGATCAAGAGCCTTGTAGTCACTTCGTTCTTGTATCATCAAGGCCAGAGTGTCAAATGAGGAATCAAGCGATCTCAACAATTTCTTCACCACCTCATGGTCGGTGATGTCGGTGGCTCCAAGCGCTTGAAGCTCATTTGAGATGTCGATGAGGCGATCGAAGGTTTGTTGAACATTTTAGATTGTCGAGTCTTTTGAAGCGGTTGAAGAGATTGCGAAGAACATCAACTCGAGAGTCACGCTTGAGTTGAGACTCCTTCATTTAGTTTGGACAGCCTATCCCGGATAAGCTTAGCAGGTTTCAAAGCACTCACTCTTCCATACTATCCTTTACTCGGATGGCCACATATGATATTCTTCGCTTGAGAATCGAGTTGCTTGAATCTCTTCACATCAGTAGAGTTCAGTGAGGGTGTGACAGTGGGAACACCATTTTCCACAACATACCAGAGATCGTTGTCAATTGCCTCAAGATGCATTCACATCTTGTTCTTCCAATAGGGGTGTAGGACACCCAGCCGAGACCTTGATCATACCTGCGGTCGACATAACTAAAACTCCAGGTGGTTAAACCAAAATCACACAGAACAAGGGAGTACCTTGCTCTGATACCAATTGAAAGTCGTTATATCGACTAGAGGGGGTGAATAGGCGATTTTATGAATTCTTCAACGAGGAATTTCTTTGGTGAGGAAATTCCTTAGCGAAGAACTACTTGCAATGAATAAGTACTCGAGAAGTAAGCATAGCGAGAATACATGCATGGTCATCATGATGAAATGAAGACAATCAAAGAGTGCGAAAAGCGTAAACACAGGATAGCACAAGATGAAGACAAAGCGGTGAAGAAATTGAACTGAGGAAATTGAGAAAGTCTTGACCAAAGTCTTCAAACACAGATATGAACAAGCAGTTAACACGATAATGAGGAAATGAATAGGTTGAGGAAATGGAACCGATTAGGTTGGTGAAGACAATGATTTGGTAGACGGTTCCAACTGCTTTGTCTCGGTTATGCGTCTGGTTGGAGCGGTGAGTATTTAAACTTCGAGGACACAGATCCGGACACCCGATCATCGAGCACGCAGCTCAGGGACACCAAGTCCTCACCGTATTCTCCTTGAACTAAGGTCACAGACCTCGTCCAATCACTCGTGGTAAGTCTTCGTGCGACTTCCAAACCTTCACAGACTTGGTCACTCGGCGATCCACAATTCCTCTTGGATGCTTCTAGACCATGACGCCTAACCGTCTGGAAGAAGCCACGATCTTCAAGGGTAACAAGCGTCGGATCCACGTAGGATCAATTTCTTCAGCGATGCTCAATCACTTTGGGTTTGTGGGGGTTGGTTTTGGGTTTTTCCTCACTTGATGATTTTACGCTCAAAGTCCTCGGAGGATGGGTTGCTCTCAAATGACAAGTGTCAAGTTCTCTCGAGCAGCCAACCAGCTAGTGGTTGTAGGCGGCTATTTATAGCCAAGGGAGCAGCCCGACATGATAAGACATAAATGCCCTTCAATGATATGACCGTTAGGTGGATAAGATATTTTGGGGACAGGCTGGTAGCCAAGAAGAACGGTCGGAAATTTTACTCTCAATTTCCTCAGGGCTATCATGTTCCTCGCTGTGTAGGCAATCCGCACTTGCGAATTCCTAACTCCTCAGTCAGAACAAATTCCTCAGCGACCAGAAGAACTATGTCTCTGTCACTGATGAAATTGACTGAACTGTATGAGATTTCCAAAGGCTTCACTCGAAGGGATTGGTAGGTGTAGGATTTTGAGTTGAGCATCACATGGAAATTTTTCCTTAGTATTTCCTCGACCCCCTTAACGATGCGGTGTTTCCTATGACTCAAGAAAGAAAAAGCGAAACTATGAAAACAAAAGTCTTGGCGCTTCATGTTCCTCAAATGAATATCAAGTCTTCAAGGTCACACCAATTTCTTCACTTTCAAAGTCTTGAAAGTCTTCTAATATCAAAGTCTTCATCGAAGAACTTCATTTTTAGGGGTCGACTTTCTCTGTAAATATCAAACTCCTCATAGACTTATAGACCTGTGTACACTCATAAACACATTAGTTCCTTAACCTATAAGTTTTCAATACACCAAAATCACTAAGGGGCACTAGATGCACTTACACTTCAGCCCCCATGCCACGAGTGCTGGGGTGTTCGGGATAAACTTGAGCGCTCTTGTTCCCATTCCTGGGTCCTACGAGGGAGGCGCTCAACGCAATGAACCAGACAACCGGACTTATAGTGGTTGAACACTCTCACTTAGCCATAGAATTCTATAATTTTAAATTTCGGTGAAGCCCCTAGTATTCGGAAGACCGAGTTCGGGGCGCTATCCACGCCTTGGCCGGACAGAGCCGGCTCCTCGCTCTAAGCGGCATAAGTCTTTAGGGACCCGAAAAAACCTCTCAAACAGCGACCAGCTCTCGCCTTATCATGACGGTCAGTTTTAGCTTTCTCCACTGAGGTGCTCAACCCAGCTCAACCGGGGCACAATCGCAGTGGTTCTCCAGTGCTACATTAGCTGATATAACGGAACGTAAGGTACCAAAACATGGGAGCCGGGCAAACCCAACTATTGACCCAAGACATGATTCGAGCCGATGCATATAATGCTATAAGTTCGGGTGCCGCACTTGTGAAAGTGTTCGGACTTATCACACCATTCTGCGGGGGTACTTAAGCCCTGGTGTATTGGCTGCACTAAAGTGTACGGTGCAACATGTCATAGATGAACATATATGGAAAAAAGGGTAATGCAATAATAAGCAGAAGCTATGTATTGTTTTATTAAAAAAGATACTGCAATGAAAGCAGAACGATACAAATAGTGCGGTAAGCAAGGGATGGGACTATTTAGCATGTCCCCCTCCAGGGGTAAGCTGCGGGGTGATATGTAAAACAGGTATAATGCTCGTAGTAGAGATCACCTGGACACTCGACGTAGCTTTCTGCTGCCCTGGCTATTGCATCGTGAGTTCGGCAATTCTAGTGCCGGACAGGGCTTCTGGAAAACGGAGTCCTGAAAGTAAGAGAAAGGAAGAAAAAGAAAAAAAAGGAATTACACAATCGGAGCCCTCGGTGCGGTTGAGCCGCACTGGCGCAGCCGTGGTCGTGCCCTCCCTTATGCCCATGGTATCTCCAGAGCGTAGTTATGTAATGCCAGTAGTAATCGCTTAACCAGCGATTTCGAGGGCTGGGGTTGGGGCCGCATTGCTACGCTTGCTCGGATCGTGCCAGCGGTCTTGTCAGTAGGTTACTCTGGCGCTGCAGCGGTGTCCGGACGTTTAATGGCCGGACTTGAGAATTGCCTTAAGAGGCTGCTTTGCACTTCCGCCGCTTAGGCCGGGCCCGTATGCTCCTCCGCTCGGAGAGAGCGTTCGGTGTTTCCATTGACCGTAATTACTCCTCGAGGGCCTGGCATCTTAAGCTTGAGATATGCGTGGCGGCACCGCATTGAACTTTGCAAATGCGGTTCGTCCAAGCGATGCATGATAGCCGCCATGAACGGGACTATGTCGAAGATTAACTCTTCGCCGGAAGTTATCCGGGGATCCGAAGACCACTTCAACTGTAACGGAGCCTGTACAGTTGGCCTCTACGCCTGGAATGACGCCTTTAAAGGTCGTCTTTGTTGGTTTAATCCTTGAGGGGTCTATGCCCATTTTACGCACTGTATCCTGGTAAAGCAGGTTCAGGCTGCTTCCGCCGTCCATCAGGACTCTAGTGAGGTGGAATCCGTCAATGATTGGGTCAAGAACCATTGCGGCACATCCGCCGTGTCGGATGCTAGTGGGGTGGTCCCTTCGATCAAAAGTGATCGGGCAGGAGGACCACGGGTTGAACTTCGGGGCGATCGCTCCATCGCATATCGCCCTTTAGTGCACGCTTCCGCTCCCTTTTGGGTATGTGGGTTGCGTATATCATGTTCACCGTCCGCACTTGTGGGGAAAGCCCTTCGTCCTCTATTGTTCGGGCGGCCGGGCGCCTCCTCGTCGTCGCTATGCAGCCCCTTGTCATTGAGTTCAGCATTTAACTTGCTCGCTTTGCTTAAACACCCAACAATCTCTGTTGGTGTGGTTGGTGAGTGTTTGAAGTGCCATGTATCCGCACAAGCGATCGAGTATTCGGTCCAAGTTGGACGGGCCACAGGTATTTCTTTTGAATGGCTTCTTCCTGACCGGGTTTAGAGCCTCTGAATCCGGCATTTACCGTCAGATCTTCAGCATTGTCACCGTTAACGCGGCGTTTATTTTTGTTGCGACGCGACCGCCATTGCTGTCCTTGCTATCCGAACTACCGTGGTGTTTTTCCAAGTTGTTGCTTCGAGCTAGCCAGCTGTCCTCTCCGCCAGAAGCGGTCATGAGTGATGTGAGGGCTGCCATGGATTTCGGCTTTTCTGTCCCTAGGTGCCGGGCAAGCCACTCGTCGTGGATGTTATGTTTGAAGGCTGCAAGGGCCTCTGCATGCGACAAATAACGATTTGATTTTTCTTGGTTAAGAACCGTGTCCGTAATTGTTCGGCCGATTCATCCGGCTGCTGAATTATATGGCTAAGGTCATCGGCGTCTGGTGGTCGCACATATGTGCCCCGAAGTTATCGAGGAATGCGGCCTCGTGTCTTCCCAACAACCAATTGATTCTGCCGGCAAGCTGTTGAGCCAATGCCGAGCTGGTCCTTTAAGCTTGAGTGGGAGGTATTTGATGGCGTGTAGCTCATCACCGCGAGCCATGTGGATATGGAGGAGATAGTCCTCGATCCGCACCGCAGGATCTGTGGTACCATCGTATGATTCGATGTTTACGGGTTTGAAACCCTCGGGATTTGATGATCCATTACTTCATCCGTGAAGCATAGTGGGTGTGCGGCGCCTACGTATTGGACTATATCACGGCGTAGCTCATATGAGCTTTGTTCATCGTGGTTCGCCCTGCCGGGTTGTTTGTATCCGGCGTGACGGTAATCATCCCGAGTCGTTACGCCCACGCGATCTGTAGATCGATCTTGTTTGTTTTGCCTTATCCTCCAAAGTATATCTCGCAAGTCCGCGCGTTCTCCGTGCCTTGGTACTTTTTGAGCGGCGTCGGGCGTGGCTTGAGCGGAAGGCTGAGAGGCTTCTCTGTCATGCCACGGGTGGCCGGTCCGCCATGTCGCGGCGCTGGTGATGCGGGTGCTTCCTCCTCCGATCGAGGCAACGGCCTGCGTTTGGGGTAGCTTTTGGAGGGCGCTCGAGTTCATACTCTTCGGTACCGCAAGGACTTCACCCATCCGTCGCCTAGCAAGTCTTGATTAGCTCTAAGTTGCTGCTTCTTCTTCTTGAGGCTGCTTGCCGTGGCCATAAGCCTGCGTTTGAAACGCCTCCTGTTCAAGGGATCCTCGAGCACGACAAATTCGTCGTCCGAGGCTTGCCTCATCTTCGGAGGGAGGCATATAATTATCGCCCTCTACCTCTCTGTCTGCGCTCTGTCATGAGGGCTGGCTTCTCTCCTCCTGTGCTGAATCTTCTTTGGAGTGGGTTGTCTTCACCTTGTCCGGTATTATTATCTCCCGTGCCGGAATCGCCGCTTTCTTGTGGCGGGATTTAGAGCGGCACCACCGACGCCGGGCGCTCGGGTTGTTTCTTGGAGGGTCATCCTCCGTTGTTCCATCGCCATTCTATCTTTTGGGATGTCCACCATGTATATGTCATATAACGAGGTGGCCTTCCGGTGCCCGGGCGCTGGCTCTTGATCGCCTCTCCAGATCGCCGCGTCCATACCGGTCGATGTCTTGAGTCGAAGTCGAGCATGTCGGTTAAATCATCGGCGGTGGCTACAAAGTGGGTGGTGGGTGGGCGTTGAATTTCTTCGTCGTCCGAATCCCAACCTTCCCGACCAGAGTTCGCCAGGGCTCCCCGACAAAGAGAGAGACTTTAACGAAGTTCAGGATATCGCCAAAGGGCGAGTGCCGAAAGATGTCATGGCGGTGTACTCCATAACCGGCGCCTAATCGGATTCGACTGGCAGGGGCGCGGGAAGTTCGGAGTCCGGAGAGGAGTCCGGCACCTGGAGTCACGGGCTCTGCAAAGGACAGGGATGGTGTTCGGCTCAATCGCCAAAGATATCGTAGCCCCCGAGGCGGTGTCCAACCACTCGTCCTCGATCGGTAAATCGGCTCGAAATAGGGTCGGAGCGGACGCCGGTGTCGCCTCCGGGACCTTTGTTGGCGGCAGAGATAGATCATACCCATCGAGACAAAGGCGCGCGCTTGGTTGTGGCTCGAATCCGTCGAAGATCAAGTCTCCGCGGATGTCGGCCGTGTAGTTCAAACTTCCAAATCTGACTCGATGGCTGTGGGCGTAGCCTTCGATCTGCTCCAGATGGCCAAGCTTAATTGCCCGCAGCGTAAAGCCGCCAACATTTAAGATCTGTCCGGGAGAAAAGTCTCACCTGGACCACGCCGTTGTTGATGATCGAAGGAGCCATCGGGCCTAAAGGTGACGACACGCAGGAACTCTCAATGAAAGCACCAATGTCGGTGTCAAAACCGGCGGATCTCGGGTAGGGGGTCCCGAATCGTATGCGTCTAGGCGGATGGTAACAGGAGACAAGGGACACGATGTTTTACTCAGGTCGGGCCCTCTCGATGGAGGTAAAACCCTACTCTGCTTGATTAATATTGATGATATGGGTAGTACAAGAGTGGATCTACCACGAGATCGAGAGGCTAAACCCTAGAAGCTAGCCTATGGTATGATTGTTGTTCGTCCTACGGACTAAAACCCTCCTGCTTTATATAGGCACCGGATAGGGTTAGGGTTACACAGTAGTCGGTTACAATGGTAGGAGATCTACATATCCGTGTCGCCAAGCTTGCCTTCCACGCCAAGGGAAGTCCCATCCGGACATCGGACGAAGTCTTCAATCTTGTATCTTCATAGTCCAGGAGTCCGGCCAACGGTGATAGTTCGGCTATCCGGACACCCCCTAATCCAGGACTCCCTCAATGACCATAAAAGATATTACTCATATAAATAGAACAACCATTATTCTCTGATTTAAATGAATAACCGTCTTGCATCAAACAAGATCCAGATATAATGTTCATGCTCAACGCTGGCACCAAATAACAATTATTTAGGTCTAATACTAACCCCGAATGTAGATGTAGAGGTAGCGTGTCGACGGGCGATCACATCGACTTTGGAACCGCTTTCCCACGCGCATCGTCACCTCGTGCTTGGCGGTGTTAAGCAATCCATAGTCCCTGCTTTCGAGTTGCAAATATTAGCAACAGAACCAGTATCAAATACCCATGCGAGTTCTAGTAAGGTACACATCAATAACATGTATATCACATATACCTTTGTTCACCTTGCCATCCTTCTTATCCGCCAAATACTTGGGGTGGTTCCGCTTCCAGTGACACTTCTGCTTGCAGTAGAAGCACTCAATCTCAGGCTTAGGTCCAGACTTGGGTTTCTTCTCTTGAGCAGCAACTTGCTTGCTGTTCTTCTTGAAGTTCCCCTTTTTCTTCCCTTTGCCCTTTTTCTTGAAACTGGTGGTCTTATTGACCATCAACACTTGATGCTCCTTCTTGATTTCTACCTCCGCAGCCTTTAGCATTGCGAAGAGCTCGGGAATCGTCTTATCCATCCCTTGCATGTTATAGTTCATCACGAAGCTCTTGTAGCTTGGTGGCGATGATTGAAGAATTACATCAATGACGCTTATCATCCAGGAAGATTAACTCCCGGTTGAATCAAGTGATTGTTATACCCGGACATTTTGAGTATATGCTCCTTTGGCGAGAACTATTCTCCTCCATCTTGCAAATGTAGAACTTATTGGAGACTTCATATCTCTCAATCCGGGCATTTGCTTGAAATATTAACTTCAACTCTGAAACATCTCATATGCTCCATGACGCTCAAAAGCGTCGTTGAAGTCCCGGTTCTAAGCCGTAAAGCATGGCACATCGAATTATCGAGTAGTCATCGACTTTGCTTTGCCAGACGTTCTTAACGACGTCGATTGCATCTGCGCAGGCCTGGTACCCAGCCGGTGCTTCCGGGGCGTAATTCTTCCAGGCAACAATGAGGATAATCCTCAAGTTACGGACCGATCCGTGTAATTGCTAACATCATCTTTCAACTTTGCTTTCTCAAGGAACGCATTAAAATTCAACGGAACAACAGCATGGGCCATCTATCTACAATCAATATAGACAAGCAAGATACTATAAGGTACTAAGTTCATGATAAATTTAAGTTCAATTAATCATATTACTTAAGGACTCCCACTTAGATAGACATCCCTCTAATCCTCTAAGTGATCACGTGATCCAAATCAACTAAACCATAACCGATCATCACGTGAAATGGAATAGCTTTCAATGGTGAACATCACTATGTTGATCATATCTACTATATGATTCACGCTCGACCTTCGGTCTCGGTGTTCCGAGGCCATCTCTCGCATATGCTAGGCTCGTCAAGTTTAACCTGAGTATTCTGCGTGTGCAAAATTGGCTTGCACCCGTTGTAGATGGACGTAGAGCTTATCACACCCGATCATCACGTGGTGTCTGGGAAAGACAAACTTTGGCAACGGTGCATACTTAAGGAGAACACTTTTATCTTGAAATTTAGTGAGAGATCATCTTATAATGCTACCGTCAATCAAAGCAAGATAAGATGCCTAAAAGATAAACATCACATGCAAACAATATAAGTGATATGATATGGCCATCATCATCTTGTGCTTG
The DNA here is from genome assembly GCA_021605145.1 of Aegilops bicornis. Classification (NCBI taxonomy): domain Eukaryota; kingdom Viridiplantae; phylum Streptophyta; class Magnoliopsida; order Poales; family Poaceae; genus Aegilops; species Aegilops bicornis. The sequence goes on along the minus strand of CM038670.1, from coordinate 209,570,835 downwards.
TCATCTCCATCTCCGAAGCACCGTCATGATCACCATCGTCACCGGGCGCGACACCTTGATCTCCATCGTAGCATCGTTGTCGTCTCGCCAATCTTATACTTCTACGACTATCGCTACCGCTTAGTGATAAAGTAAAGCATTGCAGGGCGATTGCATTGCATACAATAAAGCGACAACCATATGTGTAACGCCCTGAGACCGACGCTTCAGTTGCCCTTCCATTTATTTTAGTTGTTGACGTGTGTTTATTATGTTTGTTGCATTATCATAATTGTTTTGCATATTTCATTCCTATATGTTTATGCCATGTTCATGATGAGTGCCTTTGTCATATTTTGCTTCTTGCATCATGTTCATTATTGATTATAGTATGCCATCCTTGTTGTTGCCATTTTCATCCCACTTTGTTATATGCTACATGTTTTCGATGTGCCTCTTGTCATTTATTATTGCATTGCATCATGATCATCATGCCTTGGTTTGCATCTTTAAGTCTTCTTGTGTGAAACCCCCCCTCTTCTTCTTATCTCCACCTCTCCTTTTTGCACCATGCACACACCAAAGAACTGCTCATCAAGTTCACTCAAGTTTCTATCCCATCCAAACTTCTCCTTTCTTCTTTATTACATTTATTTTCATGTGGCATTTTCCCTGTCCAGAAAATGTTCCTTCTTTTCCTACAAACCCTACACCTTGCCGTTAACCCCTCTGTCCATTTTCAGATCATTTGCAGTTGATTTGGTTGGGTTCAAAAAATGGCTCAAGTTTGAATCTAGTTCAAACTTGAATTATTTTTCCATCTCTAAAAATTGCCAGATCACTTTTATCAGATAGTACATAAATCCAGGAGCCCAGGAATATATTTTCTTCCTCCTTATTCTTTTCCAGACACCCTGGTCTTTTCCCTTCTTCTATTTGTTTATTTATAAATAAACAGAGATTTGAAATAAACAGGAGAAGGGCCTTACCTGGACTCCAGCCTTCTAGCACCAGTTCCCTGAGCATCATCCTCCAGCCCACTAGTGCTGCGGCCAGCAGAAGCTCCTTCGCCGCCAGCCACTTACACCCACACGGGGCCTGCCTGTCAGCCTCCCTTCGTTACTGTGCTTCCTCCTCCTTCGCTCGTTTTCCCTCTCACAGTAAACAACTCCATGACCAGAGGCACATGGCCACGAGGGCAGCCACGGCCTCGCGCCTCCCCTCCTATAAAGACCGCAGCCCCGCGCCCTAGGGTTTCCTCTCCCCCCTCTCGCCGCCGCCACCCATATCCTTCCCTCTGTTTCTCCTTCTTCCTCAAGAAACAGAGGAGCAGAGACCACCGAGCGCGCTCCGCCGTCGTATGCGAGGCCTCCTCGTCGTCTTCTTCGGCGTCAAGCAAGGCCAGGAGCCAGAAGGGCCCAAGGGCGCCACGATCTTCTTCCCCGACGTCGTCTTCTTCCTCTTCATCGTCGCGGAACGCCAAGTTCCTCGTCGTCGTCTTCATCTTCTTCATCTTCGGCAGGAGCACACCGCCATCGGAATTTGTCGCGGCCGGTCGGCCCCGAGCTCGATCGACTCCACCAACCAACCCTACGTGAGCACGAGCACCTCCCACGCATGTTTCTCTTCTCGGTTGTGCCCTGTTTTGGCCCTGTCTTCTCGAGCCCGAGAGCTTCTCCGCCACGGCATGGTCGCCGGCGTAGCCGGTGGCCCCTGTTTGTGTTCTTGCATCCGCTGCACGCGCGCACCACACATGATTCCGCACGCCTGCCGCTGTAGCTCCTGCCTCGCCATGCATCGCCGCCATGACCGCAAGCTCCTGCTCCCACACATGCCCGCTGGCTTCATTGCTCATGCTGCCCTTGCTGCACCTTCACTGCCACACCTCTACGCACATCGATTAACACTCAAGCAGACGGGCCAAGGCTGACAGGACTTGTGACTTCGTGAGCCCGTGGCCCTGCTTCGTCTTGCCGCCGCCATGTCTGAGGCGACCTCGAGCTTGTCCTTGAGTCTTCTCGCACACCCGAGCCTTCTACATGGTCTGACCTCACAGCGCACCAACGTCCCTGTTCCGCACGCCCGCCGGTGCCCTACAGCCTCTATAGTCGCCGTCTTGATCGAGTTCGCCGCCGGCAAAGATTCCTGTGCGCTCATGGAAGGTCAAGGCTTGGCCTTTGAATTCATTCAAAAGGTGCCGTGCTCCTTCTCTTGCAAGATCATAGCACTAGCTCAGCTGGTTAGCCACACGGGCTCGCATCCGGGAGGTTCTGGGTTCGAGTCCCAGGCGTCCCAATTTCTGCTCTGTTTTCTCTTTACTGTTGCACACACACTCAGCGCTCACTCAGGCCTCATTCACTCCCCGGCCGCTGCAATCCGGCCCGTGCATGTTTTTTTTTCCACTCTGTGATTTTGGCATATTTCCAGTGCATGCATATTTTCAGAAATGCCATTAATTTGCTTTGCTCATATCTAAATATCCATGCATCATAGTAAAGCATGTAATATATGTAAAATGCTTAGATTTTCATCTAGTTTTATAATATGCTTTTCTCATCCATGTTTAAGATGTTTAACATGTTGTTTGTTTTAATTCACATAAATGACATGCTAAAATGGTTTAATTCATATCTAAATAACCGTAGCTCCGTTTTAAATAAACTTTATATGTAAATGGGGTAGAAAAATGCATAGATTAACTTGCTGCACTTTATTTTGCTGTTTAACAACATTTAAATTGTGTATAGGGAAGAACAGTACCAAATTCGAAATATGCATATGAGGATTTTCCGGAATTGTTGTTTGTTGTTCCGACCTCATTTAAACTTGCTTCACCTCTTGCCATGTTAACCAACATTTAATCTTGTCTTGTTCATAAACGAGAGTGAACTAAATAATTGAATGTGGTGTTCCCTCAATATGCAACTCGTTGCATATTGAGCTCCACTTAACTTGTAGTATTGTTTGTTGCACTTTGCCATGGCATGCCTTATTTAAATGGACATGCATCATACTTGGTTGAGCATCAGGTCATGTTTATGTGTTGTGTGTTTACCATGTTGTTTGCTTCTTTCCGGTTGTGCTCCTTCTCGTTAGTTCCGGTAATGTTGCGATTGTGAGGATCCGTTCGACTACGCCCGTTCGTCTACTTCATGGACTCGTTCTTGTCCCTAGCGGGATTTCAGGCAAGATGACCGTCACCTTGGATCTCATTACTATCATTGCTATGCTAGTTGCTTCGTTCTATAGCTATGCCGCGTTTCCTACCATTTGCTTATCAAGCCTCCCATATTGCCATGAACCTCTAACCTTTGTCACCCTTCCTAGCAAACCGTTGTTTGGCTATGTTACCGCATTTGCTCAAATTTCTCTTATAGCGTTGCTAGTTGCGGTGAAGATGAAGATTGCTCCATGTTGGATTATGTTTATGTTGGGATATCACAATATCTCTTATATTATTAATGCATCTATATACTTGGTAAAGGGTGGAAGGCTCGGCCTTATGCCTGGTGTTTTGTTCCACTCTTGCCGCCCTAGTTTCCGTCATATCGGTATTATGTTCCCGGATTTTGCGTCCCTAAGGCGGTTGGGTGTTATGGGAACCCCTTGACAGTTCGCCTTGAATAAAACTCCTCCAGCAAGGCCCAACATTGGTTTTACCATTTGCCCACCACCTATTACCTTTCCCTTGGGAGTAATTAACCCGAGGGTCATCTTTATTTTAGCCCCTGGGGGGCTAATGCTTCTAAGTGTTGGTCCGAACTAGAGCCACTTGCGGCGCCACCCTGGGAAACTTGAGGGCTGGTTTCAGGTTATGCGTAGTGCTCATCCGGTCGTGGGCTCGAGACGAGATCTGTGCGGCTACTATCGGGATGTCGGCACGCCGGAGGTCTTGCTGGTCTTGTTTTACCATTGTCGAAATGTCTTGTAACCGGATTCCAAGACCGATCGGGTCTTCCGGAGAAGGAATATCCTTCGTTGATCGTGAGAGCTTATCATGGGTTGTTGGGACACCCTGCAGGGTTTGAACTTTCAAAGCCGTGTGCACATTATGTGGCAGATGGGAATTTGTTAATATCCGGTTGTAGTAAACTTGAAGTAAACTCTTCTAAAATACACCAACCAAGGCGTAACTTTAATCGCTCTCTTTTCGGGGTTGTTCGAGAGGAGAATACGGTTTTTGGGTTATGTTTGATGTAAGTAGGAGTTCAGGATCACTTCTTGATCATTACTAGTTGACGAACGCTTGTTAAGCTCCTCTTCTCACTCTTGTTTCGTAAGTTAGCCACCATACTTTGCTTAGCCGCTGCTGCAACCTCGCCACTTTACCCCTTCCTTACCCATTAAGCTTTGCTAGTCTTGATACCCATGGTAATGGGATTGCTGAGTCCTCGTGGCTCACAGATTACTACACCAACAGTTGCAGGTTCAGGTTATGCGATGATCATGACGCGAGAGCGATGTTTACTTGTTTTGGAGTTCTTCTTCTGCTTCTTCGATCAGGGGATAGGTCCAGGTCGGCAGCCTGGGCTAGCAGGGTGGATATTGTTTGAGTTTCTGTTTATGTTGCATCCGTAGTCGGATGTTGTTCTCATGTATGATCTACTGATGTATTTTCTTGCGGCATTTGTATGCCTTGTATGTATCCCCATCTATTATGTAATGTTGATGTAATGATATCTACCTTGCAAAAGCGTCTTCAAGATGCGCTTCTATCCTTGGTGGGACCTTCGAGTTCCTTTAGGATAGGGTCGCATCTAGGGCGTGACAAGTTGGTATCAGAGCCTCGACCAACCATAGGAGCCCCCTTGATTGATCGTGTAGTTTGGCCGTTGTTGAGTCTAGAAGAAAACTTTTTCCGAGTCTAGTTATATCGGAGAGTAGGACTTCATTTTACTCCTCAGCCCCCTTCGTCGCTCCGGTAAGGAATCTTGACGTAGGTGCTTTGAATTACCCCTCTTCCCCTTCAAATTTTTTCTTTAGGATCACGCGGTTAGTTTTCGTTCGTTGTCCATCCTCTTTTCAATCCGGCGCTCTTCTCTTTGAGTCATTCGATCCTCTTCATATTTTGCAAGATCAATCCTTAGTTCTTTTCAGTCGATGTTGTTTCCCTGTCCAAAGTCGTCCTTGTTTTTTCTATTTCCCCACACGCCCACCCCTTTCTCTTCTTGGAACCGGAGTCTATAATCGAGTATCCATTCTACTCGTGCGAAGTCTTTGCATTCTTCCCTAAATCATTTCAACCGGTGCTTTTCTCTTCAAGTTATTCGTCGGTTCCCCATTCCAAGTTGTCTTTGTTTTGTTACCGCCCTCCCACCCCTTTTTATTCCCGGAGTCTGAGCCTCTATTCAAGCTTCAATTTCATTCGTGCGGAGTATCTTAAGTCTTTCCTCAATTGTCTCAACCGGTGAATTCTCGCCTAGTTAATCATTGTTCATCTCATTTCCTTTTCCGATGGATCCAATGCAAGTTTTCGGTGTTGATCGTATTCTTTTCCTTGACCGAAGTGTTTTCCCCTTGCTCGTTCCTCCTTTCGCCATTCTATTATCCCGAAGTGTTGAAGACATCTCAGAAGAATAGTGTTTGCATTCAATCTTTTCAAGGTTGTCACCTCATTCAAATCTTTCAATCGTTCCGGTGCATCATTTCTCATTCGACAATCCTTTCCAACGGTGTTTCTCTTGATGGGCCCTAACCCACGTGTCTTTCCTGTGATCTTACCTGACTCTTCTAATTATTCCGGAGTTATTCTCAAGTTCTTTCGAAGTTTGACATAAGTATGAATTTCATCATTCAGATGCCTTCTCCAAGATCGCTTTCAAATTCCTTTATGTTCGGGTCAATCTTTTCTCTTTTCATTCTCCCGGAGTATCTCAACAATTTTAGTGGTGTTCCTCGTCGTCATTCTCAACACTGAAGACCGAAGTAGAGTTTCTCTTAAATCTTGCCCGTTCTCCCGGAGATTCACGGTGCTAGCTTGATGTTATCCTATCAAATTATTTCAAATTGTGCAATTCTTTTCATCCATCCGGAGTATTTCAGGAGTTGTTTTTCCGTCTCGATCATCCGGAGGCCATCTTTTCGGAATATTTCTTCGTTCTAAGTTTTCAAATTCGTTCTTCAATTATTCTATATCCGTGCCCCTTCGTTCGTCTCAATATTCTCCCGATGTTTCGTTCCAGTATTCTTCAATCAGTTCCCGATCTCTTCGTTCTCTTTTCTCTAAATTCCCTCAAATATCTTCGTGCGTTTCTAATTCTTCCTGGTGATTCATCCTCCTTCGTCATTCAATTTTGAATTCTTACGGTGGTTCGTTCAAGATTTATTTTCTGTTGTTATCGTATCAATTCATTCGTTTCTTTCCAATCCTACCAGTGGTTCATGAAGACCTTCCCAAACTTCGTCCTATATCCCCCCTTAATCTTTTCCAACGCGAATAAGTAGTATGCAAACCCATTGTTTCTCATCAATTTAATTGGTGGAGGATAAGCATAACATAATTCTTATTCTTCTTTCATCAAGTGATCAATTCCTTCCTTCGGAGATTTTTCATGATGTCTCTCGGTCCTGAGTCATTCTTTTCTTTTCCGGAGTGCCAAGTTTCTCGCTTGTCTCGTCCCGAAGTTCCACCTTAATCATCGCAAGACTTTTATCTTATTCTTTCCATCCCTCAAATCAATCTCATCATCCTTTGTTACCGGAGTATTTCACGGTGGTTCGTCAGTATTTAATTCATTCTTCAAGTGTTCATCAAGATTCTGGTGGGAGCTCAAGTATCTTTTCTTCTTGCGTCTCGAAGTGCAAGTAATTCTCTGTATTCTTTTGAAGTGGAGGTTTGCATTTCTTCGATCTTCTTAGTCATTCAACCATTTCCGCTTGTGGTCGGCGATCACCTCATAATTTTGAGATGTTATCTATAAGTCCACAACAAGCAATTCTTTTGTTGTTGAATTTCTGACAACTCCATTCAATGCTTCCTTCTATGGATGCTTTCTATTTCATTCGTGGTAGAAGTTGTCATATTCTTCCCCGTCCTTCTCATTCCAATCTTTCAAGTATTCCGGAGGCATTGTGTTGTTCCTCTCGTCAAGTATCATTCCATCTTCTTAAGTTCTTGTTCCATTCTTTCCATGTTCAGCCAGAGTTCTGCCTAAATTCTTTCATTCTTATTCCGCTTCTATCTTGTTCTAACCGGAGTGGTTTCGAATTCATTTTTGTTTCGGAGCGTTGATTCTCGTCATATTCGTCGTTTCCTTTTCCTACTCGAGTGTTCTTGACTTTGTTCATCCTCTCTCTTTTGTTCTTATTTCACCTCATCCCATTTCCCTTCCGGCTCGGTCCTAAGATCTCGGGACGAGATCTCTTGTTAGTGGAGGAGAGTTGTAACGCCCCGAGACCGACGCTTCAGTTGCCCTTCCATTTATTTTAGTTGTTGACGTGTTTTTATTATGTTTGTTTCATTATCATAATTGTTTTGCATATTTCATTCCTATATGTTTATGCCATGTTCATGATGAGTGCCTTTGTCATATTTTGCTTCTTGCATCATGTTCATTATTGATTATAGTATGCCATCCTTGTTGTTGCCATTTTCATCCCACTTTGTTATATGCTACATGTTTTGGATGTGCCTCTTGTCATTTATTATTGCATTGCATCATGATCATCATGCCTTGGTTTGCATCTTTAAGTCTTCTTGTGTGAAACCCCCCCTCTTCTTCTTATCTCCACCTCTCCTTTTTGCACCATGCACACACCAGCAACCGTTCATCAAGTTCACTCAAGTTTCTATCCCATCCAAACTTCTCCTTTCTTCTTTATTACATTTATTTTCATGTGGCATTTTCCCTATCCAGAAAATGTTCCTTCTTTTCCTACAAACCCTACACCTTGCCGTTAACCCCTCTGCCCATTTTCAGATCATTTGCAGTTGATTTGGTTGGGTTCAAAAATGGCTCAAGTTTGAATCTAGTTCAAACTTGAATTATTTTTCCATCTCTAAAAATTGCCAGATCACTTTTATCAGATAGTACATAAATCCAGGAGCCCAGGAATATATTTTCTTCCTCCTTATTCTTCTCCAGACACCCTGGTCTTTTCCCTTCTTCTATTTGTTTATTTATAAATAAACAGAGATTTGAAATAAATAGGAGAAGGGCCTTACCAGGACTCCAGCCTTCTAGCACCAGTTCCCTGAGCATCATCCTCCAGCCCACTAGTGCTGCGGCCAGCAGCAGCTCCTTCGCCGCTAGCCACTTTCACCCACGCGGGGCCTGCCTGTCAGCCTCCCTTCGTTACTGTGCTTCCTCCTCCTTCGCTCGTTTTCCCTCTCACAGTAAAAAACTCCACGACCAGAGGCACATGGCCACGAGGGCAGCCACGGCCTCGCGCCTCCCTCCTATAAAGACCGCAGCCCGCGCCCTAGGGTTTCCTCTCCCCTCTCGCCGCCGCCACCCATTTCCTTCCCTCTGCTTTCTCCTTCTTCCACAAGAAACAGAGGACCAGACCACCGAGCGCTCCGCCCGTCATATCTGAGGCCTCCTCGTCGTTGTCTTGGCGTCAAGCAAGGCCGGGGAGCGAGAAGGGCCCAAGGCGCGCATGATCTTCTTCCCCGACGTCGTCTTCTTCCTCTTCATCGCCGCGGAACGCCAAGTTCCTCGTCGTCGTCTTCATCTTCGGCAGGAGCACACCGCCATCGAAATTCATCGCCGCCGGTCGGCCCCGAGCTCGATCGACTCCACCAACCAACCCTACGTGAGCACGAGCACCTCCCACGCATGTTTCTCTTCTTGGTTGTGCCATGTTTTGGCCCTGTCCTCTCGAGCCCGAGAGCTTCTCCGCCACGCAGTGGCGAAGCGTGCACAAATCTCAAGAGGGGGCCAATTTCATATAAGAACACACCATATGCATAAAAAGCCACTAAGTTGTAGAACAGATGCAAGGACAATTAGAGGACCATATCATTGTTGAGTAGCCAACTAGAAAGGAACAGACGACGCCCAACAGTAATGAGTAGCCAACTAGAGCGTCCTGGATAATCCAGTAGTGAGTAGCTAACTGGAACATCGCCATCTTGCATCTGATTTTTCTGCCCAATATCATCTTCCATTTGACCTCCTTTGGCATCTTCATGCTGTCTTTCACCCATATATGGAACCAATGCTAGAGCATAAGGAGGTAATGGAGATTTAACTATTTCATCATCCCCTTTCCTTTTAAAAAAAAGACTGCATCTTCCGTTGTTTCACCGTTGCTACCTAAACAAATAATTATAAAGCGTCAAAATTTCTATCCAATAATCAATTGGGGCAGTAACTAGCAGCAGTGGTGAATTAGGGCATCTCAATTCGTCACATGTGAATTAACAGAAGCAGTGACTAGCAGCAGTGGTGACTAGAACTCTACAAGAACATCAAAAATTCAGTGAATCAAAAAAAGCAAAGACTGTACCTAGCAAGTAGAGAGGAGGAGCGGCCGTTAGGGTGCAGCTGAAAGCAAGACTGAATCGCCGGGCGCCCGATGGAGTGGCGCCACGCTTGTAGGTGGACACTCCAGCTGTCCAAGAGCCGCTGAGAAGGGGATTGAGATCGCTGCGCCGATTGCCGCCCGCCCGTCGTCAAGGAATAAGGTCGCCGGACGCGGAGGCGGGGAGGTGGGAGGGTGGGGATTGGGGAACGACCGAACGAGGGTGAACGACTGGCTCGTACGCGTTGACTCTCAGGGTCAGAGGTGTCGCTCGAGCTGCTGCCAAACGGAGCTGCAAGTGGGCTGTGGCCTGTGGCGTGTCTCCTGATGGGCTGGGCCAGATCATAAGTATTATACTAGTAGTAAAAAATTCAGTTCGGCAAGGGGGGGGTCGTAGCCCAGTTTCATCTCCACGACGGTCCGCCAGTGCCGCCACGGCATGGTCGCCGGCGTAGCCGGTGGCCCCTGTTTGAGTTCTTGCATCCGCTGCACGCGCGCACCACACATGATTCCGCACGCTGCCTTGTAGCTCTGCGCCGCCATGCATCGCCGCCATGACCGCAAGCTCCTCGCTCCCACACATGCCCGCTGGCTTCATTGCTCATGCTGCCCTTGCTTGCACCTTTCACCGCCACACCTCCACGCACACGCATCAACACCACAGACGGCCAAGGCTGACAGACTTCAGACTTCGTGGAGCCGTGGCCTGCTTCGTCTTTGCCGGGCCGCCATGTCCGAGGCGCACCTCGAGCTCGTCCCTCGAGTCTTCCCCGCACCCGAGCCTTCTACATGGTCTCACCTCACAGCGCACTAATGTCCCTCGCTCAAGACGCCCACGGTGCCCTACAGCCTCTCGAGGTCGCTGCCTTGATCGAGTTCGCCGCCCGGCAAAGACTCCTGTGGCGCTCATGGAAGGTCAAGGCTTGGCCTTCGATGTCATTCAAAAGGGGCCCTGCTCCTTCTCTTGCAAGATCACAGCACTAGCTCAGCTGGTTAGCCACACGTGCTCGCATCCGGAAGGTTCTGGGTTCGAGTTCCAGGCGTCCCAATTTTTGCTCTATTTTCCCTTTACTGTTTGCACACACGCTCAGCGCTCACTCGGGCCTCATTCGCTCCCGGGCCGCTGCACTGCGCTGCAATCCGGCCCGTGCATGTTTTTTTCCACTCTGTGATTTTGGCATATTTCCAGTGCATGCATATTTTCAGAAATGCCATTAATTTGCTTTGCTCATATCTAAATATCCATGCATCATAATAAAGCATGTAATATATGTAAAATGCTTAGATTTTCATCTAGTTTTATAATATGCTTTTCTCATCCATGTTTAAGATGTTTAACATGCTGTTTGTTTTAATTCACATAATTGACATGCTAAAATGGTTTAATTCATATCTGAATAACCGTAGCTCCGTTTTAAATAAACTTTATATGTAAATGGGGTAGAAAAATGCATAGATTAACTTGCTGCACTTTATTTTGCTGTTTAACAATATTTAAATTGTGTATAGGGCAGAACAGTACCAAATTCGAAATATGCATATGAGGATTTTCCGGAATTGTTGTTTGTTGTTCCGGCCTCATTTAAACTTGCTTCACCTCTTGCCATGTTAACCAACATTTAATCTTGTCTTGTTCATAAATGAGAGTGAACTAAATAATTGAATGTGGTGTTCCCTCAATATGCAACTCGTTGCATATTGAGCTCCACTTAACTTGTAGTATTGTTTGTTGCACTTTGACATGGCATGCCTTATTTAAATGGACATGCATCATACTTGGTTGAGCATCAGGTCATGTTTATGTGTTGTGTTTTTACCATGTTGTTTGCTTCTTTTCGGTTGTGCTCCTTCTAGTTAGTTCCGGTAATGTTGCGATTGTGAGGATCCGTTCGACTACGCCCGTTCGTCTACTTCATGGACTCGTTCTTCTCCCTAGCGGGATTTCAGGCAAGATGACCGTCACCTTGGATCTCATTACTATCATTGCTATGCTAGTTGCTTCGTTCTATAGCTATGACGCGTTTCCTACCACTTGCTTATCAAGCCTCCCATATTGCCATGAACCTCTAACCTTTGTCACCCTTCCTAGCAACCCGTTGTTTGTCTATGTTACCGCATTTGCTCAGCCCCTCTTATAGCGTTGCTAGTTGCAGGTGAAGATGAGGATTGCTCCATGTTGGATTATGTTTATGTTGGAATATCACAATATCTCTTATATTATTAATGCATCTATATACTTGGTAAAGGGTGGAAGGCTCGGCCTTATGCACAGTGTGTTTTGTTCCACTCTTGCCGCCCTAGTTTCCGTCATATCGGTATTATGTTCCCGGATTTTGCGTCCCTAACGCGGTTGGGTGTTATGGGAACCCCTTGACAGTTTGCCTTGAATAAAACTCCTCCAGCAAGGCCCAACATTTGTTTTACCATTTTCCCACCACCTATTACCTTTCCCTTGGGAGTAATTAACCCGAGGGTCATCTTTATTTTGCCCCCCCCCCCCACGGGCCAATGCTTCTCTAAGTGTTGGTCCGAACTAGAGCCACTTGCAGCGCCACCTCGGGAAAACTTGAGGGCTGGTTTTCAGTTGTACGTAGTGCTCATCCGTTCGTGGCCTGAGACGAGATACACGCGGCTACTATCAGGGTGTCGGCACGCCGGGAGGTCTTGCTGGTCTTGTTTTACCATTCTCGAAATGTCTTGTAACCGGGATTCCGAGACTGATCGGGTCTTCCCGGGAGAAGGAATATCCTTCGTTGATCGTGAGAGCTTATCATGGGCTAAGTTGGGACACCCCTCAAGTAGGTTTGAACTTTCGAAAGCCGTGCCCGCGGTTATGTGTGACGGGAATTTGTTAATTTCCGGTTGTAGTAAACTTGAAGTTAACTATTCTAAAATACACCAACCAAGTGAGTAACCGTGATTGTCTCTTTTCGGGGTTGTTCGAGAGGAGAACACGGTTTTTGGGTTATGTTTGACGTAAGTAGGAGTTCGGGATCACTTCTTGATCATTACTAGTTGATGACCGCTTGTTAAGCTCCTCTTCTCGCTCTTGTTTCGTAAGTTAGCCACCATACTTTGCTTAGTCATTGCTGCAAGCTCACCACTTTACCCCTTCCTTACCCATTAAGCTTTGCTAGTCTTGATACCCATGGTAATGGGATTGCTGAGTCCTCGTGGCTCACAGATTACTACACCAACAGTTGCAGATTCAGGTTATGCGATGATCATGATGCGAGAGCGATGTTTACTTGTTTTGGAGTTCTTCTTCTACTTCCTCGATCAGGGGATAGGTTCTGTCGGCAGTTCGGGCTAGCGAGGTGGATATTGTTTGAGTTTCTGTTTATGTTGCATCCGTAGTCGGATGTTGTTCTCATGTATGATCTATTGATGTATTTTCTTGCGGCATTTGTATGCCTTGTATGTATCCCCATCTATTATGTAATGTTAATGTAATGATATCCACCTTGCAAAAGCGTCTTCAAGATGCGCTTCTATCCTTGGTGGGACCTTCGAGTTCCTTTAGGATAGGGTCGCATCTAGGGCGTGACAATATGGCTCCTGCCAGTTGCCGATAACTCGGTTACAAAACATGATCATCTCATACAATAAAATTTAGCATCATATCTTGACCATATCACATCACAACATGCCCTGCAAAAACAAGTTAGACGTCCTCTACTTTGTTGTTGCAAGTTTTACATGGCTGCTACTATGCTTAGCAAGAACCATTCTTACCTACGCATCAAAACCACAACCATAGTTTGACAAGTTAGTGCTGTTTTAACCTTCGCAAGGACCGGGCGTATACACTTTTCGGTTCAACTAAAGTTGGAGAACCCGACACCCGCCTGACCACGTGTGCAAAGCACGTCGGTAGAACCAGTCTCGTAAGTGTAAGACGGCGTAATGTCGGTCCGGGGCCGCTTCATCCAACAATACCGCCGAACCAAAGTATGACATGCTGGTAAGCAGTATGACTTATATCGTCCACAACTCACTTGTGTTCTACTCGTGCATATGACATCTACACATAAAACCTGGCTTGGATGCCACTGTTGGAGAATGTAGTAATTTCAAAAAAATTCCTACGCACACGCAAGATCATGGTGATGCATAGCAATGAGAGGGGAGAGTGTTGTCCACGCACTCGTGAGACTGAAAGCGGAAGCGTTAGCACAACGCGGTTGATGTCGTCGTACGTCTTCACGATCTGGCCGATCAAGTACCGAACGCACGACACCTCCGAGTTCAGCACACGTTCAGCCCGATGACGACCCTCGAACTTCGATCCAGCCGAGTGTTGAGGGAGAGTTTCTTCAACACGATGGCGTGGTGACGATGGTGATGTTCTACCGACACAGGGCTTCGCCTAAGCACCGCTACAGTATTATCGAGGTGGACTATGGTGGAGGGGGGCACCGCACACGGCTAAAAGGTCAAACGATCAATTGTTCTGTCTCTAGGGTGCCCCCGTAAATAAAGGAGCAAGGGGGAGGTGCGGCCGGCCAGGAGGGGCGCGCCAGGAGGAGTCCTACTCCCATCGGGAGTAGGACTCCCTCCCTTTTCCTTGTTGGACTAGGAGTGGAGGGGGAAAGAGGAGGGAGAGGAAGGAAAGGGGAGGCGCCGCCTCTCTCCTTGTCCTATTTGGACTAGGGGAGGCGCCACCCTTGCCCTGGCCGCCTCCTCTTCTCCACTAAGGCCCACTATGGCCCATTAACCCCGGGGGTTTCAGAATCCTCCCAGATTACTTTACTAAAATCCCGATTTCACCCGGAACACTACCTATGTCCAAATATAGGCTTCCAATATATCAATCTTTATGTCTCGACCATTTCGAGACTCCTCGTCATGTCCGTGATCACATCTGGGACTCCGAACAACCTTCGGTACATCAAAACATATAAACTCATAATATAACTGTCATCGAAACGTTAAGCGTGCGGACCCTACGTGTTGGGGAACGTAGTAATTTCAAAAAATTTCCTACGCACACGCAAGATCATGGTGATGTATAGCAACGAGAGGGGAGAGTGTGTCCACGTACCCTCGTAGACCGAAAGCGGAAGCGTTATGACAATGCGGTTGATGTAGTCGTACTCTTCACGATCCGACCGTTCCAAGCACCGAACGTACGGCACCTCCGTGTTCTGCACACGTTCAGCTCGATGATGATCCCCGGACTCCGATCCAGCAGGGTGTCGGGGATGAGTTCCGTCAGCACGACGGCGTGGTGACGATGATGATGTTCTACCGACGCAGGGCTTCGTCTAAACTCCGCGACGATATGACCGAGGTGGAATATGGTGGAGGGGAGCACCGCACACGGCTAAGGAACGATCACGAAGATCAACTTGTGTGTCATGGGGTGCCCCCCTGCCCCGTATATAAAGGAGCAAAGGGGAGGGGGCGGCCGGCCAAGGAAGGGCGCGCCAGGGAGGAGTCCTACTCCCTCCCTCCTTTCCTAGTCCAACTAGGAGAGGGGAAGGAAGGGAAGGAGAAGGAGAAGGAAAGAGGGGGAGGAAAAGGAGGAAGGGGCACCCCTAGTCCAATTCGGTTTGGGCTAGGGGGCCGCCTCCTGCCTCCTCTCTTCCACCACTTGGCCCATGAGGCCCATTGCTTCTTCCTCGTATTCCCGTAACTCCCCGGTACCCCCGAAAATACCCGAATCACTCGGAACCCTTCCGATGTCCGAATATAGTCGTCCAATATATCGATCTTTACGTCTCGACCATTTCAAGACTCCTCGTCATGTCCCCGATCTCATCCGAGGCTCCGAATTCCTTCGGTACATCAAAACTCATAAACTCATAATATAAGTGCCATCGAAACCTTAAGCGTGCGGACCCTACGGGTTCGAGAACTATGTAGACATGACCGAGACACGCTTTCGGTCAATAATCAATAGAGGAACCTGGATGCTCATATTGGCTCCTACATATTCTACTTAAGATCTTTATCGGTCAAACCGCATAACAACATACGTTGTTCCCTTTGTCATTGGTATGTCACTTGCCCGAGATTCGATCGCTTCAGATCTCAATACCTAGTTCAATCTCGCTACGGCAAGTCTCTTTTACTCGTTACGTAATACATCATCCCGCAACTAACTCATTAGTTGCAATGCTTGCAAGTCTTAAGTGATTTGTATTACCGAGAGGGCTCAGAGATACCTCTCCGACAATCGGAGTGACAAATCCTAACTGAAATACGCCAACTCAACATGTACTTTCGGAGACACCAGAGAGCACCTTTATAATCACCCGGTTACGTTGCCAGACGTTTGGTAGCACACAAAGTGTTCCTCCGTAAACGGGAGTTGCATAATCTCATAGTCATAGGAACATGTATAAGTCATGAAGAAAGCAATAGCAACATACTAAACGATCGTGGTGCTAAGTCGGAATGGGTCATGTCAATCACATCATTCTCCTAATGATGTGATCCCGTTAATCAAATGACAACTCATGTCTATGGCTAGGAAACATAACCATCTTTGATCAACGAGCTAGTCTAGTAGAGGCATACTAGTGACACTGTGTTTGTCTATATATTCACACATGTATTATGTTTCTGGTTAATACAATTCTAGCATGAATAATAAACATTTATCATGATATAAGGAAATAAATAATAACTTTATTATTGCCTCTAGGGCATATTTCCTTCAGCCTCCCACTTGCACTAGAGTCAATAATCTAGTTCATATCGCCATGTGATTTAACATCAATAATTCACATCACCATGTGATTAGCACCCATAGTTCACATCGTCATGTGACCAACACCCAAAGGGTTTACTAGAGTCAATAATCTAGTTCACATCGCTATGTGATTAACACCCAAAGAGTACTAAGGTGTGATCATGTTTTGCTTGTGAGATAATTTTAGTCAACGGGTCTGTCACATTCAGATCCGTAAGTATTTTGCATATATTCTATGTCTACAATGCTCTGCATGGAGCTACTCTAGCTAATTGCTCCCACTTTCAATATGTATCTAGACCGAGACTTAGAGTCATCTAGATCAGTGCCAAAACTTGTATCGACGTAACCCTTTACTTATTTAACCTTTTGTCACGCTCCATAATCGAGAAACATATCCTTATTCCACTAAGGATAATTTTGACCGCTGTCCAAAGGATCTACTCCTAGATCACTATTGTACTCCCTTGCCAAAATCAGTGTAGGGTATACAATAGATCTGGTACACAAGATGGCATACTTTATAGAACCTATGGTCGAGGCATAGGGAATGACTTACATTCTCTTTCTCTCTGTCTTCTCGTGGTCGGGCTTTGAGTCTTACTCAATTTCACACCTTGTAACACGTGTAAGAACTCTTTCTTTTGACTGCTCCATTTTGAACTACTTCAAAATCTTGTCAAGGTATGTACTCATTGAAAAACTTATCAATCGCATTGATATATCTCTATAGATCTTGATGCTAAATATGTAAGCAGCTTCTCTGAGGTCTTTCTTTGAAAAACTCCTTTCGAACACTTCTTTATGCTTTGCGTAATAATTCTACATTATTTCGATCAATAATATGTCATTCACATATAATTATCGTAAATGTTGTAGTGCTCCCACTCACTTTCTTGTAAATACAGTTTCACCGCAAGTTCCAGATAGAAACTATATGCTTTGATCAACTTATCAAGCGTATATTCCAACTTCCGAGATGCTTGTACCAGTCCATAGTTGGATCATGGAGCTTGCATATTTTGTTAGCATCTTTAGGATTGACAAAATCTTACGGTTGCATCACATACAACTCTTTCTTTAATAAATCCATTAAGGAATGCAGTTTTGTTTATCCATTTGCCGATTTCATAAAATGCGGCAATTGCTAACATGATTCGGACAGACTTAAGCATAGATACGAGTGAGAAACTCTCATCGTAGTCAACACCTTGAACTTGTCGAAAACCTTTTTGCGACAATTCTAGCTTTGTAAATAGTAACACTACTATCGGTCCGTCTTCCTCTTAAAGATCCATTTAATCTCAATGGCTCGCCGATCATTTGGGCAAGTCAATCAAAGTCCATACTTTATTCTCATACATGGATCACATCTCGATTTCATGGCCTCAAACCATTTCATGGAATCTAGGCCCATCATCGCTTCCTCATAGTTCGAGGTTCATCATGGTCAAGTAACATGACCTCCGTAATAGGATTACCGTACCACTGCAGTGCGGACCAGGTACTCTGGAAGACCTCACGAGGTTCTCAGAGTGACTTGATCTGAAGTTTCATGATCATCATCATTAGCTTCCTCACTAATTGGTGTAGGAATCATCGAACTGATTTCTGTGATGAACTACTTTCCAATTTTGGGAGAAGGTACAAATTACCTTATCAAGCTCTACTTTCCTCCCACTCACTTCTTTCGAGAGAAACTCCTTCTCTAGAAAGGATCCATTCTTGGCAACGAACGTCTTGCCTTTCGGATCTGTGATAGAAGGTGTACACAACATTTTGGGTATCCTATGAAGACACACTTTTCCGATTTGGTTCAAGCTTATCATGTTGAAACTTTTCACATAAGCATCGCGAACCCAAACTTTAAGAAACGACAACTTTTGTTTCTTGCTAAACCATAATTCATACGTGTGTCGCCTCAACGGATTTTATATGGTGCCCTTTTAACGTGAATGCAAATTGTCTCTAATGCATAACCCCAAAAGCGATAATGGTAAATCAAGAAGAGACATCATAGATCGCACCATATCCAAAAAGTGCTTGATTCTGACGCTCGGACACACCATAACGTTGTGGTGTTCCAGTGTATGGAGTTGTGAAACTATTCCACATTGTTTTAGTTGAAGACCAAACTCAGAACTCAAATATTCGCCTCCGCGATCAGATCGCAGAAATTTTATTTTCTTGTCACGATGATTTTTCCACTTCACTCTGAAATTCTTTTGAACCTTTCAACTATTTCAGACTTACGTTTCATCAAGTAGATATACCCATATCTCGCTCAAATCATCCGTGAAGGTCGAAAATAACGATACCCGCCAAGTGAGCCTTAATACTCATTGGTCCGCATACATCAAGATGTATTATTTCCAACAATTTTGTTGCTCGCTCCATTGTTCAAGAACGGAGTTTTAGTCATCTCGCCTAAAGGCACGGTTCGTAAGCATCAAATGATTCATAACCAAGTGATTACGAAAATCCATCTTTATGGAGTTCCTTCATGCGCTTTACACCGATATGACCCAAACGGCAGTCCCATAAATAAGTTGCACTATCATTATTAACTTTGCATCTTTTGGCATCAATATTATGAATATGTGTATCACTACGATCGAGATCCAACAAACTATTTTCATTGGGTGTATGACCATGGAAGGTCTTATTCATGTAAACAGAATAACAATTATTCTCTAACTTTAAAATGAATAAATCAGATCACAATAAACATGACCAAATCATATTCATGCTTAACGCAAATGCCAAATAACATTTATTTAGGTTTAACACTAATCCCGAAAGTATAAAGAGTGTGCGATGATGATCATATCAATCTTGGAACTACTTCCAACACTCATCGTCACTTCCCCTTCAACTAGTCTCTTTTTATTCAGAACTCCTGCTTTCGAGTTACTAATCTTAGCAACCGGACAAGTATCAAATACTCAAGGGCTACTATAAACACTAGTAAGGCACACATCCATAACTCTGTATATCAAATATACCCTTGTTCACTTTGCCATCCTACTTATCCACCAAATATTAAGGGCATCTCCGCTTCGTTGTCCATTTCCTTTGCGATTATAAGCACTCCGTTTCAAAGCTTTGGTCCAGCTTTTGGGCTTCTTCAAGGAGTGACAACTTGCTTGCCATTCAACTTGAAGTTCCCTTTCTTTCCCTTTTGCCCTTTTCTTGAAACCATTGGTCTTGTCAATCATCAACATTTGATGCTCTTTCTTGATTTCTACCTTCATCAATTTCAACGTCACGAAGAGCTCGGGAATTGTTTTTGTCATCCCTTGCATACTATAGTTCATCACAAAGTTCTAGTAACTTGGTGATGGTGACTAGAGAACTCTGTCAATCACTATTTTATCCGGAAGATTAACTCCCACTTGATTCAAGTGATTGAAGTACCTGCATAATCTGAGCACATGCTCACTAGTTGAGCGATTCTCCTCCATCTTTTAGCTATAGAACTTGTTGGAGATTTCCTATCTCTCAACTCGGTATTTGCTTAAAATATTAACTTCAATTCCCCGAACATCTCATATGGTCCATGACATTCAAAACGCCTTTGAAGTCCCGATTCTAAGCCGTTAAGCATGGTGCACTAAACTATCAAGTAGTCATCATATTGAGCTAGCCAAACGCTCATAACCTCTCAGATTCCGCTTCCTGCATTAGGTCTGCTACCTAGCGTGCATTAAGGACATAATTCTTCCAGGCAAAGAATGAGGATAAACCTCAGATCACGGATCCAATCCGCATCATTGCTACTAACATTTTTCAACACAACTTTCTCTAGGAACATATCAAAATAAACATATGAAAGTAACAACGCGAGCTATTGTTCTACAAATATAATTTGCAAAATACTACCAGGACTAAGTTCATGATAAATTTAAGTTCAATTAATCATATTACTTAAGAACTCCCACTTATACGAGACATATCTCTAGTCATCTAAGTGATCACGTGATCCAAATCAACTAAACCATAACCGATCATCATGTGAGATGGAGTAGTTTTCAATGGTGAACATCACTATGTTGATCATATCTACTATATGATTCACGCTTGACCTTTTCGGTCTCCGTGTTCCGAGGCCATATCTGCATATGCTAGGCTCTGCCAAGTTTAACTCGAGTATTCCGTGTGCAAACCGGCTTGCACCCGTTGTAGATGGACGTTGAGCTTATCACACCCGATCATCACGTGGTGTCCGGGCACGACCATTTAACTTTGGCAACGGTGCATACTCAGGGAGAACACTTCTTGATAATTTAGTGAGAGACCATCTTAAAATGCTACCATCAATCAAAGCAAGATAAGATGCATAAAGGATAAACATCACACGCAATCAATATAAGTGATATGATATGGCCATCATCATCTTGTGCTTGTGATCTCCATCTCTGAAGCACCGTCGTGATCACCATCGCCACCGTGGCGACACCTTGATCTCCATCATAGCATCGTTGTCGTTACGCCCATCTATTGCTTCTACGACCATCGCTACCGCTTAGTGATAAAGTAAAGCAATTATGCTTTGCATTCCATACAATAAAGCGACAACCATATGGCTCCCGCCAGCTTGCCGATAACTTCGTTACAAAACATGATCATCTCATACAATAAAAATATAGCATCACGCCTTGACCATATCACATCACAACATGCCCTGCAAAACAAGTTAGACGCCCTCTACTTTGTTGTTGCAAATTTTACGCGGTGCTACGGGCTGAAAGTAAGAACCGCTCTTACTCTACGCATCAAAACCACAACGATAGTTCGTCAAGTTAGTGCTGTTTTAACCTTCACAAGGACCAAGGGCGTAGCCACACTCGGCTCAACTAAAGTTGGAGAAACAGACACTCCGCCAGCCCACTGCAGGTGCAAAGCACGCTTCAGAGAACCAGCCTCACAGAAGCGACGGGCGTAATGTCGGTCCGGCCGCTTCATCCAACAATACCGCCAACCAAAGTATGACATGTCGGTAAGCAAGATGACTTGCATCGCCCACAACTCACTTGTGTTCTACTCGTGCATATAACATCAACGATAAAACCTAGGCTCGGATGCCATCATGGGGAACGTAGTAATTTCAAAAATTTCCCACGCACACGCAAAGATCATGGTGATGTATAGCAAACGAGAGGAGAGTGTGTCCATGTACCTTCGTGAGACCGGAAGCTGAAGCTGCTATGACAACGCTGTTGATGTAGTCAGACGCCTTCACGATCCGACCGATCCAAGCACCGAACGCACGGCACTCTCCGTGTTCTGCACATCGCTCAGCTCGATGACGCATCCCCGACTCGATCCAAAGCAGGTGTCGGGATGAGTTCCATCAAGACGACGGCGGCAGTGACGATGATGATGTTCTATCGACGCAGGCTTCGGCCTAAACTCCGCAACTATATGACCGAGGTGGAATATGGTGGAGGGGGCACCAACACGGCCAAGGAACGATCACGTAAGATCAACTTGTGTGTCATGGGGTGCCCCCGCCTCAGATATAAAGGAGCAAGGGGAGGCGGCCGGCCAAGGGAGGGCGCTGCCAGTGGAGGAGTCCTACTCCCACCGGGCGTAGGACTCCCTCCTTTCCTAGTCCAACTAGGAGAGGGGAAGGAAGGGAAGGAGAAGGAGTAGAAGGAGGGGGAGGAAAATGAGGACAGGGGGGCCGGCCCCCTAGTCCTATTCGGTTTTGGCGAGGGGCCATACCGCCTCCTCTCTTCCACCACTTGGCCCATGAGGTCCATTGCTTCTTCCTCAGATTCCTCAGAACTCCCTGCACTCGAAAATACCCAATCACTGGAACCCTTCCGATGTCCGAATATAGTCGTCTAATATATCGATCGTTACGCCTCGACCCATTTCGAGACTCCTCATGTCCCCGACCTCATCCGGGACTCAACTCCTTCGGTACATCAAAACTCATAAACTCATAATATAATCACATCTAAACCTTAAGCTGTATGGACTCAACGGGTTCGAGAACTATGTAGACATGACCGAGACACGCTTCGGGTCAATAACCAATAGAGGAACCTCGATGCTCATATTGGTTCCTACATATTCTACGAAGATCTTTATCGGTCAAACCGCATAACAACATACGTTGTTCCCTTTGTCATTGGTATGTTACTTGCCCGAGATTTGATCGCTTTATCTCAATACCTAGTTCAATCTCAAGCATCGCAAGTCTCTTTTACTCAAGCTACGTAATACATCATCCCGCAACTAACTCATTAGTTGCAATGTTTGCAAGGCTTAAGTGATGTGTATTACCGAGAGGGCCCAGAGATACCTCTCCCATAATCGGAGTGACAAATCCTAATCTGAAATACGCCAACTCAACATGTACCTTTGGAGACACCTATAGAGCACCTTTATAATCACCCAAAGCATTGCCAGACGCTTTGGTAGCACACAAAGTGTTCCTTCTAGAACGGAGTTGCATAATCTCATAGTCATAGGAACATGTATAAGTCATGAAGAAAGCAATAGCAACATACTAAACGAT
The DNA here is from genome assembly GCA_021605145.1 of Aegilops bicornis. Lineage (NCBI taxonomy): Eukaryota > Viridiplantae > Streptophyta > Magnoliopsida > Poales > Poaceae > Aegilops > Aegilops bicornis. Next base: position 209,548,162 of record CM038670.1, on the reverse strand, counting down.
CGTGGTGCTAAGCTAACGGAATGGGTCATGTCAATCACATCATTCTCCTAATGATGTGATCCCGTTAATCAAATGACAACTCATGTCTATGGCTAGGAAACATAACCATCTTTGATCAACGAGCTAGTCTAGCAGAGGCATACTAGTGACACTGCTTGTCTATATATTCACACATGTATTATGTTTCCGGTTAATACAATTCTAGCATGAATAGTAAACATTTATCATGAAATAAGGAAATAAATAATAACTTGATTATTGCCTCTAGGGCATATTTCCTTCACTACAGGTTCGAGAACTATGTAGACATGACCGAGACACGTCTCCAGCCAATAACCAATAGCGGAACCTGGATGCTCATATTGGCTCCCACATATTCTACGAAGATCTTTATGGTCAGACCGCATAACAACATACGTTGTTCCCTTTGTCATCGGTATGTTACTTGCTCGAGATTCGATCGTCGGTAACTCAATACCTAGTTCAATCTCGTTACCGGCAAGTCTCTTTACTCGCTCAGTAATACATCATCTCGCAAGAACTAACTCATTAGTTGCAATGCTTGCAAGGCTTAAGTGATGTGCATTACCGAGAGGGCCTGCAGATACCTCTCCCACAATCGTGAGTGACAAATCCTAATCTCAAATATGCAACCCAACAAGTACCTTCTGAGACACCAGAGAGCACCTTTATAATCACCCACATTACGTTGTAGACGCTTGGTAGCACACAAAGTGTTCTGGCTCCAGAACGGAGTTGCATAATCTCATAGTCATAGGAACATGTATAAGTCATGAAGAAAGCAATAGCAACATACTAAATGATCGAAAGTGCTAAGCTAACGGAATGGGTCAAGTCAATCACATCATTCTCCTAATGATGTGATCCTCGTTAATCAAATGACAACCCATGTCAATGGCTAGGAAACTTAACCATCTTTGATCAACGAGCTAGTCAAGTAGAGGCATACTAGTGACATATTCGTTTGTTTATGTATTCACACATGTATTATGTTTCCGGTTAATACAATTCTAGCCTGAATAATAAACATTTATCATGATATAAGGAAATAAATAATAACTTTATTATTGCCTCTAGGGCATATTTCCTTCACCCCCTTCCTTCCTTCTCCTTCTCCCTTCCCTTTTTCCTATTCCATGTGGGAGGTGGAATCCTACTAGGACTAGGGAGTCCTAGTAGGACTCCACACTTTGGGCGTGCCCTATGAGGGCCGGCCTCCTCCTCCTCCATCCTTATATATACGTGTCAGGGGCACCCCATAGACACATAAGTTGATCATTGATCTCTTAGCGCAATGCGGTGCCCCTCCACCATAATCCACCTCGGTCATATCGTCAGAGTGCTTAGGTTGAGCCTGCGCCGATAGCTTCATCATCACTCCCCATCACCGTCAGGCTTGACAAAACTCTCCCTCGACACTCTCTTGGATCGTGAGTTCGTGGGACGTCACCGAGCCGAATGTGTGTAGATCGCGGAGGTGCCGGACTTGCGGTGCTAGGATCGGTCGAGCGGGAAGACGTACGACTGCATCATCCGCGTTGTCATAACGCTCCGCATAATGGTCTACGAGGGTACGTGGACAACACTCTCCCCTCGTTGCTATGCATCACCATGATCTTATGCAGCGTAGGGAATTTTTGAAATTACTACGCTACCAATAGTGGCATCCGAGCCATGTTTATGCGTAGATGTTATATGCACGAGTAGAACACAAGTGAGTTGTGGGCGATAATAGTCATACAATGCTTACCAAAGATGTCATTCTTTGATTTGGCGATATTGTTGGATGAAGCGGCCCGGACCGACATTACGCGTACGCTTACGCGAGACTGGTTCTACTGACGTGCTTCGCACACAGGTGGCTGGTGGGTGTCAGTTTCTCCAACTTTAGTTGAATCGAGTGTGGCTATGTCCGGTCCTTGTGAAGGTTAAAACATCACATACTTGACGAAATATCGTTGTGGTTTTGATGCGTAGGTAAGAACGGTTTTTGCTCAATTTCAGCCCGTATTACGTAAAACTTGCAACAACAAAGTAGAAGACGTCTAACTTGTTCTTGCAGGGCATGTTGTTATGTGATATGGTCAAGACGTGATGATATATAAGTTTTTGTATAAGATGATCATGTTTTGTAACGGAGTTATCGGCAATTGGCAGGAGCCATATTGTTTTACTGGATAGAGGGGATCATAATGAATAAATAGGCGTTGTTTTTGTCTAATTTGGACAAACGAGTAGAAAGTTGTGACCGTTCTAAGATCAGGGACTAAACTGAGAAAGAAATACTACAAATAGGTCCCTGGACAGAAAGAAAAAAAACCTACTGAGCGAACGCTCGCTTTCTAACTCTAACCAAATGAACGCTCTAAAAAAATGAAAAAAGAAAGATCTCGGATCGTTGGATCCAGATCCAACGTGAGGGAGGGCGGGCGGTTACACATCATGGGCGGATGGAGTCGCCGGCGACGGAGAAAACGGGCGGCGACGTGATCGCTACGCTACGGGAGGCGGCGACGTCGCTTTGGGAAGGCAAGGCGAAGGCACGGAGGAGGCGGAGCGGTGGGTGTGGTGGTGGCGACGGTGGTCGGCGGCATTTACGGGCGGGCGGATCTCGCTTGAGTTCCCGAACTCCCATGAAAAGTGCGGGCTGATGCGAGAGAGAGAGGGAGCTGGGCGCGCTTTATGATTTGGGGTCATGATGCTTGAAGAAGGGCAGAGGAGGCCGAGGCGGTCACAAATTGCCGAGGTCGGCAGCTGCGTGGCGTGGCGGACTTAGCAGTAGTCCCGCCGGGACGGGAGGCGGCGGCGGGCTGGGCCATGGCGGCACAGGAGGCCTGAGTCAGCCCGATCCCGGAGAGCAAGTTTTTTATAAACATTGTTTTTAAAACAAAGACAAACAAAAATAATAAAACCAAAGAAATAAAAATATTATATAGGCATATAATACATCAAAATTTTCAGAAAATTATTTTCTACAACATGAACATTTTTCCAAACTCAAATAAAATCAAGAAAAATTCAAATAATTCAACGAGTGCTACTGCCCTACTAAAATCCAATAAAAATCATTTTAAAAATACCAAAATGATTTCAAATTTATTTATCTCCAATTTTCTGAGGTAGGGAATCATGTTACCCTATTTTCCATATATTTTTATTTTGGAGAAAAATAATTTGAATAAAACTTCAAAATAATTCCAATTTGAAAATAATTTCCAAAAGGACTTTAAATTTGATCCTTTTAAACTCCCAACTCATATTTCATATATTTTGAAGAAGTCATTTTATCTTCTCTCATGAAAATCATGAAAATCATTGAGTTGCTTGAAGTTTTCTGAATGTGAAATATTTTCAAATGAAATTCAAATATTTTCAAATACCCCTTTTCATTTAATGAAATGGAAGACGTCATATGATCTTCACTCAAGGGTTTTGTATTTGAAAAGATTTTGAATTCATGGAGTTCATAAAAGCAAAGTGAAAGTTTGGGAAAGTCCTTTTATTCCCTCTCATTTAACTTTCAAAAGTTTTGAATTTCACTCAGATGCACTCAATCAATCAAACAGGCAATCAAATCTATCTATTTATTTTAACATTCCAAAATTTAGAATTTTGGATGTTACAGACCTACCACCCTTAAAATGAATCTCGTCCTCGAGATTCGGAGAGGCTAGAAAGAAATAGGTTAGGGCTGGGGTCTTCTCAAAATCCATCCATCGTCTCCGGAGGTCTGGGGTGCTACAACCCTTAGAAACATGGTTGCGGTTCCATCAAAACTTATATACTCCATCCTTTTTGGTGACAGGGTCGGTCTTCTCAGATCTTCAGTATAATTCCCTCTTTGACTTTCCGGTAGTGGCATTACCTCTTCCTCAATTGTTCTGTCCTTTCCTCTTGGTAAGGTTATTCCGAGATTGGGTCTTCTTAGTCGATTTTGTCCGCGCCAATACTAAACAACTATCGATATCCCATGGTGGTCAACCATTTATGGTTTCTCCCGCAGAAACGGGTCTGGTTGAACCTCACCGTATTTCCTACGATTGGCAACAACCGCCGTGTACAAGGGAAAATACTTATACCATTCTAAGGTTCAAACAAGGTTTTGATCGTCGCCTCTACTATAGGGAAGTCACCTGATTTACCATCCCATATAGCAAGGCGAATAATAAGAGTAAGTCGGTATGGTGATCAATCCATCCCGCACCCAAATCATTACCTTGTTTACGGTTTAGTGAATCTCGCATTCTAACACTCGGCCATCCTCACAAGCATTGCAGAATTTCTCTTGTCGATGAACTAAGTTCGGAAAAATCCATGAATTCTCCAAGCCAAACAAACATCTATCGTTCCTTAACAACTCTCAGGTTTTGCGTAAACTCCTATAGAATCGTTGGTTGATAAAGGCATATCCTCTTCCAGGGTTTTTTTCCTTCAGCAAGAGTGTGCTTGCTTCTTGGCAGGTCCCTGGGCCCGTGGGTTATGGGCCCATCTCATCACTTGTAAACCTTTAACTCATCATCGTGGAAACCGATCCTTAATCCAACGTCCAACTTCCAGCTTCCTAGCATCCTAAAAATCCATCCAATTGTATTGTCTCCCTTCCTTCTATTGGCACCAAACTAGGACATGATTACTCAGACTCATCATGGAATTTCCCTTGACCCATATTTCCAACATCATACCTCCCATACCGAGATAAAAACTTATACTTATGAAGTCCATACTCCACTTCGTGGAACATCATTATCCTTTCCAGGTCAAGCGCCCCACAGGGAATATTGGCCATCTCGCATGGCACTTCTTCAACTCGAAACGTGAAACACATCATGAACTCCCGACAATCCTTCTGGGTGACTCCAACTTGTTGGCCACATCTCCCATAAGCTCCAAAACTCAGATGGTCCTACAAATCTCGGGGCTAACTTTCCTTAACTCCAAATAGTTTAACTCCTCGCAGAGGGGACACACGAAGACATGCTCGCCTCCAATTTCATAGACTACTTCCTTGCATTTTTGAGTCTCTGCATAACTCTTCCGCTCGGACCGAGCTACCTTCAGCCTATCTCAAGCAACTTAACATTCTCTTCAATCCTTGATCACATTTGGTCCAAACAACCGACGGTCTCCAACTTCATCCCATATCAACGGTATCTGCTCCTTCTCCCATACAAAGCTTCAAAGGGCCATCTTCAAACTGGCTTGGTAATGTTGTTGTATGAGAACTCCGCGTAAGGTAGATTATCATCCCTACTAGATCCATAATCTAGCGCACACGCTCTCAACATGTCCGCCAGAATCTGATTAACTCTCTCGGTTTATTCATCTGTCTGCGGATGAAAGGCGGTACTGAACTCTAGCCTAGTACCCAAAGTCTGGTGCAGCTGATTCCAAAACTTTGAGGTAACCGTGTTCCTCTATCTCGACACGATGGTCCCTAACTCCATGCGTACATACGATCCTCGGGTCATATATATCTTGGACAACTTCGCACTTGTATAGGTGGTTTTCACTGGGATAAAGTGAGCCACTTTGGTCAAGCAAATCAACTACTACCCAGATAGAATCATATCCCGATTGGGTTCTGGAAAATCCGGTAATGAAATCCATGCCAAGCTTATCCCTCTTCCATTCGGGTATCGGCATAGGCTGTAGTAATCCTACTGGCTTCTGATGCTCTGCCCTTACTCTCTCTGGCATACATCACCTACGACTACATACTCCGCAATTTCCTTCTTCATACCAGTCCACCAGAAACACTCCTTTAAATCCAAATACATCTTGGTGTTTCAAGGGTGAATCGAGTATGGTGAGTCATGAGCCTCCTGAAGTATTAACTTCCTGATCTTTGCATTATTGGGCACATAACACGGTCCTCGAACCATAAGGTGTCGTGCTCATCCTTACGAAAACCTTTGGCCTTTGCTTTGCTCATCCTCTCTTTTACCTCAGCGATCTCTTTGTCGTCCTTCTGAGCTTCATGGATCTTTCCCAACAATGTAGACTTAACTTCCATTGCTGCAACAAAACCTTCGGGAACAATCTCCAACCGAAGTTCCCTGAGATCCTCAGCTAACTCCTTTGGTAATCCTCCGCTTATGAGGGTATTCGTCCTTGTTTTCTTTATTGTTGGGTCCTATTTCTCCACAAAGCTTGCATGCACTTTCTCCATATCATTTCCCTAAGGCTTCAACTTCTGGGACACAAGCCGAGACTTTAGCAGAGTCAACTTAAATTCTTCCCAAACGGTTACTCCTTGCCATCCATTGATGGTTTGGTACATCCTCCACCAGGTAGCAGCACCTCTTTCAAAGAAAGGAAGAGCATGCTGGGCCATATCCTTTCTAACTATAGGGTTATACTTCATGTGATCCTCCATGTTCTGAATCCATTGGTCTATCTCCGATTGACTCATTGGTCCAGACAATACAAGCTCATCTCCGTTCATCCTCTATGGGGTCCATGGGTTTTTGGGGTGGGATAAGAGAGATAGAGAGGGATACACACAAAACAAACAAGAGTTTTGGAAAGACAGATTTTTTTATTGTGGCTGTCGGAAAACAACAAACAAATGGCAGCTCACAATCGTCGCATCTAACATGGGTATATAACAGGGGTTTGGTCTTCTAAAGGTTAATAAATCTTCAAAGTCATCAAACTCTTCAAGTCATGTTCATGTCTCCGATGGCTTCTTTCGATCGTGCTTGTCTTTCTCAAGTTCCTATGCCAGATCTCTATTGACGCGAAGTCTCTAGTGACATCCTTTAATATTTCTGGAGTTGCGTTCCAAACTTCTGGGTTTCATCAACCTCGACATGAACCATGATCCCATCATTCTTCGCCTCGATTTAATCTTTGATGCCTCAAGGTTTTGCTCCTCTAGCTTGGCTACTTTCATCTTCTTGGTCCCGAAGTTCTTCACTTAAACACTTCCTTTATCAAATACTGCTTCTGCAGGTCCATCCTAAACTTCCTGATGTAATATTCTAGATCCTGGTGAATACACCAGCTAAGGTTAACACTTCATCATTTTCTTGACAGATGCTCCATCAGCCTTCTACCATTCAATCCTTCCATGCATCTGCATGCTTATCTCAGCACGGTGATAATAGCATAAGCGACAATAATACCATACCATGGTCACCGTGTCTATGCCCATGTTAATGCTTATGAGCTTCATTCCATAATTGATATCTCCTGCCTTAGGGTTTTCTTAACAAAAACTTTGAGTTCTAATGCTCCATGTTCCAGTCTTTCTCCGATACACCTTGATATCGGGTATTGACAGCTTCCATAGTCTGACAAATTCCATAAGGGTAGCCTTCCTAGGTCATACAAATCTAGAAATTCTACAGAACCTTCAAATTCTTCTAGTTTTCAGATTCTTCTACTGTTGTAGTTTCCATTATTATAAAGCACGGTAAAATCCTCTTCATTCTGAATGGTCTTAGTTGTCCAATATCTTGTACTTCTTGGAGTGATCCCATCACCGAATCTTCGTGATCAAAAGGGAAAGGGGTATGGTCTCACTAAAAGGGAATATTTGAATAAACTCAGAAGAGAAGAGAGATAAAAGATCTTTTTGAAAATGAAAGTTGTAGAGAAAAATCTTCCTATGGGCTTGCCAGTTTCTAGGGTCACGTCCTACAGTCAACATGTGCTCTGATACCATCTTGTAGCGACCCGACCCGAATGGATCAAGTCTCTGTGCTTAAGTGTCATCCTCGGATCGGTATCTTTGACACACACAGTACTCAAGGATTTATAACAGAGGTAAATCACATGTATAAAGTAACGTAAATACTATTACCTCAATCCAAATAGTGGAAGTAACAAGGTTGTGGATTCCCATCAACACCAACGGCAAAGTTGAGTGTAGAAATCAGAATCTCTAACGTATCACTTACTCTTCAGAAGATCCTGCAACATGAGACGCCAGCCACAAAGGGTCAAGACATTGAATGTACCGGGCACATTCACACCATAGAGCAATGATGAATAATGGCTATCTCTACATGCATATTTGGCTGGTGGAGGCTCTATGGTTACAATGTTTTTAAGTAAAAGCCAATTTTTCCCTAACGCAAAGGAATAAATTTTATTTAACTATCATGGTGGTTGTTAAACATTGAGAATGGTCGACAAAGATTCTCAATCCCAATTAAGCATCATCAATTAAAACCCAACAATATTAATTAGAGTAACATGATGAGATTCACATGATATCCAAGTACTAGATACTCAAGATGTCCATAACCGGGGACATGGCTAACCATGATTAGTTTGGTAGACTCTGCAGAGGTTTGTGCACTTTTCCCCACAAGACTCGATCTCCTCCGCTGAGATTCTCGCACTACATGGTGTTTGAGAAACGGATGACCGAGACATAGTCTTTCGTAAGCGCTTAGCACCTTCATTTAACGGGTAGACTGCACTCAACCTACATCCCCTACATCAGCTAGTCTACCACTGTAAGAGTTCGCACGACTTAGTCAACTATGCTAGAGCCCATAGTAGCTTGTGGCTGCAGACGGAAGTTTCTAGCATGAATAATCTCATGATCCCTTTGAGCCTGGGTGGCGGTCCAAAAAAACCGGCAATCTTGGAATACCCAGGTACCTCAATCCACCCAGATGTGTGTTTAAGTTGCCACCTTAAATAAACCATTAATTAACAATCTCACATCTATCATGGATACACTCACCCAATCCACGTCTACTAGCATAGCATGGCATAATAAGCAATCTTAGAAGTAACTCCCAAGGGTTTGATAATAAAACAGGTAATAGGTACTACCTCAACTACTTTCCCAAAACCCACAGTTTAATTAGATTCTAATCATGCAATGTTAGAGGATTGATCTAATGCATAAAAACTGGGTATGAAAAGGGATATGATCAAAGTGTGAACTTGCCTGCAATGTTGATGAAGATGATTCCCACTCAAAACTCTTGATAGTTCTACTCGTCACACTCCGGTCAATCTATCGTAAGCAAGCAATAGTAACCACACATAAGCAATCACTCAAAAGATCGGAAAGAACAAAGAAAACAATTCGGAAAACATCAAAACCAAGCAAATAACTCTTGCAGCATAAAACAATTTCTAACAGTACCAAAACTATGTGAATTTGGCCTTATCAAAAAGTTTAGGTCAAGAGCTTCGATTTGCAAAAAGAATCAACTCAAACGGAGTTATAAAACTCAAGTTACAATCAAAAGAAGATTCAAATTCAAATCTGTTTGAAAATAAAATTTTAAAATTTCAAAAACATATTTAAGTTGTTTTACTGGATAGAGGGGATCATAATGAATAAATAGGCGTTGTTTTTGTCTAATTTGGACAAACGAGTAGAAAGTTGTGACCGTTCTAAGATCAGGGACTAAACTGAGAAAGAAATACTACAAATAGGTCCTCGGACGTAAAGAAAAAAAATCTCCGAACGCCGCTTTCTAACTCTAACCAGCTTAACGTTCTCTAAAAAAATGAAAAAAAGAAAGATTCGGATCAAGGATCTGCATCCAACGCAAGGGGAGGGCGGCGGTTATCATCATGGATGGAGTCACGCATGACAGAGAAACGGCGGCGACGCAAGGCTGCCACGCTGCTGGGACAGAGTACGTATTTGCCGGGAAGGCGGCGAAGGCACAGGAGGAGGTGGCGCGAGCGGTGAGGTGCGGTGGGCGGTAACGGCGGTGGTCGGCGCACGACGAGGTGGCGGGCAAGTGATCTGCTTTGAGTTCTGAACTTCTAGCGAAAAGGCGGGCGCTGATGCGCGGCGAGAGAGAGAGAGGGAGCCAAGCGCGCTATATGATTTGGGCTGCGAGGCTTGGAGAAGGGGCAGGAGGAGGCTGGCGGTCATAGCTGCGCCGAGGTTTGGCGGCGGGCGGTGATGGCGGCAAGGAGACTCCCTAGCGGGAGTCCCGCCTGGGACGGGGGAGGCGGAAGGCGGGCTGGGCCATGGCTCTGCTCGGGAGCCGGGCCACCAATGGGGAGACGAAGTTTTTTTTTATAAACATTGTTTTTAAAACAAAGACAAACAAAAATAATAAAACCAAAGAAATAAAAATATTATATAGGCATATAATACATCAAAATTTTCAGAAAATTATTTCTACAACATGAACATTTTTCCAAACTCAAATAAAATCAAGAAAAATTCAAATAATTCAAAGAGTGCTACTGCCCTACTAAAATCCAATAAAAATCATTTTAAAAATACCAAAATGATTTCAAATTTATTTATCTACAATTTTCTCGATGTAGGAATCATGTTACCCTATTTTCCATATATTTTTATTTTGGAGAAAAATAATTTGAATAAAACTTCAAATAATTCCAATTTGAAAATAATTTCCAAAAGGACTTTAAAATTTGATCCTTTTAAACTCCCAACTCATATTTCATATATTTTGAAGAAGTCATTTTATCTTCTCTCATGAAAATCATGAAAATCATTGAGTTGCTTGAAGTTTTCTGAATGTGAAATATTTTCAAATGAAATTCAAATATTCTCAAATACCCCTTTTCATTTAATTAAATGGAAGAAGTCATATCATCTTCACTCAAGGGTTTTGTATTTGAAAAGATTTTGAATTCATGGAGTTCATAAAAGCAAAGTGAAAGTTTGGGAAAGTCCTTTTATTCCCTCTCATTTAACTTTCAAAAGTTTCGAATTTCACTCAGTTTCACTCAATCAATCAAACAGTCAATCAAATCTATCTAGTTATTATAACATTCCAAAATTTAGAATTTTGGGATGTTACAACTTTATCACTAAGCGGTAGCGATAGTCGTAGAAGCAATAGTTGGCGAGACGACAATGATTCTACGATGGAGATCAAGGTGTCGCGCCGGTGACGATGGTGATCATGACGGTGCTTTGGAGATGGAGATCAAAGGCACAAGATGATGATGGCCATATCATATCACTTATATTGATTGCATGTGATGTTTATCCTTTATGCATCTTATTTTGCTTAGTTCGACGGTAGCATCATAAGATGATCTCTCACTAAATTTCAAGGTATAAGTGTTCTCCTGAGTATGCACTCATGCGGACATTGTCGTCGTGTCGAGACACCATGTGATGATCGGGTGTGATAAGCTTCCACGCTCACATACAACGGGTGCAAGCCAGTTTTGCACACGCTGAATACTCGGGTTAAACTTGGCAGCCTAGCATATCACGAGATATGGCCTCGAACCTTTGAGACCGAAAGGTCGAGCGTGAATCATATAGTAGATATGATCAACATAGTGACGTTCACCATTGAAAACTACTCCATCTCACGTGATGATCGGACATGGTTTAGTTCATATGGATCACATGATCACTTAGATGATTAGAGGGATGTCTTTCTAAGTGGGAGTTCTTAAGTAATATGATTAATTGAACTTTAATTTATCATGAACTTAGTCCTAATAGTTTTTGCATATCTATGTTGTAGATCAATAGCTCACGTTTAGGTCCTTTGTTTATTTTTGATATGTTCCTAGAGAAAACTAAGTTGAAAGATGTTTGTAGCAATGATGCGGATTGGATCCGTGAACTGAGGATTATCCTCATTTATTGCCACTAAGAATTATGTCCTTGATGCACCGCTAGGTGATGTAATCGATCAGAGTAGATGCGTGACGTTATGAACGCTTGGCAAGCTCGATATGATGACTACTTGATAGTTTAGTGCACCATGCTTTACGGCTTAGAATCGAGGCTTCAAAGACGTTTTGAACGCCACGAAGCATATGAGATGTTCCAAGAGTTGAAATTAGTATTTCAGACTCATGCCCATGTCGAAAGGTATGAGACCTTTGACAAGTACTTTTCCTACAAGATGGAGGAGAATAGCTCAGCTAGTGAGCATGTGCTCAGAATTTCTGAGTACTACAATTACTTGAATCAAGTGGGAGTTAATCTTCCAGATAAGATAGTAATTGACAGAGTTCTCTAGTCACTATCACCAAGTTACTAGGACTTCGTGATGAACTATAATATGCAAGGGATAACAGGAACGATTCCCAAGCTCTTCGTGATCTTTGAAATCGTTTAAGGTAGAAATCAAGAAAAGCATCAAGTGTTGATGGTTGACAAGACCACTAGTTTCAAGAAAAGGGCAAAAGGGAAGAAGGGGAACTTCAAGAAGAACGACAAGCAAGTTGTTTGCTCAAGTGAAGAAGCCCAAGTCTAGACCTAAGCCCGAGACTAAGTGCTTCTACCGCAAAGGACTGGTCACTGAAGCGAGGCGCCCCAAGTATTTGGCGAATAAGAAGGATGGCAAAGTGAACAAAGGTATATTTGATATACATGATATTGATGTGTACTTTACTAGTGTTTATAGCAACCCCTCAAAGATTTGATACTAGTTCAGTTGCTAAGATTAGTAACTCGAAACGGGAATTGCAGAATGAACAGAGATTAGTTAAGGGTGAAGTGACGATATGTGTTGGAAGTGGTTCCAAGATTGATATGATCATCATCGCACACTCCCTTTACCTTCGGGATTAGTGTTGAACCTAAAATAAATGTTATTTGGTGTTTGTGTTAAGCATAATATGATTAGGATCATGTTTATTGCAATACGGTTATTCATTTAAGTCAAAGAATAATTGTTATTTTGTTTACATGAATAAAACCTTCTAAGGTCATACACCCAAGGTGAATGGTTTGTTGAATCTCGATCGTAGAGATACACATATACATAATATTGATGCCAAAAGATGCAAAGTTGATAACAATAGTGCAACATATTTGTGGCACTGCCGTTTAGGTCATATTGGTATAAAGCGCATGTAGAAACTCCATGCTGATGGGCTTTTGGAATCACTTGATTATGAATCACCTGATACTTGCGAACCATGCCTCATGGGCAAGATGACTAAGATGCCGTTCTTCGGAACAATGGAGCAAGCAACTGACTTATTGGAAATAATACATACTGATGTATGCAATCCGATGAGTGTTGAGGCTACGCGCAAGTATCAAGTTATTTTTGACCTTCACAGATGATTTGAGCAGATATGGGTATATCTACTTGATGAAACATAAATCTGAAACATTTGAAAAGTTCCAATAATTTCAGAGTGAAGTAGAAAATCATCGTAACAAGAAAATAAAGTTTCTACGATCTTATGGTGGAGGAGAATATTTGAGTTACGAGTTTGTCTTCATTTGAAACAATGTGGAATAGTTTTGCAACTCACGCCACCTAGAACACCACGGCGTAATGGTGTGTCCGAACATCAGAATCGCATTTCTTTATTAGATATGGTGCAATCTATGATGTCTCTTACTGATTTACCACTATCGCTTTGGGGTTATGCATTAGAGACACTGCATTCACATTAAATAGGGCACCATCTAAATCCGTTGGAGACGACACCATATGAAGCTGTGGGTTTGGGAAGAAACCAAAAGTTGTCGTTTCTTAAATTTTGGGGTTGCGATGCTTATGTGAAAAGTTTCATCCTGATAAGCTCAAACCCAAATCGGAGAAATGTGTCTTCATAGGATACCCAAAGGAGACAGGTTGGGTACACCTTCTATCACAGATCCGAAGGCAAGACATTCGTTGTTAAGAATGGATCCTTTCTAGAGAAGGAGTTTCTCGAAAGAAGTGAGTGGGAGGAAAGTAGAACTTTATGAGGTAACTATACTGCTCGCTTATTGAAAGTAGTTCATCATGTAAATCTGTTCATGTGACTCCTATTAGTGAGGAAGCTAATGATGATGATCATGTAACTTCAGATCAAGTTACTAGCGAACCTTGTAGTTCAACCAGAGTAAGATCCGCACCAGAGTGGTACGTTAATCCTGTTCTGGAGGTCATGTTACTTGACCATGACGAACCTACGAACTATGAGGAAGCGATGATGAGCCCAGATTCCGCGAAATGGCTTGAGGCCATGAAATCTGAGATGGGATCCATGTATAAGAACAAAGTGTGGACTTTGGTGGACTTGCTCGATGATCGGCAAGCCATAAAAAAATGGATCTTCAAGCGGAAGATGCACCGATAGTAGTGTTACTATCTACAAAGCTAGACTTGTCGAAAGGTTTTGACAAAGTTCAAGCTGTTGACTACGATGAGATTATCTCACCAGAAGCGATGCTTAAGTCTGTGAATCGTAGTTAGCAAATTGCCACATTTTATGAAATCGGCAAATGGATGTCAAAACTACATTCCTTAATGGATTTTTTAAAGAAGAGTTGTATATGATGCAACCAAAAGGTTTTGTCGATCCTAAAGTTGCTAACAAAATGTGCAAGCTCCAAAGAATCCATCTATGGACCGGTGCAAGCATCTCGGAGTTGGAATATACGCTTTGATGAGTTGATCAAAGCATATAGTTTTATACAGACTTGCGGTGAAGCTTCGTATTTACAAGAAAGTGAGTGGGAACACTACAACATTTCGATAAGTATATGTGAATGACATATTGTTGATCAGAAATAATGTAGAATTATTCTGCACAACATAAAGGAGTGTTTGAAAAGAGTTTTTCAAAGAAAGACCTCGGTGAAGCTGCTTACATATCAAGATCTATAGAGATAGATCAAGACGCTTGATAAGTTTATTTTTTCAATGAGTACATACCTTGACAAGATTTTGAAGTAGTTCAAAATGGAACAGTCAAAGAAAGAGTTCTTGCTGTATACAAGGTGTGAAATTGAGTAAGACTCAAAGCCCGACCATCATTTACGTAAGATAGAAAGAGAATGAAAAGTCATTCCCTATGCCTCAGCCATAGGTTCCATAAAGTATGCCATGTCAGGTACCAGATCTATTGTATACCCTACACTAAGTTTGGCAAGGAGTACAATAGTGATGTAAGAGTAGATCAATCGACAAGTTGGTCAAAATTATCCTTAGTGGAATAAGGATATGTTTCTCGATTATGGAGGTGACAAAGGTTCGTCGTAAAAGGTTACTGCCGATGCAAGTTTGACACCGATCCAGATGACTCTAAGTCTCAACTGATACATATTGAAAGTGGGAGCAATTAGCTAGAGTAGCTCCGTGCAGAGCATTGTTGACATAGAAATTTGCAAAATACATACGAATCTGAATATGGCAGACCCCTTGACTAAACTTCTCTCACAAGCAAAACATGATCACACCTTAGTACTCTTTGGGTGTTAATCACATGGCAATGTTAACTAAGATTACTGACTCTAGTAAACCCTTTGAGTGTTGGTCACATGGCTATGTGAACTATGGGTGTTAATCACATGGTGATGTGAACTATTGGTGTTAAATCACATGGCGATGTGAACTAGATTATTGACTCTAGTGCAAGTGGGAGACTAAAGGAAATATGCCCTAGAGGCAATAATAAAGTTATTATTTATTTCCTTATTTCATAATAAATGTTTCTTATTCATGCTAGAATTGTATTAACCAGAAACTTAGTACATGTGTGAATACATAGACAAAACAAAGTGTCCCTAGTATGCCTCTACTTGACTAGCTCTTTTATCAAAGATGGTTATGTTTCCTAACCATAGATATGTGTTGTCATTTGATGAACGGGATCACATCATTAGGAGAATGATGTGATGGACAAGACCCATTCGTTAGCTTAGCATTATGATCGTTGCAGTTCTTCATTGCTACCGCTTTCTTCATGACTTATACATGTTCCTCGTATCTATGAGATTATGCAACTCCTGAATACCGGAGGAACACCTTGTGTGCTATCAAACATCACAACGTGAACTGGGTGATTATAAAGATGCTCTATAGGTGTCTCTCGATGGTGTTTGTTGAGTTGGCATAGATCGAGATTAGGATTTATCACTCTGCATCGGAGAGGTATCTCTGGGCCCTCTCGGTAATGCACATCACTATAAGCCTTGCAAGCATTGTGACTAATGAGTTAGTTGCCGGATGATGCATTATGGAACGAGTAAAGAGACTTGCCGGTAATGAGATTGAACTAGGTATTGAGATACCGACGATCGAATCTCGGGCAAGTAACATACCGATGACAAAGGGAACAACATATGTTGTTATGCGGTTTGACCGATAAAGATCTTCGTAGAATATGTAGGAACCAATATGAGCATCCAGGTTCCGCTATTGGTTATTGACCGGAGATGAGTCTCGGTCATGTCTACATAGTTCTCAAACCCGTAGGGTCCGCACGCTTAAAGTTCTGTGACGATTTGTATTATGAGTTATGTGATTTGATGACCGAAGTTTGTTCGGAGTCCTGGATGAGATTGGGGACATGACGAGTAGTCTCGAAATGGTCGAGACGTAAAGATCAATATATTGGAAGGCTATATTCGGACATCGGAAAAGTTCCGAGTGATTCGGGTATTTTTGGAGTACCGGAGAGTTACGGGAATTCGTATTGGGCCTTAATGGGCCATACGGGAAAGGAGAGAAAGGCCTCAAGGGTGGCCGCGCCCCTTCCCCCATGGACTGGTCCGAATTGGACTAGGGAAAGGGGGCGCCCCTTCCTTCCTTCTCCTTCTCCCTTCCCTTTTTCCTATTCCATGTGGGAGGTGGAATCCTACTAGGACTAGGGAGTCCTAGTAGGGACTCCACATTTTGGGCGCGCCCTATGAGGGCCGGCCTCCTCCTCCCTCCATCCTTTATATACGTGGCCAGGGGGTACCCCATAGACACACAAGTTGATCATTGATCTCTTAGCTGCAGCGTGTGCCCCTCCACCATAATCCACCTCGGTCATATCATCGTAGTGCTTAGGCGAAGCCCTGTGCCGGTAGCTTCATCATCACCATCATCACGCCGTCATGCTGACGAAACTCTCCCTCGACACTCTGCTGGATCGTGAGTTCGTGGGACGTCACCGAGCCAAACGTGTGCAGATCGCGGAGGTGCCGTACTTTCGGTGCTAGGATCGGTCGATCATGAAGACGTATGACTACATCAACCGTGTTGTCATAACACTTCAAGATACGTGTACGCAGGGCACGTGGGACAACACTTCCCTCTCGTTGCTATGCATCACCATGATCTTGCGTGTGCGTAGGAATTTTTTTGAAATTACTATGTTTCCCAACAATAGGCTAACGGGATCCTATCGTGTAACCTAAAGGGAGACGCAAATATTTTTCTTCATTATTTTTACATAGGATTGGCTTTGCATCATAGACAACTCTTAGATTTTGCCGCTAAAGGGAATTTTATCGAGATTGATGCTAATCTTGCCCACAAAATTTTAGAAGGAATTCTGGGGGTTCCACCTCAAAAGAAGGGGTTTTCTTTCACCCCAGAGGGAGTTCTAATGTTGGACAAACTTGGTGATTTGCACAAACATATGGTTGAATTGCAAAAATATAACGAACCCCTCAAACATCTTAATGGTAGTATCAATCACATGAATACCTTGATTACTCTCTGTAATAAGCGATTGGATATTTTAGATCTAAAGATGGTGTATTTTCCTGAAAATTTAGGGAAGCGCAAAGAGCCTCCCGGGTTTGAGAAAGTCCTTACAAAAGTTGCCAAAACTATGAATGAAAATACTTAGATCCTTGCTTTATGCCAAGCTAGGGGCATAAAATGATAGCGCTTGTTGGGAGGCAACCCAATGAATAAAATTTATTTTTTCCTTTTCCTTTCTGTTCTTGAGTGTTTGCACAATTATGCTACTGTTATGATTGTGTTTTTTGTGTTTTAATTAGTGTTTGTGCAAAGCAATGCCTTTAGGATCATGTTGGGTGATTGTTGATTTGATCTTACTGAAAAACAGAGACTTTTGCTCTCACGAAAATAATTCTCATTTTTAACAGAAGCGTGATAAAAATATCAATTCTATTTGCAAAAGATTAATATACAAATTTCTCACGTTGTCCTAATTTTTCAGAATTTTTAGAATTTTAGAAGTATTCGAAATATCCAGATTGCTACATACATCGCTCTGCTTTTTGATGTATTCCATTTTCTTTATGCTGGTGCTTGTTTTGATGATTCTATGGTTTTATTTTTAGAGTTTTTGCCATAGAGAAGTTGGAATACAGTAGATATAATGCAAAAACTAAATATGAATGGGTTTGCAATAGTACTTATAGTAGTGATTTGCTTTCTTATACTAACGGATCTCACGAAGGTTTTGTTGAGTTTTGTGTGATTGAAGTTTTCAAGTTTTGGGTGATGTTACGATGGATGAAGGAATAAGGAGTAAGAAGAGCCTAAGCTTGGGGATGCCCATGGCATCCCAAGCTATTATCCAAAGAGAAGCAAGCAACTAAGCTTGGGGATGCCCGAGTGGCATGCTCTCTTTCTTCTAACGACCATCGGTATTTTACTTGGAACTATATTTTTATTCGTGACATACCATGAGTTTTGCTTGGAGCTTCTTGTATGATATGAGTCTTTGCTTGTTTTGCTTTTTGTTTTAAGTCATGAATCCTTGTTGGACACACCTATTTGAGAGAGCCAAAATTATGCCATGACTTGTTAGAATTGCTCTCTATGCTTCACTTAAATCTTAATGAGCTATGGAATTGCTCTAGTGCTTCACTTATATATTTTTGATCACGGTGTGCTTTTAGTATTTTGAAGAAATGCGCTCATGCTTCACTTAGATTTATTTGAGAGTTAGTAAATTCTTTAAGATTCTGTCTTGCTTCACTTAAATTAATTTGAGAGAAAGAAATATTATGCTCATGATCTTCACTTATATTTGTTTGAGCTTATCAAAAGAAACATTTGAAAATTAGTCCCAAAGTGATAGATATCCAAGAAGGGTATAATAAAAACTTTCATGATGATCATTGGACAACATAAACTTTATTCCTTGTAATAGTTTTGAGATATGATGATGTGATATGTGAGTCATGTTGATGAATAATTATGCTTTAGTAAGAATATTGGTGTTAAGATTTGTGATTCCCTATGCAAGCACGAAAGTCAATAGTTATGCAATGAAATTATATGCTACTTGTGGTGCATTATTCGGTGTTAATTATGCTTAATGCTCGCTTATGATATTTTTTTCGTTTCTTGGTTGGTCGCTTCTCAATCTTTGCTAGCCTTCATTTTGCACTAAGTATGATCAGTACTTGTGCATCCAAAATCCTTTAAACCAGTTTTGCCACATGAGTCCACCATGCCTACCTATATGCGGTATTGTAGCGATCCAACCTCAAACGGTCAAATCTCTGTGTATAAGTGTCATCCCTGGATCGGTAATGCTGACACACACAGTACTTGAAGGATTTATCACAGAGTTTCAATCACACACTTATTACATCGGATAACTCAAAGAGAGTACTTATTACAATAATATGGCTGAAGGCCATCTAAATAAGATAACAACGGAAGCTTCGAAGGTAAATGAGTCCATCAACTCCAACGACATAGCTGAGTGCACGACAACGACCTAGAGCATCTTACTCTTTGTCTAAAAGTCTGCAACATAATACGTTGCAGCCGAAATGGGTCAGCACATGGAATATGCTGGCAAAATAACATTGTAGAGCAATGAACAGGTAACAGATCATTGATCATCGGTAGTGGGTACTTGTTCTTGATTGTCACTTCATTCAAAGCCCGATAATCAACAACCATTCTCAAAGATCCATCGCTCTTCTCAACTAAGAGCACCGGGCTCCCCACGTGATGAACTTGGTCAAATATAACCTTTCTCCAATAACTCCTTAATCTGATTCTTAATTTCCTCCGGATCATTTGCGGAATCGACACGGTCTCTTCAATATTGGTTAGGTGCCACAGCTCTATCAAAAACTCGCCCTCGATCCGGTGGCATGCCCGTAGTTCCTCCGGAAATACATCGGGTAATCCTTCACAACAGCACTTCTTCCCGAACAACTCCGAGAGAGAATTCACTTGGGTCCTCCTTGGCATGTCTGGATACATACTTGATCCTCTTTCCCTCGGTGGTGGTGAGTAAAATTGACTTACTAGCGATCGATGTTTCCTCCAGACTTTGATAACCAATCCATGCCTAATATTATATCCAATCCTTGTGACTCCAAAATTATTAGGTCTGAGGGGAAAACATGGCTACCAATGGTTAGGGGTAACCGATCACACCATCGGCTGGTCATATACTCTACTCCTGGCGAGCTTACTAACATGGGTGACCTAAGGGCTAAGAGCATCTCCAGCCGTTCGACCCCCCAGGGCGCCGAAAAAGAGCGGCCTGGGGGCGAGCCAGCGCTAGATCGCCCCCTGGGGCTCGGTTTGCTCCCAGTCACGCCCTCGCGGTCACCGTGGGTTCGGCGAAGTTCGTTCCAATTATTTTGCAAACTCGGCGAAGTTCGGCCAATTTTCGACGAAATTTGTACAAAAACTTAAAAACATGCATGAACTAACTTAAAAACAAACTAATAAAAGCCTAAGCCGCTCCTGCCACCATCGCCGTCGCCGCTGCCGCCGTCTACATGCCGAGAAGCGTGTAGAAGCGGGTGTAGTCGCCGCCGCTGTCATCGTCGTCGTCGTCTTCGTTGCCGCGCGCCTCACCTGCGTGCCTGCTGCATCCCTCGCTGGGGTTGACGGCAGCGGTTGAAGGCCCAGCCTCGCCCTCGCCGTCGCTGTCGATGATGATAACGCCGCCCTCCTCGGTGACACGGCGACGCTCCTCGGGGCGGCTACGGGCCTGAGTCTCCAGGTACGCCCGACGCTGGCGGCGCACCTGCTCGTGGACGTAGTCCTCCTTCGCCCATTTGAGGGCGGACTCGTCGTCGAGGGTCACCATGCCGGCGTGCTCACGGCTTCACGGGGAGCATGCCTGCTCGGGCTTCCGGCCGGACCAGGCGGAGGGAGCACTCGTCGGTGAAGTCGCAGGCGAGGGCTCGTTGATGACCAGGGCGCGCCACGAGCACGACGCCCGAAAGCAGGTGTCTCCCTCCCGGCTCGGGCTTGACGGGGCGGAGGGCCGGTGAGCCGGAGCCCGACGACGAGGACGACCCCGACTCCATTCGCCGTGGCATCCAGGAACTGCCGCACCGAGGAGAGAAGGAGGGCCGCATCGGGTACTCTAGCCACGGCACATTGCCGGTCTCGATGTGGTCGAGGACGGCGCCGAAAAGTGTGCCGGGACTCCCACCACTCACGCCGTCCTTCGGAGTTGTGGCGGCCGCGGGGGATGATGCCGTTGACGGAGGCGATCTGCTCCTAGCGGCGGCGCTGGAAGTACATCGTCCACAGCATTTCTTTGTCGGGCGCGTACCTCGGCTCGTTCCGCTGCTCCTCCGTCAACGTGGAGCGGATGCGGGCGATCTTCGCCCGCCGTGCCGCCCCTTCGGCCACCGGCGACACCGGGACGCCGTCGGCGCTCAGTCTCCACGAGCCAGGCATGCGCATGACGGGGTGCCGGTACTCGCCTCGCATGGAAAAGCGCATACGGGCTCCGGAGGTGTCGGCGCCGAAGCCGTTGCCGCGCTGCCGTCGCCGGTATCTCTCCGCCATGGTTTTGCTCGTCCGGGGCGGAGTGGTGGGAGCTTCGTCGGCGGGAAAAGGCTTTTCACTTCGTGTAGAGGGGAGGTATGGCGCCACCGCGGAGGGGCGCCTTTTTATAGCCGAAGCGGAGTGGCCGTGGGGCGGCATGCAGACAGACGCGTGGCGCATGCGGGCGGGACACGCGTCGGCGGCGTCTTCACTGCGCCACCCGTGAAGCATCAATGGAGATGACTGCTCGGCAGTATGGCAGCCTTCGCATTAATTCCCTGAGAACCGAGGCGGCGAGGGTCGGCGAAGCGCTCTCGGCCGAAGTCCGCGGGCAGGCGGCTGTTTTCGCGCCAAAACACTCGCCTGGCGCCCCGGGCGCTTCGCTGCCGTCGGGTTCGACCTGGTCCGCAAGCGCTGATTTCGCGCCGTGGCATAAAAACGGCACACTGGGGCGCGATCGGGCCGCTTTTTCGGGTGCCGACTGATGACCCACAAGTATAGGGGATCTATCGTAGTCCTTTCGATAAGTAAGAGTGTCGAACCCAACGAGGAGCGGAAGGAAAAGATAAGCGGTTTTCAGCAAGGTATTCTCTCGTAAGTCTTTGAAATAAGTGGTAACAGATAGTTTTGTGATAAGATAATTTGTAACAAGCAACAAGTAACAAAAAGTAAATAAAGTGCAGCAAGGTGGCCCAATCCTTTTTTGTAGCAAAGGACAAGCACGGAAAAACTCTTATATAAGGAAAAAGCGCTCCGAGGACACATGGGAATATCTTCAAGCTAGTTTTCATCACGTTCATATGATTCGCGTTCGCATACTTTGATAATTTGATATGTGGGTGGATCGGTGCTTGGGTGCTGTTCTTACTTGAACAAGCATCCCACTTATGATTAACCTCTATTGCAAGCATCATAGCTACAACAAAAGTATTAAGGTAAACCTAACCATAGCATGAAACATATGGATCCAAATCAGCCCCTTACGAAGGAACGCATAAACTAGGGTTTAAGCTTACGTCACTCTAGCAACCCATCATCTACTTATTACTTCCCAATGCCTTCCTCTAGGCCCAAATAATGGTGAAGTGTTATGTAGTCGACGTTCACATAACACCACTAGAGGCTAGAACAACATACATCTCATCAAAATATCGAACGAATACCAAATTCACATGACTACTAATAGCAAGACTTCTCCTATGTCCTCAGGAACAAACGTAACTACTCACAAAGCATATTCCTGTTCATAATCAGAGGGGTAATAATATGCATAAGGGATCTGAACATATGATCTTCCACCAAAGAAACCAACTAGCATCAACTACAAGGAGTAAGCAACACTACTAGCAACCTACTAGCACCAATCCCGGACTTGGAGACAAGAATTGGATACAAGAGATGAACTAGGGTTTTGAGATGAGATGGTCTTTGGTGAAGATGTTGATGGAGATTGCCCTCTCTCGATGAGAGGAGGCGTTGGTGATAGCGATGGTGATGATTTCCCCCCTCCGGAGAAGTGTCCCGGCGAGAACAGCTCTACCAAAGTCCTAGATTGGTTCTACCAAGGTTCCGCCTCCTCGTGGCGGTGAGTCTCAAATCACGAAAGGTTGCTTATGATTTTTCCTCATCGAAGACCTCATATAGCAGAAGATGGCCATCGGAGAGCCGGGAGGCCCACGAGGTAGGGGCGCGCCCGGGGGGTAGGGCGCGCCCCACCCTCGTGGATAGGTGGGCCCTCCTGGTGGACTTCTTAGCTCAATATTTTTTATTATTTACAAAATGACTTGAAGTGGAGTTTCAGGACTTTTGGAGTTGTGAGAATAGGTCTCTAATATTTGCTCCTTTTCTAGCCGAATTCCGGTGTAGGCATTCTCCTCCTTATGTAAACCTTGTAAAATAAGAGAGAATAGGCATAAGTATTGTGACATAACGTACTAATAATAGCCCATAATGCAATAAATATCGATATAAAAGCATGATGCAAAATGGACGTATCAACTCCCCCAAGCTTAGACCTCGCTTGTCCTCAAGCGGAAGCCGATAACGATAAATATGTCCCCATGTTTAGAGGTAGAGGTGTCGATAAAAAATAAAATACGGACATGAAGGCATCATGATTATTCTTATAACAACAACATATATGAATATTGTCATATGATTTCTTATGCTCAAGTAATAATCTATTCACAATGCAAAAGTACGAATCATAAACTTTATTGAGAACCAACAAACTATAATCCCAGTCATTGAAGCAATTGCAATTTATCATAACATCAAAAAGAGTCTATGTTAGAGCTCAATAGCAAGTCCACATACTCAACTATCATTTAGTCTTTCATAATTGCTAACACTCACGCGATACTTGTGGTTACGGAGTTTTAATCGGACACGAGAGAAAGATAGGGGCTTATAGTTTCGCCTCCCAACCTTTTACCTCAAGGGTAATGTCAACAATAATAACTCATGCTCCCCTACATCCAATTAGATATATCTATCAGGATCTTTCCAACATACTGTGCTTGGGAAAGGTGAAGATCACCATGACTCTTGCATAAGGTAGGAGATAATAAATAAAAGATAGGCCCTTCGCAGAGGGAAGCAGAGGTTGCCATGCGCTTTTATGTTTGGATGCACAAAATCTTAATGCTTGAAAGAACGTCACTTTATATTGCCCCTTGTGATATGAAACTTTATTATGCGATCGTCGCTTTTATTTCTTCCACATCACAATATTGTATAAAGCTTATTTCCTCCACACCAATCAATCATACATATTTAGAGAGCAATTTTATTGCTTTGCACCGATGACAACTTACTTGAAGGATCTTACTCAATCCATAGGTAGGTAAGGGTATTGGACTCTCATGGCAAAACTGGTTTAAGGGTTTTTGGAAGCACAAGTAGTATCTCTACTTGGTGCCGAGAAATTTGGCTAACATGAGGGGAAAAGGCAAACTCAACATGTTGGATGATCCATGACAACATACTTTATCTCAGATATAAGAAAACATAACTCATTACGTTGTCTTCCTTGTCCAACATCAACTCTTTTCATGTCATATTTTAATGAAGTGCTCCCAATCATAAAAAGATGTCAATGATAATATATTTATATGTGAGACCTCTCTTTCCTTATTACTTCCTATTAATTGCAACGATGACCAAAGCTATATACGCCAACTCCCAACAACTTTTAATCATCATACTCTTTTCTATGTGAAGTCATTACTCTCAATAAGATCAATATGAACTCTTTGTTTCTTTTTGTTCTTTTCTCTTTTCTTTTATTCACTCAAGATCATGGCAAAATAATCAAGACCTTGACTCAACACTAATCTTTATTATATATAGCTCACGGACTCGATTACATAGAGAGATCATAAAGCAACACTCAAAACTAGATCATGCCATAAACTTTATTCTACTAGATCAAGATACTACTAATAGGATCGAACTAAGAAAAAACGGTAAAGATAGGAGATGTGATTGTGATATGATACCAGGGCACCTCCCCCAAGCTTGGTAGTTGCCAAGGGGAGTGCCCATACCCATGTGATTATGTCTCCTTTTATGGTGAAGAAGGTGGAGGTGTTGTCGATGATGTGGGCTTGTCGTCCATCTTCCAAGGCATAGGCTCACCATCATAGAAGGATGATCGAGTCTCCGGGATCCTCAAATCTGCAGCCAAACTCATCCTTTTGAATCTATATTCATACTCACAGTTTTGGTTTTGCAGGTCATAGATTTGGACTTGAAGGTGCTCGATCTTCTCATGAAGCTTGAAGATGGCCTCCCCGATGTTGTCGGCATCTAACTTGTGGTTGCTAGTGAACTCCGCGATCATCATGTGGTTGGAGTTGAGTCCACGTTCCACCATCCCGACACTTGAAAACTTGCTGCTCCTTTGCTTGAGCCTAGTCTCCACGCTTCGGTCCCCTTGGGTCCCTCTTCATCAGCGGATGTGCGACAACCCATCACGCAACTCAATGGTTTGAGGGTGTCGCAGCACCTCCATGAGGTAAGGTTGATGACCTTCTCGAAGAACTTGTCCTTGGAGGCACTTGGGGCGTCATGATAATCTAGATCTGTCGGAAAAACAGCTCAAAACAAGAAGAGGATAATTGCATGATACGAGTCAAAACCTTCGGGAGAATATATAATAAATTTTTACTGAGCCACAATACGTATCGTGCAAGAAAAGCGAGTTCAGGAAGGCACACGAGGTGCCCACGAGGTAGGGGGCGTGCCCAGGGGGGTAGGGCGCGCCCTCCACCCTCGTGGGGCCCTCGTGTCCTTCCCGGACTGCTACTTATTTTTCTATTTTTCTAAATATTCCAAACGGAGAAATATTGCCTTAAAAACTGTTTTGGAGTCGGTTTACTTACCGTACCACATACCTATTCCTTTTCGAATGCGAAAGCGTTCGGAAAGTGTCCCTTATGTATTCCTCGGGGGTTACGGTTTCAATAACATTGGTTTCCACATTTATGGGATTACACGAGATATAATGTTTGATTCTTTGACCGTTTACCACCTTGATTTGTGCCTTGAAGTTGTTGATTTTTATGGCACTTGCCGAACGATAGACCTCCTCGATAACGTAGGGGCCTTCCCATTTAGAGAGAAGTTTTCCTGCAAAAAATCTTAAACGAGAGTTGTATAACAATACATAATCACCTACATTAAACTCACGCTTTTGTATCCTTTTATCATGCCATCTTTTAACCTTTTCTTTAAACAACTTGGCATTTTCATAAGCTTGGGTTCTCCATTCATCAAGTGAGCTAATATCAAATAACCTCTTCTCACCAGCAAGTTTGAAATCATATTTGAGCTCTTTAATAGCCCAATATGCCTTATGTTCTAGTTAGAGAGGTAAGTGACATGCTTTCCCATAAACCATTTTATACGGAGACATACCCATATGATTTTTATATGCAGTTCTATAGGCCCATAATGCATCATCAAGTTTCTTGGACCAATTCTTTCTAGACCTATTAACCGACTTTTGCAAAATTAATTTGAGTTCTCTGTTAGTCAATTCTACTTGACCACTAGACTGTGGGTGATAAGGAGATGCAATTCTATGATTAACATCATATTTAGCAAGCATTTTATGGAAAGCACCATGAATAAAATGTGAACCACCATCAGTCATTAAATATCTAGGACTCCAAACCTCGGAAAAATAACTTCCTTAAGCATTTTAATAGAAGTGTTATGATCAGCACTACTAGTTGGAATAGCTTCTACCCACTTAGTAACATAATCAACAACAACTAAAATATGTGTATATCCATTAGAGGCGAGGAAAAGGTCCCATATAATCAAAGCCCCAAACATCAAATGGTTCAATAACAAGTGAATAATTCATGGGCATTTCTCGACGTCTACTAATATTACCAATTCTTTGACATTCATCACAAGATAAGACAAACTTACGGGCATCCTTGAAGAGAGTAGGCCAATAAAAACCGGATTGCAATACCTTATGTGCAGTTCTATCTCCAGCGTGGTGTCCTCCATAAGCTTCAGAGTGACACTTGCGTAGGATGCATTCTGTTCATGCTCGGGTACACAATGTCTAATAACACCATCTACTCCTTCTTTATAAAGATGTGGGTCATCCCAAAAGTAATGTCTCAAATCATAGAAAAACTTTTTCTTTTGCTTTGGTATGTGAAACTAGGTGGTATGAATTTAGCAACAATGTAATTAGCATAATCGGCATACCATGGAGTACTACGAGAAGTACTTATAACATTTAATTGTTCATCGGAAAGCTATCATCAATAGGTAGTGGGTCATCAAGAACATTTTCTAACCTAGACAAGTTATGCGCATAGCAGGGTTCTCAACTCCCTTTCTATCAAAAATATGCAAATCAAATTCTTGTAGCAAGAAAACCCATCTAATAAGTCTAGGTTTAGCATCTTTCTTTTCCATCGGATATTTAATAGCGGCATGATCGGTGTGAATAGTTACTTTAGAATCAACAATATAAGGTACGAACTTATCACAAGCAAATACAACTGCTAAGAATTCTTTTTCAGTAGTAGCATAATTTCTTTGAGCATTGTCTAGAGTTTTACTAGCATAATGGATAACATTTAATTTCTTATCAACTCTTTGCCCTAGAACATCACCTACAACATAATCACTAGCATCACACATAATTTCAAAGGTAAATTCCAATCGGTGGCTGAGCGATAGGTGCGAGATCAATGCTTTCTTAAGTATTTCAAATACTTCTACACAATCATCATCAAAGACAAATGGTATATCTTTTTGTAATAAATTAGTCGAGGCCGTAGAAATTTTTGAGAAGTCCTTAATGAACCTCCTATAAAATCCAAGGCGTGACCAAGGAAACTTCTTATACCTTTGATGTCCTTGGGACCGCGAGATCTTTTCAATGGCATCAACCTTGGCTTTATCAACTTCAATACCTCTTTCGTAAACTTTATGCCCCAAGACAATACCTTCATTAACCATGAAGTGACACTTTTCCCAATTCAAGACAAGATTAGTTTCTTTACATCTACGCAAGAAACTTCGATCAAGATTGCTCAAGCAATCATCAAAAGAAGATCCATAGGCGGAAAAGTCGTCCATGAAAACCTCACAAATCTTTTCACAAAAGTCAGAGAAATATAGCCATCATGCATCTTTGAAAGGTAGCAGGTGTATTACATAAACCAAAAGGCATACGTCTATAAGCAAAAGTACCAAAAGGGCATGCAAAAGTAGTCTTTGATTGATCTTTAGCCGACACAGGTATTTGAGAGAGAATCCAGAATAACCATCTAGAAAGCAATAGTGTGTATGTTTTGCATAATCTTTCTAGCATTTGATCGATAAAAGGTAAGGGCAATGATCCTTTTTAGTAGCCTTATTTAGTTTTGCGAAATCAATTACCATCCTATAACCTGTAATAATTCTTTGTGGAATCAATTCATCTTTATCATTAGGAACAACGGTAATACCTCCTTCTTAGGGACACAATGAACAGGACTTACCCTTTGACTATCGACAATGGGATAAATTATACCTGCCTCGGAAGCTTTAATATTTCTTTTCTTACCACTTCTTTCATTTTAGGATTAGGGCGTCGTTGAGGATCACGAACTGGTTTGGCATCTTCTTCCAAATTTATTTTATGTTGACATAGAGTGGGACTAATGCCCTTAAGATCATCAAGAGTATATCCAATAGCGACACGGTGCTTCTTCGTAATTTCCAATAATCTTTCTTCTTCATGTTACGAAAGGTTAGCACTAATAATAACAGGATATATCTTCTTTTCATCAAGATAAGCATATTTAAGATTATCGAAGCAACGGTTTAAGCTCAAACACGGGATCGCCCTTGGGTGGAGGAGGATCCCCTAGGATTTCAACGAGCCAAATTGTGTTTGAGAATAGGTTCTTGTTTTAAGAATAGTTCATATATTTCACTTATTTAATTCATAAACATTTCATTCTCTTGGT
This sequence comes from Aegilops bicornis, assembly GCA_021605145.1. NCBI lineage: Eukaryota > Viridiplantae > Streptophyta > Magnoliopsida > Poales > Poaceae > Aegilops > Aegilops bicornis. Next base: position 209,519,265 of record CM038670.1, on the reverse strand, counting down.
CTAGCAAATATTGTTATAAAGGACGATGAACGTCAATAGAAGCTAGACCAATAATTTAATCCTTACTAGGTAATTCTTCTTCACGATGTTGTTTACTAAATTTAGAGAAATTAAACTCATGAATCATATCATCCAAGCCAATAGTAACAACATTCTTTTCGGTCTATCTTAGCATTAACAAAAGATTCAAGAAGGGTCTACCAAATATAATGGGACAAAAGCTATCTTGTGGGGAACCAAGAACAAGGAAATCGATGGGATATTTAGTTTTCCCACACAAGACTTCAACATCTCTAACAATTCCCATTCTTGATATAGTATCTCTATTGGCAAGTTTAATTGTGACATCAATATCTTCTAACTCAAAGAGGTGCAATTTCATGCTTAATTTCTTCATATAAGGTAATAGGTATAACACTAGCACTAGCACCCATATCACATAAGCCATGATAACAATGATCTCCTATTTTAACAGAAATAACAGGCACGCTTACCACAGGTCTATGTTTATCTTTAGCACAAGGTTTGGTGATTCTAGCGGTTTCATCGCAGAATTGAATAACATGCCCATCAATATTATCAGCCAAGAGATCTTTAACAATAGCAACATTAGGTTCAACTTTAACTTGCTCAGGGGGTGTATAAGTTCTAATATTGCTTTACGAACCTGATTGAAGCTTTAGCATGATCCTTTATTCTAACAGGAAAGGTGGTTTCTCAACATAAGAAGTAGGAACAACAGGATCATTATAAGTGACAGTCCTTTCTTCAACTTTAATAGGTGCAGCTACTTTTACTTCTATGGGAGGATGATATTTAAACCACTTCTCCTTGGGGAGATCAACAAAAGTAGCAAAAGATTCACAGAAGGAAGCTACTATCTCAGAGTCAAGTCCATATTTAGTGCTAAACTTACGGAAAATATCGGTATCCATAAAAGATTTAACACAATCAAGCTTAGGTGTCATACCTGACTCCTTACCTTCGTCGAGATCCCAATCTTGAGGTTGCGTTTAATTCTATCCAATAAATTCCATTTGAATGCAATAGTCTTCATCATAAAAGAGCCAAAGACAAGAAGTATCAAGCATGGTTTGATTATTATGAGAAAGCCGAGCATAAAAACTTTGAATAATTATTTCTCCTGGGAGCTCATGATTGGGGCATGAATATAACATTGATTTAAGCCTCCCCCAAGCTTGAGTGATGCTTTCTCCTTCGCGAGGCCAAAAATTATGTATATAATTGTGATCACGATGAACAAGATGCATAGGATAACACTTTTGATGAAATTCCAATTTCATTCGTTTATAGTTCCATGATCCCGTATCATCACATAGCCTATACCATGTTGATGCATCTCCCTTAAAAGATAAATGGAAGACCTTCTTCTTAACAACATCATCGGGTATACCTGCAAGCTTAAATAATCCACAAACTTCATCCACATAGAGTAGATGTTCATCATGATGCTTTGTTCCATCTCCTGTAAAAGCATTAGCTAGCAGTTTTTCCATCATACCCGAAGGAACTTCAAAAGGAATATTTTCATTTTAGTAGGTTCAATAGGTTGAGGAGCAACTCTTTGCTCTCTTGGTCAGTGAAGATACCCTAACGAGCCCCTCGGAGGATTACTTTCCATAGTAACAAGTGACGATGAAATTTCAGCACACTATATACATTTTCCTTACCAAATTCCACCTACCAAAGGCGCTTCACTCCCCGGCAACGACGCCGTAAAAGAGTCTTGATGACCCACAAGTATAGGGGATCTATCTTAGTCCTTCGAAAGTAAGAGTGTCGAACCCAACGAGGCTGAGAAGGAAATGATAAGCGGTTTTCAGCAAGGTATTCTCTCGCAAATCTTTGAAATAAGTGGTAACAGATAGTTTTGTGATAAGATAATTTGTAACGAGCAACAAGTAACAAAAGTAAATAAAGTGCAGCAAGGTGTCCCAATCCTTTTTGTAGCAAAGGACAAGCCTGGACAAACTCTTATATAAGGAAAAGTGCTCAGGGGACACATGGGAATATCGTCAAGCTAGTTTTCATCACGTTCATATGATTCGCGTTTGGTACTTTGATAATTTGATATGTGGGTGGACCGGTGCTTGGGTGCTGTTCTTACTTGAACAAGCATCCCACTTATGATTAACCTCTATTGCAAGCATCCGCAACTACAACAAAAGTATTAAGGTAAACCTAACCATAGCATGAAACATATGGATCCAAATCAGACCCTTACAAACAGCGCATAAACTAGGGTTTAAGCTTACGTCACTCTAGCAACCCATCATCTACTTATTACTTCCCAATGCCTTCCTCTAGGCCCAAATAATGGTGAAGTGTTATGTAGTCGACGTTCACATAACACCACTAGAGGCTAGACAACATACATCTCATCAAAATATCGAGCGAATACCAAATTCACATGACTACTAATAGCAAGACTTCTCCCATGTCCTCAGGAACAAACGTAACTACTCACAAAGCATATTCATGTTCATAATCAGAGGGGTAATAATATGCATAAGGGATCTGAACATATGATCTTCCCCCAAAGAAACCAACTAGCATCAACTACAAGGAGTAAGCAACACTACTAGCAACCTACTAGCACCAATCCCGGACTTGGAGACAAGAATTGGATACAAGAGATGAACTAGGGTTTTGAGATGAGATGGTGCTGGTGAAGATGTTGATGGAGATTGCCCTCTCCCGATGAGATGAGCGTTGGTGATGACGATGGTGATGATTTCCCCCTCGGGAGGTCAAAGTGAATGACCGCCAGAGCCCTAGATTGGTTCCGCTAAGGTTCCGCCTCGTGGCGGCGTGAGTCTCGTCCCGAAAGGTTGCTTATGATTTTTCCTCATCAAAAGACCTCATATAGCAGAAGATGGCCATCGGAGAGCCAGCAGGGGGCCCACGAAGTAGGGGGGCGCGCCCAGGGGGGTAGGGCGCGCCCCCACCCTCGTGGATAGGTGCCCCCCCCCTCTGGTGGACTTCTTCCGCTCAATATTTTTTATTATTTCCAAAAATGACGTTCGTGGAGTTTCAGGACTTTTGGAGTTGTGTAGAATAGGTCTCTAATATTTGCTCCTTTTCCGCCTGTAATTCCAATTCTTGGCATTCTCCTCCTTATGTAAACCTTGTAAAATAAGAGAGAATAGGCATAAGTATTGTGACATAACGTGTACTAACAGCCCATAATGCAATAAATATCGATATAAAAGCATGATGCAAAATGGGCGTATCCTTTGGCGCAAAAAAAATACGCTTTGGGGAGGCCGTTAAAGAAGCGGCTGGAGATGCTCTAAGGTTGGCAGCTTCAACTTATCCACAAATCCCCTTGATATGTATGAATGCGATGCACCAGCGTCAAAAAGAACAAGAGCGGTAAATGACTTAATCAAAAACTTACTGATCACTGCGTCAGGCTATTCTTCAACCTCCTGCACGCTGATGTGGTTCACCTGTCCTTTGGTGAAAGGGTTGGGCTTCTTCCCAGAGCTTCCGTTGTCGTTTCCATTCTTTGCTTCAGGACATTCGGTGGCGTAGTGTCCAGTCTCTCCTTGGATCCTTGAGTTGCTTAAGATTTCTAGGATCACAACCAAAATGCAAATAAAATATGATATGCATATGACGACCTATGTATAACATCCAAATTGAAAATTGGGATGTTATAAACCTACCCCCGTTAAGATGAATCTCGCCCTCGAGTTTCGGGTTGGCTAGAAAATAGGTGAGGGTGGTCTTTCCGTAGGTCTTCCTCTCTTTCCAAGGTGGCTTCATCCTCGGTATGGTGGCTCCTCTAAACTTTGCAAATTTTGATAACCTTGCTGCGAGTAACCCGGCTGGCAAACTCAAGTATCTTGACTGGTTTCTCCTCGTAGGGTCAGATCACTCTCCAACTGAATTGCTTCCAGGGGCACTGTATCTCTTAGAGGAATATCGGCCATCTCATCATGGCACTTCTTCAACTAGGAAACGTGAAACACATCGTGAACTCCTGATAATCCTTCGGGTAACTCCAACTTGTAGGCAACTCCTCCCATACGCTCCAAAACTCGATATGGTCCTACAAATCTCGGGTCTTCAAAGCGTTTAACTCCTCGCAGTGGTGACACACGAAGATATGCTCGGTCTCCAATCTCATAGACTACCTCCTTGCGTTTGGTGTCGGCATAACTTTTCTGTCTAGACTGAGTTACCTTTAGTCTATCTCGAATCAACTCAACCTTCTCTTTAGACTCCTCGATCAAATATGGTCCAAATAACTGAGGGTCTCCAACTTCATCCCACATTAACGGTGTCCTGCACCTTCTCCCATACAAAGTTTCAAAAGGTGCCATCTTCAAACTAGCCTGATAATTGTTGTTATATGATAAATGTGCGTACGACAAATTGTCATCCCAACTATATCCATAATCTAGCGCACAAGCTCTCAACATGTCCTCCAGAATCTGATTGACTCTCTCAGTCTGTCCATGCATCTCGTCTGCATGGATGAAAGGTTGCATCTTGAACTCTAGCCTGGTACCCAAAGTCTGGTGCAGCTGATTCCAAAACTTTGAGGTAAACTGTGTCCCTCTATCTGATACGATGGTCCTCGGAACTCCATGCAGACATACGATCCTGGTCATATATATCTTGGCCAATTTCGCACTTGTATAGGTGGTTTTCACTGGGATAAAGTGAGCTACCTTGGTCAAGCGATCAACTACTACCCAGATAGAATCATATCCCGATCGGGTCCTGGGCAATCCGGTGATAAAGTCCATGCCAAGTTTATCCCACTTCCATTCGGTATCGGCATAGGCGGTAGTAATCCTGCTGGCTTCTGATGTTCTGCCTTCACTCTCTGACATACATCACATACTGCTACATACTCGGCAATATCCTTCTTCATACCTGTGCGCCAGAAACGTTACTTCAAATCCAAATACATCTTGGTGTTTCCGGGGTGAATCGAATATGGCGAGTCATGGGCTTCCTGAAGTATTAACTACCTGATCTCCGCATTATTAGGCACATAAATACGATCCTCAAACCATTAAGTCTCATGCTCATCCTCACGAAAACCCTTGGCTTTTCCTTTGCTCATCTTCTCCTTTATCTCAGCAATTTTCTTGTCATCCTTCTCAGCTTCTCGAATCCTTCCCAGTAATGTATACCGAACTTCCATTGCTACAACAAAACCTCTTGGAACTATCTTCAAACGAAGTTCCTTGAGATCGTCGGCTAACTCCTGCGGTAATCCTCCGCTTACGAAGGTATTGACATAGCTTTTGCGGCTCAAAGCGTCTGCTACGACATTGGCCTTTCCTGGATGATAATGCACCTTCATATCATAATCCTTTATTAACTCCAACCATCTCCTCTGCCTGAGATTCAGCTCCTTCTGTGTGAAAATGTACTTCAAACTCTTATGATCCGTGTACATATCACATATATTTCCAATCAGAAAATGTCTCCAGGTCTTGAGCGCATGCACTGCGGCTGCTAACTCCACATCATGCGTGGCATAATTCAACTCTAGAGGTCGTAGTTGACGTGAAGCATATGAAACTACTCTTCCTTCCTGCATAAGTACACCTCCAAGTCCTGAGCGAGAAGCGTCGCAATACACTTGGAAATCCTTACGTATATCTAGGAGAATCAGCACTGGGCTGCAACCAAACGTTTCTTCAACTCTTGAAAACTGGCTTCACAATCTTCGGTCCATTTAAACTTAGTGTCCTTCTTCAACAACTCCGTCACGGGTTTCGCAATATTGGAAAAAATCTCAATGAACCTCCTGTAATATCTCGCGAGTCCCAGAAAACTATGGATCTCTCCTACTGAGGTGGGTGCCAACCACTCAGTGACAGACCGAACCTTGGTAGGGTCTATTGCTATACCTTCTCCAGATATAACATGTCCAAGAAAACCAACTTCCTTCAACCAAAACTCATACTTTCTAAACTTGGCATACAACTGATGTTCCCTGAGCTTCTCGAGAACTAAGCGCAAGTGTTCCTTGTGTTCCTCTTCATTCTTCAAGTATACCAAAATATCATCGATGAATACCACAACAAACTTGTCTAAAAAATCCATGAATACCTTGTTCATCATGCTCATGAAATAGGCAGGGGCATTAGTCAATCCAAAAGACATGACCGTGTACTCATATAGCTCGTACCTTGTGGTAAAAGCTGTCTTAGGTATATCCTGTTCTCGGATCTTCAACTGGTGGTATCCTGATCGAAGATCTATCTTCGAAAATACTTTAGCTCCTTGCAACTGGTCAAACAGATCATTGATCATCGGTAGTGGGTACTTGTTCTTGATCGTCACTTCATTCAAAGCCCGATAATCAACAACCATTCTCAAAGATCCATCCTTCTTCTCAACTAAGAGCACTGGGGCTCCCCATGGTGATGAACTTGGTCGAGTATAACCTTTCTCCAATAACTCCTTAATCTGATTCTTAATTTCCTCCAGATCATTTGCGGGCATCCGATACGGTCTCTTCGATATTGGTCTGGTGCCTAGCAACAGCTCCATCAAAAACTCTATGTCTCGATCTGGCGGCATGCCCGTAGTTCCTCTAGAAATACATCCGGGTAATCCTTCGAATAGGCACTTCTTCTGAACAACTCGAGAGAGAATTCACTTGGGTCCTCCTTGGCGCATGTCTGGATACATACTTGATCCTCTTTCCCTCTGGGGTGGTGAGTAAAATGGACTTACTAGCACAGTCGATGTTTCCTCCGTACTTTGATAACCAATCCATGGCTAATATTATATCCAATCCTTGTGACTCCAAAATTATTAGGTCTGAGGGGAAAATGTGGCTACCAATGGTTAGGGGTAACCGATCACACCATCGGCTGGCCATATACTCTGCTCCTGGCGAGCTTACTAACATGGGTGAGCTAAGGGCTAAGGTTGGCATCTTAAACTTATCCACAAATCCCCTTGATATGTATGAATGTGATGCACCAGTGTCAAAAAGAACGAGAGCGGTAAATGACTTAATCAAAAACTTACCGATCACTGCGTCAGGCTGTTCTTCAACCTCCTCCACCTTGATGTGGTTCACCTGTCCTCTGGTGAAAGGGTTGGGCTTCTTCCTACAGCTTCCGTTGCCGTTTCCATTCTTCGCTTCAGGACATTCGGTGGCGTAGTGTACAGTCTTCCCGCACTTGAAACAAGTAATGTTACTTAGATCCTTCCTAGCGGGTGTTCTTTGGGTTGGAGCAGTTACATCGTCTGCTTCCTCCATTCCCATTCCCATTCTTGGGGCCACTATGGTTATGCGAACTCCCTCCATTATGAGTGTGGCCTTCATGGTTATGAGTGTGTCCTCCCGAGTTCGGGGTAAAACGAGGCTTCGGCTCAGCTCCAGAATTATACTTCCCCTGTCCATAATTCCTTTTGCGGCTCTCTATCTTTTGCTGCTTGCCTTCGATCATAAGAGCCCTATCTACCAACTCCTGGTAGTTAGTGAATGTTGCCACCATCAACTGCATACTCAGCTCATCATTCAGCCCTTCCATAAACTTCTCCTGCTTCGCGGTATCCGTGGCCACATCATCTGGGGCATAGCGAGCTAACTTACTAAACTCATCCACATACTGCCCCACAGTACGGTTTCCCTGGCGTAAGTTGCGAAACTCACGCTTCTTCATACTCATTGCTCTAGATGAAACATGAGCTGTGCGGAAAGCTTGCTGAAACTGATCCCAAGTGACATTGGCTATGGGAAAAGTGGCTGTGTAATTCTCCCACCATGAGGCTGCGGGTCCATCCAATTGGTGTGCGGCAAAGTGCACCTTCTCAACATCTGTGCAACCTGCGGTGGTCAGCTCCCTTCCAATCCTGCGGAGCCAGTCATCACCAACTATCGGCTCGGTGCTACTGGAAAACACCGGCGGATTCAACCTCAGAAAACGTGCTAAGTTGTCAACTGGAGGTGGTGGTGGTGGGTTGTTGTTGTTGTTGTTGTTGTTGTTGTTGTTGTTGTTGTTGTTGTTGTTGCCTTGGTTCTGAACTAGTAGCTGCATCAAGGCATTCTGCTGTTGGATCAACTGAGTGAGCTCCGGTGGAAAGACAAATCCGGTGTCACGTCTCGGAGGCATCTGACGGGTTTTAGAGGGGAGAGATTAGAATAGAGTGAGGTCTAGGAGAAATCCCTACCCATATGCACATGAGACAAACACATTCATATCACATCACTCAATTCAAACAAGGGCATACAATCGATCTAGCTACCATTACTAAATACTCAGACTATTACTATATACATGGGGGAATACTACTGATAATATGGTGGTCGACTAGAAATTTTGATTGGAAGAAGACTCCGTGATATCTGCTCCAGCTTCATCTTCATAATCATCATTACTGTCGGGGTCGGAGTCGGTGTCGTCGATGATGATGTAGTCTTCGGGATGGTTGTCCTCTCCTGGCGCGGGATCTCCCATGAAAATTCCTAGCTTCTTCTTCAGGTATTCATTCTTCTCCAGTAGTACTGCAATTTCCTCTTCATATCCATCGCATGTAGACTTGAGTTCCTCTTCTAGCTCCATGTTCCTGGTCATCACCTTCTTCAGGTCTATCATCTTTGGCCTTTGCTCCTGGTTCTCCTGACGACGAATGTGTTGGTTTATCTCCTGGATGTAGGCTGCAATGGACTTGTCCCTCCTAGTGCAAATCATCTCCCATTGCTCATCTCGGCGTCCACATATATGGTAGATGGTGTCCTTAAGATCCTTGTGGTAAACTTCGCCGATGCGTCCCATGGCGATGTGAGCTGCCATGCTCTTTCCTAGACTCCAGGTTGGTGCATTAAAGGAAAACTCTATGGGCTCAGTAAGTGGCGTGAATGTCCTTCCTAGAACATGAACTCGAATCATCCAACGTTCCTCTTCTGGTAAAGTGGTGATGTAGGTCCCGGTGAAGCTTGGTATTCCGATGTTCAGGTACCTAGTGACTTCCTTCAAGTGTCGTCCAAAAGGTACGTGTGTCTTCATCCGGTTGAGCAAACTTGTTCCTTGGGTCCGCCATCTATAGAGTAGAAAATGGAGAAGAGTCAGAAATGAGTAGAGAAGAGGTCCTATGGCTCATCTTAGTGGTCGCCTCCTACAGTTAGCGTGTGCTCTGATACCATCTTGTAGCGATCCAACCTCAAACTGTCAAATCTCTGTTTATAAGTGTCATCCCTGGATCGGTAATGCTGACACACAGAGTACTTGAAGGATTTATACAGAGTTTCAATCACACACTTATTACATCGAATAACTCAAAGAGAGTACTTATTACAATAATATGGCTGAAGGCCATGTAAATAAGATAACAGCGGAAGCTTCAAAGGTAAATGAGTCCATCAACTCCAACGGCATAGCTGAGTGCATGACAACGACCTAGCGCACCTTACTCTTCGTCTGAAAAGTCTGCAACATAATATGTTGCAGCCCGAAACGGGTCAGCACATGGAATATGCTGGCAAAATAACACTGTAGAGCAATGAACATGTAACAGCTATATCTATATGCATATATGGCTGGTGGAGGCTCTATAGTTAATTTGCAGAAAGCTAGTTTTTTCCTACAACAAAGGAATAAATTTTATTTAACTACAAAGTTTGTTGAAAACATTGAGAAGGTTCGTCCAACTCAATCCCAAATTAATAATCATCAACCCAACAAATTAATTAGTAGAGTGACGAGATCAAATCAATAATTCAAGTACCAGATACTCAAGATGTCCATAACCCGGGACATGGCTAACCATGATTAGTTTAAACACTCTGCAGAGGTTTGCGCACTTTTCCCCACAAGACTTTATCTCCTCCGTTGAATTTCTCGCACTACATGGTGTTTGAGAAATGGATGACCGAGACATGATCTTTCGTAAGCATTAACTCTTTACTCTGGGTGACAAGACCGAGGAGTCCTGGATTAGGGGGTCCTCGGATGGGACTATATACTTTAGTTCTGACTGTTGGACTATGAAGATACAAGATTGAAGACTTCGTCCCGTGTCCGGATGGGACTCTCCTTGGCGTGGAAGGCAAGCTTGGCAATCTGGATATGTAGATCTCCTCCCTTGTAACTGACTGTGTAACTCCTAGCCCCCTCGGTGTCTATATAAACCGGAGGGTTTAGTCCGTAGGACAATAACAATCATACCATAGGCTAGCTTCTAGGGTTTAGACTCTACGATCTCGTGGTAGATCAACTCTTCTAATACTCATATCATCAAGATCAATCAAGCAGGAAGTAGGATATTACCTCCATCGAGAGGGCCCGAACACAGGTAAACATCGTGTCCCCACCTCCTATTACCATCCGCCTTAGACACACAGTTCGGGACCCCCTACCCGAGATCCGCCGGTTTTGACACCGACATTGGTGCTTTCATTGAGACTTCCACTGTGCCGTCACCGTAAGGCTTGATGGCTCCTTCGATCATTGGCAACAATGCGATCCAGGGTGAGGTTTTCCTCCCCGGACAGATCTTCGTATTTGGCGGCTTCATAATGCGGGCCAACTCACTTGGCCATTTGTAGCAGATCGAGAGCTACGCCCCTGGCCATCAGGTCAGGTTCGGAAAATTGAACTATACTGCTGACATCCGCGGAGACTTGATCTTCGACGGATTCGAGCCCATGTCAAGTGCGCCGCACAATCACGACGAGCATGACTTAGCTCTGCCGTCGGACAGTGTCCGGGAGATCGCACCTGCAACTACTCCGGCTCTCAATCCGGGACAAATTACGCCATCTGAGGACGGGTGGATGGACCCCGCCACGGAGGCCGCACTCTCAGTGGCGATAGAGCCGAATACTGACTTCACCTCCTACGAGACCCATGTTGCCGAACTGTTGGATTCGTCCTCGGCCATGCTCCGTGTCGCCTGCGTCCGTGCCTATCGAATCCGATTGGACACCGATTATGGAGTTTACCTCTGCAGATATCTTTCAGCACTCGCCCTTTGGCGACGTGCTAAACTCGTTGTGGTCTCTCTCTTTGTCAGGAGACCCTTGGCCGAACTATGTCCGGCTAGAATGGGATGCGGACGACGAAGAAATTCTCTCCCCACCCACCACCCACTTAGTAGCCAATGTCGATGATATAACAGACATGCTCGATTTCGGCTCCGAAGACATCGACAGTATGGACGACGATGTAGGAGACGAACAGGAACCATCGCTCACAGGGCACTGGACAGCCACTTCATCACATGATATATACATGGTGGATACACCCAAAGAAGACAATTATGAGAAACGGGAGGGTGTAGCGAAGGATAACCCCCTTGAGAAGCAACCATAGCGACGACGCAGACGCCGCGCCAAATCTCGCCTCGGCAAAAACAGCGATAACATCGCAAGAAAGAATGAGACCCCGGTCGACTCCAATGCAATAGAGCAGGACAAGCCAGCGGACGGCGAACATAGTACGGAGCCACTGTCAGATCATGGCGACACCGAGGGTAGAAATCATCAACCTATCTCCGGAAAGGAACTTGGAACAAGAGAACCTCCACAGAAGGCTTATTGCCACCGCGAGGAGTCTCAAGAAGCAGAAACAAAGGCTTAAGGCCGCGCAAAATACACTCATCAGTAGATGGAACAAAGTGCTGGACACCTGCTGGAAAAATGCGGTGGCGATCGCCACACAAAGAGTTACCCAAAGCGCAAGTCGCCGCTGATTGGTCGATGACGAGGCCTTAGAGCCTACACAACCGAAAAATAAAATGGCTGATCGGTCGAATCGACCACCTCGTGGCCGCGATAGGGAGGCTAACGAGGCTGCACATAAGTCATCACACGATTTACGTGAGGACTTGCATCAAAAAGATGGCATTACCAGATCCATCTACAGATCTAGGAAGCACGCTCCAGCGGAGAATCAAAACCGAACACTACAACCGTCAGAACGCCACGATACATCCAAATACAGGGGTGCCGCACACCCCCTATGCTTCACCGATGAGGTACTGGATCACGAATTTCCAGAAGGATTCAAACCCGTGAACATAGAGGCGTACGACGGAATGACAGACCACTGGGTGCGGATTGAGGACTTCATCCTCCATATCCATATGGCTCATGGAGACGATCTCCACGCCATCAAATACTTGCCCCTCAAGCTGAAAGGACCAGCTAAACCGGGTGAAAAGCCTCCCCGAAAATTCAATTGGAAGTTGGGAGGAGCTCGAGGATGCTTTTAGGGCTAACTCTCAGGGGACCTATGTCCGACCTCCGGACGCAGACGATTTAAGTCATATAATTCAATAGTCCGGAGAGTCAACCTGAAAGCTTTGGAACAGATTTCTTACTAAGAAGAATCATATCGTCGACTGCCCGGACGCCGAAGCCTTAGCAGCTTTCAAAAACAGCATTCGAGGGCAATGGCTCGCCAGACACCTCGGCCAAGAAAAGCCAAGGACAATGGCAGCCCTAACAAGCCTCATGACCCGCTTTTGTGTGGGCGAAGATAGTCAGTCTGGCCCGTAGTAGCACCAGCCGACCCGAGGCACATCTGAAGTCAGGGATGGCAATGGAAAACCACGACGCAGTAAAAGCAAGCATCGAAATAACGAAGACAGCCCAGACAACACGGCGGTAAACGCCAGATTTAGGGGCTCTCGACCCGGTCAGCGGAAAAAGCCTTTCAAAGGCAATATAGATGGACCGTCCAGCCTAAACAAGATTCTAGACAAATTATGTCAGATTCATGGCACCTCCGACAAACCTGCAAATCACACCCACAGAGAATGCTGGGTCTTCAAGCAGGCCAGCAAGTTAAACGCCGGACACAAGGGGAGGGAGACACCAAGTGAAGATGAGGATGAGCCTCGCCAACAAAGCACTGGGGGACAGAAAAAATTCCCACCAGAGGTCAAAACAGTGAATATGATTCACGTAACAAAAAGAAGAAGCAAACATGCACTCCGAGACACATGCGCCATAGAGCCCGTCACCCCTAAGTTCAACCCTTGGTCGGCCTGCCCGATCACTTTTGATCGCAGGGATCACCTGATAAGTATCCGGCATGGAGGATTGGCTGCCTTGGTGCTAGACCCAATTATCGACGGATACCATCTCACCCAAGTCCTTATGGACGGTGGCGATAGTCTTAATCGATATATCGAGGACACGGTCCGCAAAAATGGGGATAGACCCGACAAGAATCAGCCAAAGCAATACTACCTTCAAAGGAGTAATACCAGGCCGGAGAGGCTCATTGTATGGGCTCTCTAGTACTAGAGGTTGTATTTGGTTCACCCGACAACTTCCGAAGTGAAAAGTTAACCTTCGACATCGCTCCATTCCGAAGCGGCTATCAAGCACTACTCGGAAGAATAGCTTTCACTCGTTTTAATGCAGTACCGCATTACGCTTCTCTTAAGCTTAAGATGCCCGGTTCACGTGGCATCAACACAGTTAGCGGAAATGTTGAGCGTTCCTTACGCGCGGAAGAAGGTGTGGCGGCTTTAGCAGCCGAACACTAAACGGCCTCTCCAACCAGAATAAATGACCGGTCGTCAAGACCGCGGACACGGTTAGACGAGTCCGGCGCATCACTAGCTGTAATAGCTTAGATAAACCTGAGATTGGTTTGTGGATATACCCTCAGAGGCGGTACAGTGGCTTCCGCATGTAAAAAGGACTACTGATTCGACTTCGACCTTACTTATCTTGAATTTTAATGGTTTATTGAGAATAACCAATTTTTCGCACGACAACTTTCACCTAAGTTCTTCTCTTTTATAGATGATAATCATGCTACACCCTTCCAGGACACGACACAACGGAGACACATGCGCAGACGTACAGCAGGGCCCCGCTCAAAGGTTTCTTTTTGGATTAAGACCCTGTGTAAACCTTTTTTACTGTCTCTTGTTGCTTCACATCCTCCGGATACTCAGTATAACTGAGAGGGATGCTGACGTTATTGGCATTTCGCCACGTTAGAATAATGCATGTACCGGACACTAGGGGTTCATTATCAAGGTATGCTACTCCAGCCCTAAGATATGTTGTAAAGACCGAATACCTTAGGGAGTGTTCGGCGTCGCGAGTTTGGCCTTATATGTATCAGCTCCGAATCATGTCTTTGGTCAAATGTTGGGTTTGCCCGGCTCCTGCATTTTGCTACCTTACGTTCCGCTCTATCGGCTAAGGTGGCACCGGGAGAACTACTGCGATTGTGCCCTGGTTCATCCGGATGAGCACCTCAGTAGAGAAAGCCGAAAACTTACTGTCATGATAAAGTGCGAGACTGGTCAACCACTCGATGACTTAGCGGAATCTTCGGGATCCCTCCGCATTAACGAAGGGCCGATTTTCCCGGTCATGTACGTACGCGCCTCGTATTCGGATGAGCGCAGAAGTACCAGGGGCTATATAGTAGCCCCACTGTCAAACTCCTATGGTTAAGTGAAAGTGTTAAAGCAATATAGTTCGATTGCCTCGTTCGCCGCGCTACCACCTCCTTAATGGACCAAGACATTGGATCAAGTGTGGACACGCGGCGCTTATGCGAACACCCGCATTATATGCGTAAATTTAAAGCCGGATCGCAAACTTTCAGGTTATATACATATATACATAAACGGCCGCAAAGGAGGCACCATAATACTTTCACGCAAAAGTATAAACACAACCTTTATAATTCAAATAGCATTGTTATTACAATCGAGATACATGTCACTCGAACATCACACTCTTCAAGCACCGAGCCTTTATTAAACGAGCACCTTCCAGGACTTCTTCAAAATAGTGCTCGGCCGAAACCTGGCCTACGGCCGGATTCGGGGTTGCAATCACGGTGGCCTCCATCTCCGCCCAGTATGTCTTGACACGGGCAAGAGCCATCCGCGCACCCTCTATGCACGCCGACCTCTTTACAGCGTCGATATGCGGCCTTGGTCCTTCCGGCCAGAGATGATCCACGACAGACCTCATGGCAAGCCTGGACAACCTATGGAGCTCGGCCCACTCGGCCAGTTGCTCATTTAACGGCGTGACGCTACTGGAGCATTGAACTGCGACCGTAACAACTTTTCCACTTCATGATCTTTTGATCTTGAAAAACTTGGTCGCATCAAGAAGACTTGTCGCAAAATCCAGTGCAGCGTCCGCGAGAACTCCATAATTGATCCAGATGGGCATACTTAGGATCTCCGAACTTCGTCCGCAACAAAAAGGGCTTCCCAGCCGTGATATTTCCGGCTTTACGTAGCTCCTCCTTCGCTGCTCTGATTTTAAAGCGGGTTTCCTTAGCTGCTACCATGGCTTGCTCCAGGTCCGCCGTCTTTGTTTGACTTTCCCTTTCGAGAAGCTCATAACGGTCGGTGACGTCTTTCAGCTCAACGGCCATCTTGGCTATTTTCTCTTTGCTCTCGCAATGCGCAGCCTGTTCGGCTTTTAACTCTTCGACCGCCTTTAGGGCGGCCGCATCACTCAACCTGGCTTGTACATTGGCACGGGCAATTTCCGCCCAAAGGGTCTCCACGGCGGTAGCTCCATCTCAATCCTGACATATTATAGATACTAGCATTATGCTCCTCTTAATAAATATTGACCATCGGAGAATACATACCATGTGCCTCGTCAAGCCACCCGTTTACAAACACGATGTCGCATCGCCGCGCATCAAGTTGCCGCTTCGATTCCATAAACTCACCCGGTCACGGCTAGCCACGGGACCTTTAGCCACCGCACATGAAGGCGGCATGATTATTACTCATGACTATGATCCTCCGCTTGTCAGCCGCTTTTCCACAAAGAACTGTAGTCTCGTGGGGCTACTATCTACATAGGGCACACCTGGCGTGTGTGGTACCGTCAAAAATATATATATTACTATGCGTACCTCAAAGCCTCTCAGCAGGCTCATAAAAGCTTCATGCAACCCGCTTTCGGCGGATGAACTCTTCTCAACTACTGTACCCATTAACGTATGGTGTGCTTCTAAGATAGCCGCTTGCTCCAGAAGATTCCGCAGGTGAGTGCAGTCGGTCAGCGCATCGGACAGTCCAGCACTATTTTGTTGCTCCCTTAGGAGCCGAATACTCCGGACTACGGGTGGCGAAGGGTTACCTTCCGGCCTTGGCGGATCAGAGAAACCCTTCGTGATGACACCTCAGGTCAGCCTCATGAGGCGGGGAGGCATGGGGAGGTGTTTCGCTCTCCATCATCTCCGGAAGAAGACCCCCCGAAGACGAACTCTGTCAAGAAGGGCTACGATCCGAACTACAGGACATACGTCTCGGTTATTGTCCTCGGAAATAAAGTAGGATATGTTTACTATAAAGTACTTTTGTCTACTTATAGCTCGGTGGGGGGCTGATCCCCTTGTGGGCACTGTGCGGTAAGGATACCCTCCGGGGCAGGACCCTCTGGCAAAGATTTCCTCCCTCGTTTGGAAACCATTGTTTCCAAGTCTTCAGAGGCGGTCCTCTTCCTTCCCTAGGGAGAGGGAATTTTAGATTCTTCTCCCCGGTTATCCTCCTTCGCGGAGGCACTAATTCCCCCGGTCTGGGTGAGTAATGAGTGAGGCCCGCTTTCGGCTTCTTTATTCCCCCCTTTATCTTCCCCTGAGGGCGCTTGATAAGGCGCGAGCTCAAGCATTCTGGCTAGTACTGGATCTGTTGAGCCTTCGGGAAGGGGGGCCGAACACCTGATCATCTTCGCCTTTTTTACCCAGTCCTGGTCAAAGAGCGACTTTTCAGAATGATGTTGTGATAAATAAAGAGACAACATGTTCGGCCGAAGAACTACTTACTTGGGTATCTGGACGATTGCAGCTCATACCGTCATCCTCGGTGGTGTCCGGACACTTTATTTGTGATCCGAAGAACAATCTGTACATCTCTTCGAGCGTCATGCCAAAGAAGTGCTGAATAGCTCGCGGTCCTTCCGGGTTGAACTCTCACATACGGAGAGGTCGACATTTGCAAGGCAGGACTCGATGAACTAGCATGACTTGCATTACCTTGACAAGGCTGACATCTCTCTCGAGGAGATCTCGGATGCGACTCTGCAATGTCGGCACATCATTTACTGGCCCCCAGTCCAGCCCCTTGTTGATCCATGACGCTAGTTGTGGCGGGGGGCCCGAGCGGAAGGCAGGGGCGGCAACCCACTTAGTACCTCGAGGAGCTGTGATGTAAAACCACTCCCGTTACCATAAGCTGGACACCTCCGGGAAGGAACCCTTTGGCCATGGAACATCGGTGCCTTTGCTTATTATGGCACCTCTGCATTCTACGTGTCGCCCATTAATCATCTTCGGCTGCACATTAAAGGTCTTGAGCCATAAGCCGAAGTGTGGGGTGACGTGGAGGAAGGCCTCACACACGACGATGAATGACGAGATGTGAAGGATGGAATCCGGGGCGGATCATGGAAATCAAGCCCGTAATAGAACATGAGCCCTCTAACAAAGGGATCTAGACTAAGGCCTAGTCCTCGGAGGAAGTGGGAGACGAATACGACACTCTCGCCGGGTTCGGGAGTGGGAATGACCTGCCCTCGGCGAGCAGCCCGTGAGAGATTTCGCCATCGAGATACAGCTTCTCTTAGCTTCTTGATGTCCTCCTACGTGTGAGAGGAGGGCATCCACCGACCTTGAAGGTTGGATCCGGACTTGATTGAAGGTCCGAAGCGCCTAGCCTGAGCCTTGGGTGTTGGAACTCAAGGTGGGGGAAGGATTCGATTGAGTGCGAGAAGAAAAGGACAGGCCTTGTCCTCTTTATAAAGAGGGTGAATATCAAGCGTCCTCCGCGTGGCCGTTTGGAACTTGCCTAAAATCGAGGAGTCTTACCAACAGGCACGATTGGGTTACCCACACCCGTGTTGATGATAATCCTGTGATAAGGGAACACGATCTCTCGCTCGACAAGACGTGCCAATAAAAACCGCCTCGCCGAACGCGTGCGATGGCGGTTTGGGAGAAACGGTTGAATAATGATCAGTACGTGGTATGATGTCACGTTATGAAAAGTTGTCACAGATTAGATTTGTGGAAATATTATTCTCTCTCTACGGTGGTATGTGGAATTTGTTTTGCGAGCGGACACTATCCTTGTGTTCAAAATCTTCTATGGAGTATTCGGAGGAAGAACCCGCCTTGCAATGCCGAGAGGACAATCTGGCGCGGACTCATCGTCATTGAAGCCTGGTTCAAGGGCTCTTGAGGAGTCTGGATTAGGGGTCCTCGGACAGCCGGACTATATACTTTAGGCTGGAATTTGTTGGACTATGAAGATACAAGATTGAAGACTACGTCCCGTGTCAGGATGGGACTCTCCTTGGCGTGGAAGGCAAGCTTGGCAATCTGGATATGTAGATCTCCTCCTTGTAACCGACTACGTGTAACCCTAGCCCCCTCCGGTGTCTATATAAACCGGAGGGTTTGGTCCGTAGGACAACAACAATCATACCATATGCTAGCTTCTGGGGTTTAGCCTCTACGATCTCGTGGTAGATCAACTCTTGTAATAATCATATCATCAAGATCAATCAAGTAGGAAGTAGGGTATTACCTCCATCGAGAGGGCCCGAACCTGGGTAAACATCGTTTCCCCCGCCTCCTGTTACCATCCGCCTTAGACGCACAGTTCGGGACCCCCTACCCGAGATCCGCTGGTTTTGACACCGACAAGTACCACCTACATCCCCTACATCTGCTAGTCTACCACTGAAAGAGGTCACACAACATACTCAACTATGCCAGAGCCCATAATGGCTTGTGGCTGCACACGGAAGTTTCCAGCATGAATAATCTTATGATCCCTTTGAGCCCAGGTGGCAAACCGTAGGATGATCACACGGGTACTCCGGGATATCCCAGGACAACGCTGGATTGCTCCAGGTGCCCAGACAACCACTGGGTGCTCCAGGGTGCCTCAACAAATCCACCCAGATGTGTATTAAAGTAGCCACCTTAAGTTTAACCATTAATTAAAACTCTCACATCTGTCATGGATCACTCAAATCCAACCACATCTACGAGCATAGCATAGCAGTATAAGCATAACGTAGAAGTAACTCCCAGGGTTTGAATAAAAGGGCAATAGGTTCTACCTCATCAGCTACTTCCCAATACCCACAAGTATTCAATTCCTAACCATGCAGTGTTTGAGGATTGAAACTAACGCATAAAAACTGGGTAATAAAGGGTATGATCAAAGTGTTACTTGCTTAGCTGACGATCTGAAAACCCTAGTGACTCGTAGTAGCACGCTTCGCACTCCGGAAACTCTATCGTAAACAAACAATAACATACATAATCACTCAAGCAATAGATGCAAGGGTAAATTCAAGAGAAAAGATCCAAACTGAAAGTTCAACTGAAGAGGTTCGATTTGCAAAAAGAATCGATCAAATCGGAGCTACGAAACTCAAACTACTATCAAAAGAAATTCGAATTCAAATCTGCTTGAAACCAAATGTTAAATTGTCAAAATCATGTTCAAGTTGATTAACTTGAGAGAGGGGTCCGAAACGAAGATTTTGGCGTTGGTTTCATTGGATTTGGATAAACGAGCTAAAAGTTGCGAGGGTTTAAGATCAGGGACTAATCTGCGATAAAAATAATCGCGGATAGGTCCCTGGCCGAAAATAAAAATAAAAATAAAAGCCTATCGAATGAACGTTCGCTATCAGGGACAAACAAACGAAATACGTTCGCTAACAGAGACGTTCGAATGAGCATTCGCTAATTAGCGAACCCTGAAAAAACAAAACCGATCTAACGAAAAAAGAACAGAAAAAATACCCATGACGGTTTTGGTAGTTTTTACCGGTTCTTAAAAACCGTGGTCGTGGCGGTGGGATCTAGCGAGTCCAGCGAGGCGAGGCTCTATGAGGCGGCGGCTTGGGCGTTAGGGCGAGGCAGCAGCGGGCAAGGGCGGCAAGCAAGCGGTATCGTGAATGCTAGTGGGTCAAGGGCAAGGTGAGGGAGGAGGCGGCGGGGCAGCAACTTTTAAAGAGGCCCCGAGGGGGGGGGGTCCTCGTCTTGCGTGAGGGGGCGCAGAGGAGAGGCCGACCGGGACTCCGGCGAAAGTCCGGCTCAAGACTTGAAAGCAAAGCGGCGGCTTCGGATGGGCAGTGGGTTTCGACCAGTGAATGCGTCCATTTTGCATCATGCTTTTATATTGATATTTATTACATTATGGACTATTATTACACATTATGTCAGAATACTTATGCCTATTCTCTCTTATTTTACAAGGTTTACATGAAGAGGAGAATGTCGACAGCTGGAATTCTAGGCCGGAAAAGGAGCACATATTAGAGACCTATTCTGCACAACTCCAAAAGTACTGAAACTCCACGAAAGTCAGTTTTGGAATATATAAAATATATTGGGCGAAGAAAGCACCAGAGGGGGGCCACCCACCGTCCACGAGGGTGGGGGCGTGACCCTTGCCTCATGAGCCCCCTGGCAGGCCTCCGATGCCCATCTTTGGCTATATGAAGTCTTTCGCCCTGAAAAAAATCAGAAGGAAGCTTTCGGGACGAAGCACCGCCGCCACGAGGCGGAACCTGGCGAAACCAATCTAGGGCTCCGGCGGAGCTGTTCTGCCGGGGAAACATCCCTCCGGGAGGGGGAAATCATCACCATCGTCATCACCATCGATCCTCTCATCGGGAGGATCAATCTCCATCAACATCTTCACCAAAGACCATCTCCTCTAAAACCCTAGTTCATCTCTTGTATCCAATCTTTGTCCCCAAACCTCATATTGGTACCTGTGGGTTGCTAGTAGTGTTGATTACTCCTTGTAGTTGATGCTAGTTGGTTTATTTGGTGGAAGATCATATGTTCAGATCCTTTATGCATATTAATACCCCTCTGATTATTTACATGAATATTATTTGTGAGTAGTTACGTTTGTTCCTGAGGACATGGTAGAAGTCTTGCTATAAGTAGTCATGTGAATTTGGTATTCGTTCGATATTTTGATGAGATGTATGTTGTCTTTCCTCTAGTGGTGTTATGTGAACGTCGACTACATGACACTTCCCCATTGTTTGGGCCTAGAGGAAGGCATTGGGAAGTAATAAGTAGATGATGGGTTGCTAGTGACAGAAGCTTAAACCCTAGTTTATGCCTTGCTTCGTAAGGGGCTGATTTGGATCCATATGTTTCATGCTATGGTTAGGTTTACCTTTGCAATAGGGGTTAATCATAAGTGGGATGCTTGTCCAAGGAAGGGCAGTACCCAAGCACCGGTCCACCCACATATCAAATTATCAAAGTAACGAACGCGAATCAAATGAGCGTGATGAAAACTAGCTTGACGATAATCCCCATGTGTCCTCTGGAGCGTTTTCCTTTATATAAGAGTTTGTCCAGGCTTTTCCTTTGCTACAAAAAGGATTGGGCCATCTTGCTACACCTTATTTACTTTTATTACTTTTTACCCGTTACAAATTACCTTATCACAAAACTATCTGTTACCGATAATTTCAGTGCTTGCAGATAATACGTTACTGAAAACCGCTTGTCATTTCCTTCTGCTCCTCGTTGGGTTCGACACTCTTACTTATCGAAGGGACCACGATAGATCCCCCTTTACTTGTGGGTCATCAAGACTCTTTTCTGGCGCCGTTGCCGGGGAGTGAAGCGCCTGTGGTAGGTGGAATTTGGTAAGGAAAAATTTATATAGTGTGCTGAAATTTCATCGTCACTTGTTACTATGGAACATAATCCTTTGAGGGGCTTGTTCGGGTATCTTCATGCCGACTCAAGAGAGCAAAGAGTTGCTCCTCAACCTACTGAACCTACTGAAAATGTTTACTTGAAATTCCTTCGGGTATGATAGAGAAACTGCTAGCTAATCCTTTTACGTGAGATGGAACATTGCATCCCGATTTGCACCTAATCTATGTGGATGAAGTTTGTGGATTATTTAAGCTTGCGTGTATGCCCGAGGATGTTATCAAGAAAAGGTCTTCCCTTTATCTTTGAAGGGAAAGGCATTGACATGGTTTAGGCTATGTGATGATATTGGATCATGGAACTACAACCGATTGAAATTGGAATTTCATCAGAAGTTTTATCCTATGCATCTGGTTCATCGTGATTGTAATTATATATATAATTTTTGGCCTCGCGAAGGAGAAAGCATCGCTCAAGCTTGGGGAGACTTAAGTAAATGTTATATTCATGCCCCAATCATGAGCTCTCAAGAGAAATTATTATTCAAAAAATTTATGCTCGGCTTTCTCTCAATAATTTCTCCATGCTCGATACTTCTTGTACTGGTTCTTTTATGATGAAGACTATTGAATTCAAATGGGATTTATTGGAAAGAATTAAACGCAACTCTGAAGATTGGGAACTCGATGAAGGTAAAGAGTTAGGTATAACATCTAAGTTTGATTGTATTAAATCTTTTATGGATACTGATGTTTTCCGTGAATTTATCACTAAATATGGACTTGACTCTGAGATAGTAGCTTCTTTCTATGAATCATTTGCTACTCATGTTGATCTCCCTAAGCAAAAGTGGTTTAAATATCATCCTCCCATCGAAGTAAAAGTAGTTGAACCTATTAAAGTTGAAGAAAAGACTATCACTTATAATGTTGATCCTGTTGTTCCTCCTGCTTATATTGAGAAACCACCTTTCCCTGTTAGAATAAAGGATCATGCTAAAGCTTCAACTGTGGTCAACAATAGTAATATTAGAACACCCAAACCCTCTGAGCAAATCAAAGTTGAACCTAATATTGCTATGGTTAAAGATCTCTTGGTCGATAATATTGATGGGCATGTTATTTACTTCTGTGATGAAGCTGCTAGAATTGCTAAACCCGATACTAAAGATAAACATAGACCTCTTGTTGGCATGCCTGTTGTTTATGTTAAAATAGGAGATCATTGCTATCATGGTTTATGTGATATGGGTGCTAGTGTCAGTGCAATACCTTATTCTTTATACAAAGAAATTATGCATGATATTGCACCTGCTGAGATAGAAGATATTGATGTTACTATTAATCTTGCTAATAGAGATACTATCTCACCGGTTGGGATTGTTAGAGATGTTGAAGTCTTGTGTGGGAAAATTAAATATCCTACTGATTTTCTTGTTCTTGCTTCCCCACAAGATAATTTTTGTCCCATTATATTTGGTAGATCCTTCTTGAATACTGTTAATGCTAGGATAGACTACGAAAAGGATATTGTTTCTGTTTGTTTAGGGGATATGTCTCATGATTTTAATTTTGCTAAATTTCATAGACAACCTCATGATAAAGAATTGCCTAGTAAATATGAAATTATTGGTCTTGCTTCTATTGCCGTGCCTCCTAATGATCCTTTAGAGCAATATTTGTTAGACCATGAAAATTATATGTTTATGAATGAAAGAAGGGAAATAGACGAAGTATTCTTTAAACAGGGACCTATTTTGAAACATAACTTGCATGTTGAAATCCTAGGGGACCCTCCTCCACCCAAGGGTGATCCCGTGTTTGAGCTTAAACCATTACCTGATACTCTTAAATATGCTTATCTTGATGAAAAGAAGATATATCCTGTTATTATTAGTGCTAACCTTTCAGAAAGGTGAAGAAGAGAAATTATTGAAAACTCTAAAGAAGCACCGTGGTCGCTATTGGATATACTCGATGATCTTAAACGCGGATTAGTCCCACTCTATGCCAACACAAAATAAAATTGGAGAAAGACGCTAAACCGGTTGTTGATCACCAACGATGGTTAAATCCTAAAATGAAAGAAGTGGTAAGGAAGGAAATACTAAAGCTTCTAGAGGCAGGTATAATTTATCATGTTGCTGATAGTCAGTGGGTAAGTCCTGTCCATTGTGTCCCTAAGAAGGGAGGTATTACTGTTGTTCCAAATGACAAAGATGAATTGATCCCACAAAGAATTGTTACAGGTTATAGAATGGTAATTGATTTTCATAAACTAAATAAAACTACTAAAAAGGATGATTACCCTTTACCTTTTATTGATCAAATGCTAGAAAGATTATCCAAACATACCCATTTTTGCTTTCTAGATGGTTATTCTGGTTTCTCTCAAATACCTGTGTCAAAAGAGGATCAAGAAAAGACCACCTTTACTTGCCCTTTCGGTACCTTTGCTTATAGACGTATGCCTTTTGGTTTATGTAATGCACCTGCTACCTTTCAAAGATGCATGACTGCTATATTCTCTGACTTTTGTGAAAAGATTGTTGAGGTTTTCATGGATTATTTCTCCGTTTATGGAACTTCTTTTGATGATTTCTTAAGCAACCTTAACCAAGTTTTGTAGAGATGTGAAGAAACTAATCTTGTCTTGAATTGGGAGAGGTGCCATTTTATGGTTAATGAAGGCATTGTCTTGGGGCATAAAATTTCTGAAAGAGGTATTGAATTTGATAAAGCTAAAGTTGATGCTATTGAAAAGATGCCGTGTCCTAAGGACATTAAAGGTATAAGAAGTTTCCTTGGTCATGCCGGTTTTTATAGTAGGTTCATTAATGACTTCTCAAAAATCTCTAGGCCTCTCACCGATCTCTTACAAAAAGATGTTCCTTTTGTCTTTGATGATGATTGTGTAGAAGCATTTGAAATACTTAAGAAAGCCTTGATTTCGCACCTATTGTTCAGCCAATTGATTGGAATTTACCCTTTGAAATTATGTGTGATGCTAGTGATTATGTCAGAGGCGTTGTTCTAGGACAAAGAGTTGATAAGAAGTTAAATGTTATCCAATATGCTAGTAAAACTCTAGACAGTGCCCAAAAAAATTATGCTACTACCAAAAAGAATTTTTAGCAGTTGTATTTGCTTGTGATAAGTTCAGACCTTATATTGTTGATTCTAAAGTAACTGTTCACACTGATCATGCTACTATTAAATACCTTATTGAAAAGAAAGATGCTAAATATGGACTTATTAGATGGGTTCTCTTGCTACAAGAATTTGATTTGCATATTATTGATAGAAAGGGAGCCGAGAACCCGTTGCGCAGACAACTTGTCTAGGTTAGAGAATGTTCTTGATGACCCACTACCTATTGATGATAGCTTTCACGATGAACAATTAGCGATCATAAATGCTTCTCGCATCGCTCCATGGTATGTCGATTATGCTAATTACATTGTTGCTAAATTTATACCACCTAGTTTCACATACCAAAGAAAAGAAAAGTTCTTCTATGATTTAAGACATTGCTTCGGGATGACCCACACCTTTATAAAGAAGTAGTAGATGGTGTTATTAGGCGTTGTGTACGTGAGCATGAACAGAATGCAGATCCTACGCAAGTGTCACTTTCGGAGGCTTATGGAGGACACCATGCTTTGGAGATAGAAGCTGCGCATAAGGTATTCCAATCCGGTTTTTATTGGCCTACTCTTTTTAAAGATGCCCGTAAGTTTGTCTTGTCTTGTGATGAATGTCAAAGAATTGGTAATACTAGTAGACGTCAAGAAATGCCTATGAACTATTCACTTGTTATTGAACCATTTGATGTTTGGGGCTTTGATTATATGGGACCGTTTCCTTCCTCTAATGGGTATACACATATTTTAGTTGCTGTTGATTATGTTACTAAGTGGGTAGAAGCTATTCCAACTAGTAGTGCTGATCATAACACCTTTATTAAGATGCTTAAAGAAGTTATATTTCCGAGGTTTGGAGTCCCTAGATACTTAATGATCGATGGTGGTTCACATTTTATTCATGGTGCCTTTCAGAAATGCTTGCTAAGTATGATGTTAATCATAGAATTGCGTCTCCATATCATCCACAATCTAGTGGTCAAGTAGAATTGAGTAATAGAGAGATTAAATTAATTTTGCAAAAGACTGTTAATAGATCTAGAAAGAATTGGTCCAAAAAACTTGATGATGCATTATGGGCCTATAGAACTGCATGTAAAAATCCTATGGGTATGTCTCCGTATAAAATGGTCTATAGAAAAGCATGCCACTTACCTCTCGAACTAGAACATAAGGCATATTGGGCCATTAAAGAGATCAATTATGATTTCAAACTTGCCGGTGAGAAGAGGCTATTTGACATTAGCTCACTTGATGAATGGAGAACCCAAGCCTATGAGAATGCCAAACTGTTTAAAGAAAAAGTTAAAAGATGGCATGACAAAAGGATACAAAAGCGTGAGTTTAATGTAGGTGATTATGTTCTGCTATACAACTCTCGTTCAAGGTTTTTTGCAAGAAAGCCTCTCTCTAAATGGGAAGGTCCTTACGTTATCGAGGAGCTTTATCGTTCCGGTGCCATAAAAATCAACAACTTCGAAGGCACAAACCCAAAGGTGGTGAACGGTCAAAGAATCAAACATTATATCTCAGGTAATCGCATAAATGTTGAAACCAATGTTATTGAAACCGTAACCCCAGAGGAATACATAAGGGACACTTTCCAGAATGTTTCAGACTCCGAAAAGTAATAGGTATGTGGTACGGTAAGTAAACCGACTCCAAAACTGTTCTAATGGCAATTTTTCTCCGTTTTCAAATATTTAAGAAAATAGGAAAATAAGGAGTAGTCCGAAGGGACACGAGGCACCCACGAGGGTGGAGGGCGCGCCCTACCCTCCCGGGCGCACCCCCGCCTCGTGGGCTTTCTTGCACGATATTTCTTTTGGTCGGTAAAAATTCATTATACAATCTCCCGAAGGTTTTGACCACCGTACCACGCAAATATCTTCTGTTTTTGTTTCGAGCTGTTTTTTTGACAGATCTAGATCACCATGACGTCTTCGAGCGCACCCAAGGACAAGGTTTTTGAGAAGGTCATCAACCCCTACCTCGCGGAGGTGCTGAAACACCCTCAAACCATTGAGATGCATGAGGGGGTGCCGGACATCCGCGATGCTGAGGGACCAAGGAGGACCAAGACTCGAAGCAATGGAGCAGCAAGTTTTCAAGTGCCAAAGGATGGTGGAACGTGGACTCGACACCAACCACATGATGATCGCGGACTTCACCAACAACCACAAGCTGGATGCCAAGAACATTGGTGAGGCCATCTTCAAGCTTCATGAGAAAATCGAGCACCTCCAAGCCCAGATCTATGACCTGCAAAACCAAAACTGTGAGTATGAATATAGATTCAAGAGGATGAGTTTGGCTGCAGATTTGAGGATCTCGGAGACTCAATCATCTTTCTATGATGGTCAGCCTATGCCTTGGATGAAGGACGACAAGCCTACATCATCAACAACTCCATCATCACCACTTCTGAGGAAGGAGAACTGAGTATCGGGTATGGGCACTCCCCTTGGCAACTGCCAAGCTTGGGGGAGGTGCCCTGGTATCGTATCACCATCACACTCCTATCTTTACCATTTTTCTTAGTTCGATCCTTCTAGTAATATCTTGATCTAGTAGAATAAAGTTTTAGTATGATATAGTTTTGAGCTTTGCTTTATGATCCTTCTATGTAATCGAGTCCGTGAGCTATATATAATAAAGATTAGTTTTGAGTCAAGGGCTTGATTATCTTGCTATGATCTTGAGGGAATAAAAATAAAATAAAAGAGAAAGAATAAAAGAAATAAAGAGATCATATTTATCTTATGGAGAGTAATGACTTCACATAAAAAAGAGTATGATGATTAAAAGTTGTTGAGAGTTGACAAACATAGTTTTGGTCATCGTTGCAATTAATAGGAAGTAATAAAGAAAGAGAGGTTTTCACATATAAATATACTATCTTGGACATCTTTTATGATTGTGAGCACGACATGCTAAAAAGTTGATGTTGGACAAGGAAGACAACGTAATGGGTTATGTTTTCTTATATCCGAAATAAAGTATATTGTCGTGGATCATCCAACATGTTGAGCTTGCCTTTCCCCCTCATGCTAGCCAAATTTTTTGCACCAAGTAGAGATACTACTTGTGCTTCCAAATATCCTTAAACGCGGTTTTGCCATGAGAGTCCACCATATCTACCTATGGATTGAGTAAGATCCTTCAAGTAAGTTGTCATTGTTGCATGCAATAAAAATTGCTCTCTAAATATGTATGATTTATTAGTGTGGAGAAAATAAGCTTTATGCGATCTTGTGATATGGAAGCAATAAAAGCGATGGACTGCATAATAAAGGTCCATATCACAAGTGGCAATATAAAGTGACGTTATTTTGCATTAAGATTTCGTGCATCCAACCATGAAAGCACATGACAACCTCTACTTCCCTCTGTGAAGGGCCTAGCTTTTACTTTTGTCTTATGCCTTATGTAAGAGTCATGGTGATCTTCACCTTTCCTTTTTACATTTTATCCTTTGGCAAGCACATTGTGTTGGAAAGATCCTGATATATATATATCCAATTGGATGTAAGTTATCATAAACTATTATTGTTGACATTACCCTTGAGGTAAAAGGTTGGGAGGCAAAATTATAAGCCCCTATCTTTCTCTCTGTGTCGATTAAAACTCCATACCCATAAGTATTGCGTGAGTGTTAGCAATTGTGAAATACTAAATGATAGTTGAGTATGTGGACTTGCTGAAAAGCTCTTATATTGACTCTTTCCGACATTATGATAAATTGCAATTGCTTCAAAGGACCGAGATCATAGTTTGTTAGTTCTCGGTGAAGTTTCGATTCATACTTGACATTGTGAATAGATTGTTACTTTAGCATAAGAAATCATATGACAATATATATATGTTGTTGTTATAAGAATGATCATGATGCCCTCATGTCTGTATTTTATTTTATCGACACCTCTATCTCTAAACATGTGGACATATTTTTCGTTATCGGCTTCCGCTTGAGGACAAGCGAGGTCTAAGCTTGGGGTAGTTGATACGTCCATTTTGCATCATACTTTTATATTGATATTTATTGCATTATGGACTGCTATTACACATTATGTCACAATACTTATGCCTATACTCTCTTATTTTACAAGGTTTACATGAAGAGGTAGAATGCCGACAGCTAGAATTCTGGGATGGAAAAGGAGCAAATATTAGAGACCTATTCTACACAACTCCAAAAGTCCTGAAACTCCACGAAAGTCAGTTTTGGAATATATAAAAAGTATTGGGCGAAGAAAGCACCAGAGGGGGGCCGCCCACCGTCCACGAGGGTGGGGGCGCGCCCTACCCCCCGGGCGCGCCCCCTGCCTCGTGGGCCCCCTAGCAGGCCTCCGGTGCCCATCTTTGGCTATATGAAGTCTTTCGCCCTGAAAAAAAATCAGAAGGAAGCTTTCGAGACAAAGCACCGCTGCCACGAGGCGGAACCTGGCGAAACCAATCTAGGGCTCCGGCAGAGCTGTTCTGCCGGGGAAACATCCCTCTGGGAGGGCGAAATCACCACCATCGTCATCGCCGTCGATCCTCTCATCTGGAGAGGGTCAATCTCCATCAACATTTTCACCAGCACCATCTCCTCTAAAACCCTAGTTCATCTCTTATATCCAATCTTTGTCTTAAAACCTCAGATTGGTACCTGTGGGTTGCTAGTAGTGTTGATTACTCCTTGTAGTTGATGCTATTTGGTTTATTTGGTGGAAGATCATATGTTCAGATCCTTTATGCATATTAATACCCCTCTGATTATGTACATGAATATGATTTGTGAGTAGTTCCATTTGTTCCTGAGGACATGGGAGAAGTCTTGCTATAAGTAGTCATGTGAATTTGGTATTCGTTCGATATTTTGATGAGATTTATGTTGTCTTTCCTCTAGTGGTGTTATGTGAACGTCGGCTACATGACACTTCACCATTGTTTGGGCCTAGAGGAAGGCAATGGGAAGTAATAAGTAGATGATGGGTTGCTAGAGTGACAGAAGCTTAAACCCTAGTTTATGCATTGCTTCCTAAGGTGCTGATTTGGATCCATATGTTTCATGCTATGGTTAGGTTTACCTTAATACTTATTTTGTAGTTGTGGATGCTTGCAATAGGGGTTTATCATAAGTGGGATGCTTGTACAAGAAGGGTAATACCCAAGCACCGGTCCACCCACATATCAAATTATCAAAGTAACGAACGTGAATCATATGAGCGTGATGAAAACTAGCTTGACGATAATTCCCATGTGTCCTCAGGAGCGTTTTCCTTTATATAAGAGTTTGTCCAGGCTTGTCCTTTACTACAAAAAGGATTGGGCCACCTTGCTGCACCTCATTTATTTTTGTTACTTGTTACCCGTTACAAATTACCTTATCACAAAACTATACATTCGATAATTTCAAGGTGCTTGCAGATAATACCTTCTTGAAACCGCTTGTCATTTCCTTCGCTCCTCGGTGGGTTCGACACTCTTAATTATCGAAAGGAGTACGATAGATCCCCTATACTTGTGGGTCATCACCCAGTCGGTCCAAAACTTTTTTTAAAATAAGATTCCGCCCGAAGAAAAATCCTAATAAATATATAAAAATCTAAAAATACCAGAAACAATTTTCACCGTCTAAACCTAATATTTAGAACAAAGTGAACATTTTTTTGGCATAAAAATGCAATTATCAAAAATGCATATTTTTCTAATTCAAATAAAATAGCAATAAAATCCAAATAAAATATAAATTTTATTTTTAACATTTCTTCTCCAATATTCCTCTTTTGAAGAAGTCATATTATCTTCTCTCTTTTATTTTAAATATTTGGAAATAATTGGAGAGAAAAATATTAAAATCAAATTGATCCTCTTTTCAAATTTGAGAAAAAATCAAATATGAAAACAAATGAAATCTCCAACTCTCTCCTTGGGTCCTTGAGTTGCTTAAGATTTCTAGGATTAAAACCAAAATGCAAATAAAATATGATATGCATATGATGGCCTATGTATAACATCCAAATTGAAAATTGGGATGTTACAGGTATTCTTTCGCCGTTCTAAACAAATTTGTATGTGCCATCTCTAATTTTCAAAATAAATTTCTCTTTTGTGTGCTCGTACCGCTCATGAAACGGTAGGGGGTGGCTAATATATTTTCATGCTAGATATGTTATTCTCAAGATGAGTGTTTATTCACTTGTCATTGCACGAGAGTAGGGCAAAGGTATTAGGGATGCCCAGTCCCGAAATGAAAAATGAATTTACTTTATGTTGTCAAATAATAAATTCCTTGGAAAGTGTTGGTATGGAAGGCAGCCGTGGATACGGCTAGCCATGGAAAGTGAAAGTATGGTTGAAAAAGGAATAAACTTTAATTTCTGTTTGGGAAGCACCTATGATATATCTAGCATGTAAAGTATTGGGAACTACTCGATCGTTCTCGTTGACAGGAAAATCATGCCTCCCAAAATGTTTTATCTCTATCTTTTTCGCTTTGAGCTCTGGCACCTCTACAAATCCTTACTTCCCTCCGCAAAGGGCCTTTCTTTTACTTTATGCAATTTTTACTTTTTATTTGAGTCTCCATCTTCTCTTATAAAGCACCAACTAAGGGGCACTATGATCGCATTTCTGAGCATTGGGCGTAGCTAATATGCGAGTGTGTTTCATGAATGGATCAATGATTGAGCATAATGGGCTAGGGATAACTTATTTTAGCGTTGATATTTTGAAAGACATGGTTGCTTGTTGATATGCTTGAGTATTGAAATTCTCATGTAAAAACTAGACTATTGCTTTGAACCATATAGAAGTCCAAATGTCCATGCTACAAAGAAAATAATATGTGATGAGCATGTTAGGCAGCATTCCACATCAAAATTATATTTTCATCATTTACCTACTCGAGGACGAGAAGGAATTAAGCTTGGGGATGCTGATACGTCTCCAACATATCTGAAAGTGCTAGTTATCGACTAGAGGGGGGGTGAATAGGCGATTTTTATGAAAGTCTTCAAAACATGGGAGTTTTGAAGACAAACGATAGAAATGAACCTATTGACATGCAGCGGAAGGTAGACTACACTAGACAAGCCATAGTCAAGCAAGTAATGAAGCTAAAGCACGAAGACTATTAGCAGCTAGGTAGTATGGATCAAGATGGAAGATGGTATGAAGCCAAACAACAATAGTCTTCACACAGTGAAGTCAAACAGATAAGAAAAATAAGCAAAAGACTTCACGAAGACAAACTGTAAATACGTGAAGGGAGAGATAGAACCAGTTGCTTGGTGAAGACAAAGGATTCGTTGGACCAGTTCCAGTTGCTGTGACAACTGTACGTCTGGTTAGGGAGGCTGAGATTCAACTCAGAAGACCGCGTCTTCACCTTATTCCCCTTGAGCTAAGGACACCTAGTCCTCGCCCAATCACTCTGGTAAGTCTTCAGGCTAGACTTCCAAACATTCACAGACTCCGTTCACCGGCAATCCACAATGACTCTTGGATGCTCAGAACGCGACGCCTAACCGGCTGGAGGATTCATAGTCCTCAAGTGTAACAAGTCTTCAGTGTCACGCAGCATGTAAAGACTTGATGATGCCTAACACTCTTTGGCTCTGGGTGTTTTGGGCTTTGTCCTCGCAAGGATTTCTCTCTCTCAAAGGCTTCGAGGTGCGTTGCTCTCAAACGACAAAAAGCTGTGCACTAACTCCGAGCAGCCACCAATTTATGGTGTAGGGGTGGGCTATTTATAGCCACTAGGCAACCCGACCTGATTTGGTCCGAAATGACCCCGGGTCACTAAGGAACCGACACGTGTTCCAACGGTCGATTTCAAACGCTACGTCGCCTTTGACTTGGGCTACAAGTAAAGTCGACTCATCCAGCTTCTGGATAAGATTTGCTCTCATTGTCTTCGTCGAAGACATAGGATTTGGTTGAGCATCACTTCAGTCACTCTGACTTTGTTCACTTGGACCCCACTTAACAGTACGGTGGTTCCTATGACTCAACAAAGAAGAAAAAGGAAACTGTGAAACAACTATGTCTTTGCGCTCCAAAGTCTTCGTGCGATGTCTTCTCATGTCATAGTCTTCCTTGTGAATATCTTCACAGACCACCATAGTCTTCAATGTCGGTCATCTCCGGTAGGTAAACCGAATCAATGAGGGACTACTACCTGTCTTATATTGTAATTCTCACAAACACATTAGTCCCTCAACCAGGTTTGGTCGTCAATACTCCAAAACCAATTAAGGGTGGCACTAGATGCACTTACAATCTCCCCCTTTTTGGTGATTGATGACAAACTGGTTGAAGTTTTCAACAGGGATTAAAGTATGTGAAATTGTAAAGGATTAAGATATTGTCTTCATAAGTAGTAAAAGGCTCCTCTCAAGATGTGCATATAAGTATTTTGCTTTTGAATGCAAAATGCACATGGCAGGTTGTACTTGTGGAGATCCTCTTCAATTAATGAAGAAAATTCATCATGCATGTAAGGATATAACAAAGGTGACGACATGCATAATGAAAATGGACGTCTCATGAAAATGACTTCGTATGGATTTATCATCGCACATGCGGAATTTATCATCGCATCACAAGTTGGCAGAAAAAGTAGCATACGACCATCAAGTTTAAGTGTTACAACTCAAAGAACCAACAGTATCAAAGGCAAGAGTTGTAAACACTTGGCAAATATAAAGCAACCACCCAGATGAACCCGCTTGAAGACTATCAACTCATATGCTTCTCCCCCTTTTGTCAGTAAGGACCAAAAAGGTTTGAAGACATAGAGCCTCTACTCGTTCCCATGAGGAGTAGGTGAAGTAGCAGGGTCGTTGTTGAGGTGCGGTGGTGCAGAAGAACTTGGTGCAGTGTCGATGCGCGGTGACGTTGTAGTTGGTGAAGTAGCATCATCTTCATCATCGATGACTCTTGCATTGACAGTTGCCGCAGAGGATGAGTACTCAGAATCTTCGAGTGAGGGAGTCCGAGGCAAGACAGCATTCCTGGGAGGAGTGGAATCAAACTTGAATCTCTCTGTGAAGCCATCGTCTTGTAGATCAGCTTCAGCACTGAGCAATGTCGGACTCTTCCACGATCGCCGACAGGTTTCATGAGTGACAAATGCATTCTTGGTGGCAAGGTTGTGAATGCGATTAACATCCACCAAGAGACTTTGCATCTGACGCTTCAGCCAGTCGTGATGCTTATCCCGTTTTTGATGCAAGGCGACGAGAAGCTCGCGATCGTTGAGAACATGAGAACGCTTCCGAGGCCTTTGAGCAATTGTGCTTTCAGTGGCTTCAGTATGGGCACGATGAGGTGCACGTGTATTGCTAGCCAAAGGATAAACACGAGTAGCAGCCAGAACTCCTTCAATGGGTTGAGTGAAGCTTTGATGATCGGTGTTGTGAAGATAAATTGGCTCCTTGGGAGGCTCTGGGTAGAGGGCTTCGGCAGACATATCAACCTCTGGCAAGAATATGAGATGATTACGCGCAGAAGGCTGATAGTTGGCAGCTGAATGAAGCTTGATAAGGTGCATTACCCACGGAGCATAGAATTTCAATCCAAAAAGATCAAAGCCAGATGCAGCCAATTGCCTGATGAAGAAGTCTTGAGCATTGAAGCTGATGCCATTGAAGATATAGAAAACCAAAGTCTTCATTGCTCCTTCAAGCTTTGCTGCAGGAGAATGTCCTTTGACAGGCCATAGAGTTCGCCGATAATATGATAAATAGTGGGCGGATACTCTAGGTCTTCAACAAAGAATTCCTTGGATATTCAAAGATCGGCGTGGCGTTGGCTTCATCATGCTCAGCATTTGGCTCATGTTTGGCTCAGGCTTCTGGAAGATGCTCTCTAAAGCACTGCGGTGAAGCTGACAACCAGGCTCAAAGAGTTTGCCTAGAGTGGCAGGCCAGTGAGCTCAATAATATCAAAAGCTTTGGCTTCGTGATGTACATTGCCTGTCATCCACTCAAGGATCCATGTCTTCGGATCCCTGTTGTATCCGCGAATGTGGAGGGTGGCATAGAATTGTAGCAGAAGCTCTTCGTTCCAGTGCTCTTTATCAGTCATAAATTGGAGAAGGCCAGCATCTCTGAAACAATCAAGTGCTTCTTCCAAGCAGGGCAGGCCACCAATAGCTTCGCAATCTAGACGCATATGGGGAAAGATGCGCCCTTGATCGTAAAGAACACAAGAGTAGTAATGCTACTTGTTGATAGCTCCGAAGGTTTATCGATGAAATTCTTGGCTTCGAGTAAGGGTTCCTGTCGCTGTCAAAGAAGGTGTTGTGTGCAATGAAGCCATTCACATTAAACGATCCTGGTGAAGTTGCTGTACCTAGAAACCTAGGCAGCCTCGGTTTTGGCTTCTGGACCTGAGGCCTGCGCTCCACATGATAATCAAATTGAGGTCCGGGAGCAGGAGGAGGAACCAGAATAGGCCATCGAACCATGACAGGTTGGCCGTGATCAAATGCCAGCTTAATAGTGTGTGGCCTTGGAGGAGGTACAGGAGCATCGACATTGACATGAGCTGCTAGTGGTACAATCGCTTCGGGTGCAATATTGACTTTAGGTGCATTAGAAGCTTCAGGCTCATTCACTTCAGGAGCCACATTAACTTCAGGCGCCACATTTGCTTCAGCCATGACAACGTCATTGGCTTCAGTATTGGTGTTGGTGGCCGCCTCAGTATTATCAACCTCCACTTGAGTAGCTAGAGGGTCAGACACGTTCTCATCGAGAACAACTTCTTCGTTGGTAGGGGGTGTGGCAACACGCTCTTCTTCTTCACGGGTTTCTTGTTGTTCTACGGCTGATGCAGCCAGTGTATCTTCAGCAGCTTTGGCTTCAGATTCTGAGATGTTCGCAGTAGGAGTGGCTTCAGGAAACACTTGGCGTGATACTGTGTTGTGGTGCTCTTCTCCTTCTAGAACATTTGAAAGAGTGACTTGTGGCCTTGGTCCTTTGCGAAGCCTACGAAACACGGGCGACACTTGTGGAGAGGGAGTTGGCTGGACCACATAGTCATCCTCATCAAGGACCAGAGTGGTGACTTGAGGTGGGGGAGTACTTGGTGATTCTTCTTGACGGGGGGAGTCTTGAGGGTGATTAGCCCATGAATCATCCTGAGCAATTGGCGCCGAGGGCGACCAATGCTGATGAGTTCATTGCTCGTGAGAACAGGCTATGATACCATTTGGTGCTCAACTGAGGAAGGACTTCATCATCATTTACATTGTCTTGTGGACCAATCTCTTCAGTGCGATGTGGTCAACAATTTGGATCTCCTTTAGCTTCGTGGAGCCTCCGTGGTAGCAAGCTAGTGAACTATTAAACGACGCTCTTGGTGTGCAGATGCAGGACGAGCAACAGAGATGGGCTCGACAACAAGGGGCTCTGGGGGAGCAGCCCGATCTTTCTTCTTTGTCTTTCTCTTCTTGGGCGGTGGAGCATCGTCAGTGGTGTTCTTCTTCTTGCGCTTTCGGGCTTCGGCTTCGGCTGCCCTTGTTTTCTTAAGTTTCGAAGCTACTGTGGGGACCTTAGGCTTCACGTCATCTTTGTCAAGGGAAGACAATGCGAGGTTCTTCCCTACCGGATGCTTCAAATTGGGCCACAAAGAGCTTCTTCTTCTTGGCAGCCATCTTGGGGTCAATGCCCGGACGCCCAAGAGCCTTGGCGCTTCTCAAATTTCATTGTGAGCTTGAACACATTTGGCAGCGAGGTGTTTCATTCGCTCTCTTGAACCTTTGGCTTCTTCCCGTTGCTTGTGAAATGCCTCCTGGAGGTCATGCAACATCTGTTTGAATTTTTGAACATCAGCTACGCTGAGCTTGGACATGTGCTTCTTGAACCGAGCCTTTTCATAGTCAATTTTGTTCTTCAGTTCAACAATCTTCTCGGCCAGAGCCAGCTCATGAGCAATGGCTCCATGGAAGGAGACACTGATGCCAATTGGAAGCTGAAGATCATCGATGCTGAGGTTCGGATTTTCAAACCACTCATCAATGAAGTTATTCAATATGTCCACGTCAAAGAGGGGCAAATCATTGAAGATTTCCGCCTCTTGCTTGCTCTTTATCAGCAGCTCGAGAGCATCGTCGCCAAGATCTTCATCACTTGACAGATCAATGGCTTCATTCTCGTTCCTCAGAACGGCGGCTGGGGTCAGTACTTGTCCAGAACTCTTGACAATTTTCTTCTGGGGCTTCTCTTTCTTCTTAGAGACACGAGAAAGATCTTCAGAATGCACACTTGGTGCAGGAGGAACAGTGGCCAGAGGCTTCGCATGTGAAGCGCTTCGGTGCAAAGAACAGTGTTTCAAGCTTTTGGTTTCTTTTTGCTTCGTGGCTTCGCCGAAGGTGAGCTTCATCGAATCCGCATCATCTCCGCATCGATCCACTGTGGCCCTTTGAGCGGCGATGTAGGAGAGGAAACCATCAAAGTTGTCCGATGACATTGGGATTGGCATCACGTGTGCCATCAGCCGTAGGAGCAGAAGGACCAGGATTGAAGTTGCATTCGAGGCTCTTCTTGTTCTTAACTACAGAATCCTTGGCAAACTTGTAGTTGCGCTTGAATAAACTATCTTCACGACACCATAACAGAGATGATGGGTCGGCATGAGCAGGCTGTGATCCATGGACCATGCAAGGGTAAAAACCCTGAGCAATAGCTTCAGTTCTAGACCTGGGAGGAAGATTTTTGAAGAGAATATCTCCCCATGGTCGTTTTTGATGGCATTCTTTTCAGCATACTCTGCAGTCACAAATCTGTACAAGAACCATTATTCCGCCCAGTATCTGCGAATCCATTGGATTCGTGTCTTGCGTTCTCCATAAGTTTCTTCAGGGTCTGTCTTGTATAACTCATAGAGATCGGGTGGTAGATCTTTGGATGTATTCCCAATGACTGTCACGCCGCCCTTTCTTCTTGACTTTTCGGTGGCCATGTAGTTCAAAATGAATGGCTTGAGAACTTGCAAAGGCTTCCGTCTGCTTTGGTCGACAAGAGCCGGCTTCGGAGAATTGATGTGACTCTGTAAGAACTACGCAAATGAATGCAGACTATGAGAACCAAGGGATTCTCCCATGACATGTGCCTGTGACAGATTAGAGATGCGAGGGAAGGGAAGAGGTCATATGCATTCTCGTAAGATTGTGAAGATAAATCAGTTTGAAGACATTGACCTCATAGCGCCAAGACATTCACTTATATGTTGAGAGTTGGTTCCAGATTTGTACGAATCCAAGAATAGGTACAAGTGAGGAATCTAACTACATGTGAAGCATAAGTGAATATACTAGGCATGTTATGAGATGTAGAACAAGATATATCCAAATTTGCAGGCACATAAACCACTTATGGTGGAGAAGGATGAATCTATCGGATCAAAAAGGCAGTAAAAGTGAGATTTAATTACCACACGAAGAACTGCTAGACGGAGTAGAGAGGAGGCTGAGAGTTCGATCTTTCGTGCCCTAACTTGGTGACGGAAGACACCTACGGCGGCGGTGGAGAAGACGAGGTCCGCGGCCGGCGTGAGGACGGTGTTGGTGAGGTTGCGGCAGTTAAGCGCTTCGTCGCCGGCATCGTCGGGAGCTAGCGGTGGCGCTAGGGTTAGTCGAGGTGGAGAGGCGGAAGAAAGATTTTGACCGTGATGTGATGTGTATTTATAAGGAGAGGGACAGCACAGCGCAATTACGCAGGTGCCCCTGGCGGTTCACATCTGAGGGACACGTGGCGAACATGCAACACATTGGAAGTTGTTCCATGTTCCCACACACGCCTGGACTGTCGAGTGGTCGTTCCGGCTTCTCCGGGTTTCAGGCAATAAGGATTGAGCATTTAAAACATATTGAATGTTTGTCTCTGTATCTTCTGCTGACAAGGACACAGAGAAGACATTCGACGGTTTCAATAGAATGCATATGATTTGGATAGATAGAATTTGAGGTAGAAGCATATAAGAGGTTAGGGTCCGATCACATTCACTTAGTCCAAAAGATTCAAACGATAAGACATAGCTATAAGTGAATGCTGTAGAGGACAGAACACCATTATATATCTGAGTAAGACCAAATCAATGAGGTGAAGATGAAGACAAATCAATGTTGAAGATAAATCAAATGTGAAGACTTAGCAAATGCAACGCCAAACTAAAGCACTCCAAACAAAAGTTTGGTGGTGGCGTTACCCACCGTATAGGAAGTACTAGACCCAGACACGACGCACAATTATCGTGGCGCTCCGAAGTCAAATTCCGCATTAATGTATTCACACTAGGAGTGTATGTCTTCATTGATTGAAGATATACATTACTTCGTGTGTTGCACATCTAAGTCATCAACATGCATAAGTGTTAGGATGTGTGCCTAACCATAGGACATTTGAGGATTCCAAGATATTTAGCTCACACCTCAACTTGCAAAACCTTTTCTCATCCAAGGGCTTTGTGAAGATATCTGCCAATTGCTCTTCAATGTTGACATGAATGATATCAATATCTTCCTTCATGACATGATCTCTGAGAAAGTGATGACGAATTTCAATGTGCTTTGTCTTCGAGTGCCGAATCGGGTTGTTGGCAATCTTGATGGTGCTTTCATTGTCGCAGAGAGTGGTACTTGTTTCAGATGGATGCCATAGTCCTTGAGAGTCCGCTTCATCCATAGAAGTCGAGCGCAAGAAGATCCAAAGAAAGAATGTATTCAGATTCAAAGAAGGAGAGAGATACGCTCGCTTCTTTGAAGACCAATAGACAAGTGATCGTCCCCGTAAAGTGACATGTGCCCGATGTAGACTTGCGATCCACCTTGTCACCAAAGATAATCGGCATCCGAGAATCCAACTAGATCAAACTCTGAGCCCTTTGGATACCATAATCCTAGTGTTGGGGTGTAAGACAAATATCGAAGAATTCGCTTCACAGCTAAGTGATGCGATTCCTTTGGTGCCGCTTGGAATCAGGCACACATGCAAACACTAAGCATGATATCAGGCCTAGATGCACATAAATAAAGTAAAGAACCAATCATGGAGCGGTATACCTTTTGATCGAACTCTTTACCATTGGCGTCAGGACCCGTGATGACTCTTGGTTGGCATTGGCGTCGTGTAACCTTTGCAATCTTGCATTCCAAACTTCTTCAGCAGTCTTTGAGGTATTTTTCTTGAGATATGAAGATGCCGTTGCTTTTGTCGATTTAATTTGAAGACCAAGGAAGAACTTTAGCTCACCCATCATGGACATCCGATATTGCTCTTGCATCATGTGTCCAAACTCATCCTTGTATCTCTTGTCGGTCGGCAAATTAAGATAAAGTCATCCACATAGATTTCGCACACAAAAAGTTCTCCATCATATGTCTTCATGAAGAGAGTGGGATCCAGGGAACCAGGGTTGAAGCCTTTGCTCTTCAGGAAGGCTTTGAGTGTGTCATACCAAGCACGAGGGGATTGTTTGAGGCCATACTGCCTTTGTTCAAATTTTGTATACCATATCAGGATGTTTTGGATCTTCAAAGCCAGGTGGTTGTGCAACATACACTTCTTCTTCAATCTTGCCGTTGAGAAAGGCACTCTTCACATCCATTTGATACAGAAGGATGTTGTGATGGTTGGCATAGGCTAGCAGTATGTGAATGGCTTCAAGCCTAGCCACGGGAGCAAATGTTTCATCAAAGTCAATCCCTTCAAATTGAGTGTATCCTTGAGCAACAAGACGAGCCTTGTTTCTGACAACTTGACCATGCTCATCTTGCTTGTTGCGATATATCCATTTGGTGCCTATGATGTTGTGCTTGCGAGGGTCAGGACGCTTGACCAATTACCACACATTGTTCAGCTTGAACTGTTGAAGCTCTTCTTGCATAGCTTGAATCCATTCAGGTTCCATGAAGGCTTCAGCAACTTTCTTGGGTTCAGATATTGAAACAAATGCAAAGTGACCACAGAAATTTGCCAGTTGCGTTGCTCTTGATCGTGTGAGTGGACCAGGTGCATTGATACTGTCAATTATCTTCTAACTTTGCGCTTCATTAGCAACAAGAGGATGAACTGGACGAAGACTTTGCTCTTGTTGATCATTGTCTTCATTTTGAGCATTGTCTTCAGGCTAAGCATTGTCTTCAGG
Organism: Aegilops bicornis; assembly: GCA_021605145.1. Lineage (NCBI taxonomy): Eukaryota > Viridiplantae > Streptophyta > Magnoliopsida > Poales > Poaceae > Aegilops > Aegilops bicornis. The sequence goes on along the minus strand of CM038670.1, from coordinate 209,478,312 downwards.
TTGATTAGGTGCAGAAATGATAAGTTCCTCTTCAGCCTGAGCTTCAGACGGTATGATCTCTCCAGTTCTCATGAGCTTGATGGATTCACTAGGTGGAACTTCATCTATCACATTTGGCAGGTGCTCTCTTTGCGAGCCGTTAGTCTCATCGAACCGCACATCCACAGTTTCAACCACTTTATAGTGAAAGAGGTTGAAGACTCTGTAGGAGTGCGAATCCTTTCCATAACCAAGCATAAAACCTTCATGTGCTTTCGGTGCAAATTTTGAAGTGTGATGTGGATCCTTGATCCAGCACCTAGCACCAAATACTCTGAAGTAACTTACATTTGGCTTCTTACCAGTTAGGAGCTTATAGGATGTCTTCTTCAGAAGATTGTGAAGGTAAACACGGTTGATGACATGGCAAGAAGTATCAATGGCTTCGGGCCAGAACTTTCTTGGAGTCTTGTATTCACCAAGCATCGTCTGAGCCATCTCAATGAGTGTTCTGTTCTTGCGCTCCACGATGACATTCTGCTGAGGTGTGTACGGAGCTGAGAACTCATGAGTGATGCCCAATGTATCCGTGTAAAGGTCGATGCCGGTGTTCTTGAATTCGTGTTGTTGTCACTTCGATATGCTTGATCTTGACGCCATAGTTATTCATGGCACGGTTACGGCTAAGCGTCCAAGACATCCTCGCACTTCAATCTTGTAGAGGATTATATGCACCCATGTATATCTTGAATAATCATCAATAATGACGAAACCATAGAGGCAAGCAGTGGTAGTGAGAGTAGAGTAGTGAGTAGGTCCAAAGAGATCCATGTGGAGCAGCTCGAAGGGTTGAGATGTCGTCATGATTGTCTTCGAGGGATGCTTGGCCTCGTCATCTTTCCGTACTTTCGCAGCACCACATGTATGATATTTCTTGAACTTGACACCCTCAATGCCTACCACGTGTTTCTTCTTCATGAGAGTGTATAGGTTCCTCATGCCAAGCATGCCCTAGCCTCCGATGCCAGAGCCAAGACTAAGCTTTTGCTAGAAGACATACGGCCAACTGTGGTCCTGCTGAGAAGTCTACCATGTAAAAATCATCTTTCCGGTACCCTTCAAAGACTAGAGACTTGTCAGATTCCATTAGAACAAGGCAACGATATTTTCCAAATATCACAATCATGTTCAAATCACAAAGCATTGAGATGCATATTAAGTTGAAACCAAGGAATTCAACAAGCATCACTTTATCCATGTGTCGATCCTTTGAGATTGCAACTCTACTCTAGACCCAATACCTTGCTTTTACCAAGGTCAAGAAATGTGATATGACTCTTGTCAAATGGACGTAAGGTTGAGTCCATGAGAAGACTTCATCACCAAATATGTGATTAGTGCATCCAATGTCCATAGTCCATTACGAAGCATGAGGTGTCATACACAAGATGCAGTTAGGGGATAGGCTTCACCAAGAGTATTGTGAAGCATAAACATTTGACGCACAACAGATTATCAAAGCTCGAGATCAAGGTTAGGACTGATAGGATGATTGTGGCGTTTATTCAGAACAAAATACATAGTAAGACCATTTGGGCATTTAATCTTCGCCCACAAGATGTTTTAGGTCCCCAAAGAAAAGACTTCGGACGCCTTTGATTTCCTACCGGGAGACCTTTCCCCGCAAAAGAAAGTTAATTTTTCTTAACCACCCACATTTTCGGGGTGGCTTAGAAGCAATGAGTCTAAGTGCAAAGATTCCGAGAACTTCGCTTTGGAGCCCTAGCAAATAGCCTTGCAGGAGGTGAATAGTACTCATATGAATAAGCAGAAAAGTTCTTAGTCTTATGAACATAGCGGTTTGATGATACACGCTCATATTCATACATTTGAGTATGATTTCCCTGCAAAGCATTGGCGTTAGGGTGACTCAGGTGAGTCCTCTGTCTGTATGAAGCCTTTGGACCATATGAAGCCTTTGGTCTGGGGTTTGTCTTCTTCCCTTGTGGTGTCATGATGAGATTCACAAGAAGATTCTCAAGACACCTTTTGGGCACCCAGACCTTCTTCATAGGTGGTCCATTCCTGCAGTTAGTACCAATATACCGGGCAAACACTTTACCTTTCTGATTCTTAAACAGTTTATAGTTTGCATTAAAGGATTCATCAATGATAATAGGGTTAGCACAAGTGAAGCCAGATAAGGTGGAGGGATCCACTGAAGGTCCCTTTGCAAAGAACCCATGTGGTTTTGGGGTACTACTCAGGCTTCCAAAGAAGAACCATCAACATTCATTTTCCTCTCTAACCCAACACCCTCTTTTATAGGGTTTCGTTCAGAATCTACTTTTGAGGACATCACATAGTGTCCGATGCCCTTTGAGACTTTTATACATCCCGCCTCAAGCAATGTCTTCAACCTAGCATTTTGATCAAGAATAGTAGTGGCATCCTCAGAGAGGGGTTAGTAACCACATCGGCAGCTTGAAGATATTGTGACAAGATGCAAAGAAGAAACATTCAAAGAATGTAAGCGTTATCACGCTCAAGGCATTTTAGACATGGTGGTTCAAATACTTCTCGAAAGCGGGATCGATCTGTTGAGCGCGAAGTGACTCGTTCTCTTTTTGAAGATCTTCATGAACTGCTCTCAATTTCTCAAGTTCTTGCTTCCTTTGAAGATAATCATAGGAAAGCTTTTCATGAGTTGTTGAGAGAGTTTCATGACGACTTTCAAGTTCCTCGTACTTAACATGAAGATTTTTTATATCTTCAATTAAGGACTGAGACCGGTCATTTCCGCGGTTCAATGTGTCATCGCTTTTGTCTAGCAATTTTTGAATATGTTCCATAGCTTTCTGTTGTTCGATTGCAATTTTAGCAAGTGTTTTGTAGCTGAGTTTGGATTCACAATCGAGTCATCTTCACTTGATGTTTGAAAGTAAGCATCACGTGAGTTTACCTTGGCACCACGTGCCATGAAGCAAGAGGGTGGGGCAAGAGTCGCCCTTGTCATTAGCATCGGTGTTGGGCGATTTGGAGCCATTGTCTTCAGTGTTGAAGATGGACTTGGCAACAAAGGTCGTGGCTAGAGCCGACTTGCAATGCCGTAGAGTCGAATCCTCCTCGACTCCACCTCCGCCTCCTCGTATAAACTCCTCCTCTGAATCCATCTCATTGCCAACAAAAGCACGAGCCTTGCCAGATGAGCTCTTCTTATGTGATGAAGACTTGGAGGAAGACTTGGAAGAAGACTTGGAAGAAGACTTTGATGATTTCTTCTTCTTCTTGTCATCAGAATGATATTCCTTGATCTTCTTATTCTTATTCTCATTGTCCCATTGTGGACACTCAGAGATGTAGTGACCAGGTTTCTTGCACTTGTGGCATGTTCTCTTCTTGTGGTCATGAGTAGAAGCTTCATCATTTCTTGAGCTGGATCGTGAAGATTTTCTAAAGCCTTTCTTCTTGGTGAATTTTTGGAACTTCTTCACAAGCATAGCAAGCTCCTTTCCAATGTCTTCGTGGATCACCGTAATCGCAATGATTCTTCTTGAGGATGAGGAAGTAGCTTTTTGCCTTCAAAGCACCCAGTACGTCCCATCACTATCGAAATCGGCACTTTGCCATCCGCCATTGGTAGATGGCAAAGGCATGGTCGGCGGATGGCAAAGGCTTTGCCATCTCGCCAAACAGATGGCAAACAAGCTTTGTCTAAAACCCCGCCAGAAGGGCTTCTTTGCCGTCTGGCCGATGGCAAGAGTTCGCCTTTTGCCATCACCGGCAGATGGCAAAGCCTTCTTAACGAAAGTTAGCCACGTTAGATGGTTAATCTAAGCATACTTTGCCATCTCGCCAACAGATGGCAAGGTCGCAGTGCTCTTTGCCGCCCCGCCAAACAGATGGCAAAGGTCAGATGCTTTGTCGTCTCACAAGAAATGGCAAAGAGCTTTGCTATCTGGCGTGATGGCAAAGAGCCCAAATAGGCCAAATTTCAAATTTTACATGTAGATGACACGTGGCCTCTTTGCCATCTCGCCACCGATGGTAAAAGTTTTTGCCATCTGCCAACAGATGGCAAAGTGACTATATTGCCCCATTTAATTTTGTTTTCTTATATCAATTCATTTTCATTTAAAATCAAACACAAATATATTTATATGACCAATATAGCATATTCAACACATATTACCAATAGTCATGAACACATATATATCCAACACATGTTACCAATAGTAGCAAGTTTCATCCAGTACATATACATAGTTTCATCAATATTACACAGCTTTCATCCATAGGTAGCAAGTTTCACAAGGTCAAAACAAAAACTAAATACAAGCACTCCATCAACCCAAGCTTACGTGATCTTAAGCAAATCAGAAATGGGAAAGAAGAAAGTTAGAAGAAGAAGTCTAGAAGAAGAAGATTATTATGATGCAACTAAAATGTGAAGATTATTATGATGCAACTTATATCCGTAGAAATAGGTCATTTTGGAGCTAAGTATGGTTATTATGTCATTTTGAGCTAGCTAAGCATACTAAGTCATTTTGGTGTAAAACATGCTAAGGTCATTGTAGAGCTAAGTAAGGTTATTATGTCATTTTGGAGCTAGCTAAGCATGTGAAGTCATTTAGGAGCTAAAATATGTCATTTCTTAAGCATATTATGTCATTTTAGAGTTTGACCAAGTTTATAGAAAAAAATATGAACATTTACAATAACAAATCTATATGGTGTGAAAGTATATTCAATAATGAATCTAATTGTATTGATTTTTTATTGTATATGTTAACATATTTGTCTAGAAACTTTATCATAGTTTACATAGTTTGACTTTGACCAAAGCTAATATGCGGAGTATATAAAAACAGAGGGAGTATTATGTTGGGAATAAATTATATTTCTTTGGTAAGTCAGAGATTCAAAATTGGAAGTATCTACACGAAAGTGCTTATGTGAGCTCGAGCTGCAGTGAGCCCGGAATCTGCACCACTAGGTTATATCGTGATCCGTGCAACATGTAGGTCCTGGTAAAGTCGTATTGTGCTATTGCAGTATTTTTTAACAGATTGTGGCCCACACATCACATAGCGTCCAGGTAACTCCGCCAGTTACCGTTTAAATGGATCAGAAGCTCATGGATGGAATGAGCCGTCTTCGGTTAGATTCTGAGCTAACGGAGCTTATGAGCCAATAAGAGTTAGCTACCGGTTGGACCTACCAAACTTCACCAGTACTGCAATTACTAGTTCGACTAAATCAGAAAGCAAAAGCACCATGCAGCTTTGTGTGGCTCCTGCACGGTTGGGCTACATGGATTTTGAAATTAGAAGCTACTAAAAATAGCCACCCCAATTAAACTCAGCAACACCATAATGCCAAAAAAAACTCACAAACCAAAAGTACGCAACACAATTTTATTAAGCTCGAAGGAAGACATCAGCAAAGCTGGGAACCACTCATACATCTCTGAATGTGCACTGACAACAATGATACAGTTTCCCTCAACTTCAATGAATTGGCAGAGCTCTTGCCTTAACCGTAAAAATATGGGCACCATATCGAGAGCTAAACTCCACAACACATTAGCCTCTGGAAGATATCAAGTACAAGCAAAAGTAACAAAAACATTCAAGTTCGCTGCAAGAAAATTGATAACATTAAATGGAAGTTCACCTAGATGGCTAGATCCATGTTAAATTTTGAATTGTTGATATCAAATGTAAAAGGTCCAAGAATATACACAACTGGGCACTGGCGCACCAAACATTGTCATTAGCAAAAAGACCGAAAAGATAAACATCCTATGGAGAAACATTGATGAAATCCTCCAAAAATTGGTTAACACCAAATTTCAATGGATGCATGCTTGACATGGAGACACCTTCGTTCGAATATGTTGGCAAACAAAAAACAAAATTGTATAGTGGGAAAAATTGATCAGGCTAAGGCAGAAGGATGCAGATGCTGCTCAGGGATAAGTGATTCATAAAAAATGATCCTCACTGAGGATCTTGCATACATAACTGGATTACCTATATTATTAAAGGCGATAGAAATACTTTTTCTATGACAACAAATTCAAATCTAACCTGAGAGGACAGAGCACACCAGTGAAAACCAAGATTAAGAACACAAATAATAAAATAAAATAAAATAAAGCAAAGCACGAGTAGTTTGTTGATGGCCTGCTCGGCTTGGCCCATCTATTCACGCAAGAAATTATTAACATAGACAAATTAAATATGACCCAGAAAGTAATTGCTTTACTTAAGACTCAAAAAAATGTTATAGTTCAGTAGATCTTAAGCACCCAGTTTTACGACGACCACTTCCTATATATTTTTGTGCTCCAAGTTCACAATGACATGGCCCAACTAAAGCTCCTGCTTGTTCTTGTTCTATTTCTTATCTGGCAAACCATCTCATATCTCCCAAATACTGACTAACATATACAAACATATGCAGAACAAATAATCACCACATCACACGGGCAGAAGAAAACACATACCTTAGTACTAGTCGATGAAGATGTTAGATCTTTGCACGAGTGCCTATGTACCTTGTAGAGTGGACATTGTCAGACTTGAAGTGCTTGCGCCGCGCTTGCATCAGCCCACATAGCAGGGGCCACTGCTTGCGCCGCGCTCGCGGCACTGCTCTGCCACTGTCGCAAGCACCAGACACAAGCCCCGCCGCGAGCAGCCGACCAAGATGCAGAATCTTTGCATTAGTGCTGCGTTGAGGTGTGCAGTTCATCTAGTAAATTAAAGACATAATATAAATTGAGCAATATGCGGGAAAAAACATCAGTTCATGTACTTGCAATGAAGATTATGAATTTGAAACATCAGTTCAGCCACTTCACACTCACAGAATTCTAGTACTAAACATAAATTTAAAAATACGTCTACAATTCATTTCCCTAAATGAACTAAGCCTCAGTTCGAAGCTTCAAATGCATGAATTTTGGGGAAGCATGGACTGTTTCATGGATAAAGCACACAAGAATTGGCACGAGGGCAGTGACTGAACATTTTTGTAGTGGTAAAGTCATGCCTAAATATTTTTTACGTTTTCCTCTCTGAAATTTCCATCTCCTTCACCTTTCATCAATGTTGCAGGCGCGACAGAACGCAGAGGCCGGTGACCATGGCAGCGACACGATCGAGTGTTCTCAACTATTGGTTTTCCTTGTAAAAATTTCAATCAATAAAATTCAGATTTTTCTAACACCAATTTCAGACAGGCAAGTAACCAACTACAGGAAGAGCTTCAAATTAACAGTACCGCGCAGCCGCACACGATCTCTCACATGCATTTTGTTCGGTTCACATTTAGTCTGCTCTTTCCATATCTGATGCCAAAACCTTTTTCCCAATAGTACAGATTGTAGAAATCATATGCCTCACCAAGAGTGTCAAAACTCGTGCCTATCTTCGGTACAATGACAATCTCGCCAGACTCCTCTGCAAAACACCGAATTGCTCTCTCCAGTGGTGAAATCCTATCAGGGCCTGGGGCTCTGCCTAGTGCGGCAGCCCCAACACGCACTCTGCAATGCCATGAAAACATATCCACAGAATCAAATCCCCTTTTTATAGTTTGACAATTAAAATGGGTCTATGTGTCGCAGCAGATCACAATGAGTTCAAGACTATGGATTTGTCATTGCATATGTAGGTAGGTTCTAAGTAGTTTATGGACAAAATCATTAACTGAATGCATCTTTTTTTCCATGGGTCTCTGCCTAGCGCGACAAGGATATGTACATGCAGTCAACTATGGCCATACAGTCAAATCTGAGTCTAATCTTTTTTTTTCCACTGAATGTATCTCTACAATCTAGATTTAATCATAATTGCAAGGCACTGACGAAGAGCATATTCAGGTTCTAAGTAGTTTGTAGAAAAAATCATTTACTGACAGGGGCTATGTACATACAGTGAACTATCACCATACAGTCAAATCTGATTCTAGTATTATATTTTCCTGAATGTATGTCTATATTCTAGATTTAATCATATAGGCAAGGCACTGAGCCACTGACAAAGAGCATAACTTTGCGTCCACCCAGGTGTTTTCGGATCCACCTGCTCAATCGACTGCTCTGAAGCTTGGCCCTTGTCTGCACTTCCTGCTTCTCGACCAACGCCCTCTGTGCAGACCTGCCCGTCTGCACTTGATGCTGTCCTGGCCGGCAACTCGCACACCGGCGGCGTCGTCACCGGTTAATGAAGAGGCTCCATCCCGGCGAACGTCCTCTAGCAGAGTTCTACTTCTTGCACAATTAGCCAACAGGAAAAAAAATCAGATCTTTGTACAAACCCTAGCACTAAATGGCCACTAATGGGCATCAAGGACAGAGCAGATCCGTACCTATTAATCAGCTGCGTCAAAAGACTCCATGTCGCCCGAGCTCCAAGTCGCGCCTGTCGCCGGTCGCCGGATGTATGGCCGCCGCTTGGTTGAGCTCAACAATGGAGGATCCACAAACGGGAGGTAGGAGATAGCCCCATAACCGCCCCGCGCACTGCAGTTACTGCGCGCGTTGCCGGTGTTTGCCGGAAAGCATCCGTCCTGATCCATGGATCAGGACGGCAGTAACATCCCGAGCTTCCCGCCAATTTGACTTGTTCCTTGTCGATCTTCCCGCCAAGGCCCGACGCGAGATCCAGGGCTCCCGACTTGGACATGGCGGCGGCGGCGTCGCCTGCAGCAGGGAGCGACGGGGCCGGCGACAGGGTGGCGGGGGAGGGCCGGCGACGGGGCGGGGGAGTGACGCGGCCGGCGACAGGGCGGGGGAGCGACGGGGCCGGCGACAGGGTGGCGGCGGGCGAGCCTAGAGCGCCATCGACGGGGGCTGTTCGGTGTGTGGATGAGATGCGAAGTTTTTTTTTACCTGGATGGGTGGGGAGAGAGGGAGGGGATAACCCCACAGTTTTTTTTTACCTGGAAAAAAATAACCCCATCTCTTTGCCGTCTGCTGGCAGATGGCAAAGAATCTTTGCCGTCTGTTGGCCGAGATGCAAAGATATGGGGCTGCATACACCGTTACGCTTTTGATGGCCACCGGATATGTTAACCTCTTTGCCATCTCACCGGCCAGATGGCAAAGATTATTCGCCATCCACCAGGCAGATGGCAAAGAATTGGCCGATGGCAATCATGTTCTTGTCGTTCGTCAGCTTCTTTGCCATCCGCTTTTTTATAAGCGAGATGGCAAGACGTTCTTTGCCATCACCGCAGATGGCAAAGAGTCGGCTGATGGCAAATTCCCCGCTTCCAAAGAGTGCATAGTTGGTACCATAGATGTCTCTTTTCTCGGATATAGTCAAACTCATGTGTGTCGAGCCTCTCAAGTATGTCGACGGATCGAGTGTCTTGGCAATGTATGCGTTCTTGAATCATCAGGCTAGTGTATCAAATGAGTCATCAAGAGATCTCAGGAGTGTCTTGACGATTTCATGCTTGGTGATCTCGATGGCCGAAAGTGCATGAAGCTCATTGGTGATATCGGTGAGGCGATCAAACGTGGAGTCGGACATTCTCATTGTCATTTCTCTTGAAGCGGTTAAAGAGGTTGCGAAGGACACCGATCCTTTGATCTCTGCAGGTTGAGGCGTAACCGTTGACCTTTGGAGAGCCACCCAGACTAGCTTCAAAGTTTCCAGAGCACTCCTACAGCCATCTTGTCCTTTGGTTAGATGACCGCAGATGATATTCTTTGCGAGAATCCATTGAATGAACTTCTTGACATCGCTAGGAGTGACGCCTTCATCGCCTCTTTGGGAACGCTGTTCTTGACGACAAACCAAAGGTCAACATCAATGCCTTCAAGATGCATGCGCATCTTATTCTTCTAGTAGGGGGTGTCGGTGCCATCAAAGGCGGGGCACGTGGCGAGACTTTGATTATCCTCGCAATCGATATAGCTAAAATTCCGGTGGTTAAACCGAATCACACGTAACAAGGGAGTGCCTTTCCTCGATACCAATTGAAAGTGCTAGTTATCGACTAGAGGGGGTGAATAGGCGATTTTATGAAAGTCTTCAAAACATGGGAGTTTGAAGACAAACGATAGAAATGAACCTATTGACATGCGTGGAAGGTAGACTACACTAGACAAGCCATAGTCAAGCAAGTAATGAAGCTAAAGCACGAAGACTATTAGCAGCTAGGTAGTATGGATCAAGATGGAAGATGGTATGAAGCCAAACAACAATAGTCTTCACACAGTGAAGTCAAACAGATAAGAAAAATAAGCAAAAGACTTCACGAAGACAAACTGTAAATATGTGAAGGGAGAGATAGAACCAGTTGCTTGGTGAAGACAAAGGATTCGTTGGACCAGTTCCAGTTGCTGTGACAACTGTACGTCTGGTTAGGGAGGCTGAGATTCAACTTTCGAAGACCGCGTCTTCACCTTATTCCCTTGAGCTAAGGGACACCTAGTCCTCGCCCAATCACTGGTAAGTCTTCAAGGTAGACTTCCAAACCTTCACAGACTCCGTTCACGGTAATCCACAATGACTCTTGGATGCTCGAGCGCTGACGCCTAACTTACCAATTTGGAGGATTCCACAGGTCCTCAAGTGTAACAAGTCTTCGTGTCACGTAGAGCGAAAGACTTGATGATGCCTAACACTCTTTGGCTCTAGGTTTTTGGACTTTGTCCTCGCAAGGATTTCTCTCTCAAAGGCTTTGAGGTGGGTTGCTCTCAAATGACAAAAGCCGTGCACTAACTCTCGAAAGCAATTACCGCCAATTTATGTTGTGGGGGGTGGGCTATTTACGTACCACTAGGCAACCCGACCTAATTTGTCCGAAATGACCTCGGGTCACTAAGGAACCGACACGTGTTCCAATGGTTAGATTTCAAACACACGCCGAGCTTGACTTGGGCTACAAGTAAAGCCGACTCATCCACTTCTGGATAAGATTTCTCGTCATTGTCTTCGTCGAAGACATAGGATTTGGTTGAGCATCACTTCACCACTCGACTTTGTTCACTTGGACCCCACTTAACGATGCGGTGGTTCCTATGACTCAACAAAGAAGAAAAAAGGAAACCGTGAAACAACTATGTCTTTGCGCTCCAAAGTCTTAGATGCGATGTCTTCTCATGTCATAGTCTTCCTTGTGAATATCTTCACTGCACCACCATAGTCTTCAATGTCTTCACACATTTTTGGGGTCATCTCCGGTAGGTAAACCGAATCAATGAGGGACTACTACCTGTCTTATATTGTAATTCTCACAAACACATTAGTCCCTCAACCAGGTTTGTCGTCAATACTCCAAAACCAATTAAGGGTGGCACTAGATGCACTTACAATCTCCCCCTTTTTGGTGATTGATGACAAACTGGTTGAAGTTTTCAACGGGGATTAAAGTATGTGAAATTGTAAAGGATTAAGATATTGTCTTCATAAGTAGTAAAAGGCTCCCCCTGAAGATGTGCATATAAGTATTTTGCTTTTGAATGCAAATGCACATGGCAGGTTGTACTTGTGGAGATCCTCTTCAATTAATGAAGACAATTCATCATGCATGTAAGGATATAACAAAGGTGACGACATGCATAATGAAAAATGGACGTCTGCGAAATGACTTCGTGCGGGATTTATCATCGCGACATGCGAATTTATCATCGCATCACAAGTTGGCGAGAAAAAAGTAGCATACGACCATCAAGTTTAAGTGTTACAACTCAAAAGAACCAATAAAGATCAAAGGCAAGAGTTGTAAACACTTGGCAAATATAAAGCAACCACCCAGATGAACCCGCTTGAAGACTATCAACTCATATGCTTCTCCCCCTTTTGTCAGTAAGGACCAAAAAGGTTTGAAGACATAGAGCCTCTACTTGTTCCCATGAGGAGTAGGTGAAGTAGCAGGGTCGTTGTTGAGGTGCGGTGGTGCAGAAGAACTTGGTGCAGTGTTGATGCGCGACGACATTGTAGTTGGTGAAGTAGCATCATCTTCATCATCGATGACTCTTGCATTGACAGTTGCCGCAGAGGATGAGTACTCAGAATCTTCGAGTGAGGGAGTCCGAGGCAAGACAACATTCCTGGGAGGAGTGGAATCAAACTGTAAATAAGTGAAGGGAGAGATAGAACCAGTTGCTTGGTGAAGACAAAGGATTTGTTGGACCGGTTCGGTTTACGTGACAAGCTATGCGATGCAGTTAGGGAGGCCGAGATTCAACTCGAGACCACGTCTTCACCTTATTCCCCTTGAGCTAAGGACACCTAGTCCTCGCCCAATCACTTTCTGGGTAAGTCTTCAAGGTAGACTTCCATACCTTCCACCGGACTCCGTTCACGGTAATCCACAATGACTCTTGGATGCTCAGAGCGCTGACGCCCTAACCTACCGGAGGATTCACAGGTCCTCAAGTGTAACAAGTCTTCGTGTCACGTGAGATGAAAGACTTTGATGCCTAACACTCTTTGGCTCTAGGTTTTTGGACTTTGTCCGCAAGGATTTCTCTCTCAAAGGCTTCGAGGTGGGTTGCTCTCAAATGACAAAAGCCGTGCACTAACTCGAAAATTACCGCCAATTTATGTTGTAGGGGGTGGGCTATTTACAGCCACTAGGCAACCCGACCTAATTTGTCCGAAATGACCCTGGGTCACTAAGGAACTGACACGTGTTCCAATGGTTAGATTTCAAACACACGCGGCAGCTTGACTTGGGCTACAAGTAAAGCTGACTCATCCAGCTCTGGATAAGATTTGCTGTCATTGTCTTCGCTCGAAGACATAGGATTTGGTTGAGCATCACTTGATCACTCGACTTTGTTCACTTGGACCCCACTTAACAGTACGGTGGTTCCTATGACTCAACAAAGAAGAAAAAGGAAACTACAAAACAACTATGTCTTCGCGCTCCAAAGTCTTCATGCGATGTCTTCTCATGTCATAGTCTTCCTTGTGAATATCTTCACAGACCACCATAGTCTTCAATGTCTTCACACATTTTTAGGGGTCATCTCCGGTAGGTAAACCGAATCAATGAGGGACTACTACCTGTCTTATCCTGCAATTCTCACAAACACATTAGTCCCTCAACCAGGTTTGTCGTCAATACTCCAAAACCAATTAAGGGTGGCACTAGATGCACTTACAATATCTATAATCTTTGTTGTTCCATGCTGTTATATTATCATTCTTGGATGTTTTACAAACATTTTATAATTAATTTATATCATTTTTCGGTACTAACCTATTGACATAGTGCCCAGTGTCACTTGTTGTTTTCTGCATGATGTTTACACCGCAGGAATCAATACCAGATGGAATCCAAACACAACGAAACTTTTTGTGGCTTTTTTTGGACCAGAAGACATCCAGTGGGCCAAAGAAGTACCGAAGAGGGAGCCCGAGGTGAGCACAAGACAACAGGGCGTGCCTGGAGGCCCAGGCGCGCCCTGGTGGGTTGTGCCCACCTCGGTGGCATCCCGCACCGCCTCTTTGCTCTATAAATACCCCAAGATTCTAGAAACCCCAGGAGAGTCGATGAAAATCAATTCCAGCCGCCGCAAGTTCCAGAACCACCAGATCCAATCTAAACACCATCACGGATGGGTTCATCATGTCCATTGGTGCCTCTCCGATGATGCATGAGTAGTTCATTCTAGACCTACGGGTCCGTAGTTAGTAGCTAGATGGCTTTCTCTCTCTATCTTGATTCTCAATACAATGGTCTCTTGGAGATCCATATGATGTAACTCTTTTTGTGATGTGTTTGTTGGGATCCGATGAACTTTGAGTTTATGATCAGATCTATCTTTTTATCCATGAAAGTTATTTGGGTCTTCTTTGATCTCTTCTATGCACGATTGCTTATAGCCTCGTACTGCTTCCCCGATATTTGGGTTTTGTTTGGCCAACTTGATCTATTTATCTTGCAATGGGAAGAGGTGCTTTGTGATGGGTTCGATCCGATTGCTTGATCCGGATGTATGGGGGAACCTACACGTATGTATCGTTGCTATTAAGGATAACAAGATGGGGTCTATTTCTACATAAATAGATCTGGTCTACATCATGTCATCATTCTTATTGCATTACTTCGTTTTTCATGAACTTAAGACACTAGATGCATGCTGGATAGCGGCCGATGTGTGGAGTAATAGTAGTAGATGCAAGAGGTGAGTCGATTCACAAATCTTGGACATGATGCCTATATAATGATCATTGCTGGATATCGTCATGATTATTTGAAGTTCTATCAATTGCCAATGAATGCTTCGTTTACCCACCGTTTGCTATTTTTCTCGAGAGAAGCCACTAGTGAAATCTACGGCCCCCGGGTCTCTTCTTTATTATATTTTCCTTCGCGATCTATTTTTATTTTCTTTTATTTTTAGATCTATTAAACCAAAAATACAACAATACCTTGCTGCACTTTTTTTATTTGAGATCTATTTATCCCATCTATCATATTTTAATCCCGTCCGCTTGCCAATTTCTAGCGCCGTTGCCCGAAAGGGATTGACAACCCCTTTAATACATCGGGTTGTGAGTATTTGTTATTTGTGTGCAAGTGGCGTTCATAGTGTTGCATGGTTCTCCTACTGGTTCGATAACCTTGGTCTCATCACCGAGGGGAATACCTCCTGTTGTTGTGCTGCATCATCCCTTTCTCTTTGGGGAAATACCGATGTAGTTCAAGCAAACACAAAACCACGACCCTAGAGGTTGGGGAGGAAAACCACGGCTCCAGCGAACGACACGTGTCGTCGACCAAGATCAAGTGCCCCGCCTCCGAGATCCTCCACCATGACGGAAGTGATACTTCGACCCCTTCCACCCCCGGGTGCTCATTATCCAAGCTCCACCCCTCCAGCAACGGCGGCGGATAACAATCGTCACCATCCTCCTTCACTGGATCTCCCCTCTGCCTTGAAGTTCCAGACCCTTCCGGCGACGGCGGCCGACAACAACCGTCACCATCCTCCTTCACTGGATCTCCCCTCTATCTTGAGATTCCGAACCCTTCCGGATGCGCCTGATCATGACGATAGAAGGTTATGAAAAATACCCCATGGACATTTATCACTTATAGCGCCTCTAAATTGTACAAATGTTGATTGTTTGTCCACCACAAGGGGAAATGTGAAGCCCGTACCGGCTCCTTTGGTGCCACCATTGCTTATGACAGTGGTCTCCATTCTACAGTTGAGATAAAACGCTCTCTCTGGTTTCATCCTACGATAATTGTGATAAAACACCATTATAAGAACACAGTGACCACTAAGCGCACTCAATCAGGGGAAATCGACCTAAAGTAATAGAACAAAGATCTAGGTCAAGATTCAAAGAAACTTCTCGTCTTTGGAATGCGGCTTTATGGCGTTTAGCGTAAATTCAAGCGTGGTTGCTTCTCTGCCACCGTCGCAACCATCGGTGGTTGCCATCTCATGTCAACACTGCCTCCTCTACCACCGCAGTAGAGGGAAATGATAGGTCTTGAGTAATCATCTCCCTCCCACCGCTTGTCCCGAACACCCGCACTCAGTGGCGAAGCCAGGAATATTTTTTAGGTGTGGCAGAGTTCATGAAGGAAAAAAGCAATGTAAAATATAACTATGTGTCATTCATGTACCTCTCTGGACGATGGTCGATGCCATACCCACCACGCTGACTAAAGATCACACAATTGCTCTGTAATCATTGTCTCTGTTGCACACCTTAGGGGTTAGCCGACTAGGGTCAGTCGGTGACCTTTGGGAAAAAATATCACAACAAGTCATACATTCACCGGGTACAACGACTGCTCAGAGAAACTGTTTTGACCCCTTTCTGCGACGGAGTTTTAAACCGTCGCCTTGCCTGTGTGTGCGATAGGGGGGTCCTTCCCACGAGACCCAGAAACTGTTGGGGATATGGAGCAAGAATGCATACGTTTTGCAGAACTAAGCGTATGTGATGCCCGCATCTATCCCAAACACGATTCGTCCCACAAATGTTTGTGATATATCGAATATCCCAAACTCTCCATCCTTGCTACTCATGTGTGCTGGCGTTACCATTGCACACCCTATTCTGTAGTGCAACGTTTGTGATGCGCACCCTGAGGGAGTCCTGGATTAGGGGGTGTCCGGATAGACGGACTATAACCTTTGGCCGGACTCCTGGACTATGAAGATACAAGATTGAAGACTTCGTCCCATGTCCGGATGGGACTTTCCTTGGCGTGGAAGGCAAGCTTGGCGATACGGATATGTAGATCTCCTCCCATTGTAACCGACTACGTGTAACCCTAGCCCTCTCCGGTGTCTATATAAAGCTGGATGGTTTTTAGTCCAGAGGACGAAGAACAATCATACCATAGGCTAGCTTCTAGGGTTTAGCCTCTACGATCTCGTGGTAGATCTACTCTTGTACTACCCATATCATCAATATTAATCAGCGGGAGTAGGGTTTTACCTCCATTGAGAGGGCCCGAACCTGGGTAAAAACATCGTGTCCCTTGTCTCCTGTTACCATCCGCCTAGACGCATAGTTCGGGACCCCCTAACCGAGATCCGCCGCCTTTGACACCGACATTGGTGATTTCATTGAGAGTTCCTCTGTGTCGTCATCTTTAGGCCCGATGGCTCCTCCGATCATCAAACAACGATGCGGTCGGTGAGACTTTTCTCCCGGACAGATCTTCGTGATTCGGCTTTACATCTGCGGGCCAATTCGCTCGGCCATCTGGAGCGGATCGAAAGCTATGCCCACAGCCATCGAGTTAGATTTGGAAGTTTGAACTACTACCGACGTCGCGGAGACTTGATCTTGACGGGTTCGAGCCACAACCGAGCGCGCCGCCTTATTTACGATGGGCATGATCTAGCTCTGCCGCCCGAGCAGTGCCTCGAGGCGCACCATGTCCGCTCCGACCCTTAGCTTCCCGGAGCCGACCGCGCCGATCGAGGACGGGTGGTGGACACCACCTCGAGGGCTCAATCTCTACGGTGATCGAGGCGAACACCAGCCTTGTCCTCTGCTGGCCCGTGACTCCAAGGTGCGGACTCCTCTCCGGACTCCAACCCTCCGCGCCGTCCAATCGAATCCGATTGGGCGCCGATCATGGAGTTCACCGCCACGAACATCTTCGGCACTCGCCCTTGACGACATTACGAATTCACTAGAGTCTCTCTCTTTATCGGAGAGCCTGGCGGACTATGGGCGGCAAGGTTGGGATGCGGACTGACGAAGAAATTCAAAGCCCACCCACCACCCACTTTGTAGCCACTGTCGATGATTTAACCGACATGCTCGACTTCGACTCAAGACATCGGCGGTATGGACGCCCGATGCAGGAGGCGACCAAGAACCAGCGCCTATAGGGCACTTTGGAAGGCCACCTCGTCGTATGACATATACATGGTGGACACCCCAAAAGAAGGAACGGCGATGGAACAACGGAGGATGACCCCTCCAAAGAAGCAGCCTAAGCGCCCGGCGTCGTGGCGCCTCTAAATCCCGCCAAAGCAAAAGCGGCGATTCACACTTGCGGAGATAATAACACCCGAGGGTGCCGAAGACAACCCCTCCAGTGAAATTCAGACAGGAGGATGGAGAAGCCAGCCCTCATGAGAGAAGCGGCGGAACAAAGAGGTAGAGGCGATAATTACATGCCTCCCTCCGAAGGCGAGGCAAGCCTCAACAACGGCGAATTTGTCGTGCACGAGGATCTGTCCGAACAACAGCGTTTCAAACGCGGGCTTATGGCCTACGTGAAAGCGACCTCAAGAAAAAACAGCAATAGCTTAGAGCTGACCAAGACTCGCTGGCCGACAGATGGATCAAGTCCTTGCGGTCGAAAATGCTGGACTTCGAAACGCCCTCCAAGAGCTACCCAAAGCGCATGCTGCTACCCCGATTAGAGGAGGAAGCACCTAAACCTACATCACCAACAAGACGACGCAGGCCGACGGCCACCTCGTGGCCTTGACAGAGAGGCCTCTCGGCCCTCCACTCAAGCCGCACCCAGCGTCGCTCAAAAATACCAAGGCACGGGAAATCGCCCGGAACTGCGAGATATATTGGAGGACAAGGCAAGGCAAGCAAGATTGATCTACGGATCGCGTGGGCGCCCACGACACGTGTGCGATAACCGTCCACAGCTGGATATGGAAAATCCGGTAGGGCGAAACACGATGAACAAAGCTCATTTGAGCTACGTCGTGATATAGCCCAAAGATGCAGGCGCCCGCACACCCACTATGCTTCACAGATGAAGTAATGGATCATCAAATCCCGAGGGTTTCAAACCCGTAAACATCGAATCATACGATGGCTGTGCAGATCCTGCGGTATGGATCGAGGATTATCTCCTTCATATCTAGATGGCCCGCGGTGATGATCTACACGCCATCAAATACCTCCCACTCAAGCTTAAAGGACCAGCTCGACATTGGCTTAACAGCTTGCCATCAGAGTCAATTGGTTGTTGGGAGGACCTGGAAGCCGCATTCCTTGAAAATTTCGAGGGCACCTATAATGCGACCACGGACACCGATGACCTAAGCCACATAATTCAGCAGCCGGAGGAATCGGCCGGACAATTACGGACACGGTTCCTAACCAAGAAAAATCAAATAGTCGATTGTCCGGACGCAGAGAGGCCCTTACAGCCTTCAAACATAACATACATGGATGAGTGGCTTGCCCAACACCTAGGACAGGAAAAGCCGGAATCCATGGCAGCCCTCACAACACTCATGACCCGCTTTGCGCGGAGAAGACAGGCTGGCTAGCTCGTAGTAATAACATGATCAAGAGCCACAGTAATTCGGATACCAAGGACAGCAATGGCGGTCGGCGTCGCATAACAAGCACAAAGCGCCCGCGTGCTTGGCGACAATCTTTGAGGATACAACAGTTAATGCGGATTCGGAGGCTCTAAACACAGTCGTGGAAAAAGCCATTTAAAAGAAATACTCCGGGCCCGTCCAGTTTGGACTGAATACTCGATCGCTTGTGCTAGATACACGGCACCCCCGAAAAACCAGCCAATCACACCAATAGGGATTGTTGGGTGTTTAAGCAGGCATGCAAGTTAAATGCCGAAAACAGCGACAAGGGGCTGCATAGCGATGAAGAGGAGGAGCCCCGGCCGCCGAACAATAGGGGACGAAGGGCTTCCCCACAAGTGCGGACGGTGAACATGATGTACATAACCCACATCCCCAAAAGGAGGCGGAAGCGTGCACTCGAGGGGCGTATATGCATTGGAGCGGTCGCCCCAAAGTTCAACCCGTGGTCCTCCTGCCCGATCACTTTTGATCGAAGGACCACCCACTAGCATCCGCCATGGCGGATTCGCCGCATTGGTTCTAGACCCAATTATTGTGGATTTCACCTCACTAGAGTCCTTATGGGCCGGCGGCACCTGAACCTGCTTTATCAGGGATACGGTGCGAAAAATGGGCATAGATCCCTCAAGATTAAACCCACAAAGACGACCTTTAAAGGCGTCATACCGTGTAGAGGCCAATTATGCAGGCTCGATTACACTTGAGGTGGTCTTTGGATCCCCGGATAATTTCCAAAGCGAGGAGTTAATCTTCGACATAGTCCCGTTCCGCAGTGCCTATCACGCACTGCTCGGACGAACCGCATATGCAAAGTTCAACGCGGTGCCGCACTATGCATATCTCAAGCTCAAGATGACAGGCCCTTGAGGAGTCATTACGGTCAATGGAAATACCGAACGCTCTCGCCGAACGGAGGAGCATACGGCGGCCCTCGCGGCGGAAGTACAAAGTAGCCTCTCAAGGCAATTCTCGATCCGGCTATTAAGCGTCCGGACACCGTCAAGCGCGCCGGAGTAACCTACAAGAAGACCGCTGGCACGTTCGAGCAAGCGTAAGTAATGCGGCCCCAACCCCAGCCCTCGCGAAATTGCGAAACCCGATTACTAGGCGTACATAATTACGCTCTAGAAATACCATGGGCATAGGGGAGGGCACGACCACGACATGCCCAAAATGCGGCTCAACCGCACTAGGGGCTCGATTTTGTCATTCTTTTTCTTACTTTCAGGACTCCACTCTCCGGAAGGCTTTGTCCGTGAAGACAATCGCCCGAACACACGATGCAACAGCGGGGAGGTGAAGCTACGTTGAATGTCCGTGGTCTCTAATCTTGAGCTAAATACCTGTCTTACATACCATCCATGGCTCGCCTGGAGGGGACATGTCAAATAGTCCCATCTCTTGCTTATCGCACTATTTGTATCGTTACGCTTTTAGCAGCCTTTTTGAATAAACAATACATAGCTTTGGTCTATTATTGCATTCCTTTTTTATGTAAATATGTTCAGTTATGACATTACGCAACTGCAGTACACTTTAGTACGGCCAATACACCGAGGGGCTTAAGTACCCCGAATATGGTGTGAAGTCCGAACAATCTCACGAGTGCGGCACTCGAACTTATAGCATTATATGCATCGGCTCGAATCATGTCTTGGGTCAATAGTTGGGTTTGCCCGGCTCCCATGTTTTGGTACCTTACGTTCCGTTATATTGGCTAAGGTAGTCTTTGGGAGAACTCTGCGATCGTGCCCCGGTTGAGCTGGGTTAAGCACCTCAGTAGAGAAAGCTAAAACTGACCGTCATGATAGGGCGAGAGCTGGTCGCTGTTCGAGAGGTTTCGAGTCCCTAAAGACTTATGACGCTTAGAGCGAGGAGCAGGCTTTCTCCGGCCTAGGCGTGGATAGCGCCCCGAACTCGGTCTTCCGAATACTAGGGGCTTCGCCGAAATTTAAAATTATAGAATTCTATGGCTAAGTGAGAGTGATAAAGCATTATAGTCCGATTGCCTTGTTCATTTGTCTTTGGCGCCTCCCTCGAAGGACCCAAGAATGGGAACAAGAGCGCTCAGGTTTATCCGAACACCCCGCACTCGTGGCATGGGGGCAAGGTAGAAGCGACTCGCCATCTCTCAGATTTAATAAACGGCCGCATGAAGGTAATATTTTAAATTCAAAAGCATTGCTTAAGCGCATATGAACAAGTTTTAGCGCCGAGGATAACCACGGCGAGTTTACTCAAAAATTACATCCTTGGAACATTCATCCGCCATAAAGGCGGGCACCCTTCAGGATGCCCTCATAATACATCTCGGGCTTGCGATGCTCCTTGCCTGCGGTGGCCCATCTGTCACCAGACTTCTCAAAGCATCCATCTTTCCCGATTGCACTTTAACACGGGCAAGGGCCCTACAGGCGCCTTCGATGCATCTGAGCGCTTGATGACTTCAAGCCGTGGATGGGCATCTGCCACCGCCTCACCATTAAAGTAGCTCCCGCGCATGACCTCCTGTGCCATAGCTGGACTATAAGGCCCTTCATGGCCTGTTCGGCCACCTGTATGGAGCTCGACCATTTGCTTCAAATTTGGTCGCTCAAAAACCGGGTGTCCGGCCTCAACATCTTGGGACGAACACCTTCTCCGTCGAGCTCCCCTCCTCGGCTCGATAGAATGCAGCAGCGTCGGACACACTGCGGGGACGATCTGCGAATGCTACTGGAGAGCTCCGGACTCGGGTAAGTAATAAGTAATTCACTTTCACGTGCTTGCTTTGCATAAGGAATGCCTTACCCGTCGCTATCTTCTTCATCGCCTCAATTTCTGGAGGGCTTTTGGGCTTCGGCCTTGGCAGATTTGGCGCTCTCAAGGGCGGCGAGCTCGGACTCTCGAGTCTTTGAGTCAAGATCCAAACTCTCATGTTTTTCCACGAGAGCACGGAGCTCTTCTTTGCACCTCCGCCACCGCGCCTCCTGCTTTTCTCGCTCGGTGCTCTCCACGGCCGCATTGTCTTGACCTTGGGCGGTAACTTCCTTGTGGTCGCCACCTCGGTTGTGGCCCTGTAATACTCACGTTGGTCTGTCATTTTTGCAACCACATCTTTTTTATATACTTACATAAGGTATTACTTACCTTCCTTGTCCTCGAGTTGCTTCTTGGCAAGGCCGAGCTTCGTTCTCGGACAGCTCGAGGCTCCGCTTCAATGCATCGACCTCCGCATGATCGGTCATGGCCAGTCGGCAATGCCTTTGCATTCCCATATTGACATACTTATGTTAGACTCCCTGCGTATATCTTTTAGATCCTCGATTCGGCTTTTCTTTCCGAACACCAAGCTGAGCATCGTGGGCTCATCTGTCTATGCGGTAATATTTTTACATATTTTAAATACATACCTCAAAGCCTTGTAGAAGGCAGCACGAGCTTGATCGGCCCGCTCTGGCGGGTGAACCTTCGGATCACCGCACTCATAATAGTACGGTGCTCCTCGTTGATGGAGGCGCCGTTAAGCACCTCCAGCAAATTATCCGGTGCCTCCCGGTTGGGCCGGAGGTCACCGGCGTCGTCAAACTTGCCCTTCTTACTAGGCGGCCGCTGCTGGACTCGAGAACTGCTGAAGGTTCTGGTGCGGTGTGCGGCCCAGGGCCGGACTTGGAGCCCTTGGGGTTTTGTCCCCTTCTTGCGCTGAGTCCGGGAGGTCGCCTTGCGGCGCCTCCAGGACCACCTCCTCCTGGCTTGGACCCTTTTGGGACTCCACCTCGGCATCATCTGCAGGGCGAGGGGAGGAGGAGGCCGGAAGTGAAGTACTATTCACATCCGACAAGCTTAAGGAGCCGCTCGACGACACGCCGACCTGGGCTCAAAGTGATTGCATGATTATACTCGGCGTCGAGAAGATCTTGTGCAATAAAAGGAACGCCATGAGTTATTACGGTATCCGGGATACTTACGATTTTGCGAGGGCTTGGCCTGGATAGCCACTCCTCTTATTTGTCGTAAATGCGTTGGTGGAGTAGCCGGAGGAAGGGTCCTTCCCTTCTTGGACCCTCCGCCCCCAAGTTGGGCGGCCTTCCTTTTCTTCTCTCCCCCGGGGAGAGACCTCTCTTCCTCCCCTCGTTTCGTGGGAGGAGTCCGCCTCGAGTCATCGAACGATGAGTCAAGCGCCACCGGCGCCTTGGGAACTCTTCGAGTTCCCATGGCTTTCTTCTTGGCCTTCTTCTCGGCTGCCACGTAAGGTCTGGGACTATGCAACCATGGCGGGCATCTGCTTTGGGCCTTGAACCGGGCGAAAAGGTAGAGACGGTCGATCTGTAGGTCTTCTTCTGCGATCCTTTCAAAGGAGCAGGAGCTTAGATCCCGCATAGAGTCAAACTATGAAAAACAAGTATCCGTAAAGGGTAAAACAAGCTTACCACGCGGCTTGGCACTTCAGCGAGAATCCGCGATCCTCGGTAATGGGAGGGAACCTCGGCGCCCTTGAATAGCACCTTCCGGGCATCCTCGTGCGTTGTGTCAAAGAGCACGAGTCGGAGTTTGGTCTTTGGGCGGGTCGAACTATAACAAGTTAAAAAGCCCGTCGTTGACACGGGAGGATCCGCAGATGAGCATGACTGGACTACGTTGACAAGTTTAACCTTCTTGTCCACCGGGTTTAGGGCCTTGAGTTTGGAGTCGGTCGGCTCTCCCGAATTACCCCACGGCAGGCCCTTCTCTTTCCGGGAGGTGAGCCGTGTGGGAATGCCAGATTGGAATTGGGGCCGCTGCCCATTCAGTGGTCACGCGACTTCGGTGATGTAGAACCACCCCGATTGCCACCCTTTGATGGTTTCCACGAAGGAGCCCTCGAGCCATATAACGTTGGGCATCTTGCCCACCATGGGCGCCCTCCGCACTCCGCTTTGCTGGCCGCCCACTACCTTGACGGCTTGACATTGAAGGTCTTGACCATAAGCGAAGTGGGGTTTGATCTGAGGAAGGCTCGCATACCACGACGATAAACGCCGAGATGTTGAGGATGAAGTCCGGGCGGATCGTGGAAATCGAGCCGTAGTAGAACATGAGCCCCGGACAAATGGGTGGAGTGGGAAGCCCGATCCATGGAGGAAATGGGGGAGGAACACCACCCTCTCATGGGGGCCTAGGGGTGGGGATGAGCTGCCCCTCGTTTGGAAGCCGGTCTGCCAATGTTGTTGGACAAGTATCGGCTTTCCTCAACTTTGATGTGCCCCTCCGTGACGGAGGAGGCCATCCACCGCCTCCGCTCAGGACATGGCTGGAGAAGGTTGAGGTGGTAAGTGCGGACTTAGGTATTTGGAGCTCAGTCTTGTGAAATGAATAAGCGAAGGAGGAAGAAGGCGTAGATGAAGAAGGTGGATCCTTATCCCTTATATGGGCGGAATGAAACTATGTGCCCCCACTGGCACAGTAAAACTCGCTTATCTCCCAAGCAGCCAGTAATTAATGGCACGGTTGGGTTACCCACACCGTATTGATGAGAATCCGGAATAAGGGGACACGATCTACTGCTTCAACAAGGCGTGCCAAGGAAACCGCCTCGCTAAGTCTTGTTGAGGTGGGACGGTAAAAACGATTGAATAAAGGCTTGGCCGTGGTGTGATGTCACGCCGCTTGAATACGTTAGCGAGATTGGATTTGTGTAAATATTATTCTCTCACGGTGGTATGTGGAACTTATTTTGCGAGCTGGACACTATCCTTGTGTTCAAAATCTTCTATGAAGTATTCGGAGGAGGAACCCGCCTTGCAATGCCGAAGACAATCTGCTTGGCGCCGGACTCGTCGTCGTTGAAGCTTTGGTTCGAGAGACTCTTGAGGGAGTCCCTAGATTAGGGGGTGTCAGGATAGCGGGACTATAACCTTTAATTAGGACTCTGGACTATGAAGATACAAGATTGAAGACTTCGTCCCGTGTCCGGGATGGGACTTTCCTTGGCGTGGAAGGTAAGCTTGGCGTACGGATATGTAGATCTCCTCCCATTGTAACCGACTCTGTGTAGCCTAGCCCTCTCCGGTGTCTATATAAACGGAGGGTTTTAGTCCGTGGGGACGAAGAACAATCACACCATAGGCTAGCTTCTAGGGTTTAGCCTCTACGATCTCGTGGTAGATCTACTCTTGTACTACCCATATCATCAATATTAATCAAGCAGGAGTAGGGTTTTACCTCCATCAAGAGGGCCCGAACACAGGTAAAAACATCGTGTCCCTTGTCTCCTGTTACCATCCGCCTAGATGCACAGTTCGGGACCCCCTACCCGAGATCCGCCGGTTTTGACACCGACACACCCCATCATAAGCATTAGTTCATGATTGTAAAGCTTGTATGATAAGGAGACTATCACACACATTCACTTCTGAACTGTATGTGATATATAATTAATAAGATAAGTTAATCATCATACTAGTGTCGGATAGGTTTACGAAATGTCAGATTGTCATACCAGTGTCATACAAGATAACTATCGCACATGCTATTCTGTGGTGTGATACGTCCACTTTGCATCATGTTTACCTACTGTTATTTATATTGTTTTTATGCATAATAAATCTTTTTGCAGTAATTCTAATGCCTTTTATCTCATAATATGCAAGGTTCACAGAAAGAGGGAGAATTCCGGCAGTTGGAAAACTGGACTAGAAAAAGCTACGTCAGGCTACCAATTCTGCACAAATCAAAATGAGCTGAAACTTCAAGGAATTTTTATGGAATAAATAAGAACTATTGGAGCGAATAACTACCAGAGGGGGCCCACCAGGTCGGCACAACCCACTGGCGCTGGCCAGGACCCCAGCGCATACCGGTGGGTTGTGCTCGACACGTGTCCATCGTATCTACTTTTCCAAACACTTTTGCCCTTGTTTTGGACTCTAACTTGCACGATTTGAATGGAACTAACACGGGTAGCTTGTTTTCAGCAGAATTGCCATGGTGTTATTTTTGTCTTGAAATAAAAGTTCTCGGAATGACCTGAAACTTCACGGAGAATATTTTTGGAATTAATAAAAAATACTGGCGAAAGAATGAAGACCAGGGGGCCCACCCTGGTGCTCCACCGACCTCAACTCCAACTCCATATATTCACGTTCAAGGAGAAAAAAATCGGAGAGAAGGATTCATCACGTTTTACGATACGGAGCTGTCGCCAAGCCCTAATCTCTCTCGGAAGGGCTAATCTGGAGTCCATTTGGGGCTCCGGAGTGGGGAATCCGTCGCCATCGTCATCATCAACCTTCCTCCATCACCAATTTCATGATGCTCACCGCCGTGCGTGAGTAATTCCATCGTGAGGCTTGCTTTGGGCGGTGATGGGTTGGATGAGATTATCATGTAATCGAGTTAGTTTTGTTAGGGTTTGATCCCTAGTATCCGCTATGTTCTGAGATTGATGTTGCTATGACTTTGCTATGCTTAATGCTTGTCACTAGGGCCCGAGTGCCATGATTTCAGATCTGAACCTATTATGTTTTCATGAATATATGTGAGTTCTTGATCCTATCTTGCAAGTCTATAGTCACCTACTATGTATTATGATCCGGCAACCCCGAAGTGACAATAATCGGGACCACTCCCAGTGATGACCTTAGTTTGAGGAGTTCATGTATTCACTATGTGTCAATGCTTTGATCTGGTATTCTAGTAAATGGAGGCCTTAATATCCCTTAGTTTCCAATAGGACCCCGCTGCCACGGGAGGGTAGGACAAAAGATGTCATGCAAGTTCTTTTCCATAAGCACGTATGACTATATTCGGAATACATGCCTACATTACATTGATGAACTGGATCTAGTTCTGTGTCACCCTATGTTATAACTATTGCATGAGGAATCACATTCGACATAATTCTCCATCACTGATCCAATGCCTACGAGCTTTTCACATATTGATCTTTGCTTAGTTACTTTTCCGTTGCCATCATATACAATTACTACAAAACTTCTATTGTTACTTTTGCCACCGTTACCGTTACTTCCATACTACTTTGCTACTAAATACTTTGCTGTAGATATTAAGTTATCCAGGTGTGGTTGAATTGAAAACACAACTGCTAATACTTGAGCATATTCTTTGGCTCCCCTTGTGTCGAATCAATAAATTTGGGTTGAATACTCTACCCTCAAAACTGCTATTCACGATCCCTATACTTGTGGGTTATCATGCCCTCCTCGGTCCACCTTGATTGCCCATCTTACAGTACATAAGTCATTTTGACCTAGAAAAAAATGAGGAGAGGACTTTTGGGATGGAGCGCCGCCCGTCTCGAAAGCGGAACTTGGGCGGGAGCACTTTTGCCCTCCGGTGGGCGATTCATGGGGAACTTCCTCCGAAGGGGGGAAATCATCATCACCATCATCACCAACAACCCTCTCATCTTGGGAAGGCCAACATTCATCAACATCTTCACCATCACCATCACCATCACCATCTCCTCTCAAACCCTAGTTCATCTCTTGTGTTTAATCTTTGTACAGGAACCTCAGATTGGTACCTGTGGGTGACTAGTAGTGTTGATTACATCTTGTAGTTGATCACTATATGGTTTATTTGGTGGAAGATTATATGTTCAGATCCATTATGCTATTTAATACCCCTCTGATCATGAACATGTTTATCACTTGTGAGTAGTTACTTTTGTTCTTGAGGTCACAGAGAAATCATGTCGCAAGTAATCATGTGAACTTGATATGTGTTCGATATTTTGATAATATGTATGTTGTGATTCCCTTAGTGTTGTCATGTGAATGTCGACTACATGACACTTCACCATATTTGGGCCTAAGGGAATGCATGTGGAGTAGTTATTATATGATGGGTTGCTAGAGTTATAGAAGCTTAACCCTAGTTTATGCGCTACTTCATAAGGGACCGATTTGGATCCAAAAGTTTAATGCTATAGTTAGATTCTATCTTAATACTTTTCTCTTAGTTGCGGATGCTTGCGAGGGGGTTAATCATAAGTAGGAGGTTTGTTCAAGTAAGAACATCACCTAAGCACCGATCCACCCACATATCAAATTATCAAATTAGTGAACACAAATCAAGCCAACATGGTGAAAGTGACTAGATGAAATTCCCGTGTGCCCTCAAGAACACTTTGCTTATTATAAGAAACCATTTTGGCCTGTCCTTTGCCAGAAAAGGATTGGGCTATCTTGCTGCATATTATTTTCCGTTACCATTACGTGCTCGTTACAAATTATCCTACTACCAAATTAACTGTTACTTAAAATTTCAACGCTTGCAGACATTACCTTGCTGAAAACCACTTGTCATTTCCTTCTGTTCCTCGTTGAGTTCGACAATCTTACTTACCGAAAGGACTACGATTGTTCCCCAATACTTGTGAGTCATCAAGGCTCTTATCGCGCCGTTTCCGGGGAGTGAGGCGCTCTTGGTAAGTGGAAATTGGTAAGGAAAAAAAATTTACTACGTGCTGAAATTTATTGTCACTTGTTACTATGCAGAACAATCCTTTGAGGTGTTTGTTCGGGGTCTCTTCACCTTGATCGGAACCACAATTAGTTGCCCCTCAACCCACGAAACCTACTAAAAATACCGAATACGAAATTCCTTCGGGTATGATAGAACAACTGCTGGCTAATCCTTATGCAGGATATGGAACCGAACATCCTGATATGCACTTGATATATGTGGAAGAAATTTGTGGATTATTTAAGCTTGCAGGTTTACCCGGAGATGAAGCTAAGAAGAAGGTTTTCCCATTATCTTTGAAGGGAAAGGCATTGACATGGTATAGGCTATGCGATGATATTGGATCTTGGAATTGGAATTGGTTGAAATTGGAATTTCATCAAAAAAATTATCCTATGCATCTAGTTCATCGTGATCGGAATTATATATATAATTTTAGGCCTCGTGAAGGAGAAAGTATCGCTCTAGCTTGGGGGAGGCTTAAGTCAATGTTATATTCATGCGCCAATCATGAGCTATCGAGAGAAATTATCATCCAGAACTTCTATCCTCGGCTTTCTCATAATGATCGATCCATGCTCGATACTTCTTGTACTAGTTCCTTTATGAAGAAGACTATTGAATTCCGGTGGGATCTTTTAGAAAGAATTAAATGCAACTCTGAAGATTGGGTACTCGAGGAAGGTAAAGAGTCAGGTATTAAGCTTAAGTTTGATTGTGTTAAATCTTTTATGAATACCGATGCTTTTCAAAAGTTTAGCACTAAATATGGACTAGACTCTCAGATAGTAGTCTCCTTTTGTGAATCTTTTGCTACTCATGTTGATCTCCCTAAGGAGAAGTGGTTTAAATATCACCCACCTATTAAAGAAGAAACTAAAGAACCGGTAATAGCTAAAGATGAAACTATTATTTATCATGTTGATCCAGTTGTTCCTACTGCTTATATTGAAAACCCACCTTTCCCTGTTAGGATGAAGGAACATGCTAAAGTTTCAACTATGGTCAATAAATGTTATATTAGAACATCTAAACCAGCTGAACAAATCAAGGTAGAACCAAGTGTTGCTATGGTTAAGGATCTCTTGGTCGATAATATTGATGGGCATGTTATTTACTTCGTTGGTGAAGCTGTTAGAATTGCCAAACCCGATGGGAAAGATAAACATAGACCCGTTGTTGGCATGCCCGTTGTCTCAGTTAAAATAGGAGATCACTGTTATCATGGTTTATGCGACATAGGTGCCAGCATGAGTGCCATTCCTTTTACCTTGTATCAAGAAATTATGAATGACATAGCACCCTATTGAAATAGAAGACATAGATGTTACTAATAAACTTGCTAATAGAGACACCATCACACCACTTAGGATTGTTAGAGATGTTGAAGTCTTGTGTGGGAAAATAAAATACCCTATTGATTTTCTTGTTCTTGGTTCCCCACAAGATGACTTTTGTCCCATTAACTTTGGTAGACCTTTCTTGAACACAGTTAATGCTAAAATAGATTGTGAGAAAAAAACTGTAGGTGTAAGTTTTGTTGACGAGTCTCATGAAGGAAATATGCCCTAGAGGCAATAATAAAGTTGTTATTTTATATTTCCTTATATCATGATAAATGTTTATTATTCATGCAAGAATTGTATTAACCGAAAACTTGATACATGTGTGGGTGGCTGGCGGGTGTCTATTTCTCCAACTTTAGTTGAATCGAATTTGAATGCAGCCGGTCCTTGTTGAAGGTTAAAACAGCAAACTTGATAAATCACCGTTGTGGTTTTTTGTGCGTAGGTAAGAACGGTTCTTGCTAGAAGCCCATAGCAGCCACGTAAAACTTGCAACAACAAAGTATAGGACATCTAACTTGTTTTTGCAGGGCATGTTGTGATGTGATATGGTCAATACATGATGTGATATACGTTGTTATATGAGATGATCATGTTTTGTAAAAGTTATCGGCAACTTTATGGTTGTCGCTTTATTGTATGAAATGCAAAAGCCATGTAATTGCTTTACTTTATCACTATGCGTTAGCGATAGTTGTAGAAGCAATAGTTGGCGAGACGACCACAACGCTATGATGGAGATCAAGGTGTCAAGCCGCTGACGATGGAGATCATAACGGTGCTTTGGAGATGGAGATCAAAGGCACACGATGATGATGGCACTACTAGGGAAAAGCCTAGCAGCAGTGCGGGTTTTAGGCCTATCAAGATGGCGGGAAGGAGCGCCATGCGATAAGGCGCTTCTGACTAAATCCTTAGCAATAGCGGCGCCTAGATCCACGCCATCGTTAAATTGACTTAGTAGTAGCAGTTCTCTGAACAGCTACTAGTAATTAAATAGTAGCGCTTCTCCTTTCAGCTACTACTATTATTTAGTATTTTATTTCTTTTTTATTTCATGTTGTATTCATACACCTTTACACAAGTTTTCATACAACAGAATTTAGAGATTGTTTTACATCATAATGAGTTATTACATCACGGGTGAAAGAATCAGTGGACTAGTT
Source organism: Aegilops bicornis (assembly GCA_021605145.1). Taxonomy (NCBI): domain Eukaryota; kingdom Viridiplantae; phylum Streptophyta; class Magnoliopsida; order Poales; family Poaceae; genus Aegilops; species Aegilops bicornis. The sequence goes on along the minus strand of CM038670.1, from coordinate 209,447,548 downwards.
TCAAGTGGATGTCCATCCACTTGAAACTAATCCGCTGATTCTTTCACTAATAATATAATAATATCATCATCATCATCATATCATTAACAACTTATCATCATAATACATCATTGTCATATAACACCTCCTCAAGATCATCGTTTTCATCAATGACATCACATAGCAAATTGGTCACTAGTCGTAATCACAAGTACTCCTCATTATCAACTCTAACACATTACCACATAATAAACATATTGTACCTCATAGGACCTACTACATTAGATTAAGACCTACTACATTTTCTAAGGTAAAATAGCAAAAAACAAGATAGCCCCGACTCTCCATTATGGAGAATGGAGATTAGCCTTGTCTCAATTCTTGCCTTTAGCTGAATGTTACTTCCAAGAACCTCCTTGCAAATGTCCATACATTTCTTCCATTCTTTGATGATCATGTGTTCACCGGTTTTAGAAATCCGATATGCACAGTGAGCTCCCTAGATTTACTCCGGCAAAGATGTTCGTAATCGAGAGGCGACCATTCGGAGACATCATATGAGGCACACAATCCATCGGGAGTTTCGTTGAAAAACATAATAATAACTTCGTAGTTAGCAATGATGTACTAGTTTTAGAAGTATGCAAAAGATGCACGGATGTCGTAATAGTAAAAAATCTTACCAGGGTATCTCCAGAGAAGTTACCGTGGTTCAACACATGCACTAGTGGCACGTATTCACCAAAATTTGGAGGAGTTCGATAATAGTTATTGTAATTCTCAAGAAGATTACAAAATGCGATCAGATGATTTTTCTCCTTATACGTTAATTCGGTGCCATCGGTGTAGGGGGCTTTATCTACCATCTTCCGCACAGTCTTTGAAGAATCAAAATAAGCTGTCAATGGAAATAAGCTATCAACTATTTTGAAATAAAAAATATAAATTAGTTAATAACTATTTTTGAGAAACTCACATAGCGGTACAATCGCAAGCGTATCAACAAGGACCCAAATGTCCATATTGTCTTGCTCGATGTCAGGATCACCAAGATCCATGGTGACAATCATACCCTCATATAAACCATACATTTTGCTAAGTGCTTCCCAATTTTGGCAACCAAAATGGGTTCACGCTCTAAGCATTGCACGATTTACTTCAAAATCCATATCATGATGGGTCCTTAGGTGTATTTTCTTTGTTTCAAAATTTTCATGGTCTTCAAAACCCATCCTCTCCAAGACAAAGCGTCTTGCATGGCATGGAATAAGCTAGTCGAATTGTAAATATGAAAATTAGATGTTGAAATAGTTGAAGTCATGCTTAATTACGAAAAAAACACTTGTCGTTGTTGCGTACCGTTTCAACATCGAAGGTCTCCTCGAGCTTAATCTTTGAGCGCCGATCTTCGTCCAGCTCAACGAACACCTGTCGCACATACCTCGATCGTCGTGGCACCAGTTGCACTCCCGGAGGCCCCGTAAACGTCAAAGTCGACATTTCCTACGTGCATAATTCAAAGATTAAACATGTACATATTCTAGCACAAGTCATGCCGTAATTCACGTAAAAATCGGCATGACCTTTGCTAAAAGGACATATCGGCGCTTGAAATTTCTTAACGGAAATTAATCAATACTCCGCAAAAACATAGGCCACTTTCGGAGATGTAAATGAACATGAACGGCCACTTGGGCAACCACATATCCTATTTGAGCAACAACACAACCTGAAACCGTATAAGTTATCACTAATACATCCCGAATAATTGCTTAAACTAAAAAATAACAACAATTATGACATGTTCAACTAGTTTTATTAATTCAACAAGTTCTTACCAAATATAAACTTACTATAAATAGAAAAAAATTAGTTCTTTCTAAAAATAAAGTAGTTCAACTAGTTATCTTAATTATCTTACTAAAAATACATTAGTTCTATTAATTCAACTAGTTTATTAATTTACTTAGTAAACTAGTTAAACTACAACTAAGTAGTTCAACTACAACTACTATTAATCATCTTGCCCTAGTTAACTAGTACCATCACTACTAGTAATTAACATCTACTACTAAAAATCTAGTACTAATGTGAGCCCTAAATTAACACCTACTACTACTAAAAATCTAGTACTAACTAAGCAACATCTAGTACTAGCTATGAACCCCAAATTAACATCTACTACTACTAAATCTAGTACTAACTAGTGGCAGGGGCTGGGGGGCGACGGAGAGGTAGCTAGGCGGCGAGGCGGGATCGGGATCGGGAGGCCGTGGTCTTTGGGTGGGCTCGGGTGGCAAGTGGTGAGTTCGAGGCGGTGGGAGGAGGGCTCCCGGGAGGGAGGGAGGAGGCGGCCGCATGCGGAGGAGGAGGCGGAGGAGGGAGGGGTGGCTGAAGTGAGGGAGGATGTGCGAGGAGGAGGAGGAGGGACGGAAGGAGGGAGTACCTCGGCAAGTGACAGACGGCGAAGCAAGGGCGCAATGACGCATTTACAGTTATAGGCACGCGAGCGAGAGTGAGAGTGTGAGTGAGAGAGAGGGTCGGTCGTGCACGTGGGGATAAGGTAGGGATAGTTGTAGCGCGTTTGTCGAAACGCCGCTACAACTATCTGAATAGCGATGAGCGCTTTGCATATAAACCGCCATCGCTAAGTGTAACTATACAAAAATACGTCTATGCAAAAATACATTGGCCATCAATGATCTTTTTTGTGTACAATCTGAATTGTCAATATGAGTCCTCTTGGTAGAAACCAAGAGGACTCATATCTTGACCTAAATTTTACACATAGAGTTCAAAGTGAGGACCAGCTGGTTGTGATAGTTTGAAATAACATATTTAAGGTGGTAAACACCACATTCACGGAGCGAGGTGGGACTAAACTTGTGGGCTGATCTTAGCGATAGCGGTTTTCTTGAAGCGCTGCTGCTAACTTCCATAGAAGTAGCGGTCCATTATAGGTATTTCTTTGCTATAACTAGCGGGGAAAGGTCATGGCAATTAGAGCGATGGCGCTTTTTGCGGTGCAGCGCTCTGCTATTTTTTCTTTCAAAGCGGCGTTTGCTATCCTTGTGGCTAACGCTAAGTAGCAGTAGCGTTGTATTTTGAGCAGCGCTGCTGGTAAGATTCCGTGTATAGGCTTTTCCCTAGTAGTGTGGCCATATCATGTCACATATTTTGATTGCATGTGATGTTTATCTTTTATGCATCTTATTTTGCTTAGTACGGCGGTAGCATTATAAGATGATCCCTTAACAAAATTTCAAGGTATAAGTGTTCTCCCCGAGTATGCACCATTGCGACAGTTCGTCGTGCTGAGACACCACGTGATGATCGGGTGTGATAGGCTCTACGTTCGCATAGAACAGGTGCAAGATAGTTTTGCACATGCGGAATACTCGGGTTAAACTTGACGAGCCTAGCATGTACAGACATGGCATCGGAACACTGGAGACCAAAAGGTCGAACGTGAATCATATAGTAGATATGATCAACATAGAGATGCTCACCATTGACGACTACTCCATCTCACGTGATGATCGGACATGGTTTAGTTGATTTGGTTCACGTATCATTTAGATGACTTGAGGGATGTCTATCTAAGTGGGAGTTCTTAAGTAATATGATTAATTGAACTTAACTTATCATGGACTTAGTCCTGATAGTTTTTGCATATCTATGTTGTAGATCAATGGCCCGTGCTACCGTTCCCTTGAATTTTAATGCGTTCCTAGAGAAAGCTAAGTTGAAAGATGATGGTAGCAACTACATGGATCGGGTCCGTAACTTGAGGATTATCCTCATTGCTTTACCGGAAGAATTATGTCATTGATCCACCGCTAGGTGAAAGGCCTGCTGTAGGAGCAGATCCTGATGTTATGAACGTCTGGCAAGCTCGATCTGATGACTACTTGATAGTTCAATGTGCCATGCTTTACGGCTTAGAATCGGGACTTCAAAGACGTTTTGAACGTCATGGACCATATGAGATGTTCTAGGAGTTGAAGTTAATATTTCAAGCAAATGCCCGAGTTGAGAGATATGAAGTCTCCAACAAGTTCTATAGCTGCAAGATGGAGGAGAATAGTTCTGTCAGTGAACATATACTCAAAATGTCTGGGTATCATAATCACTTGACTGAGCTGGGAGTTAATCTTTCAGATGATAGTGTTATTGACAGAGTTCTCCAATCACTGCCACCAAGCTACAAAGGCTTCGTGATGAACTATAATATGCAAGGGATGGATAAGACAATTCCTGAGCTCTTCCCTATGCTCAAAGCTGCAGAGGTCGAAATCTAGAAGGAGCATCAAGTGTTGATGGTTAACAAGACCACTAGTTTCAAGAAAAAAGGCAAAGGAAAGAAAGGGAACTTCTAGAAGAATGGCAAGCAAGTTGCCACTCTCTGGAAGAAGCCCAAGCCTGGACCTAAGCACAGGCCAGTGCTTCTACCGCAAAGGACTGGTCCTTGGAAGCGGAACTGCCCCAAGTATTTGGCGGATAAGAAGGATGGCAAAGTGCACAAAGGTATATTTGATATACATGTTATTGATGTGTACCTTACTAATGCTCGTAGTAGCGCCTGGGTATTTGATGCTGGTTCGGTTGCCCATATTTGTAACTCGAAACATGGGCTACGGATTAAACAAAGATTGGCTAAGGACGAGGTGATGATGCGCGTCGGGAATGGTTCCAAGGTCAATGTGATCGCCGTCGGCACGCTACCTCTACATCTACCTTCGGCATTAGTTTTAGACCTGAATAATTGTTATTTGGTGCCAGCGTTGAGCATGAACATTATATCTAGATCTTGTTTAATACGAGACAGTTATTCATTTAAATCAGAGAATAATGGTTGTTCTATTTATATGAGTAATATCTTTTATGGTCGTGCACCATTGAAGATTGGTCTATTTTGTTGAATCTCGATCATGGTGATACACATATTCATAATATTGATGCCAAAAGATGCAAAGTTGATAATGATAGTGCAACATATTTGTGGCACTACCATTTAGGTCATATTGGTGTAAAGCGCATGAAGAAACTCCATGCGGATGGACTTTTGGAATCACTTGATTATGAATCATTTGATGCTTGCGAACCATGCCTCATGGGCAAGATGACTAAAACTCTGTTGTCGGAAACAATGGAGCGAGCCACTGACTTATTGGAAATAATACACACCGATGTATGCGGTCCGATGAGTGTTGAGGTTCGCGGCGGGTATCATTATTTTCTGACCTTCACAGATTATTTGAGAAGATATGGGTATATCTACTTGATGAAACACAAGTCTGAAACATTTGAAAAGTTCAAAGAATTTCAGAGTGAAGTGGAGAATCATCGTAAAAAGAAAATAAAGTTTCTATGATCCGACCGCGGAGGCGAATATTTGAGTTACGAGTTTGGCCTTCATTTAAAACAATGTGGAATAGTTTCACAACTCTACGCCACCTGGAACACCACAACGTAATGGTGTGTCCGAACGTCGTAACCGTACTTTATTAGATATGGAGCGATCTATGATCTCTCTTACCGATTTACCACTATCGTTTTGGGGTTATGCATTAGAGACAGTTGCATTCACGCGAAATAGGGCACCGTCTAAATCCGTTGAGACGACGCCGTATGAACTATGGTCTGGCAAGAAACCTAAGTTGTCATTTTTTAAAGTTTGGGGTTGCGATGCTTATGTGAAAAAGCTTCAGCCTGATAAGCTCGAACCCAAATCGTAGAAGTATCGTCTTCATAGGATACCCAAAAGAAATCGTTGGGTACACCTTCTACCATAGATCCGAAGGCAAGATATTTGTTGCTAAGAATGGATCCTTTCTAGAGAAGGATTTTCTCTCGAAAGAAGTGAGTGGGAGGAAAATAGAACTTGATGAGGTAATTGTACCTTCTCTCGAATTGGAAAGTAGCTCTTCACAAAAAATCGTTCCTGTGATGGCTACACCAACTAGAGAGGAAGCTAATGATAATGATCATGAAACTTCATATCAAGTTACTACCAAACCTCCTAGGTCAACCAGAGCATGATGCACACCAGAGTGGTACTGTAATCCTGTTTTGGAGGTCATGTTACTAGACCATGATGAACCTATGAACTATAAAGAAGCTATGATGAGCCCAGATTTCGATAGATGACTTGAGGCCATGAAATCTGAGATAGGATCCATGTATGAGAACAAAGTGTAGACTTTGGTTGACTTGCCCGATGATCGGTGAGCCATAGAGAATAAATGGATCTTCAAGAAGAAGACTGACGCTGATGGTAATGTTACTGTCTACAAAGCTCGACTTGTCGCAAAAGGTTTTTGAAAAGTTCAAGGAGTTGACTACGATGAGACTTTCTCACCCGTAGTGATGCTTAAGTCTGTCCGAATCATGTTAGAAATTGCTGCATTTTATGATTATAAAATCTAGCAAATGGATGTCAAAACTGCATTCCTTAATGGATTTCTTAAAGAAGAGTTGTATATGATGCAACCAGAAGGTTTTGTCGATCCTAAAGGTGCTAACAAAGTGTGGAAGCTCCAGAGATCCATTTATGGACTGGTGCAAGCATCTCAGAGTTGGAATATATGCTTTGATTAGGTGATCAAAGCATATGGTTCTATATAGACTTTCGGAGAAGCCTATATTTACAAGAAAGTGAGTGGGAGCTCTGTAGCATTTCTAATATTATATGTGAATGACATATTGTAGATTGCAAATGATATAGAATTTCTGGATAGCATAAAAGGATACTTGAATAAAAGTTTTTCAATGAAAGACCTCGGTGAAGCTACCTATATATTGGGCATCAAGATCTATAGAGATAGATCAAGATGCTTAATTGGACTTTCAGAAAGCACATACCTTGATAAAGTTTTGAAGAAGTTCAAAATGGATCGATCCAAAGAAAGGGTTCTTGCCTATGTTACAAGGTGTGAAGTTGAGTCAGACTCAATGCCCGACCACTGCAGAAGATAGAGAGAAAATGAAAGTCATTCCCTATGCCTTAGCCATAGGTTCTATCATGTATGCTATGTTGTGTACCAGACCTGATGTGTGCCTTGCTATAAGTTTACACTACAAAAAAATACACTTCCGTGATGATACGTGTTTGTCACAGTAGGTCGCATTTTTTGTCATGCATGTACATCCATAAAAAATTTATGACAGAATCAAGATAGTCATATCTGTGTTGTCATAGAAGTGTTCCATGAGATTACCAAAATTATCATCAAGGAAGTGTCCACTTCCATGATGATAAATCGCGCGTCACAGAAGTGCTTTCGTCAAGGGAGACCAACACGTGGCATCCACCATAACGGAACGCCGTTAAGCTATCGGGTTGGGTTTTGGATCCGATAACCCATTAATTTCGACCAATGGAGATTTTCCACGTGTAAAATCATCATTGGATGGAGGAAACACGTGTCGGATCATCATTGGGACAGATGTCATCCACTCATTGGACGTAGAAGCGCCTATGATACGTCGACCGTGTGGCATTAGCAGAGGCCCATTCTGTGAAAAGGCCGGCCCGTTTGACTTGGTCAAAAGGTGGCGGGCGGCCCATGGAAAGCCCGTTTAACGGCTGTTCGCATATAGCCCATTTACAGCCCGCTAACCCAAGGCCCGTTCGCCCTATTCGAATTAGGCCCGATGGCGTCATCCGAGCCATCCAATATGATTCCAACCCGTTTTCGCCGGCCCATGTATGGCCCATGACGTCTTCGGCCCATATGAGGCCCTATGTAACTCTTGGCCTATTAACGGCCCGTCTTTGGCGGCCCGTAATGAAAAGTGTATCACTTTACACCCATTAACGGCCCGTGGTGAAAGCGGCCCGTAAACGATGTATCACTTTATACCCATTAACGGCCCGTTATTCCGTTGGGCGTTTCAAATATGTTATCTTCGGCCTTCTCAGAGCCCATTTATTCTTGGGCTATTTTACAGCATTTGTTTACTTACGGCCCGTTACTGTCATTTTCTGCTTGTGGGCCAAATTCAGCCCGTGGTTATAGTCGGCCCGTTTGTGGTCTGTTAATATGTCGGGCCATTTTCATAGCGTCATCAAATACGGCCTATTAACGATGGCCCGTTATGGTCGGCCCATGAACGGATGATTCCAACTCTAGCTCGTTTACGGCCAGAATGCGGTCTGTTTGGCCCATGTTTGGCCAATCGATCATACGGCCCGTAGAAGGCCCATTGTTTCTACGGCCCGTAGAAGGCCCATTGTTTCTACGGCCCGTAGAAGGCCCATTGATGATACGGCCCGTAGAAGGCCCATTGTTTCTACGGCCCGTAGGAGGCCTAGTGTCACTACAATAAATATTAGCCCATGGTTATTGTGGCCTAGTTTTAAAAAATAGGTTATTGCAGCCACTAGCAAACCGCAGAAAAAGAACTGCACTGATTACAAGCAAACAAATAAACAAGACAACAAGGAAATAAATAAGCAAGCAACTTACACTAGGCTATCACGGCTATTACATTATATTACATCCTTTGGGCATCAAAGTTCGCCACCGGTGCAAATATAGGGAACACAATGACATATAAACGCATGACAAAACAAGTCCGAATCGAAACCACTTGAGAAGAGCTCAAGAAACAATATCACTGGTACCCATAATGCCGGCAAGATGCTTAGCAAGCTTATTAACTTTCTCTTGTTTGGCGCTTAGGTCCTCCAGTAACTTCTTGTTGCACCGAGTAAAGTATGCATCCCAGAATTACTGCGAGGACTTCTCGATCCTTGACTTCCTATCGCATAACTTCTAATCGATGTCTTTCAACTTGAAGTTGAGACTCAAGAAGCCCGTCTTGATTCATGCAACGAGTTCAAGAGGTGCCAGTGATGGTAGCGATAACTCGAACACTACATCAAGAGAGGACTTTGGGGTTGTCTCGGTGTCTTCAATGTAGTTTTATCGACTTTCTTGGAGACCAACGGTGATGTCTCACTATCTTGAACCTTATTCGCATTACTTCCTTTACCATTGCATAACAGGTACTCTTCTCCAATATTTTATCCGCGTTCTAAAGAGAAACAAACAAACACATCTCAAGTTTACAATGTAGTATATGAAACTCATTTTGGTAAACCAGTTCAGTAGTAAGGTGGACAGGATAACAACATGAAACAAACATATATCTATGTAGTATGGTCACTGTATGGTCTATATCATTCTAGTTTATGTTGCCAAATCAAGATAGATACAGTTCGAATCATATCTATTTAAGACAAAACAACATAGACAGAATATAAGTGTGGGAAACTACACAGCAATAACAACACTTGTAATGTGCATGGCATGAGAACATAACTGTTTATTCAATTGAAACTGAAATCAACATAGAGCAAGTTACAACAGCAAACAGCCAAACACGTTGAAGAAACAAGTTTAAAACATACACATTGCGCCATTGGAGTTTCAATTGCATCCTTCAAATTTGAAATTAGTTGGTATCAAGAAATCTGATGATGCAAGAGCAAAGTAGTATGAACCATAGTTACGGAACCCGACACGAGAACAATTCTTCTTCTACTTTAAGCATTGACTTTGGGTTCGGAGTAGTCGTCCTCGTGATTTGGGCCTTGCAGGTTTGCCTTACTAGCTTTGCTTTCGTGTTTGGGTGCTCTGTGGTGGAGACGGTGTTGTGTCAACGGAGGCTGGGTGTCTATCTGCTTTGGGGTTGGGGTTAGAAGGGGTGTAGCTGGTTCTCTGTCCAAGCTGGGTAGGGTACAATCTGCATGAGTGTGGGTTATGTGTGGTGGGGCTGGTTCTTGGGCAAGTACAACCGTAGTTCTATTTGCATCGGCTGTGTAGCACGATCTTTTCTGTAGACCGTGTTTTTACTCCGACAGATTCTGCCATCACCCCCTAAAATTGAACTGGCTGATAAACTAGAAAAGTAATTGTATGTACAGACATTGTAAGATTGACAGGTGCAATGGATAGTAGGGAAGAAAACAGGGCATGAAATAATTCACATTTATGTTGTCTAAGCAAACAGAATAGAAGGACATAATTTCACATATATGATGGCTAATTAAACAGGATAGCGTGACACAATTTCACATGTATGATGACTAACTAAACAGGATAGAATGACATACTTCAAAATATGATGACTATGTAAACAGGATGACATGATATAACTATACGATGTGTCTATTAAAGTGGTTGGCATGCCATAAATCACAAACATGCCGTCGATGGAAACATGATGGCATGATATAATTCACAGTTAGAATGACATAATTTAAAATATGATGACTATGTAAACAGTGGATGAGATGATATAACTATATTATGTCTTTAGAAAATGGGTTGGCATGCCATAATTGGGATACATCTTTGTCTATGTAAACATCATGGCATGACATAATTCAAATATGTGATTTATATACTAAGGAAGTGAGCAGAGGGCAACGTCGCATATATGATGTGTCAACTAAGGAGATGGAATTCAATATTGTGTATATGATGTAAAAACTAAGCATTGCAATACAACATATGCATTATATGAGTAATATAACCCTGCCAAGTTTGAGCATACACCTCAGGGGGATGATAGGACTGGTCATCTGCCTCTGAATCCTCCTCTGAAGAGCTATCTGTAACCAGCAAGATATCTGCTTCAGCAGGTAGCATTGTCTGCTCTAAAGACTTTGTTTTCACTCCAAATTTCTCCATCACCAATTCAAATGGCTGATGCACAGGAAGAGCAGTTGAATGTACAAACATTGTCGACAAAAGCAATGAGAAATACAAAAAAAGGATGGCATGATATAATTCACATATATGACGCTTGCCTAAACAGCATGGCATTGCATAATTCACATACATAATGCCTTGCAAGAAGATAACATTGCATAATTCACATATATAATGTCTTGCAACAAGATGGCATTGCATAATTCACATATATGGTAATTAGACACTAAGCAGGTGGCATTCACACAAAGCATGTCTAAACTAAGCAAATGACATAGCAATGCAAGATACCATACATACGATATGAGCAACATAACCACGCCAAGTTAGGGCATGCACCTCGGGGGATATGACCGGTCATCTCGTCTACGAATCCTCCTCAGGGGCTATCGGTAACCCGGCAAGACATGTGGTTCGTCAGATAGCATTGTGTGCTCTGAAAACCTTGTTTCCACTCCAGATTTTTCCATGACCGTGCCGAATGGCTGATGCACAGGAAGAGTAATTGAATGTACTAAAATTGTTGACAAATTTAACACATAGTAAAAATGATGGCATGATATAATTCACATATAAGATGACTGGCTAACAACTGTGGTGGCATTGCAAAATTCACATATATGATGCCGGGCTAGACAAGATGGCATTGCATGATTCACATATACAATAAAGAAACTAAGCAGATGGCATTGACACAAAGCATGTCTAAACTAAGAAGATGACATCTTTAATGTATACGATAAGCAATGCAAGGCACCATATGCATGATATTACCAACATCAAAGATGCCAAGTTAGAGCGAAGACCTTATGGGGTAAATAGGAGTGGTCTTCTCCTTACGAATCCCCTCGAGCAGCTTATCTTCCTCTTGATTACGATCCGAAATGGGTGGAGGGGGGCTGCCTGCGCCCACCATGGAACGACGTCGCATGAAATTTTATTGCACGCAAGGCTCGTCTCTTTTGCTCTACATGATCAGTTCCATTGTGTACAATAAGCGGCATGCATAGGAATAAAACATAGTGAGATTATGTAAGGAGCGCATGCACAAATCCAGAGTGATGGTAGCAAACCGTGGATAGACCCAAAACCAATGATAGCGGTAGGATAATAGCTTTAGTTAAAAAATACAGATAATGGCTCCTTTAATGTTTGTTTGCACCCAACATGAAACTCATAGTAGACACCGGAGATTAACCAGATAGTAGACAGATAGTGCTGATTGTTGCCTAATATGTACCCCACAACCATTTAAAAACTCAAGTTTCAAAGATTAGTTTGGACGACTCGGAGTTTAATAGGTGAACACGACGATAATGTAGCATGTTATCATATTAAGCGACGCATAACGAAGCAGACATGGAAGAGTGCGACCTCTCTTGCGGACCCGTGTAGTCCTCAAGGTCATCTCGCTTTCGATTGATGATGGTAATGCACGATTGCCGTGGCTGCCCGGCCGTGAGGAAGAAGATACGAGGCGGCGAAGAGCAGTCTGGAGAGTGGATCCTCGTTGTGGTGAACTCTTCCATCGTTGAGGCAATGAGCTGGGGTGGAACACTGTAGCGCAAGAAGCGGGACAAACCACACAAGGTTTTCTTTGACACATATCTGTAATGTAAGTAATTGAGTAAGGGCTTGTTTGAATTTGAGGATTCTAACAATGCAGGATAGGAAATAGACAGGAATAGGATAGGAATGCATGTGCAAAACAGAGAATTTAAAACACAGGATTTACGCTAACTGGGTGTTTGATTCACAACAATTGGAGGATCACAGGATGCAAAAAAGCATGGTGAGATTAAGTCAAACCACAAGAAAATGTACGGTTATAATGCTATTATGCTACTATCTCTTAGTCTTGTGCTTGATGAATAGGAATATGAAAAGGAGGACAAGTGGAAATTAGAATTCCTATGGTTTTTCTTTCAAGGAGACACTAAAGGAACAAATCCTACAGTTTTCCTTTGCTCCATTCCTTTGCACCAAATTCATGAAAAGTAGTTCCATAGGAAACTTTCCAATTCTGATGTTTTTCATTCACTTTTCCTTTCAAGCACTAGCGATTCTAGTAGGCAGGCTTGAGCAAGGAAAATCCTACACTAAATTTTTTTGTGCTACTTCTTTTACTTTGGACCTGTGCCACGCCATACTAGCTCAACTCCCGGGACCATCGACACATGCGTAACTCAAACGCTACAGAGATAAATAATGATGGCGTTCAAGTGAGTCCATCATGGATAGCTAAGTTGCACAGTACCTCAACGCTTGTCATATAGTAGGATAAAATAATCATATTTCCCATTACTACGAGTGCTCAAAGGGACGATATATATATAACATGTAGAGTAAAAAGAGATGTAACAAGTGTACAACCTCTTTGGTGAAGCCATGTCGATCTCGGCGTGATTGGGTTATTTGGTGAGGATGCTCCGGTGACTTGGCTATCGGAGGAGGGAAAAAGATCTTAGGCGTCTGGAGATGGAGCTCGAGGTATCGCTTTCTGTGATGGAGGGTTTCGTCGTTGGAGCAGCTCCGGTGAGTTGTACGACACCGAGGTGAAGCAGTGACAAGAGAGACAAAGAACAACGTTAACTTTGGTGGAATTCTAATAGCATCTCCAATACATGACGTAAAATACATAACCACAAAGTGCTAGATGCAAAATACATCGACCGCTCATCTCTGAATCTTAACCGTCGAAACTGAATTTAGCGTTTAAACTGAACTTAAGCGTCGGCGAACTTAATCGTCAAACTGAATTTTTGTCATTTAAACCTAACGCACTAGCAAGGTGAGGCTACACGTCAGTTGACCGACTTTTAAATCTCTGTTCGATCGATTTTGCAGCCGTTGGGCCGAAAATCAAGGGCCTGCGGTTCATCTTCAACCTCCACCTCGAGCATGACCACCATCGCCAAACAGCGGCGCCCGCCACCATGCGGCAGGTCATGCCGCCCTCGCTCGAAAACACTCCCCACCGCCCGGTCCGCCGCCGCCCGGCCATCCCTCTAGGCCCCCGTGCTTGAAGCTTTCTCCGTGATCCCCACGCCACCGCCCATTAACGCCCCGCCGCGGCCACCACCGCCCCATCCACGAACCCTAAGACAGATAGTGGGGTACCTCTCGTGAGCCCCCTCCCACTGCGGCTGGTTCTTCGTTCACCCGTGAGCCCCCCCACCTCTCAAAATCGATCGACCTAAAAGTCTATTCAACATCAAGTGAAGCTAAATCGAGCAGCATCGCGAGCACGAGCAAGAGCGAGAGCAGCGGCGCGAGCACGAGCAATAACAAGAGCGAGACCAGCAGGGGACCGAGAGCAAGAGCAAAGCGGCAAAGCGGCGAGGTAAAGCAGCAGCAGCTCTTACTGATGTGGACGTCGCCGCCGAGGGAGCGACGCCATGGAGGAAGTGGCCGGCGACGCCGTCGTGGATGGAGCTGCGCCATGTCGGCTCGAGACCGAGCGCCGGTAGCACCGTGAGATCGAATCAAGAAGAAAATGCAGCGATTAGTGTACAACCTCTTTGGTGGCGCCGATTAGGCCGCAACTTCATCCGAGGAAACGGTGATGATGATGCTCTTCCGGTGGTGCAGGTGAAGATGGCGGTGTGGGAATGGAGGTGGCGCGAAAGACGAGGGGAACATCGGGGCAGCTCCTTGGAGGTGGAGGACGGGGTGGCTGAACCGGCGGCGGGACAATGAGATCGATGGCGGATCCTCATCCCGGTGACGGTGGATGAGGGACGTCGAGGTGTTCTTGTTGACGACGCTATCGGGGAAGAGGCTCATTTGGGTGGCGGATGGAGCAGGTGTGGGGTTTTGTCGCGGGTTTTCGGCCTCGGTGTCTGAATGGGTGGGCGGATGGGATGGCAGTGGGAACCATGGCTTAGAGACGCCGCTTTGTCCGAAATGTGGGGTAAGTTACGAAAGTACCCCACCGATTTGAGGCGTTCTTTCGATTCGAGGATACCACGGGCATTTCGCGTGTCGGGATTTCACAGGAGGTGGGAGTTTTCGCGCGCGTTGTAATTTCGGAATAGCAAGGCGCGGGTTGAGATGGAGGGAGTTGTCGGAGCACAACGAGACAAAGATATATCTTTAGGCTAACAAGGCGCGGGTTGAAGAGGCGGGAGTTTCGCAGCACGATAGACAGAGACGCTAGCTTGAATTTTCGGCATAACATGGCGCAGCTTGAAATTTCAGAAGAACAAGCTTAACGTGTACAAAAAAAAGACAATTTGCACCTCAACACGCACAACACACAAACAAACACCATTTAGACTAGAGTAAGGTACACGTGCATTGCACGCATGAGATTTGGCAACCAAATTATGAATAAATACCACATTATAGCATGCAAGCTTTGAGTCATATATGCATGATGTAGATGTTCGATTTAATTCCTATAGTTCATTTCATTCAAAATCATCTAGTTTTTATAAGAAAGCTAATCTATTTTAAGATTCATGGAATTGTGCGTCGTAAGACATAAAGTAAAAACAAATAATGGCAAATCATGTAGAAAAACATTTGGGCAATTGTGATACGGAAGATTCTAGAACAAATAAGAAGTGTTTGTGTTTTGATGTTTGTGCATTATGCTTAAGTTCAACCATGGAGTCTTCTAGATTATACATGTGGCGAAATCTGGTGGAATCTAGATGATATCCAACGCCAAGAGTGCTCAAAGTTGCCATCTTTGGACCATCGGATTCGCCTCGTCCAACGCACCATCTTTCAAAGTTAAAGTTACCCTTTTACAATAAAAATATATATATATATATATATATATATATATATATATATATATATATATATATATATATATATATATATAGGGGTATAGATATAGATATGTGATGCTAAAGTCACCATCATCTCCAATTAGAATAGTGTGTCCATGCACGAGATGCGGCGTGGCCAAATGATGTACGCCATCGGTATCTCAAATTCAAATCATTGGACCTTGTTCAATGTGTATACATTACAACATGCTCGCTTTCCAAACCACACCACGCAGATCTCCGTTGTATTCATGCACGCATGGGTTTCAAACATCGGGATCTCTTATTCAAATATTTGAATTCAACTTTACATTGATTATGACCTCACCTATTCTTTTACACCCACACAGTAGTCTTCTCTTTATAATTGTACCACTAACTTTCTCTCGTGCATGCATGCACACACACTCTACCAGTCGGCATTATCCATCGCACACATGCAATCTTTTTCTTCAGGTCGGTCTCCCATAAAGGCACACACCCACACACATCCCCCTCTCCATCATATCAGGCATTCTTTATCTCTCACGCGTGCATGCGCAATGATTGATGTTCCTCTATGTATGTGTGTATATAGCTAGGTCTTTCATAGTTTTCCACACAAAGCAATCAATCGATATATCCAGTGAGGTCTCACCCTCTTTCCCACATCCACATCGATCGTCTATACCTCTCTATATAGGATTAACATATATAGCTAATACACCCACATTAATTATATATCCAACGTCCCCTCTCATCATCCATGCCTTCCGCTTCATGTCTCGGGCCTTGCGTGCACAATGGCGAAGACAGGGGGCGATGAGGCCCCGCCTCCCCCTAACATCACTATATATCGAGGCTAATATGAATGTGATCATTAGACAATTCTTTGCTAAAATGGTTTAAGTTCATGAATTGACCCTCCTCGTAAATGATTAGCAATGACTGGCCCCCTAGCTGATTTATTTTTCATGGCTCCGCCACTGCGCGCAACAACGCACGTGTTCGCCCCCCCTCTCTAAATATCGATCTCGCACTTGTGCATTTCTTCATAGTCTCCCTCCACTCGGCCCCTCGCGCCATCTTCTAGCCCCCCACCGGATTTTGCCACATGTACAATCTAGTAGACTCCATGGTTGAACTTAAGCAGAATGCACAAACCTCAAAACAACAGTGGTTCTCTTTTGTTGTAGAATCTTCCGTATCATAACTGCCCAAACTTTTTTTCTAGTTGAATTGCCATTATTTGTTTTTACTTTATGCTTTACAACGCACAATTCCATGAATCATAAAATAGATTAAGGGCTTCTTTGATTCAAAGGATTCTCAAAGGAATTTTGGAGGATTCTAATCATTAGGAATTTTTTCCTATCTTGGTTGTTTGATTCGTAGGATTGTAAACCATAGGAATTTTTCCATATGATTCATTTGCACTAGATTTCATAGGAAACATCCCATCCACTCAAACCTCTTTGAAAGAATTCTGGGTTTTTCTATGCACAATCAAACACTCGTACAATCTTGTAGGATTCAAGGCGACATTCCACTATAATCCCATGTTTTTCCTATTCCCGCGTTCTTAGATTTTTATAAAAACTAATTGATTTTGAATGAGATGAACTATAAGAATTAAGCGGAGGGCTACATCAGGCATATATGACTCAGAGCTTACATGCTATAGTGTGGTATTTATTCATAATTTGGTTGCAAAATCTGATGCGTGCAATGCACGTGTACCTTAATTACTAGTACTTCGAGTATGTGCAAAATGAGTAAATTAGAATACCAATGGCACGCTACACAGTGTCTCTCTTACAGTTCATGAAGCCACGTGGCACATGTGGAGGCGTTGTCGCGACCTCCTTGCGTGGATTGATCACAGTGACGTGCTGCTGGTTCCGAAGAATGTACTCGTTCTCCACGAGCCATACTGGCGGTACATGCAAGCGAAGATGTTACGCACCCATAACACGCACACTCATTCCCTACATACGCTTTTGCGTACACGGCGACGCAATTTTGTACCAAGATCCACCCCATGTGATAATTTGACGCGTGTAAAGTCGTTTCACTTCATTGATGGTCAATTAATACAGCGCATGCAAATTGAGTGGGCGTGAGGGCGGAAAGAAAGACATTATTACTCCATCATACGGCATGCGAGTAGTTAAATCGTGGGTTGCTAGTAGTACTTCCATTGGTCTCCTTCATATTTTGTGCCAATTTTTGACAAGAACATAATATTTACGCATTTGAGCGGTGTAGTACTTGAAATTTATGTTCCGCTAAACTCATCGAGAGCCGTTTCGACCTCAAGCCAAAACCATCAATTAATCTTTACCTTGTTACCATCACATTCGAAAGCCTGCTAACACCTACTAGCACGCACCAAACCGAACGTGTTCCCACTATGCGTGTATTAGTACTAGTGCTAGTACTTAGGTTATAAAAGGGGAACTACCTAACCGAAAATTACTCTACCTTTCCTCCTCACAAGTGCTTCTTCGTCTGTCAAGGTTGCCATGGCGGTGAGCAGAGCTCTAGGTCTAGAACTACTCGTAACAAGGGAGCGGCAACCAAGGCTGCGGAAAAAAGAGAGGGCTCACGCCACGCAGAGACCTCAAAGATCTCTCACGGGTAGGCGATGGCTCCCAGAGGCGCCCTAGCCGCTGGAGGCTAACATGCCGAGCCCGCTGAGCCTGGAGTCGTTATCCTCGGCGACATGCCCGATCAGCTCAATAAGCGAAGAAGTTCATCCAAGGCTTGATGGAGTTCTCGAAGGAGAGCCTCGACGACATGCCCGCTGAGCTCAATCAGCAGGGGGAGTTGACCGCCGGCTTGGTGATGCTGCTGAAGAAGAGCATTGCCTCGGAGAAGAAGGCGACCGGTGAAATCCTGCAACTTCAGGAGGACAATGCGAAGCTCTGCCATGAGATCGACCTGTTGAAGGAGAAGAAAGCTGGCTGGAAGAAGCTGCATGAGAATAGTAGTTCCTCGATGAAGATGCTGCAGGCCCTCGTCATGGAACAGAAGGAGGAGTTGGCGAAGCTCCGCATCGAGCACCCGGCTGCTGTCAAGGTATGTACTGCGGCCGTGGAACAGATGATGAAGGCTCGGGTAGAAATCCCGTGTCATGGACATAATGAAGATGATGGCGGAGGAGACGCGCAATGAGATGGAGGTCGTGGAGGCGATGAAGAAGAAGTTACGACTCCGCGGCGAATTAGATCATTTGGGGTGATAATCTTCCTTCTTCTTTTGCTCCTGTGTTTCATCTTTTGCTTCGGGTGTTTCGCCGCACGTGTCACGTTCTCTGCGAGGCATGAATAGAACAATGGTTTTTTTTGAGGGAATGAATAGAACAATGCTAACAATGAGATGACTAGCAAATTAGATCATTTTTTATCGCCATATGGCACTGGGCTGCCGTGTTTCGTGCTCCTCCGTCGCAGTACTACTCCAGTGGAAAACTTGAGTATACCGCATGCGGTTCTTTTGCTCCTCCTCGATCGAATTAGTCGATTGCATTTATACGAGCAGTCAAATCACAAGGCCCCGCCTTCAAAGAGTAATGAGCCGTCAAATCACAAAGGCCCTCGCCTCTCGTGAAACTGACCAAGCTAGACTGCCTCGCCCTCTAGCCTTTTAAAATATGTATACTTTTGTACAGCAGTAGTATCGATGGATTGCGCCATGGAGCAAAACTTGAAATTAAAAAAAAGGTGGTACATATGGAGAGCGCTCGTCGCCAAATTATGCATATAGTACTATTAAAAATGATGTGTCCCGTCAACTTGCAGAACGAGGAGAAGCTTGCTTAGTATGCCGTCTCCCCCGCCCACGGGCGCGGTGGCTCGTAGGATGAGGTGAAGCTTGCTTACAAGTAGTAGTAGTAGTAGTACTACTACTGTGACGCCTCACGCCTCGCCTCCCACGCTGCTGGTGGCAGGCTCGCAAAGACGAAGAGAAAATTTTACTACTCCCTCCGCTTACTCTCATTCCCTTACTACGCATTTCTTTGGTTTAGTACTCCTCCATTTAGTTATACAAGGCCACTATAAAAAAATACATTTTGCATCGATACAAGGCCACAAATAGTAATCGAGACAAAAGTTACTACTCCCTCCTTTCTAGTTTATGGCTCAATTTCAAAATCTCTCCAACCAAGTTAGACGGTGAGTGGTCGAATTAATTTCGTAGTTTGCACAAGTAATTAGCATTTCGTTTTTCTCAAGAAGTTATGTTTACTATGGCATTAATTAGAACGTAATGCATGAATGACCACTAAATTTCCATGAACATGTACATGCATTGGTTAGTTTCCTCTTGACATCGCTATGCGTCGGGTGATCTAACGACTCGAAATCCAACATGTAATGGTACTACTACTAGTATAGTATAACTGAGACTTATCAAACGGAAAACGAATGTTTTTAGATGAGCCCTATAAACCCTAGTGGGTACGCATTACTCCGTAAAAACAGATTTTTCCAAAACTAAGTCGCTCCCTTTCATGAATTTCAGTAGTATACTCCTCCGCACACGCCTCCCTTTCATGAATTTGCATTTCACCACCGACATGTGGGACATATAGCAACCGGTCGACGTGTCAAGCACCAAATAACTCGCAGTAATGCCAGGGACGCACCCACTCGTGACCGCCCAAAGAGTAGTAATGAGCAATGAGGCGTCAAATCACAATGCCGCACCTTCCCGGATGGACGAAGCAACCATTATTTCACACTTTGGTTCGCCATCATCTCAAACCACGAGTATTGCTTCGCCTCAAGAGGGACACGCATCGCCTTGGTACATCATGACACGTGGGACCGCATGATGTGCCATGCTCCCCCGCCGATCGCTCGGTAAAATCACCTCATTTTTACTATACTTCCTCCGTATCGGTTTACTACATGGCATGCACGTCGTTCTAGGTTGATAATTTAACTGGCTATATATGTGATGAACAGTACTCTAGCCTTTTAAAAAATGTATACTTCTGTGCGGTAGTAGTATCGATGGATTGCGCCATGGAGCAAAAATTGAAATTAAAAAAAGGTGGTACATATAGAGAGCGCTCGTCGCCAAATTATGCATATAGTACTATTAAAAAAGCTAGTACGTGCTTAATTGGGGTGCTAAATTCTATTAAAGAAATACTAGTACTAGTATGTACATCTTGAAGAGTTAAAGTAACGAGAAGAAACACAACATAGTTCTTCCTCGGGGCTCAAAGACAACACACCCCTCAAATTAAACTAAGCACACACGAAATTAAACTATGCAACTAATCCCAGAGACACCGCATTAGAAGTTTAGAACCACCATGAGAAGCGACATCAAGCTGTGACGCCCCGATTCAATCGTGACACTAATCATGCACGCAAATGTGTACGATCAAGATCGTGGACTCACGGAAGATATCACAACACAACTCTACAAATAAAATAAGTCATACAAGCATCATAATACAAGCCAGGGGGCCTCGAGGGCTCGAATACAAGTGCTCGATCATAGACGAAGTCAGCGGAAGCAACAATATCGAAAGTACGGACATAAGTTAAACAAGTTGCCATAAGATGGCTAGCACAACCGGGATACGAGATCGAAGAGGAGCAGCCTCTGCCGGGATCCTCCTAGCTACTCCCCGGTCGCCGCTGGGTATTGCGTAGTAGTAGGCACCTCCAGTAGTAGTAGTCGCCATCGACGGTGGCGTCTGGCTCTGGGCTCCATCAGTTCGGTTGCAAAGAATCGAGTAGAGGTAGGGGAAAAGGGGGAACAAGGCAACCGTGAGGTACTCATCCAAAGTACTCGCAGAAGCAAGGAGCTACACTACATATGCATGGATATATGTGTAAAGGGCCATATCGATGGACCGAATCTGAGAATGCCGAGAATAAGAGGGGATAGCTAGTCTTAGCGAAGACTACGCTCGTCACCGCCTTGCAACAGTAGGAGGAACAATCAAGTCCTTCAAGTAACATCATATAGCAATAATCCTACCCGGTGATCCCTGCTCATAACCCCGAGCGAGAGCGACCACGGTTGTATCCGCACTTGGAAAGGTGTGTTTTATCAAGTATCCGGTTCTAGTTGTCATAAGCTCAAGGTACAACTCCAAGTCGTCTGTTATCAAGATCACGGCTATTCAAATAGATTAACTTCCGCAGGGTGCACCATCTTACCCAAAGACGCTTGATCCCATTTGGCGGACACACTTTCGGTCATGCCCGGCCGCGAAGATCAACACGCCGCAGCCCCACCTAGGCACAACAGAGAGGCCAACACGCGGTCTAAACCTAAGCCGCGCAGGGTGCAGGCCCATCGCCTCGAGCACACCTGCGACGCTATGCGTGGCTACGGAAGCGTACCTAGCCTAGTGGCTTCCAGCCCAATCCGGCGCCGCCCGTCGGCCGACGTCAAGTGTTACCGATACCACGACGCGGGATACCCATAACTACTCCCGCGAGATGGTTAGTGCGTATAAGCTCAGAGCCAACTCAGATCAAATACCAAGACCTCGTTAAGCGTGTTATGTAAACCGCTTGAACGCCGAACAGGCTGTGCCCACCTCTCTTTCCTAGGCGGTCTCAACTCGCCTGCCGCTCCGCCTCAAAGATCCATCATGGGTGCTCCATCACCGACCCGACTTTTAGTCTCCACATGTATCATGTATAAGTATATAATATATACCCGTGATCAACTCCCGAGTGATCACGGCCCGATAGTATAGCACTCAGAGACGGACAAGAATGTAGGGCCACAGATGAAAGTACTAGCATCCTAAACTAAGCATATAGGATTAAGGTAAGGTAACAATGAAGTATAAGGGCAGGCTAAAGAAGATAGGAGTATCTGAAAAACAGCAGTAACATGATATACTACTCTAATGCAAGCGGTGTAGATAAGAGTAAGCGATATCCGGTGATCAAGGGGGCTTGCTGGTTGCTCTGGCAAGAGAGAGGGTCGTCAACTCAGAGTCGAACCCGGCCAAAGAAAGGCGTCGGCCTCGTAGTCTACCGGGAGAGAAGAGGGGAAGAAACAATGAATACAAAGTAAACAGATGCATATTGATGCATGACATGCCAAGAAGCGATGCTAGGCGTGCCCTAACGTGGTATGGAAGTGTGGTTAAGGGGAAACATCCGGAAGGTATTCTTGTTTAGGGTTTTCGAGCAGGAAGGGCGGAGGGGAAAAGTTGCAGGTTCGATAGGTTAGGGATGTGTGGCGATTTAACCGATCACAGATCTGCATTCGGCTACTTCGCTCGAGCAACTTTCATGTTGAAAATATTTTAATCAAGTTACGGATTAAAAGATATGATTTTTAAAAAGATTTTAATAATTTCTGGAATTTAATTAATTATTTAATTAATTGAAATGTATTTATGACGTCGACATGATGTCATCTTGACGTCGGCGGTCAATCAGGGTTGATCGAGTCAACCTGACAGTGGGTCCCGCATGTCATTGACTCATAGTAATTAAAACAGTGGTTAATTAGCTTTTAACTAAATGATTAGGTTAATCTAATCTGGTTTAATTAAGTTAATTAATTCTCTAATTAATTAATTAATTAATTAATATTTTAATTATTATTTTTATTATTTATTTTTCCTTCTTCCTTTTTTTTTAATTAACGTTCAGGGCTAGGCCCTCCTGCTCAAAGGGCATAGGGGCCATAGTGGGTGCGGGCGCTGGTGCGGCGTGGTGCCTGCGTTCGAGGCCGAACGGGTCAAGCCTGACGTAGCTGGCGCGTGGGCGCCGACGGCGCGGGCGTCGCCGAACAGGCGCGGCGGCGTGGTGAAGGGTCGGCCGAGGCCGTGGCGAGGCGAGGCTTCACGGAGTGGCGCAAGGCTACGGAGGGAGTGGAGCTAGCGCAGGAGTAGAACTGGGCGTGGGTTACGCGAGGTCATGGGCGCGACGAAAGTGCATCCCCGAGCGAGGCGGCGCGCCGGCAGGGCGCAGCGAGGACGGCCTGGGGTGGGCAGAGGCTGGGGTGAGGCGCGGTCGACGGTGGAGTCCGGTCACCGGAGGCGTCGTCGACTGGGAGAGAGGGGGGCGAGGCAAAGGCGAAGGCCCCAGAGGGCACGTAGGGGAGGCTGCCGCGAGGGGGAGGAGAGGGAAGCGGGGGGAGGGGAGGGGGCGGCGTGGTCGGGTCAAGCCGGGCGACGGGGCCGGCCGACGGGCTCTGCTACACAAGGCTTGGCGTCAAGGGGGGGCGAGGGAGCGACGGGGAGAGGTGAAGCTCACGAGGGCCGTGGGGTCTAGGAGGCGGTAGCGGTGGAGTTTGATGGCGTTGGCGAGGAGGAGTCGAAGTGGCGGCGACCGGCGTCGGAGGAAGATCCCATGAGGCGTGGGAAGTTTGGAACCACCCTGCTGGCGGAGTGCCCCGCTGCGTGGGGCGGCAGTGGCGAGGGGGTTCAAGGGCGAGGGGCAGGGGGCAGGGGCGACGGTGTCGGGCGGTGGGTCGCCCGGCGACGAGGCGGGCGAGCTGACTCGGCCCGATCTGGATCTGGGCGGGGAGAGAAGGGATCGGGGTGGGGGAGAGAGTGAGGGCGGGGGGGTGTCGGCTAGGGTTTCCACCATGGGAGAGGGATTAAGTGGCCGACCCGGCTGTGGGCAGCCGAGGAAGGAGTCTTGGGCAGGTGTGAGGGCCGGTGGGGAGAACTGGCCCCGATTGGGCCGGTGGGATTCCTTCCCCACTTCTTTTCTTTTTCTTTTTTATCTTTTCCTTTTTCTTACTTTCTGCTTTTAGTTTATTTAAAATGCCAAAACACTTTACAAAATTTTGTGCACCCACCATAATTAGGTTTGTTATTTTAGACAACCCCTAACATTTTAGTTTTAGTTTTTGAAACTTTGTATCGCTTTTGCTTCGCTTTTGAATTTGTTTTAGACCGGGTTCGAATCAACGTGAGTTTAGACACAGAACCGAGGTGATCATCGTTGCTTAATCATCCGGTGTTACAAATCTCCTCCATTACAAGAAATCTCGTCCCGAGATTTAGGAGGTAGAAGGAAAGAGGCGGATATTCATCTCAAGAAAGGCGATCCTCGCTCCTGTGTGGCTTGCCGTCTTGAGTGATTCGACCAATCGGACTTTGAGGAACTTGATCGCCTTCGCCGTCAGGTGCGGCGCTCAAATTTTGGTCGAGAATGCGGACCGGATGCTCTTTATAGGAGAGGTCCCATGCAATTCGAAAGCACTTCATGGTCCATCGCTCGGATTGGGTCCTTGAAACAGCGTCGGAGTTGTGACACGTGGAACACATCGTGAACTCGAGAAAGGTTCGACTGAAGCTCGATTGATATGCCACTTTTCCACGCCTTTCGAGAATAGTGAATGGGCCAATATAGCGAGGAGCTAACTTGCCCTTGATCCCGAAGCGGTGAGCACCCTTCATTGGTGTAACGCCAAGATAGGCCTTTTCGCCAAAGTTGATAGACCATGTCTTTGTGATGACGGTCATAATTACTCTTTTAGCGTGGATCGAGCGGTCTTTGAGATTCTCGCGAATAATGCGGACTTGTTCTTGGCATGTTGGATAATATCAGGACCAAGAGTGGGCGTTCCCCGATTTCGACCAGTTCGGAGGGGTTCGCACTTTCGTCCATATAACACTTCAAGGGGGCCATCTTGAGACTAGCTTGATAGCTATTATTATAAGAGAACTTCAGCATACGGGAGAGATTCCTCCCATTTCTTGCCGAATGAAACGACTACAAGCTCGAAGCATGTCTTTGAGAATTTGGTTGACACGCTCAACTTGCCCTTGAGGCTGCGGATGAAACGCAAGATCGAAAGATAAATGAGTACCCATAGCTTCTTGAAAACTTGCCCGTAATCTTGAAGTGAATAAGTCGCCACGGTCTCAACCGATAACCGGTGGAATACCGTGAAGTGAAACAATTCTGGACATATAGAGAGTTGCAAGCTGGCTAGCAAAGGATCGTTTCTTTGACCGCCGTAAAATGTGCAACTTTAGAAAGCCGGTCAATGACGACAATAATTGCATCATTACCTTTACGCGATTTGGGGAAATCCAAGGATTTAAGTCCATTTCAACATGGTCCCATTTCCATTCAGGGAATAGAGATAGGCTGCAGAGTTCCAAAGGGCCTTTGATGTTCTGCTTTGATACGACGGCAAACGTCACACTCAAAGCAACATAGCGAGCAATGTCTTGCTTCATATTAGACCACTCGTAATCTCTCGATTTAATGTCTTGATACATCTTTGTACTACCGGGATGGATACATAGAGGCGTTTCATGAGCTTCTTTCATAACCTTCCGAGTCATATTCAGGTTTTCCTTCTTACATCGGTACCACTAGGGCGGCCTTTGAAGTACAAGGCGCCATCATCGGCAATAGTGAAGAATGAGGGATTTCCTTCTTTGAGGTCTTGCTTAATCTTGTAGACTTCAGAGTCAAATCCTGCATTGTCTTTTATGGTGCCCACGATAGATCGTGTTCAATGTACCTGTGGTATAGAGGAACCACGAGGGAACAACACGGAGATTCATCTTGCGGAACTCGGAGGAGGGGCAAGTGCACCCGAGGAACAATATGGAGGTTCGACTTTACGAATTCTTCAACAAGTGGGGGCTGAACTTTGTGAACACGAAGGTGGTTGCAGAAGACTTTATGCGGCTCAAGGCATCAGCCATTACATTAGCCTTGCTCGCGTATAGGAAATACCCAAATCAAAGTTCGCAGAATCGCTTCCATCCATCTCTCACGACGGAGGTTCAGGTCTGGCCGAGTAAACAGATACTTCAGCACTTTGGTGGTCGGTGAAGATCTCGCAACGATTACGAGAAGGTAATGTCGCCACTACTTTAGCGCATGAATGACAAAGAAGAAGTTCGAGGTCGTGAATCGGGTAGTTCTCTTCGTGAGGGCGAACTGCCGAGAGGCATAAGCAACCACTTTGCGCTCTTGCATTAGGACACCGCCTAATCTCTGACGAGAAGCGTCGCGATAAATGACGAAGTCCTTCTTAGTATCGGGAGGAGCTAGCATCTGGGGCGTAAGTCAACTTGTCTTTGAGTGCCCGGAAACTTTCCCCGACACTTATCTCATCCATTGGAATTTGACGCCCTTATGCAGCAGGTTAGTCGGAGGCACGGCAATCTTGGAGAAGTTCTCGGCGAATCGGGACAATAGCTGGCGAGACCGAGAAAACTTCCGACTTGCTTAACGTTCTTCGGAGGAGTCCAATCGAGAATAGCTTCGAACTTCGTTCGGGGTTGACAGCAATACCATCCTTAGAGATGACATGCCCGAGATAGGTCACGAGGAAGCCGTAATTCACACTTTGGAGAACTTGGCGATAGTCGATGCTCTCGTAGCTTTTCCGGCACAAAGGCGAAGATGTTCACATGTTCTTCTTCATTCTTGGAAAAGATCGGGATATCATCCAGATAAACCACGGCGAACTTGTCGAGGTAATCCATGAATATATAGTTCATCGTGCGAGAGAAGGTGGCTGGAGCATTGGTTAAGCCGAAAGACATGACGGTGTACTCGTATGAACCATAACGAGTCACGAATGCGGTCTTTGGGATATCCTCTTCGCGAACACGGATCTCGTGGTAACCCAACCTCAAGTCGAAGTTTAGAGAACAGCGATGAACCAGCCAGTTGATCATACAGATCATTGATCCGAGGAAGAGGATACTTATTACGAATGGTAGCTTGGTTTATAGGGCGGTAGTCTTGGACCAATCGGTTTGTCCCATCTTTCTTCTTGACAAAAGAGAGAAGGTGCTCCCCAAGGAGAGCAACTTGGGCGAATGAAACCACTTTGAAGAGATTTGTCGATTTCCTCCTTGAGCTCAAGGAGTTCATGCGGCGGCATCTTGTAGGGTCGCTTGGCTATAGGAGTGGTGCACGGGTTTCAAGTCGATGGCGAATTCGACAGACTCTAGCGGGGAACTCCGGAAGTTCTTGAGGAAAAACGTCACGGAAGTCGCGAGCAGCGAGGAATGTTTTCAATGCCCTCGAGAGTGCGGCGTTCAATGCATTCAATGCATAGAGCCTTGCCTCGGCATTACGCACCAGATGAGCTTGGTAGTGACTATTTCATCGAAGGCGGGTAGCAGATGGGCCGGTCTTCGTGGCGCAAACTATGGAAGCGATGTCGCCTTTAACCAATTCATTCGAGAATGAGGTCAATGCTACAAGACTTGACCGACGATGGGAGAGACAAGGAATTCCAGTCCTTCGATTTCAATGGGGACGTCGTTGCAAATCATGGAGGTTCGGCATTGGCCCGCGGGGGTGTGTACTAATAGTGAAGCATTCATGTCTTCACATTTAATGTCGTGCAAGCATGCAAAATCTTCTGACATGAATGAATGCGATGCACCCTGTATCAAATAAAACGCATGTCTTGGTACTGAATTTACGAAGTGTACCCATCACGATGTGAGTTGGTTCTTGAGCTTCGATTCGATCAACGTGGTTGCTTTGAACTTCGACCATAAGGTTTGGCGGTGTTGTTGCGGGGCTGGGTGTTTCCTGACCAGGCCATAGCTGGAAGGACCACCTGTGATTAAGTTACGGTTGCATTCTCTAACCGCGGTTGCCCTCGGTTGTCCACACACGAAGCACAAGCCATTGTTGGGAGTGGGGAACAGGAGCTTGGGGTGGTGGAGCTGGAAGCTTGTTTGCTTAGTTGTAGGCGACGGGGTGCAAAGATGGATTACGCCTTGGAAGCAGGTGCATTCGGTGGTACATACTATTGGGAATCCATATCTTGCGCTTCTGAGGACGGGCCCGAAGATGAGCCCGTGTCGCAGTTGCGCCTTATTCGAGCTCTCGTATTCCTGCCGAGACCAGTTCGACATTGATTGCTTTGTTCACCAAGGTGGCGAAATCAGCAAAGTCGTGCACCGAAGTCGCGAAGCTTGATGTCGACGAAGGCCGTCCGCGGAACTTCTCATCTGCGTCAAGGCATCGGTTGCAATATCCTCTTGACATAAGCGAGACAAGTCCAGAACTCTCACGATAAGCTTCAACAGTCTTGTTGCCTTTGGGTGAGGTTGCGGAACTCACGCTTCTTCCGGTCCATGACCCCTTTGAGGGATGAAGCGGGCACGGAAGGCAACTTGGAAGTCCGGCGGTGATGATTGTTCCAAGCTGGCGGAAATACGCCTTTGTGGCTGTCCACCATTGAGTCATGTGGGTCCCTTCGGGAAGAAGGAAGCAAAGGTGACATAGGCTGGCGAGGGGCTACATCGCCGTGAGACTCCATCTCATAGGTGATGTCCGCGGAGCCGATCCATCAGCATCCAAATTTGAGTTGAGCTGCGGTACACGCTGTTGGGGGTTCAGCGTATGAAATCCTGCAGAAGTTGTTCCGTTTGGTTGCCGGTTCATATTAGGGGCGAGGAAACTGAGCCATCATGTTTTCCATGAACTGGCGATTCATCTCGAGTCGTTGGATCATACCAGCCATGTACTCAAAGGCGGTGGTGGGAAGTTGGCACCGACCACGACACTGTTGGCCTAACCATCCCGCTATTATATAACAGGGGTAGTTCAAGATTTGAGAAATTAAGCAAGAGACAGGAATCATTCATGATGAAACATGCATAATGAAAGCAGCATGATAGGAACTACATAGTAGTTGGCATATCTTACAAAATGAATCATGCATAGAGTTCGATAAATAGAGTCCAGTACATAGACTACTACATCATAGGCGACACACGTGCTCACAAGGCCGAATACATCAAACACTAACAAGCAAGTCTACATCAGGTCCCACCGCGGTGCATCGCGGAGGTAGTAGGCTGTAAGTCGATAGTCTCTTGTTGGATAGTCCTCCATTCGATTGACTGGGGGCCGCGGATACCTGGTGCTGAATCCGGCGTCTCCCGGTGGCGAAAAGAGGGCCAAAGTGCGGGAGAGTAGCCTCCACGTGCAGCCAACCGACACCACTGAGGGCATCACGGTCTCCGGCAGCTGGTAGATCATGAGCAGCGGGCAGCTCTCGGATCGGACAAAGGGGTGCATCAGCGTCGGAAACACGCAGTAAAGGTGCCGACGGGTGATGTACAACTCGTGGCGAAGAGCTCGGTTAGCTCGATCCAGCTTTATCAAAGATGCGTAACAAAGTTCCGATGGTGGAAGGGCTCTTCCGGTGACGATGTGGAGTAGGCAGCGGTGTAGTAACCTCCTCACCCACATCGACGCGATAGCAATGTGCCCGAAGGGGAGGTGTCCAACTCTCGATACTACGACGAAGGCGTGTCCGCGGCAGACATAAGCAAGATCGTGGTATCGCCATATCGATAGTCACTCCAACACCATGTGCGGTGTGCGGCAGATGAGTGGACTTCGTACTCCCGAGAGTAGAGGTGGACGATGGCGGCGATCGCTTGCCTCGGTTATAGTCCCGGTACTCCTCAAAGGCGATTGTACTCAGGGTGCCGTGATAACCCGAGATAGGTCATCATCTCTGCCTTTAGCACCACGGTGATCCGAGGCACCAATGGCCGTCGTGTGGCGCACGACCCGCCTCGTGGGTTCCATCTGAAACAAAGACGCTTTCAAAAGAGTCAAATGACGGTGTGGAAATTGTTCAAATACAATTCCAAGAACAACTAAGGCTTTATCCAACTTTGGGGTGAATGTGGGTCACGGGATCCTAGTGATAGTTAGTAAAATCGCTTTAACCCGAGTAGAAGAGAGTTCAGAGCGCAGTAAAGGTCGAGGAGTAAAGATCCTAGTACCACCCGATGGCGGCGTGGGCCCGTGAAGGCACACAGCCAAGTTAGTAAAAGTTTTGCAATGTCTAGACTCGACTTCGCCAAGGAGTGTGGAAGGGGATTCTTACAGCAATCGGCTCGATACCAACTTCAGGACGCCTCGATTCAATCGCAGACACTAATCATGCACGCAAATGTGTACGATCAAGATCGAGGACTCACGGAAGATATCACAACACAACTCTACAAATAAAATAAGTCATACAAGCATCATAATACAAGCGGGGCCTCGAGGCTCGAATACAAGTGCTCGATCATAGACGAAGTCATTGAAGCAACAATATCTGAGTCTGAGACATAAGTTAAACAAGTTGCCATAAGATGGCTAGCACAAGCGGGATCTGAGATCGAAAGAGGAGCAGCCTCCTGCTCGGGATCCTCCTAGCTACTCCCGGTCGCCGCCGCCGGCTGCACGTAGTAGTAGGCACCTCCGTGAGTAGTAGTCGCCATCGACGGTGGCGTCTGGCTCACGGGCTCCATCGTCTAGTTGCAAAGCAATCGAGTAGAGGTAGGGGGAAAAGGGAGGAACAAGGCAACCGTGAGTACTCATCCAAAGTACTGCAAGCAAGGAGCTACACTACATATGCATGGATATATGTGTAAAGGGCCATATCAATTGGACTGCGAATCGCACGCCGTAATAAGAGGGGATAGCTAGTCTTAGCGAAGACTACGCTCGGTCACCTGTCTTGCAAATAGGAGGGAACAATCAAGTCCTTCAAGTAACATCATATAGCAATAATCCTACCCGGTGATCCCCTGCTCATAACCACTCGAGCGAGAGCGACCACCGGTTGTATCCGCACTTGGAAAGGTGTGTTTTATCAAGTATCCGTTCTAGTTGTCATAAGCTCAAGGTACAACTCCAAGCCGCCTGCTATCAAGATCACGGCTATTCGAATAGATTAACTTCACGCAGGGTGCACCATCTTACCCAAAGACGCTTGATCCCATTTGGCCGGACACACTTTCTGGGTCATGCCCGGCCGCGGAAGATCAACACGCCGCAGCCCACCTAGGCACAACAGAGAGGCCAACACGCCGGTCTAAACCTAAGCGCCATAGGGTGCGGGCCCATCGCCTCGAAAGCACACTCAAGACGTTGGCGTGGCGGCCGAAGGCACTTCCAGCCTAGTGGAGTTCCATCCCAACTGGCGGCCAGCCTCATGGGCCGACGTCTCGAGGTGCTTGCCGATACCACGGCACGGGATACCCATAACTACTCCAGCCAGATGGTTAGTGCGTGATAAGCTCAGAGTGAACCAACTCAGATCAAATACCAAGACCTCGTTAAGCGTGTTAAGTAACCGCGAGCAATCACGAACGGCCAGGCCAGCCCACCTCTCTCCTAGGCGGTCTCAACTCTGCCTGTCGCCTCCGCCTCAAGATCCACTACGGGTGCTCCATCGGGCCGACCCGACTTTTAGTCTCCACATGTATCATGTATAAGTATATAATATATACCCGTGATCAACTCCCCGAGTGATCACGGCCCGATAGTATAGCACGGCAGATTTTGACAAGAATGTAGGGCCACGAGATGAAAGTACTAGCATCCTAAACTAAGCATATAGGATTGCGTGTAAGGTAACAATGTATAAGTAACAAACGAGCTATGCAAAGAAGTATAGGAGCTTGAACAAGAATGATATATACTACTCTAATGCAAGCGGTAGATAAGAGTAGGCGATATCCGGTGATCAAGGGGCGGCTTGCCCGGGTTGCTCCGGGCAAGAGAGAGGTCGTCAACACCGTAGTCGAACTGGCCAGCAGCAGCGTCGGTCTCGTAGTCTACCGGAGAGAAGAGGGGGACGAAACAATGAATACAAAGTAAACAGATGCATATCGATGCAGGACATGCCAAGAAGCGATGCTAGGCGTGCCCTAACGTGGGATGGGGTCTTGGTTATAGGGGAAACATCCGGGAAGGTATTCTTGTTTAGGGTTTTCGCAGAGGAGCGGAGGGGAAAAGTTGCAGGATTCGATAGGTTAGGGATGTGTGGCGGACGAGCAGATTGCGTATCCGGATTTGTCACTTAGATTACGAAGCAACTTTCATGTTGAAAATATTTTAATCCGGGTTACTGATTAAAAGATATGATTTTAAAAGATTTTAATAATTTCTGGAATTTAATTAATTATTTAATTAATTCGAAATGTATTTATGATCGCCAAAGATGATGTCATGTCGACGTCAACGAATCAAGCGTGGTTGGCCGAGTCAACTCTGATGTGGGTCCCTGCAAGATGTCATTGACTCATAGTAATTAAACAAGGTTAATTAGCTTTAACTAAATGATTAGGTTAATCTAACTGGTTTAATTAAGTTAATTAATTTCTCTAATTAATTAATTAATTAATTAATATTTTAATTATTATTTTTATTATTTATTTTTCCTTCTTCCTTTGTTTTAATTAATGCTCAGTGGGCCCCTCTGCTCGATGGCATAGGGCCATAGTGGGTGCGGGTATTTGGCCTGAAGGGCGTGGTGCCCGTGTTCGAGGCCGAACGGGTCCGGGCTCTTGGACGCAGCTCACAAGGCGTGGGCGGGCGCCGACAGGCGTCGCCTCGAACAGGCGGGCCAAGGCAGGAAGGGGTCACGAGGCCGTGGCCGAGGCGAGGTCACGGAGGGCGCAAGGCGGCGGAGGGAGTGGAGCTAGCTAGCAGCGAGTAGAACTCCCATGCACAGGCGTGGGCTGACGCGAGGTCTGCACGACGAGCGATTCCCCTGAGCGAGGCAGTATGTCACGGGCAAAGGCCACAGGCGAGACCCACTGAGGTGGGCAGAGGTCGGGGTGAGGGCGCTGATCGACGTGAGTCCGGGTCACGGAGGCGCTGTCCGACGGGGAGAGAGAGGGGGGTGAGGCTAAGGCGGAGGCCGGGGTAGGCACGGTAAGTAGGGGAGAGCTGGCCCATGGGCGGGAGGAGAGGGAAGGGGGGGGAAGTGGCTGCGGACGGTCGGAGCTGGCCTGACTCGGGCTGCTGATGCTGCGTCGGAAGGGGGGGAAGCAGGGAGCACGGGGAAGGTGAAGCTCACTGGGGCCCGTGGGGTCTAGGAGGCCTGGTGGAGTTTGATGGCGTCCGACGAGGAGGGAGTCGGGTGGCGGCCGGACCAAGGCCGGAGAGGAAGATCCGTGGCCGAAGGCGGGTGGGGTCAGAACGACCAGCGTGAGTGCCGGCGGGTGCCACGGTGGCGAGGGGGGGTTCGTGGGCAGGGCGAGGGGCAGGGGGGCGACCGGTGTCGGGCGGTGGGTCGCCGACGAATGAGGCGGGCGAGGAGGGCTCACTGATCCTGGATCAAGGTGGGGGAGAGAAGGGGATCAGAGAGTGAGGAGAGAGGGCGGGGTGCTCTGCTAGGGTTTCCAACATGGGGTGGGGGTTAGAAGTGGCCCGACGGGCTGGGCAGACCAGGGAAGGGGCCGGGCCAGGTGTGAGGGGCTGTGGTGGGAGGGCTGGCCCAGTTGGGCCAGTGGGGATTCCTTCCCCCACTTCTTTCTTTTTCTTTTTTTTATCTTTTCCTTTTTCTTACTTTCTGTTTTAGTTTATTTAAAATGCCAACCCCCGAACATTTTAGTTTTAGTTTTTGAAACTTTGTATCGTTTGCTTCTGTTTTGAATTTGTTTTAGACCGGTTCGAATCAACGTGAGTTTAGACACAGAACCGAGGTGATCACCGTTGCTTAATCATCCGGGTGTTACATCGCCACCTTACTCGAGTCCTCGTCCCACGCCCCTCGACTTCGCCCTTGTCCCTATTCCTCTTGGCCGATACTTCTTTGCTTGAACCGCACACTTGGCTGGTGCTCTTCATCCAACCCTTGTAGATATTGAAACAAGGTAGCCATCCATTGCAGCGTAGTGGATGTGGTCTATATCTAGTACATTCCGCTACGCCATGCATGACGCATGAAACGCGATGTAATGAGGTTTCTCCAACACGGTACTGATACGAAAGGATGAACCATGGCTCCTGCCGCTGGTCGGCAAGATTGAAGGTCGACGAGAGGGCACCACCGATTCTTCTAGAGGTCGTAAGGGGTTGCCTACAAACAAGGCCTATCCGACCCAGTGACTTCTTTATCGCTTCTTAAAGTCTACAAGAACGAATTTCACTGCTTTTGTCCTTGAGGAAGTTCTTAAAATCCTGGCACTCAACGTCAAGACGGCATATGTGGTAGACCAAGCAAACGTTATGTCATAAACCCGGATCACGCCGGGCTTCTTCCTCTCTTCGCCCTTTAGATCCTTCTCTCGCCCCAGGACTGGTGGTACTCAACATCTAGCCTAGCGACCCACTCATCATCTCGAGTTTTCGAACATGCGCCCGGCGAGAAAGGCATCCTTTCACCGTCGCGGAAGAACGGGTGTAGATGACATCGAACTAATCGCCGGTGATGGTTCTAACCTTGTACTCACCGCCGATCCTGGAGATTTGGGACGCCATGGATTTGGGAGGAGGGTTAGGATTAGTGGAACTGCCGTAATGTGAATGGACGGGACGACTAGGAGCGAACCGCCATAGTATTGAAGGACGCTTGAGGGACTAGTAGAGCGAATCGCCAACAGGCGTAACGGCAGGGTAGTGGCTTTCCATTCTCCCATGATACGGGCTCGAGAGCACTTGGATCTCGAGATCGAACAGTTTGCATGGTGTGATTCTAGACCTATGGGTGAATATCCTATCCTCGGAGGGTTATTCGCAAATTTTCAGCAACTTAGCATGCGACCGCTTGATTCAGATCCAGGGCTGCCAAAGAGTCGTGATCATGGTCGCGCTTACCTGACCGTCAGCGTCGCTAATAGTCGCGCCCTTTGGAGATTTAACACGGTGCGTTAGGCTATCCGATGTTGGCATGTCATACATAGTCATCACTTAGTCACTCATACTACAACAAGGTTGGCTATAAGGTTGGCTATAAGTGTATTTTTTTACTCCTCTCTATATAGCCAGATTTTCTCCTCAGTCCCATAATATAAGAACGTTTTTGACACTAGTGTAGTGCCAAAAACGTTCTTATATTATGGGACACAGGGAGTACTAGTATTTATTGCATTTGCGAAGGAGTCACCTCTTGCAATGAAATGTTGTTGCTAAGTTTGCTTCATTTAATTAGCTATAGACTCAAAATTGTCTTCTCACCTAGGTACACGCGCTTAGCACCATTTCTTCCTTGGGTAACCAAACTAGTCTCATCTTCTTGATTAACTTGCCACATCGACTTTATGCCTGTGGTGGCAAGCTTAAGCACCAGAGGGAGCAAGTAAGTACAATAGTGCACTTTACATGGCATTTTGCATATGTGGAGGAAAGAGAGGCAAGGAAAAAGTGGAGAAGTGGGCTCTCATGCAAGAGCCAGCCTCTACTACATGGTGGAGCATTGGGAGAGGCACTGTATGGAGGTGGTCAGGAATCGGGAGACTCACGCCGGGTCGTAGAAGGCCGCCAGCTTAAAATGATAATGGCAAGTCAAATCACGGGCCCCACCTGTCTGTGAGTAACTTCGGCCGTCGAATCACACAGGCCTCTACGTTTGCAGCAGCCTACTCCCTCGCTTCTTCTCGCGTCTTTGTCGAACCGACTACAGGCGGAACTGCCCGCCGCCTAGGCAGAAAAGCCCCGCCGACTTTTAAATAGTATACAGATATACTAATTTTGTATCCATGGATTGCGCCGCGCCATGGAGCAAAGCGTCTTAGAAAACAGCGGTACACATGTACGGAGTATACAAAGACGCCTATCGCGTTCGCGTCGCACCCCGCATTTACCGGTCGGTCCGGCATGTCGCTCTCCGAATGGAATGCGTGTCATATTGCGTTTGCACACACATGTCGGACGGCAATTGAGAACCTACCATAGGCACACTCCCCGGCCCCGCAAGTCGGGTGACTTAATAGAAGAGGGAGACGAGCGATAGTACTAGAGAAGTGTTGTACTACGTTGGTGCCTAGACGATCCCCTCGCAAGACACGGAAAGATCAATTCAGAATGCATTTGACCAGACTCCCGCATACACGCCTGGATTGGCTATCGTCTCACATATCGTGCGAGTGTGTGTTGTACATGGCTGTAGTTGTGGTGAGAAATCTAAAAAGGTTTCTTGTCATCTCGCAAAATTAGGTGTCATGTGCTTGGATCATCGCGAGGGTTAAACAAATGGACAACCTGAGCTGGGCTAGTCATTGAGGGGC
Source organism: Aegilops bicornis (assembly GCA_021605145.1). Lineage (NCBI taxonomy): Eukaryota > Viridiplantae > Streptophyta > Magnoliopsida > Poales > Poaceae > Aegilops > Aegilops bicornis. The sequence goes on along the minus strand of CM038670.1, from coordinate 209,411,111 downwards.
ACATGCACGGTCAATGAAGGATTAATCGGCTGCCATCTAGGTCAAGCCGGCTATGTTAATTAGGACATCTATCGATCTAACCCCTTTTCTACTAGTTTATCTTTAATTTGAGCTTTGTTCCTCGTCTAGTTTGTCCGTCGGGATTCAGGTTGTCTCCTTTGGGCAGTGAGGTTATGATTTCTAGTCATGTGGCATTTTTTCATGTTATATGTTATAATCCGGCGCTTCAGATCAAAAATGATTTACAACCGCGGCCCGGCCACGTGCATGAAGACTTCTCGGCAATGGGTCATTGGCCTGTTTGGATCATGGGGTTAGAGCTAGTTTGGGTTAGTTGGGGGCTCAAATAACCCAAAAGTATCCAAACAGGGAGGGTTAGAGTGGGTTAGTTCCATCTAACCCAACTATCCCGGTGGGGGAGGTGCTTGTTTGGGTTAGAGTGGGTTAGAAAATAACTCTAACTCTAACTGTGTTAGAGTATCCAAACAGGGCCATTGACGAGGTCAAGCCGGCTCCAGTAGACAAAAGAAAACTAGTACTACTCCACTATATAGGCAGGAGCCTCCGCGCTTGTTTGCTAGTGTTTCTCTCTCTTCACACTGCCCCGGCCTCTCCAGATCTAAACACGACAGCCGTGGCCACTCTCTCTTTCTCTCTCTCTCTCTCCGCTCACCGCTGGTCACAGATCCACCGGATGCTTCCTCCGTGGGGAAGGTGAGAAGGTGCAACGTTCCACGCTGGTCGCCCTCGGCGACGCGCTCTTACCATCTTTGGGCGCGTCCCGATCAGCGCTTTGCCGTTCTCTCCCAAGCACCGCGAGTGAGGAGGGCCTCTCGAACCCCTTCTTCCTCGGGCCGTGAGTAGTGGGTAGATCCGGCCTCCGCCGCCCACCCTAGCGACATCCTGGCGACCATCGTGTATAACTTCCCTTCAAAACCGTGGCCTTGCTTTTCTATTTCCCGAAGGCTCCCGACGTCAGCGCTGCATTTGTATCTTTTACTATTTCTCAGCCCCTCGTAGATAGGATCGATCGGCTGTTCAAAAACCACCTAATTTTTTACGCTTAAGAGGTAAAACTAGTTCATGCACTGAATCTAGTACTACTTGGTTCAAACAAGGAAGAAAGGGGTGGGGGGTGGGAGGATTTGTTACCTGAATCTAGGACTTGGTCGAAAGAGGAAATAATGGGGTAAAAGTAGCAAGAGACCGGCTATCCAACTGGTCTCTAGGTCTAATAGGGAAATAAAGGAAACGCAGTAGACAAACTCAATATAAACCCGATCGATTGGTTGAAAAAAGGAAAGAAAGTGGGATCGGGGACAAGTCAACGAGTAAGTCCATCACTAGATTTGCTAGCCTCACACAAAGTATAAGGTGGCTATACCGAACAAAAATGGGACCAACCCAGATATCCTATTCGATGTTTTGTTACCCCGAGCCACTCTTATGTAATGCCACTGGTAAAATGTAGCAATCAGACCTTTGTTAAAAAGTAAGGACACATTAAGCGAATGTTGTTTTCAATGTAATGCCTCGATAATATGAATCAATGGCACTTCTTTACATGTCTTGCTAAAATTTTCCAATAAGATAAGTTGGTTCTTTTAGTTAGAAATGCAACTGCCCCGGTCGCCCTACTCTCCCGTGCCCAAAGTAATGTCATATTTAATGGTTGTCATAGTTAATCCTAATGCCCACACTAATATCTAGCAATGCCAATGCTTTAGAAATTGCTCTTGTCCTTGTAGGATTGCCATTCGGATAAGGAACATGCTTCTTTTCATTTGATGCATGTTTCATCACTTGTTAGTCACCCTCCTTTCCACCTTTTTTGTGCAAGCAGAGATATACATTTCACACTCGATCTTAGTTGAACTGCACAAATGATATCCAAATTATAGTTGAACATTCCAGGAGCTTCACAACCAACCTTGATGTTGCTCAATTTTATTGCAACTAATGAAGAAGAAGCGATGTGGGTTTCATTTTCTGATGGAAATGGAACCGGGGCTGGAGCCTTTTCTTAAAACAATTGAAGAAGAAGCTGCTAGCTCACGGGACATTGCTTCATTTTAGTAGAACTACACGAAAAGGTCCCATGAATTGAATTATCCATGTTGGTGACTGAAAGAGCTAGCTTCAGCATCCCAGTCTAAGTTCCCCCGGCCTCCATCTCATGACGCATTTCCAGTACACCTCGTTTGCCACCTGCTCGACCCTAGTGTCACTGATAAAATGAAGTAATAATACATTTAAAATAGAGTGAGTGTCATCTCTATCATTTCATTTCCGATGTAGATAAAGAAAGTGCTTCTCTTTGTTAATGTATGTTTCATCAACTAGTCCCATTGTTAATGTTTAAGCGTTTCTGCAAACTGGGGTGCTTAATTTTAGTTGATATGTACAAAATAGAGATCTGAATGTCTCAAGGCGCCTCCTTGTACTACCGTTGTACATCGATGTTCATCATCGCGGAAGGTGTATCTGGGAGACTTGGGACGATTTCCAGTATGAGGCGTACCGTATGAGGCGTCGCAAGGCCCATCTCGCCCTCGTAGCATGGCATACTATGATACTATCGCAATATTTTCTTCTATTTATTTTGTGTGTTTCATCAACTAGTACCACTATAATGTAATCACGCTTTTTCATTATCTGTGCAAACCGGGTTATTCAGCTGCATTTTGGTGGAACTGCACAAATGTACGTATGGAACCGGCATATATGCAGAAAAGTAGGTGTGCCAAGTAAAAATTACCGACACCAACCATGCTGCATGCACGCTTTGGCATCAACCACCACCAGTGGGATGTGTGGCTCTCTCTGTGGACGGATCTTTCTCGGCAACAAATCATCTAATGAAATACTAGCAGCTTATATTGGCAGTTTTCTAGGGAGTACTCTTTTCTGAAAGAAGCACCAATCTATTTTTCTTTATTTGTACATCGTGGTCACAACTTTGACCCAAAGGTCCAGAGCTATTTTAGGGTGATTGGCGTAGTACTGGAGACCGATTGTAAGCATGATTTTCATTAGTTGTCACAATCGATTGTAAGCATGAGCAGGTGGAAGATTAGGTTAGTGCGAAGCTTACCTTAAACCCTACCGGGCCGTTGAAACGAGGCGAAGGCCGAGGGAACCGTGGAGAACGGCGGGGAAGCAACGCCGCTACCATCTCGCCTCCTCTTGCGGTGGGAGAATGAATACTCCCTGTGGTTCTACCGGCTGGCTCTGCACCCTCAATGAACGGCACACCATACTCGATTGATTCGTTATCCTCCGGGTGCTCGACCTTCAACCCGTATGCCCACCACCTCGCCTAACTGGCCGCATCGGGCGAATCTGCCCGCTCCATCGCCAGAGGAGATACTTGATGGACTTCGAGGGTCAGGCGCGTGATCGCCGAGGAGTACATGTACATCACCGCCCTCATCGCCGCCGCCTCGCTCTTTCGCATACATTGCCACATGGTTCACTGCCTCGAAATCTCCCACTCATTGTCAAACCAACTAAGGATCTCCTTCAACCTGGCTAACTTTGCCTGGTCGCCACGGCGATCTTCTGATTCCGGCTGCTGCATCCCCTCCATAGATGTCCTTCTGAGGGGTCCGGTGCTAGCTTTGGAAGATGGGAGGAGAGACGGGGGTCTTGCAATATAGAAGAGGGAGAGGCGAGACGGTGGTTTTGGAATGGAGATGATGGAGAGGAGAGGAGGTGGTTTTGCAATGGAGAAGATCGAGGAAGAGGGAGAGGCGAGGATGTGGTTTTGGAATGGAGATGATGGAGAAGAGAGGAGGTGGTTTTGGAATGGAGATAATGGAGAGGAGAGGAGGTGGTTTTGCAATGGAGAAGACTGGAAGAGGGAGAGGCAAGACGGTGGTTTTGGAATGGAGATGATGGAGAGGAGAGGAGGTGGTTTTGCAATGGAGAAGAGGGAGAGGAGGCGCAAGGGCAAATGATTTAGGATTGGACGAGAGGGTCAAGTGCCACAGGATCGGATCAAAATCAAAATCAATTTACCCTTCAATTAAGAAAGCGACCCCACATTAACTAGTCTCCCTTTTATTCTCGGGTCATAATTGACCATGATTTTCGTGACATAAAATATATGTTATAATGCTGCAAAAATAATATAATTTGAAAGTACATTCAGAATCTGAACCAAACGATACAATTTTTGTCGACATGCATTCACATTTTGCTTGTCAAATACGAGACGTGGTCAAACTTTGACCCAAAATACGCAAAACAACAAAAAAATACTTCCAAGACCAACGCCGCTCTTCCGCTTCTTCTCCTCTTAAACCACCGCCGCTCCTCTCCTCGTTCCGGTCTAAATGCAGCGCCGCCTCTCGCTCTTCCATTTCAAACCACCGCCCTCCTCTCCTGTTCTAGTCCAAAACCAGCGTCGCTCCTCTCCGTTCTAATCCAAAACCAGCGCCGCTCCTCTCCTCTTCCATTCAAAAACCACCGCCAAGCAGTGAAGGTGCTGTGGAGAAGTAGATCGATGGAGCAAAGACAATCAAACGTGAGGATCGCAGACGGCGACCACCGTGAAGCTAGCTACGATGTTGGAGATACGGTCTTGGTTTGACAACAAGGACCAACTAGCGGCGACGGCGACATCCATGGCCAAATATCTCGCAACAGAGAAAATGGCGATACTCCCGGAGGGAGTCGTGCCGAGTACATAGAGCTACTCCTCCGGGCCATGGAGCAAACAGATTCACCGAATCCGATCGTGAGGGAGCGGTGGTGGGAGTATCGATCCAGATGGAGCATCCACGTGAGATTGAAGGATCGAGCATCTACAGGGTGCCATTTGTGAGGGTGTCCTGCCAGAGCGAGCCGGTGGAGTCTTCGTCGATCGAACCCAACTGCAAGGGGAGAAAAGCGGTTGGCTGACGACGCTTCCCGCCATCGCCTCCCTCGCTCACATCGCCTCATGGCGGCCGTCTGCACGCCGAGGAATAGGAGGGCTGCCCCCACCCTAATAGTCGGGCAGGTTGTAGAATTGTCGAGGAGCTTAGGGTTGTCAAGATTTGCGATTGTGAATTGTGTTTTGTGTTGTGTATTTTGAGAGTACTTTCAAATATGGATGTCTTTTGAATGTCAGATTTACAGTATTGAGCATATGAAGTATTTTATGAATTCTAGAGATCTATTTTTAGCACTTAAAAAAATGTAGTTTCATAGGAGTATAAAAGTGCAGACAATGTGATTCTCGGAGAAGAAACAGCAAGTTTCAGTTTCAGATAAGAAACTGCAAGTTCGGGCTTCTGTGATAAGAAACTGCAACTTTCAGAGGTAGAGCATTTATATTAACTTCGGCCTTTTCAAACAGGGTTAACATCATGTTGGAAGTTTTATTCATGGTCGAAAATGGAACTACCAGCCGATTAACATCATGCCGATCAACATTCATGCATAGCACATCTTCATATGATGCACAGTCAAAATGCCCACACACAATGTCGAAAAAGTAAACACAGAGAAAACGAGGGACGAAGTTTTGGCAAGTGTTGGACGTGGTTTTGGGCTGCCCCGTCTAGGCTTTCATTTTTAACATGCGTAGCCCACGACCTCGGATGGGAGGTCCATAGACCTGTTTGTATTTTCTTAGGGCCGTCATGTATCGACCGGCCTATGGACCTCCCATCCGAGGTTTTATTTTTGGCAGCCCAATTTATGTGTTTTTTTGAAGAAAACGCAGAGGTCTGTTCTATTTTTCTATATAAGAATAGGAACGCCAGTCCAACTTATGTTTCCTTCTAACTATATTATATATACTTAAATTATTTAATATGTTATTATATATTATTTTATTGTCATTATATATTTAATGAGATACTTACATATGTAACAAAAACAATATCCCACATCTTATTAACTTATAAAAATAATTTCTTAACAAATAAAATCCTGGATTGTTTTGGCAACGAAAATCCTAGTGATTGTGTACAAAAGCTTGGTAAGATTTAAGGACGAATGTAATAATATCACTTATTATTTAAATATATTTATAACAAAATGCTCAGCCCTTTTTATTTTTTGGATAACATTGCTGGCCCAACCCAACATTATAATTAGAATCAGCCCAAAAAAATCGTGTATTTCGAGAAAGTGCAAATGGCCTCGTAATTTTTAGGAAATAAAATAAATGGGCCGATGGACGCTACATTATTTGTTCACCCAAAATTAGCCTAATGGTCTGTAATTCAAAAAAATGATCAAATTGATCAGAAATTCTACCGCAAAAAAAAAGATCAGAATTCTGAAAAAATGGGTAGAATACGTTGCCACATTTTTGGAGGCTGAAAATGTGGGCCAATAGGTCGAAGCCAACGCAAGTCGTGGTCAATTTAGTCAACAAATGATTACGACATGTTAGCCGTTGGATTTACATCCAACGACCGCATCCATCTTCAATCTCTCGTCTTCTTCCTCCAGTAGCACGGGACCACTCTCCCGCCTCCTGCTATGAGCTACCTTAGCACGCTTCACTATGAAGCGCTACTCCACCGCTGGCTGTGCCATCCCTCCACCCCTCCACACCTCTCCTGTTTTTCTCCACCCACGGCCGAACCACACCGCACTAGAACCAATTAACCCTTGTACACCTCTCCGTCTGCGACTCTACTCCCGCGTCTTCCCATCTTCGGCTCGTTGCTATCCGGGGCCTCGCCGTAGTCCACCACCTTGGATGCGCTCGGCACGGCGTGGTCAACGTGGTCAACGAACGACACCATCGGAAGTAGATCAGGCGTGGAGAGGCCGATACCGGGTCCATGGCCGCACACAAGGCAATGCCTCCTTATTACGCCGCAAAATAATGATTCCTCCACGACATCCGGGACCCACCGGAAGGGCCTCAGTATTTCGCGAAAATAACGTGCCTCACCGACATGTCGGACCCACCAGCCTATCTTCGCACGCAAGGAAGTGCCTCCTTATTACGCACAAAAAATGAATATTCCCGCCACCGGTGGAACCCAAGATAGTGGTAGGCTGACTTGTGGGCCTACCAAGTTGACGGGACGAGGGCTTTGTCAACTTAGTCAATATGAACGATTCTCGCTCCTCATATCAGACGATGTTCATCCAACGGCCAGAGTGCTTCTTCAACCTCTGGTCTTCTTGCTCCACTGGCCAAACCAGCTTGGTCGTGCCATGTGCTCCCGCCTCTGTGGCGGTACGTGATGTCATGCGGAGGCCTCACCGCCCTACTACTCCCCTTTGCTGGCCAGGCCATCCTCTACTCACCCACACCCCTGTTATTCTCAGGGCGACAACAGCCTCACACCGCAACAACCAAAGTGAACCTCGTATTCCTCTTGGTGGCATCCATCGCGTCTTCCCCGACTCCGAGTCGTCCCCTTCCTAGTCCTCACCGTCATCCACCGCCGTGGTGCTCTTGGCGCGGTGTGGTCAACGTGGTCAAGGAATGACTTCCATCGGACGTGGATCAGACGTGGAGAGGTCGACAATGGGTCCACGTCGCATCAAGGAAGTGCCTCCTTATTACGCACAAAATAATGATTCCTCCACCGACGGCCGGGACCCACGGATGGGCCATCGATTTCTCGCTAAAAAACGCTTTCCCCCTGAATGCTTTGGGACCCACTCACTACATCTTTGCACGCAAGGAAGTGCGCCCGGCAAAAAAATGATTCGCTTCTAACCTGGGACCCACCGGCTACATCTTCGCACGCAAGGAAGTGCGTCCGGGCAAAAATGATTCGCTACCGACCGTTGGGGACCCACCAGCTACATCTTCGCACGCAAGGAAGTGCTTGACGGTCGGGACCCACCGTCGGCGTCAAGCGTGGCGTTGTCATTACGGTCGCGAACGTATGCATACATATACCGGTGGATGTAGAGGCGCCGACGTGTCTTAGTAGAGGCGCCAGACGTGTCGTAGTAGAGGCGCCAGACATAGCATGTACACGCACGCATAGCGCCGTGGATGCAAGAAAGAAAATACGGCCACGTATGTGTATCTGGTGGCGGGGTCTCGAACGCCTACTCACGCATACGTACGGCGAGGGCTCGTGTACATGGCTGGGTCGGAATGGAGAAACAGCGTCGTCGTCGTGTTCATGGGGAGGCAACGGAATGCGTCGTGTTCATGGGGAGGCAACGGAATGCGTCGTGTTCATGGGGAGGCAACAGAATGTGCCGTGTTCATCGGGAGGCAACTAACGCGTGGAGCCAACCGGGCCGGAGTCGAACGGAATGCGTGGTCGTGTTCATCGGGAGGGCTTGGACGGAACAGCGATGGAACGAGGCTGGCGTTCCGCGAACGGAGGAAACGAACCTCCTACGGTCAAAACGGGGTCCTGTTGATCGGGAGGGTGTGGCGACCGCCAAAAGCGGAGGAAACGGACCTCGTGCGGTTAAACGAGGGTCCTGTTGATCGGGAGGTGTGGCGCATCGCAAAGCGGAGGAAACGGACTTGTGTTGGAGCGCCATTATTAAACGGGGTCCGTCTGTTCATCGGGAGGGTGTGGCGATGCAAAAGCAGAGACTCCACGTGATAATGTTCATCTCCACCGTCGACCTCCTCCGGCCTCCACGGGCCATCACCGACCTCCTCCGGCCTCCACGGGCTCCCCTGCTCATCCAGCCTCCACCGCCGCTACTCCACGGCCACTGCTCAACCACCCTCCACGGGCACCCTCCACCATCTACTGCTCATGCAGCCCTCCACACCACGGGGTCTGTTCAACCACCCCTCCACGGGCACCCCTCCATCGCGGTAATCGCTCATCCAGCCCTCCACACCACGGGGTCCTGTTCAACCACCCCTCCACAGGCACCCCTCCAACGCTTCATCGCTCATCTAGCCCTCCACACCATGGGGTCCCTGCTCAACCACCCCTCCACGAGCACCCCTCCGCCGCTTCACTGCTCATCCAGCCCTCCACCACACCACACGGGTCCTGTTTCATCCAGAGGCAACGCCACCACTCACTGCTCATCCAACCCCCCATAACGCCACTGCTCATCCCAGGCAGCATCGATCGGCTTGAGTTAGCAGCAGAGCGGCGAATCGCTTCGACCGGTTCGATTAATAGCCATCGATCGATCGCATTTCGGGTTCAAGAACGCGTACCTGCAGTCTTGCAATCGCCGGGTTTAGTTAGAGCCCAACGCCTCGCTTCGGGTTGATTAGAGCTAACGCCGCACACACGCTGCAGCACGTGTACGTAGAGAAACGCGTATCGCCGGCCCCGACCTCCCACCGTGAATCGGGAACTACATGAAATTTTCCTCCCCTCGCTTCTAGCACAGTTTTTTCCGTCATGGACGGCCCAAAGAATGTCATGTAAGGCGCGTCTCCGGCCCGCCCAGGACAAAAAGCCCATTTTCTGTCATGATTTTTTGTCATAGAAGTAGGAGCCCACCACATCTATGATGATACCGGGTTTTCTCACAATTATCGTCATAGAAGTGTCATATGTATGACATAATTTTTTTTTGCTTGGCCCAAAATGTCACGGATGTGTCTTTTTTTTGTAGTGTTAGCAGGGAGGTACCAAAGTAATCCAGGAGTGGATCACTGGACAACGGTCAAGAACATCCTGAAGTACCTGAAAAGGACTAAGGATATGTTTCTCGTTTATGGAGGTGACAAAGAGCTCGTCGTAAATGGTTACGTCAATGCTAGCTTTGACACTGATCCGGAGGTCTCTAAGTCACAAACCGGATACGTATTTATATTGAATGGTGGAGCTGTCAGTTGGTGCAGTTCCAAGCAGAGCGTCGTGGCGGGATCTACGTGTTAAGCGGAGGACATAGCTGCTTCGGAAGCAGCAAATGAAGGAGTCTGGATGATGGAGTTCATATCCGATCTAGGTGTAATACCTAGTGCATTGGATCCAATGAAAATCTTTTGTGACAATACTGGAGCAATTGCCTTGGCGAAGGATTCCATATTTCATAAAAGAACCAAACACATCAAGAGACACTTCAACTCCATCCGTGATCAAGTCAAGCAGGGAGACATAGAGATTTGCAAAATACATACGAATCTGAATATGATAGACCTGTTGACTAAGCCTCTTCCACGAGCAAAACAAGATCAGCACCAAGACTCCATGGGTGTTAGAATCATTACAATGTAATCTAGATTATTGACTCTAGTGCAAGTGGGAGACTGAAGGAAAAATTCCCTATAGGCAATAATAAAGTTGTTATTTTATATTTCCTTATATCATGATAAATGTTTATTATTCATGCTAGAATTGTATTAACCGGAAACTTGATACATGTGTGGATACATGGACAAAACACTGTGTCCCTAGTAAGCCTCTACTAGACTAGCTCGTTAATCAAAGATGGTTAAGTTTCCTAACCATAGTTATATGATGTCATTTGATGAATGGGATCACATCATTAGGAGAATGATGTGATGGACAAGACCCATCCGTTAGCTTAGCATATTGATCGTTCAGTTTTATTGCTATTGCTTTCTTCATGTCATATACATATTCCTTTGACTATGAGATTATGCAACTCACGGATATCCGAGGAATACCTTGTGTGCTATCAAACGTCACAATGTAACTAGGTGATTATAAATATGCTCTACAGGTATCTCCGAAGGTGTTTGTTGGGTTGGCATAGATCAAGATTACGATTTGTCACTCCGAGTATCGGAGAGGTATCCTGGGCCCTCTCGGTAATACACATCATAAGAAGCCTTGCAAACAATGTGACTAGTGAGTTAGTTGTGGGATGATGTATTACGGAACGAGTAAAGAGACTTGTCGGTAACGAGATTGAACTAGGTATGAAGATACAGACGATCGAATCTCGGGCAAGTAACATACTGATGACAAAGGGAATAACGTATGTTGTCATTATGGTACAACCGATAAAGATCTTCGTAGAATATTTAGGAACCAATATGAGCATCCAGGTTCCACTGTTGGTTATTGACTGGAGAGGTGTCTCGGTCATGTCTACATAGTCCTCGAACCCGTAGGGTCCGCAGGCTTAACGTTTGATGATGATTTCGTATTATATGAGTTGTGTGATTTGGTGACTGAATGTTGTTAGGAGTCCCGAATGGGATCACTGACATGACGAGGAGTCTCGAAATGGTCGAGAGGTAAAGATTCATATATAGGACGATGATATTCAGAAACCAGAAGTGTTTCGGGGTGTACCGGGTACATATCGGAGTACCCGGGGGGGGGTTACCGGAACCCCCCGGGGGAATAATGGGCCTTATGGGCCATAGGAGGGGAGCACACCAGCCCACAAGGGGTGGCGCGCCTCCCTAAGGAAGGAGGCCGAATAGGAGAAGGAGGAGGGGGTTCGGCCCCCCTTTCCTTCCTTCTCTTCCCTTTTTCCCCTTCCGGCAAAAGGAAAGGGGGGCGAATTGGAATAGGGGCCCAAGTAGGATTCCTCCTACATGGGGTGCCCCATGGTTGTCCCCCTCCCGCTCCCACCTATATATACCTGGGGAGGGGGCGCCTAGAAGAGACACCAACAATTGTTAGACATGTGCGGCGCCCCCCTCCACAGTTTACGTCTCCGGTCATATCTTCGTAGTGCTTAGGTGAAGCCCTGCGCGGATCACTTCACCATCACCATCACCATGATGTCGTGCTGACGGAACTCTCCCTCGACACTTTGCTGGATCAAGAGTTCGAGGGATGTCATTGAGCTGAACGTGTGCAGAACTCGGAGGTGTCGTACGTTCGGTGCTTGATCGGTCAGAACGAGAAGATCGACTACATCGATAGAGTTGTCAAACGCTTCCGCTTTCAGTCTATGAGTGTACGTGGACACACTCTCCCCCTCTCGTTGCTATGCATCTCCTAGATAGGTCTTGCGTGAGCGTAGGAATTTTTTTTGAAATTGCATGCTATATTTCCCAACATCTCATGAGTATAATTTTTCTAATTTAGTATAAAACCTCATAAAAAAGAATTGCCTAGTAAGGATTGAATTATTGGTCTTGCTTCTATTGATGTACCTCCTACTGATCCTTTAGAACAATATCTGCTAGACCATGAAAATGGTTGGCATCTGCATGAAAGAAATGAAATAGATAAAAATTTCTTTGAAAAATGTCCTCTGCTTAAACACAATTTGCCTATTGAAACTCTAGGAGGTCCTCCTCCACCTAAAGGTGATCCTGTGTTTGAGTTAAAACAATTAGCTGACAATTTGAAATATGCTTATCTCGATGAGAAAAAGATTTATCCTGTTATTATTAGTGCTAACCTTTTAGAACATCAAGAAGAAAGATTATTGGAAGTTCTAAGGAAGCACCGAGCTGCTATTGGATATACTCTTGATTATCTTAATTAAGGGCATCAGTCCCACTCTATGTCAGCACAAGATTAATATGGAACCTGATGCTAAACCCGCTGTTGATCACCAACGCCGCTTAACTCCAAAGATGAAAGAAGTGGTAAGAACAGAAATATTAAAACTTCCTAAGCAGGTGTAATCTATCCTATAGTCGATAGTAGATGGGTAAGTCATGTCCATTGTGTCCCTAAGAAAGGAGGTATTACTGTTGTTCCTAATGATAAGAATGAACTTATTCCACAAAGAATTGTTACATGCTATAGAATGGTAATTGATTTTAGAAAATTAAACAAAGCAACCAGAAAAGATCATTACCCTCTACCTTTTATTGATCAAATGCTAGAAAGATTATCTAAGCACACACATTTTTGTTTCCTTGATGGATATTCTGTTTTTTCACAAATACCTATTTCTCAACCTGATCAAGAAAAGACCACTTTTACTTGTCCTTTTGGAACTTATGCTTATAGATGTATGCCCTTTGGTTTATGCAATGCACCTGCTACCTTTCAAAGATGTATGACTGTTATATTCTCTGACTTTTGTGAAAAGATTGTTGAGGTTTTCATGGATGAATTTTCTGTTTATGGGAAGTCTTTTGATGATTGTTTAAGCAATCTTGATCGAGTTTTGCAGAGATGTGAGCAAATAAATCTTGTCTTGAATTGGGAGAAGTGCCTCTTTATGGTTAACGAAGGTATTGTTTTGGGCCATAAAGTTTCTGAAAGAGGTATTGAGGTGGACAAAGCTAAGGTTGATGCAATTGAGAAAATGCCATGTCCTAAAGATATCAAAGGTATTCGTAGTTTCCTTGGTCATGCTGGTTTCTATAGGAGATTTATCAAAAACTTTTCTAAAATTTCTAGGCCTCTTACAAATCTTTTGCAAAAGGATATTCCTTTTGTTTTTTATGACGATTACTTAGAAGCCTTCGAAACACTCAACAAAGCCTCAATTTCTGCACCTATTGTTCAACCACCTGACTGGAACTTGCCTTTTGAAATTATTGATGTCTACTATGCAACTTTATTCTTGTAGACTCGTGTTGGGCCTCCAAGCACAGAGTTTTGTAGGACAGTAGTAATTTTCCCTCAAGTGGATGACCTAAGGTTTATCAATCCGTGGGAGGTGTAGGATGAAGATGGTCTCTCTCGAACAGCCCTGCAACCAAATACAAGAAATGTCTTGTGTCCCCAACACACCCAATACAATGGCAAATTGTATAGGTGCACTAGTTCTTATAAGAGATTGTGATAAAAGTGTAATATTGATTGTAGAAATATATTTTTATAATCTAAATAAATAAAAACAGCAAGGTAGCAAATAGTAAATGGGCACAAAACGGTATTGCAATGCTTGAAAATGAGGCCTGTGGTCCGCATTTTCACTAGTGCAATCTCTCAACAATGCTAATATAATTGGATCACGTAACCATCCCTCAACGTGCAACAAAGAATCACTCCGAAGGTCTTATCTAGCGGAGAACATAATAATAAATTGTTTGTAGGGTACGAAACCACCTCAAAGATATTCTTTCCATTCGATCTATTCAAGAGTTTGTACTAAAATAACACAAAGCTATTCTTTCTGTTCGAACTATCCTAGAGTTCGTACTAAAATAACACCAAATTATTTCAGATTCATAATACTCAATCCAACAGAAAGAACCTCAAAGAGTGCCCCAAGATTTCTACCGGAGAAACAAAGACAAGAACGTGCATCAACCCCTATGCATAGATTAACCCAGTGTCACCTCGGGAATCCGTGAGTTGAGTGCCAAAACATATATCAACTGAATCAATATGATACCCCATTGTCACCACGAGTATTCAATTGCAAGACATATAACAAGTGTTCTCAAATCCATAAAAGTTTTCAATCTAATAAAATGAAATCTCAAAGCGAAAACTCAATTCATCACAAGAAAGAGAGGGGAAAACATCATACGATCCGACTATATTAACAAAGCCCGCGATATATCATGATCGTGACATCTCAAGAACATGAGAGAGAGAGAGAGATATTAAACACATAGCTCCTAGTACAAAACCTCAGCCCCGAGGGTGGATTACTCCCCCCTCATCATGGTGGCCGCCGGGATGATGAAGATGGCCACCGGAGATGATTCCCCCCTCCGGCAGGGTGCCGGAGTGCGGTCTAGATTGGATCTCATGGATACAGAGGCCTTGTAGCAGTGAAACTTCTGATCTAGGGCTACCCCGAGGGTTTCCGGAAATTTTGGGAATTTACAGGGTAAAGAGGGGGTCCGGGAGGCCACCGAGGTGGGCACAACCCACCTGGGCGCGCCTGGGCCCCTAGGCGCCGCCCAGGCGTGCCCTGGTGGATTGTGCCCCCCTCGGGGCACCCCCAGGTGCTTCTTTGGCCCATCCTGGGTGTTCTGGTCCATAAAAAATCTCCAAAAAGTTTCGCAATGTTTGGACTCCGTTTGATATTGATTTCCTGCGATGTAAAAAACAAGCAAAAATAGCAATCGGCATCAGCAATCGGGTCAATAGGTTAGTCCCAAAAAATGATGTAAAGTTGCTTGATTGTAAAACATCCAAGAATGATAATATAACAACATGAATACTTCATAAATTATAGATACGTTGTAGACGTATCAATTATGTGTAATGCTAGTGATTATGCTGTTGGTGTTGTTCTAGGACAAAGAGTTGATAAGAAACTGAATGTTATTCACTACGCAAGTAAAACTCTAGATAGTGCACAAAGAAATTATGCTACTACGGAAAAAGAATTTCTAGCAGTGGTGTTTGCTTGTGATAAATTTAGATCCTATATTGTATATTCAAAAGTAATGGTTCACACTGATCGTTCTGCAATAAAGTACCTTATGGAAAAGAAAAGATGCCAAACCTAGGCTTATTCGATGGGTTCTCTTACTACAAGAATTTGATTTGCATATCATCGATAGAAAAGGAGCGGAGAACCCCGTGGGTCGATAACTTGTTTAGGTTTGAAAATATTCTTGATGACCCACAACCTATTAATGATAGCTTTCCTGATGAGCAATTAGCTGCAATAAATGTTTCTAATAGTACACCTTGGTATGCTGACTATGCTAATTATATTGTTGCAAAATACATACCCCCTAGCTTTACATACCAACAAAAGAAAAAATTCTTCTATGATTTAAGACATTACTTTTGGGATGACACACATCTTTATAAAGGAGTAGATGGTATTATTAGACATTGTGTACCTCAGCATGAACAGGGACAAATCCTATGGAAATTTCACTCCGAAGCTTATGGAGGACATCATGCGGGAGACAAAACTGCTCACAAGGTATTGCAATCTGGGTTTTATTGGCCTACTCTCTTCAAGGATGCTCGTAAGTTCATCTTATCTTGTGATGAATGTGAAAGAATAGGTAATATCGGTAAGAGTCAAGAAATTCCTGTGAATTATTCACTTCCTGTTGAACCATTTGATGTTTGTGGATTTGATAACATGGTAACTTTTCCTTCCTCTAATGGGTATACTCATATTTTGGTTCTTTGTTGATTATGTTACTAAGTGGGTAAAAGCTATTCCAACTAGTAGTGTTGATCACAACACCTCTATTAAAATGCTTAAAGAAGTTATTTTCCCAAGGTTTGGAGTCCCTAGATATTTGATGACTGATGGTGGTTCACACTTTATTCATGGTGCTTTCCATAAAATGCTTGCCAAGTATGATGTTAACCATAGAATTGCATCACCATATCATGCTCAGTCTAGTGGTCAAGTTGAACTTAGCAATACAGAAAAAAAAATAATTTTACAAAAGATCATTAATAGGTCCCTGTAAGAATTGGTCTAAGAAATTAGATGATGCACTTTGGGCTTATAGAATAACATATAAAAATCCTATGAGTATGTCTCCTTATAAAATGGTTTATGAAAAAGCTTGTCATTTGCCTCTTGAGTTAGAACATAAATCTTATTGGGCAATTAAAGAACTCAACTATGATTTCAAACTTGCTAGTGAGAAGAGGTTATTTGATATTAGCTCATTAGATGAATGGAGAACCCAAGCTTACAAAAATTCCAAGTTATTTAAAGAAAAAGTTAAAAGATGGCATGATAAAAGAATCCAAAAGCGTGAGTTCAAGGTTGGAGAATATGTTCTTTTGTACAACTCTCGCTTTGATTCTTTGCAGGAAAACTCCTCTCCAAATGCGAAGGACCCTATGTTATCGAGGAGGTTTATCGATCTGGAGCTATCAAAATAAATAATGCCGAAGGTACTAACCCAAAGGTTGTTAATGGGCAACGAATAAAACATTATATCTTAGGTACGCCCATTAATGTTGTAAGCAATATTATCCAAACTATGACACCGGAAGAACACATAAAAGAAACCTTCTGGAACACTCCAGAATCATGAAAAAGAGGAGGTATGTGATATGGTAAGTAAACAGACTCCAAAAAATATGCAAAGATATTTTTTATCCGCTTTGTAATTTGACAAAAATTGGGAAAATAAGAAACAACCAGGATGGCACCCCTGGTGGGCATTAAGACACTAGGCGCTACCGGCGCTTTGGCGCTACCTGTGTGGTATGCCCACCTCGTGTAACTTCCAGAACTCGCTTTTTTTTTTTTGTTTGCTTGTTTCCCAAGATGAAAAATGTTTTTATACCCCCCGAACCTATTGACCATCACATCGCGGAGAATTTTCTGTTTTCTTTTCTTGCCATTTTCCTGACAGATCTGAAAATATGTCATCCCAAGACTCGGAGGGTGAGAGTTGTGCTGCTGATTATATCACAAACCCTAAGGTTTATGGGGATGTGGAGCACTATAGCTGGACTTTGGAGGAAGAAGAAGACTATGATCCTAAAAGGGAGGAGGAGACGAGCTCAGATGAGGATGAAGCCCCATTGCCTCAACCTGGGGACATGCACGTAGAATTTAAGAAGTTGAGTCTCCCCAACAAAAAAAAGAAGCCTAAGAACTAGTTTATCCCCTTTCGTGTTTTGTAGGAAAACAAGCAAAATTTAGGCAAAAAGGTATTGGAGCTTGAGCAGGAGATCGATGAATTGAAGGAGGAGAATTTCATCCTCAAGCTAAGGAAGAAAACAAACCCTCTACATCATCACCACCACCTCCTTCTTCATCACCGAAAGAAAATTGAGTATCGGTCATTGGCACTCCCCTTGGCTTGCGCCAAGCTTGGGGGAGGTGCCCTGGTATTGTATCACCTCCACTATCTTTTGCCTTTATTTACCTTTGTTCGATCCATAGTTATCTTTTTCTCTAGATGAATAAAAGTTTAGTTTGATCCTTTCTTTTTGAGAGTTTGCTTAGTGATCTATCTTTGTAATCATATGCGAGATATATAATAATGTTTAGTTGGAGTTTTGTTTTCTTTACTTTCATGTTCAACAAAAAAGAAAGGAAATAAATGAAAAAGATCATATGCTAATCTTATGGTAAGTAATGACATCACATAATGAAAAGTATAAGTAGAAAATTTTATTGGAGATTAGCAAACATAGCATTGGTCAGTGATGCAATTCATGAAAGAATTAATAAGGGAATAGAAGATTCACATGCACATACACTATCTTGGAAATCTTTTGTGATTGTGAGCCCCCATCAAAATATTATATGCCAAACTTGTTGACGTTGGACAAGGAAGACAACGTAATGATTTATGTTTGTTCATATTCACATATAAGTTATAATGTCAGAGATCCTTCAACATGTGGTGCTTGCCCCCATCTTTGCTAGCCAAAATTCCACACCAAGTAGAGATACTACTTGTGCATCCAAAACCCTTTAACCCAAATCTTATTTTCAAGAGTCCACCATACCTACCTAAGGATTGAGTAAGATCCTTCAAGTAAGTTGTCATCGGTGCAATAAGGCAATAAAAATTGCTTCTAAAAGTGTTAGATCATTTAGTGTAAGTGAAAATTGAGCTTTGTACGAACTTTTGATGGAAAAGAGTAAAAGCGACATACTGTATAATAAAGGTTGCTATCACAAGGGGCAATATAACGTGACATTATTTTGCACTACGAAATTGAGCATACAAACAAAAAGTGCATGGCAACCTCTGCTTCCCTCTGCGAAGGGCCTATCTTTTAATTTTATGTATTTACTTTCATGCAAGAGTCAAAGATTTTCTTTCTATTCCTTTTTATTTTTCTCTTTTGGCAAGCATCATGTGGTGAGGAAAGATGTAGGCACATATATCTAGTTGGATATGGGTAGCATGATTTATTATTGTTGACATCACCCTTGAGGTGAATATGTTGGGAGGCGAAATTATAAGCCCCTATATTTCTATGTGTCCAGTTGAAACGTTTTGCTCATGTGTATGTGGTGAGTGTTAACAATCATAGAAGACTATATGATGGTTGAGTATGTGGACTTGCCTAAAGACTCCGATACGTGACCCTTCCTGAAAAGATGATGAATTGTAGTAGCAAAGTGGACTGAGAACATAGTTTGTTGGTTTCCAATAGAGTCTATGCTTTATACTTTGATGTTGTGATGAATTGTTACTTATCCATGAGAAGTCTATGAAAAAAGGTTGATGCTAAAAGTTGTATGCTAAAGTTTGTTACTGTTATAATAATCTACATGATGCTTCTATGTCCGTATTTTGTTTTATCGACACCTTTCTCTCTCTAAGCATGTGGACATGTTTTTCGATTTCGGTTTTCACTTGAGGACAAGCGAGGTCTAAGCTTGGGGGAGTTGATACGTCTGTCGGTGTCAAAACCGGCAGATCTCGGGTAGGGGTTTCCGAACTATGCGTCTAAGGCCGATGGTAACAGGAGACAGGGGACACAATGTTTACCCAGGTTTGGGCCCTCTCTATGGAGGTAATAATTACTTCCTCGCTTGATTGATCTTGATGAATATGAGTATTACAAGAGTTGATCTACCACGAAAGTTCAGAATGGCTAAAACCCTAGAAGTCTAGCTTGTATGACTATGGCTATGAATATTGGCCTCATGGACCTAGCTCTCTGGGTTTATATAGACACCTTGAGGGATCTAGGGTTAGATAAGGTTGGTTTACAGAGAAAGGAATCTTCATATTCGATCACGAGCTTGCCTTCCACGCCAAGGAGAGTCCCATCCGCATACGTGGAGTCTTCGCCTTTCATATCTTCACAGCCCATCATCCGGCCCATGGCTAATAGGTCGGACGCTCGAGGACCCTTTAGTCCAGACTCCTCAAGAGTCTTTAACGGACTTCAATGATTTAGGCGTCTGGCGCCAAGCAGATTATCTTTCAAGATTGCAAGGCGGGTTCCTCCTCCGATGACTTCAAAGTGATGTATCCGGCCTTCCATTTAATGTCGTACTTCTCGGCTTTTGTGTATCAACAACTTCAGCTTCCACGTGTTAAGCTTAATGCGAGAGGTCAGGGTATTTTTGCACATAACACCCCAGCCATGCGAGAAAGAGTGTCTATTTAAAGAGATTGGACCTCAGATCCATTCAGCACCACACGGAAAAATCCTCAGAGATTGCTAGGAAAGACCACTCCAACATGGCTAGCGCTCCCAGCTCCTCCTCCCGTCCCTGCGGCCCAGAAAAAGGCGAGTGGGAGAGGTGCTCCGTATCCCATGGTCACCGGAGAAGCCGCAAACATGTGGATTTCTTCCTCCGCGGATCTGGTCTCTGTCTGACCGGGGTTGACCTCCTTCAATGGTGAGGTCCAGCGGAGAACTTCCTAATCCATCCGAGGGGAACGAGTGTGCTTCGTCCCCTACCGCTAAGAGGCGCCGAGTTCCCAATTCATCCGCTCCTTAGAGGGCTTCGGAGTACTATGGCCTCCAACCGCACAACTTCACTCGCTTCCGCTCGCACATCGCGGGTTACGCCACTCTTTGCAAGCTATTCCTGGGTTGTGAGGCCCACTTTGAATTGTGGAGAAGGTTATTCTGTCTCGCCCCACGAATCACGAGGGATCAATATTTGAAGTGGGCGGAGCCGAAATATGGCGCATCGCCGAGACCGGATACCTATCCGGCACACCAAAGAAGGCATCCGAAGAGTGGCCTTCCGAATAGTTCTCTATTGAGGATGCCGCACTTCCAGACACAGTTGGCATCCTGGAATAGTAAATTGCAGGATACCATGTGGACTTGTCAACACACCCAAGACAGTACGAGCCACTCTGGCCGGATCTCCACCGCCGTCGCCCCGGGAGCCGCTAAGCACTGCCGCATGCCTGCCTTGCCGACGCCCTCGAGTCGCTGGTTACGCCTGCTGCTACTTTTTTTGGTGTCGGACCGAAGTCAAATCTGAACTCAAACTTTGAGAAGGCAATCTATACAAGGAAGAAATAATGCTTGTAGGAACCGCTTGTTTCACGTGAGTATGCATGTCCGGGCAAAGGACTACCACGCCGGATCGGATTGGCGGATCAACATCGCCATGTAGATATCTTTTTCCGCAGACACCGCTGGACCTAGTTGACCACTTCAGCCCAACCAACACGCGTATCTTTGGTCTCTCGCTTCGTTTGCTTCTCGGCAGATGCGACATAAGACGCTGAAAGAAAATTAGGTGATATCCATCCAGCTTACTTTTTATCAAGATTACTTGTTAATTTTTTGTGAAAACAACTACTCGCCCTATAGTGTTGTTATATACGTAAATTATTCATTACAAACATGGTGTTATGCCGCGGATGCACGTTCGGTTGTGCCGCGTGGCTCCACGGGAACGCATGTCGCGGTCCAGTTTACATCAAACGCGCCAGCTGACTCGCCCGTCCGCGCCACCTTACAAGGTCATGGATGACTTCGCTGTCGCCCTCAAGGCCGGGTTCACGGTTCCGCGCTACCATACAACATGGAAGACAACTCGCCGTCGCTGACGGTTTACAACACTATGGGCGATTTATCCGTCCGATTCGCGGCTGACTTCGCTCACCGCACCGCTTACAACGCCACGGTAACTCGCCCGTCCGCCTTGCAGCCGGGTTCACGCGGTCGCTTGGCTTACAAACGCCGCGATCGACTCACCCGTTCGCACCGGTTTACTACGCCGCCGGTTCACCCGTGAGCGATTTCAACTTCACCTAGCGATCATCAATATCATGGCGGATTATTTCCGCCCGCACATCGGTGATATCCATCTAAAATATATTTTATTGGTACATATTATTTTTTGTCAAAGAGCAGCTTTATCTTTTCTTGGTCTGCAATATTGTTGATGCAGTGACAATTGTTCACTACATCAAAACGATGTGGTTAACTTCCGGCCGTCTGCGCCCGGTTTAAAACACCGTGGCCGGTTCATCCGCCCAAGCCACCTCTAATACTATGGACGCTCTCTACCATCCGCTTATTGCGGCCTGGTCTACATCAACATACCAGCCGCACACTCGTTCGCATGAGCAAGTCACGCTTGGGTAGCCCGGTTTTCTTTCAACAAAATGGAGGCAAAATTATCCTATACTATCAACCGCCGCCCACATCGGATGGCTCAATGGGCAGCGCACAAGTCGCCGCCACTACAGCTTGGTTAAATTCAAATCGCCATTGGAAGGAACCATTGGCCGTTGTCGCCACGGGCTCATACGGGATCATTTATAACCCTCCGCAAATCACCTCAATCTTCCGTGGATTCACATCGTACTATCAACACCAATGACATACAAGTTATGCCGGTTTACATCACAACAAATATGGAGAGTTTCAAGACAACTCCTCGAGTCACCTTGAGACTGGGGCTACAATGACATGACTTCAAAGAAATCTTGCCAATTTCAGCAAATTTAAGAACCCCAGACGATGGAGGAATGATAACCCGTCCCGTGAGGCTACTGTTATTTGAAGGCCGTCGAAAAATTTCCGGCTTAGAAATTATAATGACAGTTACAAAAATCCTGCTCAATGAAGAAGTTCCGGATCATCGAAAGGATTCGGTTTAAAATCCGCTCAAGGGAAGTCGGTCTCATTGAAGCTCTCAAATATCCAGTTTACAATCCAGTTCAAGGGAAATTTGTCTCCCACGAAGTTCAAGCTCTCAAATCCGGTTTAAAATGTCCGTTCAAAAAGGAATTAACTTCTCGCAAGTTTCGAGTTTAAAGGCCATTTAAAATTTCCATTTGAAAATGAAGATCCCGGTTTAAAATCCGGTTCAAGGGAAAGATGTCTCCACAAAGCTTTGAAGTTCGGATATCGGTTTAACGTCCGGTTCAAGAAGGATTTATCTCTTGCAAAAATTAAAGGGTGCCAAAGAGGACCCGCTGCCATGATGCGCGGTTCAAACATGGGTATCATGCCTTATTGGCTTATCATATTATTGATCACTTGGGGGCTTGGTCATGTCTCGAACCATAGTCACACCTCTTGATCGGGCGCAGTGCCACAACATCACTTGGGGGCTTGGTCGTGTCCGAACCAATGCAACACCTTTTGATAGGCGAAAGCCACCAGATCACTTGGGGACATGGTCAAGTCTCGAACCGATCACGCCTCTTGATCGGCCTAAGGCCATAGAGTCACTTGGGGGCTTGGTCGAACCCAACCATTGCCACGCCACTTGATCGGCATAATGCCACGGTTTCAGTTGGGGACCCGGCTGACTTGAACCATGGCTACACCTTATTGGGAGCTTGGTCGTGTCCGACCATGGTAACACCATCGATCGGCTCAAGAAAGCCTCATTTGCAATGGTTTTATTTTGCCTTTGCTTGAATTCTGTTCTTTTTGCTAAAGAACTTTTACTCGCTGCATTTTAAACCGACATTGTTAATCCGTTCAAACTGGCCCATTACAAATTGGTAGAACACGGTCAAATCCTAATCCGGAGACTATCCGCCCGGTTTGACGTTACCATCTTATTATGGAGTAAACCGTGTTCATTAACCCGGCTTGACTTTCAATTACAAATTGTCAAGACATGATCAAATCATAATCCGGAGACTATCACTTGGTCTAGTTTGACTACGAGTCGCCAAGATTATATATGGTTAAACCGGTGTTTATCACAACCCGCACGGTTTTATCATAAACCGACACAAAGATGAAAGGAGTTATTATTACTCAAGATTGGGGTCATCACCCTTACTACAAAAATTGGTAAACCAATGATGTGATTCAATGTCACGTGTATGATATATTTCATTGATTATTATTAAAGTGCAGCCTTGGTTATAAACCCGGGTTATATGTTGGGCATTATGACCCGTCCGTTGGTAAACCGCCAGGACACTTTAAACTTGTTGTATGCAGAGACATGTTGAATAAAGCATGATGATAAATTATCCGGTATTTATTAAACCGGCCTGGCTTTAAGACGATAAATCGCCAGTATATGATGAGAAATTATCCGGTGTTTATTAAACCGGCCTGGCTTTAAGACGATAAATCGCTAGTATATGATAAGAAATTATCCGGTGTTTGTTAACCCGGCCTGGTTTTGGACTATAAGTCGCCAGTACATATTTGGATTGCGCCATTGGAAACATGCGCTTATAAATCATTGGGTTATATTATTCAACTAGCCAAACTTGGCTGAATTTTCATTATGATATTGAATGAATAAGGTTTTCATACCGGATTATATTATCTTGAATAGCCAACATGGCTGGATTTTTATTATGGTTATTAATAACCGGTGTTATTGAGGTTTTCAAAGTCGCTTAGCGCAATGGCTATTATTTTATCAAAGGATATGATTTATTCTACAATGGAAGGAATAGTTCCAAGTCGCTACAGGCTTACGACCCGGCGCTTGGGGGCTACATTATTCAAATTGAGATTACATCAAATATACAAGTCTCATGTCGCTGCAAGCATGCACCATGACACTTGGGGGCTAATGCAAAGTCATTTGTTTGCTCATATTATTGAAGACCCGACTCATCACATTATAATGAGCCGGTCCTTGGGGGCTACAAGTGATAGGTATATAAGAGGTATATTTTCAAGCTGGATGTTAACTACAAGTATGACCGGTACCATCAATATTTATAAACCGGTGATCTTTGCAATGATAAACCGGCAAGTTCTACGCCCTTAAACCGCTGAAGATTGGATGAGTATTTCAAGGACCGATATTGTTTTTAAGCATTGGGAGCTGAATCAAAGGAGTTATTCTTCACAATATATTTTCTATGAGAAACCAATGTCGGCAAGTTGATTATGAAGCTGGCCTATTAAACCGGATTTTCTAGAAGGAGGAAATGACAAGGATTTAAGGATGATCGGATGCCGGTTTACAAGAATTCTTAATCCGGAGCATAATCTGTCAAGTTTGTTCTTGTGTTTATTTCACAGGATCAGTTTAACATGGATAAATCCAAATTAAACTAGGGGCTAATGTCGGGATATACCTCAAGGGCGTAAACTGCCGGAAGTATAACCCGCCGGAACTTGGCGGTTTACTTGAGACCCGGCTAAGACTTGACGATTCACCGGCGACTCGGCGGTTTACGGTTCATTGGTAAACCGCAAAGCGGTCGAGGAGCGACAAGACCCTTATGGGTTCGACCGGCGGTTCATGAAGGCCGGTTCAACTATGGTGGGCCGGTTTATAAGGAAAGGCATAAGGAATATTTACCTTACAAGGAATTAAGACCAGGACTTGTATCCGGTTTGTATTAGAGATAGACTAGTCCTAATCCTAATAGGACTCCACATGTAAACCACCCTTCAACATATATAAGGAGGGGCAGGGCTCCCCAAAGAAAAACAGGCTACAAGCTACAAACAATAAGAAACAATCTTAGGGCTAGACACAAAGAGGAGAGCCGGTTTACGGCGACTCCCTCGTGATGATAATGAGACCTGGCCTCAAACAACATGTAGGGTTTTTACCGGATGTTGTTTCCAGAACCAAGCTGTCCTAAATCCCTGTCTTATGCTAAGTCTCTCGATTCCGCTCAACCCCTCTCACGCTACCACATAGATGTGTTGGCCTCACGACTAAGTCCTCACATTAGGACATCTGACGTGACAATTCCACGACACTTCCCGAGTTCACAAGTGTTCCTTTGAAGAAACGCCACAGCTGGCGCCCTCGGAGCCTCGAGGAGGAAGATAGTGCGGAAGTTCGTCAACTCTTGAGCAAGATAAGGATGCTCGCTCAGTCCGGATTATCGATAGTCGAAGTAATGGCGACCTCCATAGTACGGGGGGTTCAGCCACTCCAATACAGAGGGCTTCCCATGTGGCACTACAATGGGGAGGACGACGCCTCCCGCTGCGGCAGAAAGGGTGCGGAACCCCCCGCCGCTCTGGCCAAAATATTGGTCGAACTGTTCAAAGGGGAGGAAGAGGAATTCCTGCGTATCAAGCGCAGAGGTGGATATTCCATGTACAGTCCTCCTAGCTGGTAAAGCCCCAACTCCTCTGCTCTACACATTCCACTCCCTGAGCTACTTTCAATGAATATTAACTCGTCCATTTATAATAGCACTGGCGAAAGATTTCTAAAGGGCTTCACAGCCCCGCCCCGCAGCCCGAGGAACACAATCGGGACCTTGACCCCGGATTCGAAGAGCGTCCAGATATGTTCATGGTGCTCGAGGACGGGGTGTTTTACCAGGCAAGCTATGACGGCACAGAAGTGGCCATCATCACCGACTATCCCAGTCTTCTCCCCACTTCACACGTAAGTAATCAGGAGACACCTTATCCGCAAGAGTTCTCTCATTCTGCCTCACCCACCGCACCGTCCTGTGCTCAAAAGGGGAGGCGTTCGGTGCGCCATGCTGCCCCAGGGGTATCTCGAAAGAGAGCGGCCCCTACGCCGGGTGTCGGCGTTCTAGGAACGGGGGTCCCCAGACTTGCCTGCCTGCGGCCTGCAGCGTGGCTCAAGTGGGGGCCCAGTGTGGCCCGGCTTCATCGGCTCAAGCTCAAGACCCTCGCGAATGAGCCTCGCGAAGCGGAACTGACGAGTGGAGCCTCTTCAGAGCAGCCTCCTCGTGAAGGCTCGCGAGGAGGTGGAGAGATCAAGGTGGTACCTCACGAGGGTGCCCCTGTGACGCAAGCCATGACGATCGAGGACTGGTGGGTGCTACTGGCGCCCGGCCTCACAAGCAGTTGTCCTTGTTTCCTTCGGTGCAAAGGGGCAAGCATGTGCCAAGGCACCAGCGAATGTTACCACTTCGGTGCAACAAGACCAAGACCAGCAGAACGGCAGGATGGAGGTCATCGTGGAGCCCAAGACGGCGTCACCGCCAGAGCCTTTGGCAGTCGAAGACCAACTTTAGTTAGGATAAGTGTACTTCCCCTTCAAAATGGCCAAGTGTTGGCGCCCTTCCCGCTCATTATTTGGGAAGAGGCCCAGGGCATCCCTCTATAAATAGGACTAGCCACCCACGGGGTAGGGAGGCTCTGGGAAGGTCGATTTAATCAATCAACTGCAGAGAGAGAGAGAGAGAGAGAGAGAGAGAGAGGCGACTCGAACTCACCCAAGCAGTTCATCGCACTCAGCTCAAGAACAGCCTCGCGAGGTCAGTTATCCCTTTGTACTGCTTCATCATCACCGAGGCAATCCACCACACCACACCTTTGGAGTAGGGTATTACACCACCACGGTGGCCCGAACCAAAGATAAACCTTGTGTCTCTTGTCTTGTTCATCGTTCCTAGGTTAGATCCCTCGCAAACCATCAACGCGTGAACCGGTAGGGGAAAGATCTCCGCGCGCACCCCAGTGTTCGAACCTCAAGGGTCTGCCGGAACCCGAAATCCGACACCGGGCAAGCCTTCGAAGAGGAAGGCAAACAAAGATACGGCCGAGCCTTCATCGAAGAGGTATGGATTCACAAATATGTTCTTTAGCAGTCGCATCCAACTGTGACTTTTATGTTCACCCTGTATCAGGAAAAGGGTTTGCCGGAATATGTCCGGGGATCCGGCCAATCGTACTCCCAACACCCGGGATTCGGTCCCAGCCGAGGAGACGGGGGCTGATATGGGAGTGACGCCGGACTGTCGTTCGGCTGAGGGCTCGGAAGATATGTCCGTCACCAACTCGGAGGTGGAGAGCGCCATGAATCATCGACGCCGAAGGGTCGTTTTACAAGATCCCCGCTTCTCAAAAGAGGCGTTCTGTGCCTTCAGCTCGGCTGATGCATACATCCGGGCTGCCTGAGATGGTCTTAACAGAGCCACGGAGCAGCATTCAAAAGATGTGCAGGTAAGTTTATTTTGTCCAAATATGATAACCATATGCCAGTAGCCCCCAAGACTTGAAGTAGTTGGTACAAATGATTTAAGGATCGTTGTATAACCAAGTTCTTACGGAGAAGAACGACCTGCTAGCCCAAGAGTTGGCAAAGTGTCAGACACATCTAACTGTTGTTACCGCCGAACTGGAAAAGTCCAAGAAGGCGTCCTCTGGTAATATTTCCCTCCATCGAGAAACAACAATTATATACCAGCTTGTGCTAATATTGTTGCTTATCATAACAGGATCGTCCGACCAACTGGAGGAGAAACTGAAAGCCGTTCAAACGGGGGAGAAAGAGGCGAAAATACTACACGCCGCAGGCGAGTGCGTTCTGACCCGAGTCAGAGAGGAGAAAAACAAACTCCAGGATTCAAACACCCATCTGGGCGAGGAACTAAAAGATGGGCGGGCCCAGCTGGCCGACTCCGTGAAGGAGAATAAAAGGCTGCGAGGCGGCATATTCAGTATGTGGCCGAACTTAACTTATGACAGTTCGGAGATGAAAGGAACTGATAGACTTATGTTTGCAGGTATGCTGACGGGCCGTCCCGAAGAGGAGATGTCCGGATTGTCGGAAGATCTGCTACAAGGGATGTCGCAAATGCACGAGCAAGCTCGGCAGGCAATGCGGAGTGTTGCCAAGGCCTTATGGCCATCCGCCTCCCCTCCAGGAAGTATGGAGGAGCTTGTAGAGCTATTCAAGGAAAGCGCTGCAGCAGATCCGATTATGGAAAATATCGGCCTGCCGGGAGGTGTGCGAGAGGCCCGGGCCATGGTGAAAACACAAGATACCAAGCTTGACCCGAATCGCATGGCCGGGTCGGACCTCTAGGGTCGATTTAAAAAGAAGTTCCTGTTAATTTGGTATATGACCAAGTAGCAAGAGGTCGCCAAATATTCCCAACAGGATTGTAAGTTAGAAAGCCTGTTGGACGGTATAGAGGAGGAAATTTGTGAGTCCAAGTGACTATGTACTTTCCTTGATATATGTAACTCTAGCTGAATTGTAAAACGATTGTCATGGCAGACCTTTTCGCTTCAACCTCTGGACCCGAAGGTGCGGAGTTTTTTCGAACACCAGTGCGGCTGAATGGACCGGGGTATGCGTGGAAACCAGGTGTAGGGGTCATAGTTGCTTGAATAGACAAGTTGTATCCGGCTAGTTATGTTATATTACATTAAGATTGTAAGAAACATCTTCTAGAGAGAATAGTTCCGCTAAGGGTTCCTTTCCCTGGGTGTGCATGCGTTAATGTGCATGTCCGAACTGTAATTGGAAAATCGTAGTATATTTAACTTCTGGGGGTTCACAATTGAGTGAATGCAAAAAAACATCTTTAATCCACCGACCGAATATTCCCTTAAGAACGCTAGCTTTCGGCTTCACCCAGTCTGAGGTACACGTTCGGATGACCCGGCAGTAACAATCGCAGAGGTGCTCCCTTTATGCCCTAGCCGAACTAACGGCAACGTAGGGCATAAGCACGAGCCAGCAACCCAGCTTGGCCAAAACTTAAGTCATATCGATGCATTTAATGGCGAAGAAAAGGTACATATGGGAAAACGCATATGTGATGAGCTTGATGCTCGGAAAATAATAATAGCAAGCTTCTGTCCAAGAAGCCCCCAGGTATAATGGACGTACATATTTGGAGATGTGTGCGTCAGGGGTGCATGGTCTAACTGCACGAAAGCTTTAAGGCTAAAGAGAAAAAACAAAAAAAAGAGAAAAGATGATGGAAACAACAGGGGGAAGGAGATGAACAAAGAGTTCGGCGCTAGGCATAGAATCTTCGGAGTCTGGCCGCGTTCCAGGGGTTCGGCTCTAGGTGATTGTCTGACGCATCACGCAGGCAGTACGCTCCTCCAGTGAGAACTTCGTCAATGATGAAGGGACCCTCCCACTTGGGCTGAGTTTGTCCTTTTTCTTCTCCGTGAGCGAGAACGAGTTCGCCAACGTTATAAGTCTTGGCCCGCACTTCTCTGCTTTGATACCTGCGAGCCTGCTATTGATAAAATGTGGAACAGGCTTTTGCGACGTCTCGGTCCTCCTCCAGGGCATCTAAGCTGTCCCGCCGATCAAGCTCAGCCTCTCTCTCTTCGTACATGCGCACTCGAGGTCAGTCATGAATAATGTCACAGGGTAACACTACCTCTGCCCCGTAAACCATGAATAAAGGTGTGTATTCGGTAGTGCGATTGGGTGTGGTCCGCAGCCCCCAGAGTACGAAGTCGAGCTCCTCAACCCAGTGCTTGTCTGATTCTTTCAAAGACCACACTAGTCTAGGCTTGATGCCGCTCATAATAAGATCATTGGCTCGTTCGACTTGACCGTTTGTTTGCGGGTGATAGACAGAGGCGTAATCGAGCATGATGCCCAGATTACCGCACCAGGTTTTCACTTTGTCGGCTGTGAAATTGGAGCCATTATCAGTGATGATGCTGTGTGGAACACCAAAACGATGTACAACATCGGATATGAATTCTATCACCAGCCCAGACTCGGCCGTTTTAACTGGTTTGGCCTCTATCCACTTAGTGAATTTATCCACCATGACCAGCAGGTATTTTTTTCTTATGGCTTCCACCTTTAAGGGGTCCGACCATATCCAGTCCCCAGACCGCAAAAGGCCAAGTGATGGGGATTGTTTGTAGGGAAGTGGGGGCATATGGCTTCGGTTGGCGAATAGTTGGCATCCGACGCAACGTTGGACAAGGTCATGTGCATCTGCTCGGGCGGTCAGCCAATAAAACCCTGTACGGAAGGACTTGCTAACAAGGGCCCGAGCTGCAGCGTGGTGACCGCCGAGACCGGCGCGAGTCTCAGCCAGGAGCTGCCGCCCTTCCTCTTCGGAGATGCATCTTTGAAGGACTCTGGTAGCGCTTTTCTTGTAGAGCTCTCCGTCGTGAACCTTGGAGGCCTTCGAACGCCGGACAATGCGGCGGGCCTCATTCTGATCCTCAGGGAGTTCCTTCCTATTGAGGTAGGCCAAGAAGGGTTCGGTCCATGGGGCGATGACTGCCATAATGAGATGGGCCGACGGTGTTATTTCGGTGGCTGAGCCCCCCATTATATCGGTGTGTTCGGAATCTGGGGTTGTGTTCGGATCCGGACTAGTGTTGCCGCTCTCCCCTTGCCACACCACGGATGGCTTAAAAAGCCTTTCCAGAAAGATGTTAGGTGGGACGGGGTCGCACTTGGCGCCGATGCGAGCAAGGACATCCGCCGCTTGATTACTTTCTCGGGCCACCTCATGAAACTCGAGCCCCTTGAACCGAGCCAACATTTTTAGGGCGGCATTATGATAAGCTGCCATCTTTGGATCTTTGGCATCGAAGTCTCCATTTATTTGAGATATTGCGAGGTTCGAGTCCCCGCGCACTTCCAGGCGTTGTATGCCCATGGAGACAGCCATCCGAAGGCCATGCAATTGGGCCTCATATTCGGCTGCGTTATTAGAATCTGTATATAACATTTGGAGTACGTACTGGACGACGTCTCCAGTGGGGGACGTTAAAATGACGCCCGCTCCTAGTCCTGCCAGCATTTTGGAACCATCAAAATACATAACCCAGTTGGAATATGTGTCGTACTCTTTAGGGAGTTCGGCCTCTGTCCATTCGGCGACGAAGTCAGCCAGTACTTGGGATTTAATGGCTCGACGCGGTTTGTATGTTATGTCGAATGGAAGGAGCTCAATGGCCCATTTGGCAATCCGGCCATAGCATCGCTGTTGTTTATTATGTCGTTGAGTGGTACTGGAAGACACCGTGATCGTACACTCCCGGAAGTAGTGTCGTAGCTTTCGGGATGCCATGAAGACCGCGTATGCTATCTTTTGATAATGAGGGTACCGGGATTTGCATGGTGTGAGGACAGTGGATACGTAATATACTAGCTTTTGAAGCGGGAATTTGTGTCCGTCCTGTTCTCGTTCAACGATGAGTACGGCGCTCACCACCTGATGTGTTGCCGATATGTATAATAACATGGGTTCGACGACGTTCGGCGCGGCCAAGATTGGGTTGCTCGCAAGAAGGGTTTTTATTTCTTCTAGTCCGGCCGTTGCCGCGTCCGTCCACTCGAAGTGATCGGTGCACCATAGAAGGCGATAGAGTGGCAATGCATTTTCTCCCAATCTGGAGATAAAGCGGCTTAAAGCTGGCACGCAACCGAGGAGTTTTTGGACCTGTTTAAGGTCCATTGGCGTAGCCAATTGTGACAAAGCTCGGATTTTGGCTGAATTTGCTTCAATTCCTCTATTGGAAACGATGAAGCCCAGCAGTTTTCCAGCGGGGACGCCGAAAACACACTTTTTCGGATTGAGCTTAATGTCATATGCACGGAGGTTGTCGAATGTGAGACGTAAATCGTCTATGAGTGTTTCGACTTGTCTAGTTTTGATGATGACGTCGTCCACATATGCTTCAAATCGTCTTGCCGATCTGTTTCCCTGCATGTTTGGATCATGCGTTGGTAGGTGGCGCCGGCGCTTTTGAGCCCGAAGGGCATGGTGTTGAAGCAGAATGGCCCATATGGGGTAATGAATGTCATTAGCCTTGATCGGACTACTTCATTTCGATTTGATGGTATCCGGAATATGCGTCGAGGAAGCACAGTGAGTCATGTCCTGCGGTAGCATCAATAATCTTGCCGATGCGGGGGAGGGGGAAGGGATCCTTGGGGCAAGCTTTATTGAGGTCTTTGAAATCAATGCACAGGCGCCAGGATTGTCCTTCTTTGGCACCATCACCAGGTATGCCAGCCAGTCCGGGTGTTTTATTTCTCTAATGAATCCGGCCTCGATCAGCTTGGCTAGCTCCTCCCCCATAGCTTGACGTTTGGGTTCGGAAAAATGCCGCAGTGTTTGTTTAACCGGTTTATATCCCTTCAATATATTGAGGCTGTGTTCAGCCAACTTGCGTGGGATTCCTGGCATATCAGAAGTGTGCCAGGCGAATATGTCCTAGTTCTCGAGCAGGAACTCTCGTAGCGCGGCATCAACCGTTGGGTCTAGCTGTGCTCCAATAGATGTCGTCTTCTTGGGGTCCGTTGGATGGACTTGGAATTTGACTATTTCTTCTGCCGGTTTGAATGAGGTGGATTTGGGTCGTTTGTCTAGGATCACATCGTCCACATCCACCGTGGGAGCGAGTGCGCTTAACTCTTCTACGCGAGGGCTTGGATAGCACCTCAAGGGCCAAGGATGCGGTTTTGTTTTCGACGGAAAGTGCTATGTCCGGATCATCAAGTAGAGTGATTATACCGTTAGGCCCGGGCATCTTAAGCTTCATGTACCCGTAATGAGGTATAGCTTGGAAGCGTGCAAATGCCTCTCGCCCCAAGAGGGAGTGATATCCACTGTTGAAAGGGGCCACTTAGAAGGTTATCTCTTCGGACCGATAATTCTCCGGCGTGCCAAATACCACGTCAAGTGTGATTTTTCTCAAGACAATCGATACGCTCCAACGTATCTATAATTTTTATTGCTCCATGCTATATTATCTACTGTTTTGGGCAATATTGGGATTTATTATCCACTTTTATATTATTTTTGGGACTAACCTATTAACCGGAGGCCCAGCCCAATTGCTGTTTTTTCCCTATTTCGGTGTTTCAAGAAAAGGAATATCAAACGGAGTCGAAACGGAATGAAACCAACTGGAGAAGTTATTTTTGAAGGAAAGCTACCGAAAACTTGTAGTGCACGCCTTGGAGTCCTCGGTTGCCCACGAGGTGGGGGGGCTCACCACCCCTAGGGTCAGCGCTTCTACCGTGGGATGGACAGCCCGAGGTCCACCGACGCATTTCTTTCACCCATATATACCCACGCACCCTAAAACTTCCAAGAGGAGAATAGATCGGGAGTTCCGCCGCAAGCCTCTGTAGCCACCAAAAGTCAATTGGGACCCTGTTACGGCACCCTGCCGGAGGGGGGGGGGGAACCCTCACCGGTGGCCATCTTCATCATCCCGCCGATCTCCATGACGAGGAGGGAGTAGTTCACCCTCGGGGCTGAGGGTATGTACCAGTAGCTATGTGTTTCATCTCTCTCTCTCTCTCTCTCTCTCTCTCTCGTGTTCTTGATTTGGCACGATCTTGATGTATCGCGACCTTTGCTATTATAGTTGGATCTTATGTTTCTTCTCCCCCTCTACTCTCTTGTAATGGATTGAGTTTTCCCTTTGAAGTAATCTTATCGGATTGAGTCTTTAATGATTTGAGAACAATTGACGTATGTATTGCCGTGCGTATCTGTGGTGACAATTGGATATCACGTGATTCACTTGATGTATGTTTTGGTGATCAACTTGCGGGTTCCGCCCATAAACCTATGCATAGGGGTTGGCACACGTTTTCGTCGTGATTCTCAGTAGAAACTTTGGGGCACTCTTTGAGGTTCTTTGTGTTGGATTGAATAGATGAATCTGAGATTGTGTGATGCATATCATATAATCATACCCACGGATACTTGAGGCGACATTGGAGTATCTAGGTGACATTAGGGTTTTGGTTGATTTGTGTCTTAAGGTGTTATTCTAGTACGAACTCTAGGGCTGTTTGTGACACTTATGGGAATAGCCCAACGGATTGATTGGAAAGAATAACTTTGAGGTGGTTTCGTGCCCTACCATAATCTCTTTGTTTGTTCTCCGCTATTAGTGACTTTGGAGTGACTCTTTGTTGCATGTTGAGGGATAGTTATATGATCCAATTATGTTATTGTTGTTGAGAGAACTTGCACTAGTGAAAGTATGAACCCTAGGCCTTGTTTCCTAGCATTGCAATACCATTTACGCTCACTTTTAGCATTAGTCACCTTGCTGTTTTTATATTTTCAAATTACAAAAACCTATATCTACCATCCATATTGCACTTGTATCACCATCTCTTCACCGAACTAGTGCACCTATACAATTTACCATTGTATTGGGTGTGTTGGGGACACAAGAGACTCTTTGTTATTTGGTTGCAGTGTTGCTTGAGAGAGACCATCTTCATCCTACGCCTCCCACGGATTGATAAACCTTAGGTCATCCACTTGAGGGAAATTTACTCTTGTCCTACAAACCTCTGCACTTGGAGGCCCAACAACGTCTACAAGAAGAAGGTTGCGTAGTAGACATCAAGCTCTTTTATGGCGCTGTTGCCAGGGAGGTGAGTGCTTGAAGGTATATCTTTGGATCTTGCAATCGAATCTTTTTATTTCTTGTTTTATCACTAGTTTAGTTTATAAAAGAAAACCACAAAAAAATGGAATTAAGTCTGCCACTTACGCTTCACATTTTTAATATCTTTCGTGAGTATGATGGAAAGGAAAATTGTGCCAAAGTGTTAGAAGAAGAATGCATTAAAATGTTTGGCACTAAATCTTTGAATGATGAGCATGATTGCAATGTTGTTAGTATGAACTCCTTGAATATCCATGGTACTAACGATGATTGCACTAGTCATGATGAAAATGTCTCCTATAAACATGTCAATTTTTGTGGAGTGCATTGGGTTTGCAAGTACACACCAAATAGGGAAGATAGATATTGCAAGAGGCATAAGCATTTAGAAACTAAATTGTTGCAAGAAAGGCTAGATGTTTGTGCTGAAGATTTAAATTTTCTTGGCCGTACTTGTGGACTTTGCAATGAACAGGGTCATTTAGCTATCCGATGCAAATTGTTTCATGATCTAATCGTGTCCAAAATTGTGATGACTTGATTTCCCTTGCACATTATAACGAACTTAGTTTGCTTATGGGTTATGAAAAATGGAATGTTTAACTAATCATCTTCCGAATTTGTCTGCTACAAACTTCTTGGCTTTGATCTAGAGAAGATTTATATGTATTGTGCGGTGAATTGCATTGAAAATCCTTATATTGCCAATTACATAAAGAAAAGAAAACAAATAGAAGATGAAGAGAATACTAATGAAAGGGAAGAGACTTCCCAATATCCTCCTATTATTTCTTATGATGAATCAGTAACGAGGAGGAGCCTTCTATCCAACCAATCTCATTAATAAGGAGCTCCAAAAAGAGGATTGAACCCACACATGATGTGGTGAAGAAGAAGAAAAGAAAAAGGAAGAGAGGTAAAAAGATATCTCTCCCAAATAAAGTTGCTCCTATTATTGTTGTGCCCCATGAAAATGAATCAAAAATAATTGTGGAAGATGATGCATTTGATGATGATCTCGTTATGCCTATTGCTTGTTGTGATGATTATGATTGGGAAGATCGTTTTGGCACTTGCTTGGAAGAATATCATAATTGCTATACTGTTGGTGTTATCCATACTATTAATGATGAGAGTGATTATGCTTATGATATGAAAAGGCCCAAGCTTGGGGAAGCTATGTTTAATGAAGATGATGTTTTTGAGAATATATTTGTTGCAATTAATGTTTGTCCCAAGCTTGGGGAGGCTACGTTCAATGAAGATGATATTTTTAGTCTCCCAAGTTTTGATATGCAAAGTTGTTATGATGATAGCATGCCTTCTACCTATGATGATTATATTTATGAAAGTGGATTTGGAGAGGTCATGATTTTATTTAGTGATGTATCCACTATCTTGGAAGAGGTTTCAATCGATTATGATGAGAACAAAGGTGCTACTTATGATGATTATTGTGATAAAACTTATGCTATAAAAAGTAGTGATGATTATATTTATACAACTTGTCATGATTATGATTACCCTTTTTCTGAACATTACTCTTTTAATGTGGAAACAATCTATAGTATTCAAGTCTCTTATGATGCTCCCACTATCCCGAATGAGAAGAATTTTGCTTATGTGGAGAGTAGTAAATTTTCTATGCAAGTGGATCATGAAAAGAATGCTTTATGCACTGGTGATATTGTTGAATTCATTCATGATGCTACTGAAAATTATTATGAGGGAGGAATATATGCTTGTAGGAATTGCAATAATATCAAGTTTCCTCTCTATGTGCTTAAAGTTTTGAAGTTATGCTTGTTTTACCTTCCTATGCAAGTTGATTCTTGTTCCCATAAGTTGTTTGCTCACAAAATCCCTATGCATAGGAAGTGGGTTAGACTTAAATGTGCTATTAATATTCTTTATGATGCTCTCTTTATGTTTCAATTCTTATCTTTTATGTGAGCATCATTGAAATCATCATGCCTAGCTAGGGGCGTTAAACGTTAGCGCTTGTTGGGAGGCAACCCAATTTTATTTTAGTTTCTTGCTTTTTGGTTCTGTTTAGGAATAAATAACCCATCTAGCTTCTGTTTAGATGTCGTTTCATGTTTAATTTAGTGTTTGTGCCAAGTAGAACCTTTGGGAAGACTTAGGTGAAGTCTTTATGATCATGCTGTAAAAAACAGAAACTTTAGCACTCACGATATTAGCTAAAACGTTTTACTGGAGAGTGCTATTTAGTTGATTATTTTTGCAGATGATTACTAGACAAATTCCTCAGGCCCACCAATTTATTTTAGAATTTTTGGAGTTCCATAAGTTTGCGTTAGTTACAGATTACTACGGACTGTTCTGTTTTTGACAGATTCTGTTTTTCGTGTGTTGTTTGCTGATTTTGATGACTCTACGGCTAGTAAAATAGTTTATAAACCATATAGAAGTTGTAATACAGTAGGTTTAACACCAATATAAATAAATAATGATTTCATTACAGTACCATGAAGTGGTGTTTTGTTTTCTTTCGCTAACGGAGCTCACGAGATTTTCTGTTAAGTTTTGTGTTGTGAAGTTTTCAAGTTTTGGGTAAAGATTCGATGGACTATGGAATAAGGAGTGGAAAGAGTTTCAAGCTTGGGGATGCCCAAGGCACCCCAAGGTAATATTCAAGGATAACCAAGTGTCTAAGCTTGGGGATGCCCCAGAAGGCATCCCCTCTTTCGTCTTCGTTCATCGGTAACTTTACTTGGAGCTACATTTTTATTCACCACATGATATGTGTTTTGCTAGGAGCGTCATGTCACTTTATTTTTTTTGCTTGCTGTTTGAATAAAGTACCAAGATCTGAAATTATTAAATGGGAGAGTCTTCACATATTTACATAATTATTCAACTACTCATTGTTCTTCACTTATATCTTTCGGAGTAGTTTGTTTTTGCTCTAGTACTTCACTTATATCTTTTAGAGCATGGTGGTAGTTTTATTTTGAAGAAATATATGAACTCTCATGCTTCACTTATATTATTTTGAGAGTCTTAAATAGCATGGTAATGTGCTTAATCCTAAATATGCTAGCTATTCAAGACTAGTAAAAACTTTCTTATGAGTGTTTTGAATACTAAGAGAAGTTTGATGCTTGATAATTGTTTTGAGATATGGAGATGGTGATATTAGAGTCATGCTAGTTGAGTAGTTGTGAATTTGAGAAATACTTGTGTTAAAGTGTGTGATTCCGTAGCATGCACATATGGTGAACCGTTATGTGATGAAGTCGGAGCATGATTTATTTATTGATTGTTTTCCTTATGAGTGGCGGTCGGGGACGAGCGATGGTCTTTTCCTACCAATCTATCCCCCTAGGAGCATGCGCGTAATACTTTGCTTCGATAACTAATAGATTTTTGCAATAAGTATGTGAGTTCTTTATGACTAATGTTGAGTCCATGGATTATACGCACTTTTCTTCCTTCCACCATTGCTAGCCTCTCTAATACCGCACACTTTTCGCAGATATCATACACCCACCATATACCTTCCTCAAAACAGCCACCATACCTACCTATCATGGCATTTCCATAGCCATTCCGAGATATATTGCCATGCAACTGTCCACCGTTCCGTTTATTATAACACGCTCCATCATTGTCATATTGCTAGCATGATCATGTAGTTGACATCGTATTTTTGGCAAAGCCACCATTCATAATTCTTTCATACATGTCACTCTTGATTCATTGCATATCCCGTACATCACGGAGGCATTCACATAGAGTCATATTTTGTTTTAAGTATCGAGTTGTAAATGTTGAGTTGTAAGAAAAATAAAAGTGTGATGATCATCATTTTTAGAGCCTTGTCCCAAGTGAGGAAAGGATGATGGAGACCATGATTCCCCCACAAGTCGGGATGAGACTCCGGACGAAAAAAAAGAGGCCATAAAAAAAGGGAGAAAGGACCAAATAAAAAAATGAGAGAAAAAGAGAGAAAGGACAATGTTACTATCCTTTTACCACACTTGTGCTTCAAAGTAGCACCATGATCTTCATGATAGAGAGTCTCTCATTTTGTCACTTTCATATACTAGTGGGAATTTTTCATTATAGAACTTGGCTTGTATATTCCAATGATGGGCTTCCTCAAATTGCCCTAGGTCTTCGTGAGCAAGCGAGTTGGATGCACACCCACTTAGTTTCTTTTGTTGAGCTTTCATATACTTATAGCTCTAGTGCATCCGCTGCATGGCAATCCCTACTCACTCACATTGATATCTATTGATGGGCATCTCCATAGCCCGTTGATACGCCTAGTTGATGTGAGACTATCTTCCCTCTTTTTGTCTTCTCCACAACCACCATTCTATTCCACATATAGTGCTATATCCATGGCTCACGCTCATGTATTGCGTGAAGATTGAAAAAGTTTTGAAAATGTTAAAAGTATGAAACAATTGCTTGGCTTGTCATCGGGGTTGTGCATGATTTAAATACTTTGTGTGGTGAAGATAGAGCATAGCCAGACTATATGATTTGTAGGGATAACTTTCT
Source organism: Aegilops bicornis (assembly GCA_021605145.1). Classification (NCBI taxonomy): domain Eukaryota; kingdom Viridiplantae; phylum Streptophyta; class Magnoliopsida; order Poales; family Poaceae; genus Aegilops; species Aegilops bicornis. The sequence continues at coordinate 209,371,905 of CM038670.1, read as the reverse complement.
TTGTCCATGTTATTTTGAGAAGACATAATTGCTTTGTTAGTATGCTTGAAGTATTATTATTTTTATGTCAATATGAACTTTTGTCTTGAATCTTTCGGATCTGAATATTCATACCACAATTAAGAAGAATTACACTAAAATTATGCCAAGTAGCACTCGCATCAAAAATTCTTTTTATCATTTAACTACTCGAGGACGAGCAGTGAATTAAGCTTAGATGCCCGATACGTCTCCAACGTATCTATAATTTTGATTGCTCCATGCTATATTATCTACCTGTTTTGGGCAATATTGGGCTTTATTATCCACTTTTATATTATTTTTGGGACTAACCTATTAAATCAAGGCCCAAATTTCGTAATTGTCGTTTTTTTGCCTATTTCAGTGTTTCGAAGAAAAGGAATATCAAACGGAGTCGAAATGGAATGAAATCAACTGGAGAAGTTATTTTTGGAAGGAAAACTACCGGAAAAACTTGTAGTGCACGCCAGGGGAGTCCCGGGCTTCCCACGAGGGTGGGGGCGCCCACCCCCCTAGGGCGCGCCTACCTCGTGGACAGCCCGGAGGTCCACCGACGCATTTCTTTCACCCATATATACCCACGTGCCCTAAAACTTCCAAAGAGGAGAATAGATCGGGAGTTACGCCACCGCAAGCCTCCTCAGTAGCCACCAAAAGTCAATCGGGGCCCTGCTCCGCACTCACGGGAGGGGAACCTCACCGGTGGCCATCTTCATCATCCCGGCGATCTCCATGACGAGGAGGGAGTAGTTCACCCTCGGGCTGAGGGTATGTACCAAGAGCTATGTGTTTGATCTTTCTCTCTCTCTCGTGTTCTTGATTTGGCACAATCTTGATGTATCGCGAGCTTTGCTATTATAGTTGGATCTTATGTTTCTTCTCCTCTACTCTCTTGTAATGGATTGAGTTTTCCCTTTGAAGTAATCTTATCGGATTGAGTCTTTAATGATTTGAGAACACTTGATGTGTGTCTCGCATGTGTATCTGTGGTGACAATGGGATATACGTGATTCACTTGATGTATGTTTTGGTGATCTACTTATGGGTTCCGCCCATGAACCTATGCATAGGGGTTGGCACACGTCATTCCTGATTCTCCGGTAGAAACTTTGGGGGCACTCTTTGAGGATCTTTGTGTTGGATTGAATAGATGAATCGAGATTGTGTGATGCATATCATATAATCATACCCACGGATACTTGAGGTGACATTGGAGTATCTAGGTGAAATTAGGGTTTTGGTTGATTCGTGTCTTAAGGTGTTATTCTAGTATGAACTCTAGGGCTATTTATGACACTTATAGGAATAGCCCAACGGATTGATTGGAAAGAATAAATTTGAGGTGGTTTCGTACCCTACCATAATCTCTTCGTTTGTTCTCCGCTATTAGTGACTTTGGAGTGACTCTTTGTTGCATGTTGAGGGATATTTATATGATCCAATTATGTTATTGTTGTTGAGAGAACTTGCACTAGTGAAAGTATGAACCCTAGGCCTTGTTTCCTAGCATTGCAATACCGTTTACGCTCACTTTTATCATTAGTTACCTTGCTATTTTTATATTTTCAGATTACAAAAACCTATATCTACCATCCATATTGCACTTGTATCATCATCTCTTCGCCGAACTAGTGCACCTATACAATTTACCATTGTATTGGGTGTGTTGGGGACACAAGAGACTCTTTGTTATTTGGTTGCAGTGGTTGCTTGAGAGAGACCATCTTCATCCCACGCCTCCCACGGATTGATAAACCTTAGGTCATCCACTTGAGGGAAATTTGCTCTTGTCCTACAAACCTCTGCACTTGGAGGCCCAACAATGTCTACAAGAAGAAGGTTGCATAGTAGACATCACACACCGCGCCTCCCGATCGGGAATGATTCCTCCCAAGGTTGTGCCGCTTTGCTCGATGCGGCTCTGTCTATTTCTATTTTTCGAGTGTATCCTCATAAATGAGGTTTAGTCCATTGTCAGCCGTCCATGAGAACCTTGGCGAAATAAAGCCGCCCACGATTGGACCGAGGACTAAGGCGGCCGGTGCTTGACCGTCTCAGATTTGGGTTCATCACTGGCATTAAAAGTTATAGCCGTGTCGTTCCAAGGGTTTATTGATGCAATTTGGTAGACTTCGGTGAGTTCGCGGAGTGCCCTTTTGCGCCTATTATTTGAAGCAAATGTCTTGAAGACTGTCAATACTTTGAGGTCGTCGTCTTCTTGGGGGTGTTGTTCTGGGGTATTCTTGGTGACGATATCCTCGCCGCTCTTGGCCACTTGCCGGAGTATCCAACATGCTCTAAGGCTGTGAGTCGGTATGTTATTCAGTGTTGTGTGTATTTTGCATGGCCCATCGAGCCATCCTTCCAGAATGGTTCCGTGCCCCGTAATGGGCTTATATTTCTTTACTATTGGACCGGGCGTGCCATGAGGGTGCGCCCTTTTTGCCTGAACGAGGGGTTTAGTGGGGACCGATATTCCCAACGGGCCGCCTGAGTTTCAAGTATGATAGTTGCCAAGTCAGTGAAGTGTAATATGCGATGGCGGTTGATGGTGCTGAGGATTCCTTCGTCCGTGCAATTGTTGCGGAACGTTGAGATCGCGTCTTCGTCGCGACAATCTTTAATCTTGTCTTTGACAAGGAGGAATCTGGCCCAGAAGTGGTGGTCTGTTTCCTAAGACTGTTGTTGTATGCTCATGAGAGCGCTTATATCTGGGTGGGTGGGTGGATTTAAATCCGAACCCTGACCCAATTTTGGATCCGGAGTCTGAAGATCCTCCGAACTTAACAGTTCGGGCTCCGGGATATCAACTGATTTCTTAGGCCTGTCGTCCGATTTTATGTTCGGAGGGCAGAATGTATCTCTTCGCAGGTGAGTGTCCGGCTCTTCGAGGTTGGAGATCCGAATATAGTCCGTCCTCAGTATAGAGGAAGAGTTGACGTCTCGCTCCTCAATTACAGCTATCTGGTGGGTGATCAGTGGAGTTTTGATTTCTCTCTGATCAGGTTTAAGCCCAATTCGATCGTAGTCTGTAGTGACCCCAGGCGGCGATGCGATCTAGGATCTCGTTTAAATCTGAAAGCTCTACGGATCCATCTACTTGGAGTGCTCGGAATCAATACTGAAGGAATTTTTGATGACCTGAGAGGTCATCATTGGCTTAACGGTCGAACGGGCGGTCATGGTAAAGCCGCCCAGCCGGAGGGTTTGGCCTGGGGCCAGTGCTCCTTCAGAGATGATGTTGTGCTTGAGAACGAGGCGAGCCATCGGTCCTATCTTTGACGTCACAGCGGAACTCTCAGTGAAAGCACCAATGTCGGTGTCAAAACTGGCGGATCTCGGGTAGGGGTTTCCGAACTGTGCATCTAAGGTCGATGGTAACAGGAGACGGGGGACACAATGTTTACCCAGGTTCGGGCCCTCTCTATGGAGGTAATACCCTACTTCCTGCTTGATTGATCTTGATGAATATGAGTATTACAAGAGTTGATCTACCACAAGATCGTAATGGCTAAAACCCTAGAAGTCTAGCTTGTATGACTATGGCTATGAATATTGGCCTCTATAGACCTAGCCCTCCGGTTTATATACCGGAGGGATCTAGGGTTACATAAGGTCGGTTTATAGAGAAAGGAATCTTCATATTCGATCGCCGAGCTTGCCTTCCAGGCCAAGGAGAGTCCCATCCAGACACGGGTGGAGTCTTCGGTCTTCGTATCTTCACAGCCCATCAGTCCGGCCCATGGCTAATAGGCCGGACGCCCGAGGACCCCTTAGTCCAGGACTCCCTCAACGTCCATTTTGCATCATGTTTACCTACTATTATTTAATTTTTTTCATGCATAATAATGCTTTTTGGAGTAATTCTAATGCCTTTTCTCTCATAATATGCAAGATTCACACAAAGAGGGAGAATTCCGGCAAGTAAAAATCTGGACCTGGAAAAGCTACGTCAGGCTACCTATTTTGTGCAACTCCAAATGAGCTTAAACTTCACGATTTTTATGGAATAAATAAGAATTATTGGAACGAATAACTACTAGAGGGGGCCCACCAGGTGGGCACAACCCTCCTGGGCGCGCCAGGGAGCCCAGGCGCACCCTGGTGGCTTGTGCCTCCTGGGCCCACCTCTGGTTCCCATCTTCTGGTATATAAGTCATTTTGACTTAGAAAAAATGAGGAGAGGACTTTCGAGACAGAGCATCGCCGTCTCGAGGCGGAACATGGGCTGGAGCACTTTTGCCCTCCGGCGGAGCGATTCCACCGGGAGAACTTCCCTCCCGTAGGGGGACATCATCGTTATCATCATCACCAACAACCCTCTCATCTTGAGGAGGCCAATCTTCATCGACATCTTCACCAGGACCATCTCCTCTCAAACCCTAGTTCATATCTTGTGTTCAATCTTTGTACCGGAACCTCAGATTGGTACGTGTGGGTGACTAGTAGTGTTGATTACATCTTGTACTTGATCACTATATGGTTTATTTGGTGGAAGATTATATGTTCAGATCCATTATGCTATTTAATACCCCTCTGATCATGAACATGTTTATCACTTGTGAGTAGTTACTTTTGTTCTTGAGGTCACAGGAGAAATCATGTTGGAAGTAATCATGTGAACTTGATATGTGTTTGATATTTTGATAATATGTATGTTGTGATTCCCTTAGCGGTGTCATGTGAACATCGACTACATGACACTTCACCATATTTGGGCCTAAGGGAATGCATTGTGGAGTAGTTATTAGATGATGGGTTTCTAGAGTGATAGAAGCTTAAACCCTAGTTTATGCGCTACTTCGTAAGGGACCGATTTGGATCCAAAAGTTTAATGCTATAGTTAGATTCTATCTTAATACTTTTCTCGTAGTTGTGGATGCTTGCAAGGGGGTTAATCATAAGTAGGAGGTTTGTTCAAGTAAGAACAACACCTAAGCACCGATTGTCGGTGTCAAAAGCGGCGGATCTCGGGTAGGGGGTCCCGAACTGTGCGTCTAAGGTCGATGGTTACAGGAGACAGGGGACACGATGTTGTCCCTGGTTTGTGCCCTCTCTATGGAGGTAAGTCCCTACTTCCTGCTTGATTGATCTTGATGAATATGAGTGTTACAAGAGTTGATCTACCACGAGATCGTAATGGCTAAACCCTAGAAGTCTAGCCTGTATGACTATGGTAATGAGTATATGCTATCCGGACTACGCCCTCCGGTTTATATAGACACCAGAGGGATCTAGGGTTACATAGAGTCTGTTACATAGGAAGGAACCTTCATAGTTGATCGCCAAGCTTGCCTTCCACGCCAAGGAGAGTCCAATCCGGACACGGGTAGAGTCTTCGCCTTCATGTCTTCACAGCCCACCATCCGCCCATGGATAACAGGTCGGACGCTCGAGGACGCTTAGTCCAGACTCCCTCGGTAGCCCCGAACCAGTCTTCAATAACGGTGTTCGGCACACAAATTATCTTCGGCATTGCAAGGCGGGTTCCTCCTCCGATGACCTCCAAGTAATGTGTTCGGCCGTTGATCAATGTCGCTCCCCTCGGTTCTGCGTGTCAAATAACTTCGTCTTCCACGTGTCGAGCGAATGCGGAAGGTCAAGGTATTTTTGCAAATAGCACCCCGTCCAGGCAAGGAAGGGCGCCTATTTAAAGAGATTGGATCCTAGATCCATTCGGCACCACGTAGAGAAAAATCCCCGGAGACTGCTAGGAGAAACCATTCCAACATGGCTAGCATTCCCAGCTCCTCCTCCCGTTCTGGCCCAAAGAAAGGCGAGTCGGAGAGGTGTTCTGTGTCCCACAGTCAATTAACGAAGCTGCAAACGCAGGGATTTCTTCCCCCGGCAGATCTGGTCCCTGTTTGAGCGGGGCTGACCTCCTTTAATGGTGAGACTCAGGCAGAGGACTTCCCCAATTCATCCGGGGGCGAGCGAGTGTGTTTCGTCCCCTATCTACTAAGAGGCGTCGGATTTCCAATCCATCCGTTCCTCCGAGGGTTGCTGGAATACTATGGCCTCCAGCTACACAACTTCACCCCTGCCTCCATTCTGCACATTGCGGGTTATGTCGCTTTATGTGAATTATTCCTGGGCATTGAGGCCCATTTTGAGCTATGGAGGAAGTTGTTCTGTCTTGTCCCGCGTAACCATGAGAGGTCAATATTTGAAGTGGGCGGAGCCGAAGTATGGCGCATTGCTGATACCGGATATCTGTCCGGCACACTGATACGTCCATTTTGCATCATGCTTTTATATCGATATTTAGCGCATTATGGGCTGTTATTTCACGTTATGTCACAATACTTATGGCTATTCTCTCTTATTTTACAAGGTTTACATGAAGAGGAGAATGCCGGAATGGAATTCGGCCGAAAAGGAGCAAATATTGGAGACTTATTCTGCGCAACTCCAAAAGTCCCAAACTCCACGGAATATCTTAAAATAAATAAAGAAAAATCATCACCAAAGATGAAGGCCGGGGCCCACACCGCTCAAGAGGGTGGGGGCGCCTCACCTCGTGGGCCCCGGTGGCTCTCCCGACGCCCATCTTCTCCTATATGAAGTCTTCGTCAAGAAAAAATAGGAAGAAACCTTTCGACGAGACTCACGCCACGAGGCGGAACCTTGGCGGAACCAATCTAGGGCTCCGGCAGAGCTATTCTGCCGGGGACACTTCCCTCCGGGGGAGGGAAATCATCGTCATCATCATCACCAACGCTCCTCTCATCGGGAGAGGGCAATCTCCATCAACATCTTCACCAGCACCATCTCATCTCCAAACCCTAGTTCATCTCTTGTATCCAATTCTTGTCTCCAAGTTCGGGATTGGTGCTAGTAGGTTGCTAGTAGTGTTGATTACTCCTTGTAGTTGATGCTAGTTGGTTTATTTGGTGGAAGATCATATGTTCAGATCCTTTATGCATATTAATACCTCTCTGATTATGAACATGAATATGCTTTGTGAGTAGTTACGTTTGTTCCTGAGGACAAGGGAGAAGCCTTGCTGTTAGTAGTCATGTGAATTTGGTATTCGTTAGATATTTTGATGAGATGTATGTTGTCTAGCCTCTAGTGGTGTTATGTGAACTTCGACTACATAACACTTCACCATTATTTGGGCCTAGAGGAAGGCATTGGGAAGTAATAAGTAGATGATGGGTTGCTAGAGTGACGTAAGCTTAAACCCTAGTTTATGCGTTGCTTCGTAAGGGGCTGATTTGGATCCATATGTTTCATGCTATGGTTAGGTTTATCTTAATACTTTTGTTGTAGTTATGGATGCTTGCAATAGAGGTTAATCATAAGTGGGATGCTTGTTCAAGTAAGAACAGCACCCAAGCACTGTTCCACCCACATATCAAATTATCAAAGTACCGAACGCGAATCATATGAACGTGATGAAAACTAGCTTGACGATATTCCCATGTGTCCTCGGGAGCGCTTTTCCTATTATAAGAGTTTGTTCTAGCTTGTCCTTTGCTACAAAAAGGATTGGGCCACCTTGCTGCACCTTATTTACTTTTGTTACTTGTTGCTCGTTGCAATTTACCTTATCACAAAACTATCTGTTACCACTAATTTCAGTACTTGGAGAGAATACCTTGCTGAAAACCGCTTATCATTTCCTTTTGCTCCTCGTTGGGTTCGACACTCTTACTTATCGAAAGGACTACGATAGATCCCCTATACTTGTGGGTCATCCAGACTCTTTCTCGGCGCCGCTGTCGGGAGTGTAGCGCCTTTGGTAGGTGGAATTTGGTAAGGAAAAATTTATATAGTGTGCTGAAATTTACTGTCACTTGTTACTATGGAAAGTAATTCTCTGAGGGGCTTGTTCGGGGTATCTTCACCCCGTCCAGTAGAGCAAAGAGTTGCTCCTCAACCTAATGAACCTATTGAAAATGAAACTCCTTTTGAATTTCCTTCGGGTATGATGGAAAAACTGCTAGCTAATCCTTTTACAGGAGATGGAACAAAACATCCTGATGAGCACTTAATATATGTGGATGAAGTTTGTGGATTATTTAAGCTTGCAGGTATACCCGATGACGTTGTTAAGAAGAAGGTCTTCCCTTTATCTTTGAAGGAGACACATTGATATGGTATAGGCTATGTGATGATACTAGGTCATGGAACTATAAAAGATTGAAATTGGAATTTCATCAAAAGTATTACCCTATGCATCTTGTTCATCGTGATCGCAATTATATATATAATTTTTGGCCTCGCAAAGGAGAAAGCATCGCTCAAGCTTGGGGAAGGCTTAAATCAATGTTATATTCATGCCCCAATCATGAGCTCTCAAGAGTGACAATTCTTCAGAATTTTTATGCTCGACTTCGATAACAATCGCACCATGCTCGATACTTCTTGTTCTGGCTCTTTTATGATGAAGACTATTGAGTTCAGATGGGATTTATTGGATAGAATTAAACGCAACTCTGAAGATTGGGACCTTGACGAACGTAAGGAGTCAGGTATGACACCTAAGTTTGATTGTGTTAAATCTTTTATGGATACTGAGATTTTCCGTAAGTTTAGCACTAAGTATGGACTTGACTCTGAGATAGTAGCTTCTTTCTGTGAATCTTTTGCTACTTATGTTGATCTCCCCAAGGAGAAGTGGTTTAAATATCATCCCCCCATAGAAGTAAAAGTAGTTGCACCTATTAAAGTTGAAGAAAAGACTGTCACTTATAATGATCCTATTGTTCCCACTTCTTATGTTGAAAAACCACCCTTCCCTGTTAGAATAAAGGATCATGCTAAAGCTTCAACTGTGGTTCGTAAAAGCATTATTAGAACTTATACACCTCCTGAGCAAGTCAAAGTAGAACCTAATATTGCTATTGTTAAAGATCTCTTTGTCTCGATAATATTGATGGGCATGTTATTCAATTACGTGGAGAATCTGCTAGAATTGCTAAACCTAGCGTTAAAGATAAACATAGACCTGTGGTAGGCGTGTTCATTATTTCAAGTAAAATAGGACATCATTGTTATCATGGCTTATGTGATATAGGTGCTAGTGCTCGTGTAATACCCATTGATTTATACAAAGAAATTATGCATGATATTGCACCTATTGAGTTGGAAGAAATTGATGTCACAATTAAACTTGCCAATAGAGATACCATATCGCCAGTGGGAATTGTTAGAGATGTTGAAGTCTTGTGTGGGAAAACTAAATATCCTGCTGATTTTCTTGTTCTTGGTTCCCCACAAGATAGCTTTTGTCCCATTATATTTGGTAGACCCTTCTTGAACACTGTTAATGCTAAGATAGATTGTGAAAAGAATGTTGTTACTATTGGCTTGGATGATATGATTCATGAGTTTAATTTCTCTAAATTTAGTAAACAACACCGTGAAGAAGAATTACCTAGTAAGGATGAAATTATTGGTCTTGCTTCTATTGCCGTACCTCCTAGTGACCCTTTAGAACAATATTTGCTAGACCATGAAAATGATATGTTTATGAATGAGAGAAGGGAAATAGATGAAGTATTCTTTAAACAGGAACCTATTCTGCAACACAATTTGCATGTTGAAATCCTAGGGGATCCTCCTCCACCCAAGGGTGATCCCGTGTTTGAGCTTAAACCGTTGCTTGATAATCTTAAATATGCTTATCTTGATGAAAAGAAAATATATCCTGTTATAATTAGTGCTAACCTTTCAGAGCATGAAGAAGAAAGATTATTGAAAACTCTGAAGAAGCACCGTGCCGCTATTGATATACTCTTGATGATCTTAAGGGCATTAGTCCCACTCTTTGTCAACATAAAATAAATTTGGAAGCGGATGCCAAACCAGTTCGCGATCCTCAACGACGTTTGAATCCTAAAATGAAAGAAGTGGTAAGAAAAGAAATACTCAAGCTTCTGGAGGCAGGTATAATTTACCCCGTTGCTGTCGATAGTCGGTGGGTAAGTCCTGTCCATTGTGTCCCTAAGAAGGGAGGTATTACCGTTGTCCCTAATGATAAAGATGAATTGATCCCAAAGAATTATCATAGGTTATAGGATGGTAATTGATTTCGCAAATTAAATAAAGCTACTAGGAAAGATCATTACCCTTACCTTTTATTGATCAAATGCTAGAAAGATTATGCAAACATACACATTATTGCTTTCTAGATGGTTATTACGGTTTCTCTCAAATACTGTATCGGCTAAAGATCAATCAAAGACTACTTTTACTTGCCCTTTTGGTACTTTTGCTTATAGGCGTATGCCTTTTTGTTTATGTAATGCACCGCTACCTTTCAAAGATGCATGATGGCTATATTCTCTGATTTTTGTGAAAAAATTTGTGAGGTTTTCATGGACGATTTTTCCATCTATGGTTCCTCTTTTGATGATTGCTTGAGCAATCTTGATCGAGTTTTGCAGAGATGTGAAGAAACTAATCTTGTCTTGAATTGGGAAAAGTGCCACTTTATGGTTAATGAAGGTATTGTCTTGGGGCACAAAGTTTCTGAAAGAGGTATTGAAGTTGATAAAGCCAAGGTTGATGCTATTGAAAATAAGCCATGCCCCAAGGACATCAAAGGTATAGGAAGTTTCCTTGGTCACGCCGGATTTTATAGGAGGTTCATTCAGGACTTCTCAAAAATTTCTCGACCTCGACTAATTTATTACAAAAAGATATATCATTTGTCTTTGATGATGATTGTGTAGAAGCATTTGAAATACTTAAGAAAGCATTAGTCTCTTGACCTGTTGTTCAGCCACCGATTGGAATTTACCCTATGAAATTATGTGTGATGCTAGTGATTATCTTTGTGGAGTCTTTGTTCTAGGGCAAAGAGTTGATAAGAAATTAAATGTTATCCATTATGCTAGTAAGACTCTAGACAATGCTCAAACAAATTATGCTACTACCGAAAAGGAACTTTTAGCAGTTGTATTTGCTTGTGATAAATTCAGACCCTATATTGTTGATTCTAAAGTAACCATTCACACTGATCATGCCGCTATTAAATATCTTATGGAAAAGAAAGATGCTAAACCTAGACTTATTAGATGGGTTCTCTTGCTGCAAGAATTTGATTTGCGTATTGTTGATAGAAAAGGAGCTGAGAACCCCGTTGCAGACAACTTATCTAGGTTAGAAAATGTTCTTGATGACCCACTACCTATTGATGATAGCTTTCCCGATGAACAATTGAATGTCATAAGCACTTCTCGTAGCACTCCATGGTATGCTGATTATGCTAATTTGTTGCTAAATTTATACCACCTAGCTTCACATACCAACAAAAGAAAAAGTTTTTCTATGATTTGCAACATTACTTTTGGGATGACCCACATCTTTATAAAGAAGGAGTAGATGGTGTTATTAGACGTTGTGTACCTGAGCATGAACAGAACAGATCTCACGCAAGTGCCACTCCGAGGCTTATGGAGGACACCACGCCGGAGATAGAACCGCACATAAGGTATTGCAATCCGGTTTTATTGGCCTACTCTCTTCAAGGATGCCCGTAAGTTTGTTTTGTCTTTGGCGATGAATGTCAAAGAATTGGTAATATTAGTAGACGTCAAGAAATGCCTATGAATTATTCACTTGTTATTGAAGCATTTGATGTTAGGGGCTTTGATTATATGGGACCTTTTCCTGCCTCTAATGGATATACACATATTTTGGTTGTTGTTGATTACGTTACTAAGTGGGTAGAAGCTATTCCAACTAGTAGTGCTGATCATAACACTTCTATTTAAATGCTTAAGGAAGTTATTTTTCCAAGGTTTGGAGTCCCTAGATATTTAATGACCGATGGTGGTTTACACTTTATTCATGGTGCTTTCCGTAAAATGCTTGCTAAATATGACGTTAATCATAGAATTGCGTCTCCTTATCACCCGCAGTCTAGTGGTCAAGTAGAATTGAGCAATACGGAGCTCAAATTAATTTTGCAAAAGACTGTTAATAGGTCTAGAAAGAATTGGTCCAAGAAACTTGATGATGCATTATGGGCATATAGAACTGCATATAGTACTGCTTGTTGGAGCCGTCCTGCTTGTCGGCGACCGCCATGGCCTGGCAGCTGGTGCCAGCGGCAACCTCATTGCCGGAGCTACGAGCTTTGGCTCTCTTGGCGCCACCTCCGTTGCGGACTGTTCAACAACTAGCACATCTTTGCCTTTCTTCTTTACATTGTTCCGCCGACTTTTCTTTGCCGGGCAGCCTCCTCACTATCGATCCTCCCGCTTCTACATTCTCCCCGGGAGTCTCCTCCATTCTTCAAAGACGTGCACACTTGTCGGCCAGGGCATATAGCTCAATCGACGTCTCTCGATTTTGCACATCGCCATCTCCTCCCGCATCCTGCGGTTTCAAGACGCTCGATGGAACGCGCTTGATTACCGCGCAGGGGTGGACATTTGGGATGTTGTGCAGACGCGGCTGAATCTCTCGAATGTACTTTGCGCAGGGCTCTCCTTCCTTCAGGTGAGCAGATGAAGGTCGCTCTCTTGGCCATGAGGCTTGTGGCCGCTGTAAAGGCGGCAAACAAGTGATGGCACAGTCCGCCCAGGAGGATATGGAGTTGTCCGCAAGTGCATGAGCCAGGATCGACATTGGGCTTGAGTACCAGCGGGAAGTAGTTGGCCAGGATCTTGTCGCCTCGTCCCCGGTAGCTTGCACCGCGATGGTGTAGATGCTTGAGGAACTCAACGGATGCGGTGCCGTCGTACTTCTCTCGAATGCGTCGGCTTGAAATTCTTCGTGCCGGGCCATCGGACTTGCCGCAGCTCACGAGTGAACGCAGGGCAACTTCCATCGCAGACGGCAAGTCGCTGGTTCCCTAAGCGCATGCATGTCGACAGAGGGCTCAGCTGGTCCGATTGATGCCACGCTTCTTCGGGCGCTCGATGCGAGTTCGAGCGTCTTCTTGCTGTCGTTCGTGAAGAACTTGGCGCTGATCGCGACGAGCTCGTGGATCTTACGATGCGGTGGAGACGCCGTCGAGGTGGATCCGGCGAGTCGGCGATCTTGGCCTTCGGGGTGGGGAGTGCATGGTGGTTGCACCCCCACGGGTTTCGTCGCCATCGGCTCGTGCCTGGCAGTCCTACCGCGGCAGCGATGTACTCGGCTGCCGCGGAGTGTCATTGATGGCGAAGGCGATGAGACTTCGAATGGTGGCCCTCCATTCGTCGATCTTGTCCGACGTCTGAGGGTAATCCAGAGTAGTTGAGCTCGCGCCAAAGCTTCGCCGAGTGGCGGGCGGCGATGGCTTAACGGCGCGAGGAGCGGATATGCTCGGACTTCTATCTATGTTAGAAGGAGCAGTCCACCATCCGGGCGACCGTGCCTCGCTCGTGCCAGCATGTTGGCGTGCATGCTGGTCTTGAGCACTGCGAGATCCACCAACTCGATCTTGGCCCAACAAACGTATGGCACTGTGAATACCATGATGCTGTCGGTCCCGCTCCTCCTGAGATGGGCGTGGTGAATGTCTGGACGCCGAGGTATACGCAGCCTTGTCCTTGGACCTGGTAGCACCGTGGGCTCCCTCGTCCACGTACGTTCTTCCACCGGCGTCTACCCCACCAACCGTTGGCTCCGGTTGTGGTGGGATCGACGTGGACGGATCAGCTGCCGCCGAAGCCTTCTTCTTCGGTGGCATGTCGATGAAGATGACGAAGATGTGGCTCGTGTGAACGCCGGATCAGGTTCACACAACCTCGATGCCCCCTACCTGGCGCGCCAAAGATGTCGGGAGGCTGATCGACCCAATTTAACACCTATGGGACTGGCGGACCGAGCCCCTTTCTGCTCGGGCAGGGGCGGAGGTCGCACGAAGAGCAGATCGAGGCGAAGCACACGAGCAGTTTACCCAGCTTCGGAGCTCTCTGGAGAGATAACACTCCTACTGCTGCATGTATGGGTGTATTGAGTTCTTGCTTGAGAGAGCTAAGTGTTTCCGGCTCGAGCCTTTCGAACCCTTTTCAACCCTTTCCTACGCTAAGCATGGGCCTCCTTTTATATGCTCAAGGGGTCACCGGCAGTGTGGCAACGTAGGCAAGGGCAAAAATGGAAAAGGACTTGCGGTTGGTACAGCTACTTGTACAGTGTATCATACCTAACCCTGACGGCAGGGGATAAAGGCATTAAATGCCCGTCTACGTCGCCTAAATAGTGCAAAAAAGGGACCGTCAGGGACGCCACCGCTGCCACGATGGCTATCTTGTCGGCCGCTTGCCACCACGCACTTCGGCTGCCTGACCTCTCGCCACGTCTTTGGAAGGGTCCTGTGGCAACACGTTGTTGGATGTCTTGGAAGCGGAGGAAAAGAGTGAATCTGCCATGGCAAGCGCCTTGTCATGTTGTTGCCTTTGTCGCATCCGGAAGCTTGTCGCTCATCGGGCCTTCCCGACAAGCTCTTCTTGCCGGGCCTTGTCTCCTAGGTGCCTTGGCTGGCCTTCCCAAGCAAGCTCCTCTTGTCGGGCCTTGTCTCCTTGGCTTAAATACTTTGTTCTTGAATGGCTCCAAAGGAACCACGGAGGACCTTGGCGGTCACCGGCAAGCCTTGCCGCGAGTGTCAAGAATCGCTCAGGCACGAAGTTCGGGATACTAGGGTACCCCTACTCTAGTACACCGACAAATACATAAGGGACACTTTCCGGAATGTTTCAGACTCCGAAAAGGAGTAGGTATGTGGTACGGTAAGTAAACCGACTCCAAAACAATTTTTAAGGCAATATTTCTCCGTTTTGGAATATTTAGAAAAATAGAAAAATAAGTAGCAGTCCGGGAAGGACACGAGGGCCCCACGAGGGTGGTGGGCGCGCCCTACCCCCCTGGGCGCGCCCCCCTACCTCGTGAGCACCCCGTGTGCCCTCCGGACTCCATTTTCTTGCACGATACGTATTTTGGTCGGTAAAAATTCATTATATATTCTCCCAAAGGTTTTGACTCTCGTATCACGCAAATCTCCTCTGTTCTTGTTTTGAGTCGCTGTCCGCAGATTAGAGCAAGATGTCTTCTCAAGAGTCAATCGGGAGAGCCGGGTATCTAATCCGCACCGGAACCAAGGGCAACAATGAAGTCGATTCTCTTCGGGCCAAAGAACGGAGGAGGAGATGGAGGCTGACTTGATGAGAGTATATGCCATGGAGGATCAAGAAGTCACTTCTCACTTCCGAGCTGGGTTTGCGATGGGGGAACTGCAGAGCTCAGCTATTCCAAACTCGGTTATCCCTTCCAATGTTAGATTTCTTTCTTATGAAAATATGAAGAGGAGTGTCATTTGTTCTCCAGCCTATGCAACACCCTTGGGTGCAAGGAGCCTTAGCAAGCATGTGAAAGTCTGCAAGGAAATAATGGACCTCAAGCAGCAAGTCAATAAGCTTGAGGAGGAGAATCGTATCCTAAAGGGCATCATCACCAAGAATATTTCACCAACCCTGAAGAAGGAGACATAA
This sequence comes from Aegilops bicornis, assembly GCA_021605145.1. Lineage (NCBI taxonomy): Eukaryota > Viridiplantae > Streptophyta > Magnoliopsida > Poales > Poaceae > Aegilops > Aegilops bicornis. The sequence continues at coordinate 209,356,450 of CM038670.1, read as the reverse complement.
TCACATGGGTATGGGCACTCCCCTTGGCAACTGCCAAGCTTGGGGGAGGTGCCACGGTATCGTATCACAATCACAACTCCTATCTTTACCGTTTTTCTTAGTTCGATCCTAGTAGTAGTATCTTGATCTAGTAGAATAAAGTTTATGTCATGATCTAGTTTTGAGTTTTTGCTTTATGATCTCTCTATGTAACCGAGTCCGACAGCTATATATATATAATAAAGATTAATGTTGAGTCAAGGGCTTGATTATTTTGCCATGATCTTAAGTGGATAAAAGAAAAGAAGAAAAGGAATAAAAAGAAACAAAGAGTTCATATTGATCTTATTAAGAGTAATGACTCCACAAAAGAGTATGATGATTAAAAGTTGTTGGGAGTTGGCAAACATAGCTTTGGTCATCGTTGCAATTAATAGGAAGTAATAAGGAAAGAGAGGTTTCACATATAGATATATTATCATTGACATCTTTTTTGATTGGGACCACTCATTAAAATATGACATGCTAAAGAGTTGATGTTGGACAAGGAAGACAATGTGATGAGTTGTGTTTTCTTATATCTGAGATAAAGTATGTTGTCATGGATCCTCTAACATGTTGAGCTTGCCTTTCCCCCTCATGCTAGCCAAATTCTCAACACCAAGTGGAGATACTACTTGTGCTTCCAAAAACCCTTAAACCGGTTTTGCCATGAGAGTCCACCATATCTACCTATGGATTGAGTAAGATCCTTCAAGTAAGTTGTCATCGGTGCAAAGCAATAAAAATTGCTCTAAATATGTATGATTGATTGGTGTGGGAGAAATAAGCTTTATAATGATCTTGTGATGTGGAAGTAATAAAAGCGATTTTGACCGCATAATAAAGGTTCATATCACAAGGGGCAATATAAAGTGAAGTTCTTTCGCATTGAGATTTTGTGCATCCAACCATGAAAGCGCATGGCAACCTCTGCTTCCCTCTGCGAAGGGCCTATCTTTTACTATTATCTTCTACCTCATGCAAGTGTCATGGTGATCTTCACCTTTCCTTTTTCATTTTATCCTTTGGCAAGCCAAGAATGTTGGAAAGAACATGATATATATATCTAATTGGATGTAGGGGAGCATGAGTTATTATTGTTGACATTACCCTTGAGGTAAAAGGTTGTGGGGCAAAACTATAAGCCCCTATCTTTCTCTGTGTCCGATTAAAATACCGTAACCACAAGTATTGCATGAGTGTTAGCAATTATGAAGGACCAAATGATAGTTGAGTATGTGGACTTGCTTTTAAGCTCTGACATAGACTCTTTCCGATGTTATGATAAATTGCAATTGCTTCAATGACCGAGGTTATAGTTTGTTGGTGCTCAATAAGGTTTTACGATTCATACTTACGCATTGTGAAAAGATCATCACTTGAACATAAGTAATCATATGACAAAATCTATATATGTCATTGTTATGAGAATAATCATGATGCCTTCATGTCCGTATTTTATTTTTATCGATGCCTCTACCTCTAAACATGAGGACATATTTATTGTTATCGGCTTTTCGCTTGAGGACAAGCGAGGTCTAAGCTTGGGGGAGTTGATACGTCCATTTTGCATCATGCTTTTATATCGATATTTATCGCATTATAGGCTGTTATTTCACGTTACGTCACAATACTTATGGCTATTCTCTCTTATTTTACAAGGTTTACATGAAGAGGGAGAATGCCAAGAATGGAATTCTCGGGTGGAAAAGGAGCAAATATTGGAGACCTATTCTCGCAACTCCAAAAGTCCTGAAACTCCATGGAATACCTTAAAATAAATAAAGAAAAATCGTCACCAAAGATGAAGGCCAGGGGGCCCACACCCTGCTCACGAGGGTGGGGGGGGGGGCGCCCCCCGCGGGCCCCCTGGTGGCTCTCCGACACCCATCTTCTCCTATATGAAGTCTTTCGTCAAGAAAAAATCAGAAGCAACCTTTCGGGACGAGACTCTGCCGCCACGAGGCGGAACCTTGGCGGAACCAATCTAGGGCTCCGGCAGAGCTGCTCACGCCGGGGACACTTCCTCCGGGAGGGGGAAATCATCGTCATCATCATCACCAACGCTCCTCTCATAGGGAGAAGGCAATCACCATCAACATGTTCACCAGCACCATCTCATCTCCAAACCCTAGTTCATCTCTTGTATCCAATTCTTGACTCCAAGTTCGGGATTGGTGCTAGTAGGTTGCTAGTAGTGTTGATTACTCCTTGTAGTTGATGCTAGTTGGTTTATTTGGTGGAAGATCATATGTTCAGATCCTTTATGCATATTAATACTTCTCTGATTATGAACATGAATATGCTTTGTGAGTAGTTACGCTTTGTTCCCGAGGACAAGGGAGAAGTCTTGCTATTAGTAGTCATGTGAATTTGGTATTCGCTCGATATTTTGACGAGATGTATGTTGTCTAGCCTCTAGTGGTGTTATGTGAACATCGACTACATAACACTTCACCATTATTTGGGCCTAGAGGAAGGCATTGGGAAGTAATAAGTAGATGATGGGTTGCTAGAGTGATGTAAGCTTAAACCCTAGTTTATGCGTTGCTTCATAAGGGGCTGATTTGGATCCATATGTTTCATGCTATGGTTAGGTTTACCTTAATACTTTTGTTGTAGTTGCGGATGCTTGCAATAGAGGTTAATCATAAGTGGGATGCTTGTTCAAGTAAGAACAGCACCCAAGCACTGCTCCACCCACATATCAAATTATCAAAGTACCGAAACGCGAATCATATGAGCGTGATGAAAACTAGCTTGACGATATTCCCATGTGTCCTCGGAGCGCTTTTCCTATTATAAGAGTTTGTTCCGCTTGCCCTTTGCTACAAAAAAGGATTGGGGCCACCTTGCTGCACCTTATTTACTTTTGTTACTTGTTGCTCGTTACAATTTACCTTATCACAAAACTATCTCATTACCACTTATTTCAAGATTTGCGAGAGAATACCTTGGTTTAAAAAACCGCTTATCATTTCCTTCTGCTCCGCGTTGGGTTCGACACTCTTACTTATCAAAAGGACTACGATAGATCCCCTATACTTGTGGGTCATCACACACCAAGGAAGGCATCTGAAGAATGGCCTTTCGAATGGTTCTATATTGAGGACGTCGCGCTTCTCGACCCAGTTCGAAAGGGTCTCCTGCACTGCATAAGTGTTACGTTGAGGAAACGCCACATTGGCGCCCCAAAGTCTTGAAGAAGAGGACAGTCTGCGGAGGTTAAATCGACCATCGGGCAAGATAATGATGCTTGCCCGGTCCGCTTACAATAGTAGAGGTAATGGTGACCTCCATAGTGCGAGGGGTTCACCACTTCAATCTGTAGGGCTCCCAATGTGGCACTATAATGGGAGGATGATGCCTCCTGCTGTGGTCGGAAAGGTCCGGACACCCTGCCGCCTAGCCAAGATATTGGCCGGGCTGTTTAAAGGGGAGGAAGAAGAATTTCTCCGTATCAATCGCAGAGAGGGTTACTCCATGTACAACCCTCCCAGCTGGGTAAGTCCCAACCCTTTTGCTTTTATTCGCTCCGCTCTCTTGGCCATCTTTAACGAATCCACAATCCGTCTTATTTTGAAACAACACCGGCGAAGGTAACCGAGGGGCTTAATAGCCCTGCCTCTACGTACCGAGAGAGCCACAACCGGGAGCTTGATCCTGGGTTCGAAGAGGACCGGATATATTCGTGGTACTCGCGGAAGGGGTGTTTTACCAGGAGAGCTATGACGGCACAGAAGTGGCCATCATCGCCGATTATCCTGGTCTTCTTCCAGCTTCCCACGTAAGTAATCAGGAGAAATCCACCTCGAAAGAGTTTCCTCGCACTGCCTCACCCACCGCACTATCTCATGCTTCAAAAGGGAGGCGTTCGGCACGTCATGCTACGCCCGGGATGAATCCAGGAAGAGCGGCTCCCGCGCCGAGCAAGGCCTCGAAAAGGAAGGTTGGCGGAGACAAGGCCGGCTCTTCGTCGAAGAGGTATGGATTTGAAGGTATGCTTTGGCAGTCGTACCCAACCGTGATTGTTATGCTGGTCCTGTATCAGGAAAAAGGTTCGCCGGACTATGTCCGGGGATTTGGCCGGTCGCACTCCCAACAACCGGGATTTAGACCCCACCGGAGAGGTGGGGGCCGCTATGGGGACAACGCCGGACTGTCCTTCGGCCGAGGGTTCGGAAGACGTGTCTGTTACCAACTCGGAAGTAGAGAGCGCCATGAATCATCGGTGCTGCAGGGCTGTCCTACGAGACCCCAAGTTCTCGGAAGAGGCATTCAATGCCTTCAGTTCGGCTGATGCATACATCCGAGCTGCTCGAGATGGGCTTAGAAAAGCCACAAAGCAACATTTGACAGATGTGCAGGTAATTGTTTTCTTCGTCCGAAAAGGATAACCATATGCCCATAGCCCCCGAGACTGAAAGCAGTTGGTACAACTGATTTAAGGATCGTTGTATAACCAGGTCCTTACCGAGAAGAATGCCCTGCTAGCCCAAGAGCCGAATAAGGTTTGGGCGCAATTTAAATGTCGCTACCACCGAACTGGAAAACTTCAAGAAGGCATCTTCTGGTAACATTCCCCTCCATGGAGGAACGATAATTGTATACCAACTGTACTAATATTGTTGTTGATTGCATAATAGGATTGCCTGATCAACTTGAGGAGAAGTTGAAGATCGCCCAAGAGGGGGAAAACAGGCGAAAAGGCTATATGACTGGCGGTGAGCGCAGGCCGACTGGGTCGAGGGGAGAAAAACAAGTTACAGGATTCCAACACCGCATTGGGCGAAGAATTGAAAGATGTGCGAGCCCAGCTAGCCGACTCTGTGAAGGAGAACAGGAAGTTGCGGGGTGGTATATTTAGTATGTGTCTGAACTATTTTGAAAGTAGTTCGGAGATAAATGGAACTGATATAATTATGATTGCAGGTATATTGACGGGCAGTCCCGATGAGGAGATGTCCGGATCATCAAGTGATCTGCTGCAAAGGCTGTCGCAAGTGCACGAGCAGGCTTGACTGGCAATGCGGAGTGTTGCCAAGGCCCTATGGCCATCTGCCTCCCCTCCAGGAAGTATGGAGGAGCTTGTAGAGCTATTCAAGGGAGCGTAACGGCGTATCCGACTATGGAAGATATCGGCCTGTCGAGAAGGTATGCGAGAGGCCTGGGCCATGGTGAAAACGCGATATACCAAGCTGGAGCCTAATCACATGGCCCGGGTCGGACCGCTAGGGTCAAATGGGGAAGAAATTCCCTTTAGTTTAGTATATGACCAAGTAGAGGTGGCCGCCAAATATTCCCAACAGGATTGTAAGTTAGACCGCCTGTTGGACGGTATAGAGAAGGAAGTATTTGAGTCCAAGTAACTATGTACTTTCCTTAACATGTGTAATTCTAGCTGAATTGTATAGCATTTGTCATGGCAGACCTTTTCGCTTCAACCTCCGGACCCGAGGGTGCGCAGTGTTTCCGAATACCCTCGCGGCCGAATAGACCGGGGTATGCCTGGAAAACTAGGCGTAGGGGTCATAGTTGCTTGAATAGACAAGTTGTATCCTGCTAGTTATGTTATATTACATTGAGATCGTAAGAAACATCTTCCAGAGAGAATAGTTCCATTAAGGGTTCCGTTCCCTGGGTGTGCATGTATTAATGTACATGTCTGAATTGTGATGGAAAATCACAGTGTATGTAACTTCTTGGGGTTCGCAATGGAGTAAATGCAAAAACGTCTTTAATTCACCGACCGAATATTCCCTTAAGAACGCTAGCTTTCGGCTTCACCCAGTCTGAGGTACACATCTGGATGACCCGGCAGTAACAATCACAGAGGTGCTCCCTTTATGCCCTAGCCGAACTAACGGGAACGTAGGGAATAAGCACAGGAGCCAGGCTGCCCGAGATGGTCTTAACAGAGCCACAGAGCAGCATTTAAAAGATGTGCAGGTAAGTTTATTTTGTCCGAATATGATAACCATATGCCAGTAGCCCCCGAGACTTGAAGTAGTTGGTACAAATGATTTAAGGATCGTTGTATAACCAGGTTCTTACGGAGAAGAACGACCTGCTAGCCCAAGAGTTGGCAAAGTGTCGGACACAGCTAACTCCTGTTACATGCCAATCGGAAAAGTCCAAGAAGGCGTCCTCTGGTAATATTTCCCTCCATCGAGAAACAATAATTATATACCAGCTTGTGCTAATACTGTTGCTTATCATTACAGGATCGTCCAACCAACTGGAGGAGAAACTGAAAGCCGCTCAAACGGGCGTGAAAGAGGCGAAAAGACTACACGCCGCAGGCGAGCGCGTTCTGACCCGAGTCAGAGAGGAGAAAAACAAACTCAGAGTTCAAACACCTACTGGGCGAGGAACTGAAAGATGGGCGGGCCCAGCTGGCCGACTCCGTGAAGGAGAATAAAAGGCTGCGAGGCGGCATATTCAGTATGTGGCCGAACTTACCTTATGATAGTTTGGAGATGAAAGGAACTGATAGAGTTATGTTTGCAGGTATGCTGACAGGCCGTCCCAAACAGGAGATGTCCGGATTGTCGGACGATCTGCTGCAAGGGCTGTTGCAAATGCACGAGCAAGCTCGGCAGGCAATGTGGAGTGTTGCCAAGGCCTTATGGCCATCCGCCTCCCCTCCAGGAAGTATGGAGGAGCTTGTAGAGCTATTCAAGGGAGCACGACAGCGTATCCGATTATGGAAAATATCGGCCTGCCGGGAGGGTGCGCGAGAGGCCTGGGCCATGGTGAAAACATGGTATACCAAGCTTGACCCGAATCGCATGGCCCGGGTCAGACCTCTAGGGTCAGACGGAAAAGAAGTTCCCGTTAATTTGGTATATGACCAAGTAGCAGTAGCTGCCAAATATTCCCAACATGATTGTAAGTTAGACAGCCTGTTGGACGGTAGAGAGGAGGAAATTTATGAGTCCAAGTGACTATGTACTTTCCTTGATATATGTAACTCTAGCTGAATTGTAAAACGATTGTCATGGCAGACTTTTCGCTTCAACCTCTGGACCCGAAGGTGCGGAGTTTTTCCGAATACCAGTGCGACCGAATGGACCGGGGTATGCGTGGAAACCAGGCGTAGGGGTCATAGTTGCCTGAACAGACAAGTTGTACCCGGCTAGTTATGTTATATTACATTAAGATTGTAAGAAACATCTTCTAGAGAGAATAGTTCAGTTAAGGGTTCCTTTCCCTGGGTGTGCATGCGTTAATGTGCATGTCTGAACTGTGATTGGAAAATCATAGTATATTTAACCACGGGGTTCACAATGGAGTGAATGCAAAAACATCTTTAATCCACCGACCGAATATTCCCTTAAGAACGCTTAGCTTTCGGCTTCACCTGCCCCGAGGTACACATCCTCGATGACCGGCAGTAATAATCGCAGAGGTGCTCCCTTTATGCCCTAGCCGAACTAACGGGAATGTAGGGCATAAGCACAGGAGCCATGCAACCCAGCTTGGCCAAAACTTAAGTCATATTGATGCATATAATGGCGAAGAAAAGGTACATATGGAATAACTCATATGTGAAGAGCTTGATGCTCGAGGAATAATAATAAAAAGCTTCTATCCAAGAAGCCCCCAGGTATAATGGACATACATATTTAAAGATGTATGTGCCAGGGGTGTGCGGTCTAGCCGTACCAAAGTTTTAAAGCGAGAAAGAAAAAAGTAATTGGAAGAGAGAAAAATAATGGAAACTATAGGGGAGAAGCGGATTTAACAAGGAGTTCGGCACTAGGCATAGAATCTTGAGTGCCGCTGCCTGTGGGTTCGGCTCGAGTCAATTGGTCGATGCATCACGAAGACGGTACGCTCCTCCGTGAGAACTTCGTCAATTATGAAGGGACCTTCCCATTTGGGCTTGAGTTTTTCCTTTTTCTTCTCCGACAGGCGTAGAACAAGTTCGCCAACATTGTAAGTCTTGGCCCGTACTTCTCTGCTTTGATATCTTCGAGCCTGTTGTTGGTAAAATGTTGAACGGGCTTTTGCGACCACGCGCTCCTCCTCCAGGGCATCTAGGCTGTCCTGCCGATCAAGCTCGGCTTCAATCTCTTCGTACATACGCACTCGAGGTGAGTCATGAATAATATCGCAGGGCAACACGGCCTCTGCGCCATACACCATGAAGAAAGGTGTGTATCCGGTAGTACGATTGGGCGTGGTTCGTGATACGTCTCCAGTGTATCTATAATTTTTGATTGCTCCATGCTATATTATCTATTGTTTTGGACTATATTGGGCTTTATTTTCCACTTTTATATTATTTTTGGGACTAACCTAGTAACCGGAGGCCCAGCCCAGAATTGCTACTTTTTGCCTATTTCAGTGTTTCGAAGAAACGGAATATCAAATGGAGTCCAAACGGAATGAAACCTTCGGGAACGTGATTTTCTCATCAGATAAGATCCAGGAGACTTGGACCCTATGTTAAGAAAGCCACGAGGCGGTCACGAGGGTGGAGGGCGCCTGTATGCGTTCCCCCCGGCCTCGTGGCCCCGAAGCTCCATGACGCATTTCTTCCTCCTATATATACCTACGTACCCTCAATGATCAGAGACGGAGCCAAAACCTAATTCCACCGCGCAACTTTCCTCAGATCCACGAGATCCCATCTTGGGGCTGTTCGAGCTCCATGGGAAGTGATTCCACCACGGAGGTCTTCTACATCATCACCATAGCCTCTCCGATGAAGTGTGAGTAGTTTACCTCGAGACCTTCGGGTCCATAGTTAGTGGCTAGATGGCTTCTTCTCTCTTTTGGATCTCAATACAATGTTCTCCCCTCTCTCGTGGAGATCTATTCGATGTAATCTTCTTTTTGCGGTGTGTTTGTTGAGACCGATGAATTGTGGGTTTATGATCAATATTATCTATGAGCAATATTTGAATCTTTTCTGAATTCTTTTATGTATGATCGAGTTATCTTTGCAAGTCTCTTGAATTATCCATTTGGTTTGGCCAACTAGATTGGTAGTTCTTGCAATGGGAGAAGTGTTTAGCTTTGGGTTCAATCTTGCGGTGTCCTTACCCGGTGTGACGAAAGGGTTGCAAGGCACGTATTGTATTGTTGCCATCGAGGATAACAAGATGGGGTATTTATCATATTGCATGAATTTATTCCTCTACATCATGTCATCTTGCTTAAGGCGTTACTCTGTTTTCATTAACTTAATACTCTAGATGCATCTTTGGATAGCGGTCGATGAGTGGAGTAATAGTAGTAGATGCAAAGAGTCGGTCTACTTGTCTCGGACGTGATGCCTATATACATGATCATACCTAGATACTCTCATAACTATGCTCAATTACATCAATTGCTCAACAGTGAATTCGTTCACCCAGTAAAATACCTATGCTCTTGAGAGAAGCCACTAGTGAAATATATGGCCCCGGATCTATTTTCATCATATTAATCTTCCCACGCTTTATTATCGCTTTGTTTTTCTACTTTGCCTTTTATTTTACTTTGCATCTTTATACCAAAATTACCAAAAATATTATCTATCATCTCTATCAGATCTCACTCTCGTAAGTGACCGTGAAGGGATTGACAACCCCTATTCGCGTTGGTTGCGAGGAGTTATTTGCTTTGTGTAGGTACGAGGGACTTGCGCGTGGCCTCCTACTGGATTGATACATTGTTTCTCAAAAACTGAGGGCAATACTTACGCTACTCTGCTGCATCATCCTCTCCTCTTAGGGAAAACCAACGCAAGCTCAAGGCGTAGCAAGAAGGATTTACGGCGCCCGTTCTTTGGGAGTCTACGGAAAAGTCAACATACCAAGTACCCATCACAATCCCTTATCTCTCGCATTACATTATTTGCCTTTTGCCTCTCGTTTTCCTCTCCCCCACTTCACCCTTGCCATGTTATTCGCCCTCTCTTTCCCAACCTTCTCCTCTCTTTCCGTTTGCCTTTTTCTCATTCGCCTGCTTGTCGTTATGGCTAGTCCTATATCTTCTCCGTTGTCTCCCGAGAATGAAGTTCTAAATTTTAAACAAAGGGAGGGAGAAAATCTAAAAGACGCTTGGTATAGAATTTGCAATGCTCAAAATAGATCTACCAGGAAGCAATCTACTTACATTCTTCTCCTTAATTTTTATGTAGGTGCTAATCCTTAGTATAGATATATCCTCGATACCATTACCGGAGGGAATTTTTTGGGTAGCCATACTTTTGATTCTTATAATGCTATGATAGATTTATTTGGCTCACCACCTCTTTTGGTTAATGGAACTATGTTAACTTTGGAGCATGTAATGAAAAGACTTGAAATTGTTGAAAATAAAATTGCTACCATTGAGTTAATTGAAAATCTAGATAAAAAGATCCACAATCAAATTACCCAAAATGGATCTAAGGTAGGAGTAACTTTTAAAAATATTAAGGAGAAGGAACCCATAGTTAATGAGAAAATAAATCAAGATTCCTCTAGAATTGATAAACATGAGGGTATCATTACCAACTTGGGAACCGCTTTTTCTTCCGTAAAGAATACTCAAAGTCCACCTACTAATATTGCTAAGCTCATGTATATTCCTAAGAATAAGAGTGAATCCTCTAGCAAGGAAACCGCGGATCTTAAATCTATAAGTATTCATCCCAATCTTTTTGCTATCATTAAGGAACCATTCGCTACAAACGAATTTTTCGATCTTTTGCCTGAAAATTTCATAATTACTAGAAAGAAAGAAATTTCTAAGGAAGGTAGATGCCTCGTTGAAGAATTACCCACCAAAGATGGCAATACCTAGATCTATTCTCGCTTTTATGCCTAGCTAGGAGCGTTAAACGATAGCGCTTGTTGGGAGGCAACCCAATTTTATTTTTAGTTTTTAGTTTTTTTTTTATGTTTACGAATAAATAATCCATCTACCTTCTGTTTAGATGTGGTTTTATGTTTTAATTAGTGTTTGTTCCAGAAACTTTCGGTTCACGAAAACAATTGTTAAAAATCACCAGAACGTGATAAAATAGTGATTCTAACTGCTGCTGATCAATAAATAAATTGCCTAGGTCGTCCTATTTTGGCTGAATTTTTGGAGTTCCAGAAGTTTGCGTTAGTTACAGATTACTACAGACTGTTCTGTTTTTGACAGATTTTGTTTTTCGTGTGTTGTTTGCTTATTTGGATGAATCTATGGCTAGTAAAATAGTTTATAATCCATAGAGAAGTTGGAATACAGTATTTTTAACACCAATATAAATAAAGAGTGAGTTCATTACAGTATCTTGAAGTGGTCTTTTGTTTTCTTTCGCTAACGGAGTTCACGAGATTTCTGTTGAGTTTTGTGTTGTGAAGTTTTCAAGTTTTGGGTGATCTTTTTTGATGGATTATGGAAAAAGGAGTGGCAAGAGCCTAAGCTTGGAGATGCCCATGGAACCCCCAAGATAATCCAAGGACACCAAAAAGTCAAAGCTTGGGGATGCCCCGGAAGGCATCCCTCTTTCGTCCACTTCCATTGGTAACTTTACTTGGAGCTATATTTTTATTCACCACATGATATGTGTTTTGCTTGGAGCGTCTTGTATTATTTGCGTCTTTTTTGTTAGTTTACAACAATCATCCTTGTTGTACAAACCTTTTGAGAGAGCCATACATGAATTGGAATTTGTTAGAATACTCTATGAGCTTCACTTATATCTTTTGAGCTTGATAGTTTTGCTCTATGTGCTTCACATATATCTTTTGAGCCTTATAGTTTTGCTCTAGTACTTCACTTATATCTTTTAGAGTACGGTGGTGGATTTGTTTTAAAGAAACTATTGATCTCTCATGCTTCACTTAGATTATTTTGAGAGTCTTAAATAGCATGGTGATTCGCTTAATAATAATATGCTTGGTATTCAAGATTTGTAGAACTTTCTTTTGAGTGCGTTGAATACTAAGAAAAGTTTGATGCTTGATAATTGTTTTGAGATATGAAGGTGATAATTTAGAGTCATGCTAGTTGAGTAATTGTGAATTTGAGGAATACTTGTGTTAAAGTTTGTGATTCCCGTAGCATGGACGTATGGTGAACCATTATGTGATAAAGTCGGAGCATGATTTATTTATTGATTGTCCTCCTTATGAGTGGCGGTCGGGGACGAGCGATGGTCTTTTCCAACCAATCTATCCCCCTAGGAGCATGCGCGTAATACTTTGCTTTGATAACTTGTAGATTTTTGCAATAAGTATATGAGTTCTTTATGACTAATGTTGAGTCCATGGATTATACGCATTTCTCACCCTTCCACCATTGCTAGCCTTTCTAATACCGCGCACTTTTCGCCGGTATCATACACCCACCATATACCTTCCTCAAAACAGCCACCATACCTACCTATCATGGCATTTCCATAGCCATTCCGAGATATATTGCCATGCAACTTTCCACCGTTCCGTTTATTATGACACACTCCATCATTGTCATATTGCTTAGCATGATCATGTAGTTGACATCGTATTTGTGGCAAAGCCACCATTCATAATTCTTTCATACATGTCACTTATGAATCATTGCATATCTCATTACACCATGGAGGCATACACATAGAGTCATATTTTGTTCTAAGTATCGAGTTGTAATTGTTGAGTTGTAAGAAAAATAAAAGTGTGATGATAATCATTTTTAGAGCATTGTCCCGGTGAGGAAAGGATGATGGAGACTATGATTCCCCCACAAGTCGGGATGAGACTCCAGACGAAAAATAAAAAAAGAGAAAAGAGGTCATAAAAAAAGAGAAAAGGCCCAAAAAAAAAGAAAGAAGAGAGAAAAAGAGAGTCTCTCGTTTCGTCACTTTCATATACTAGTGGGAATTTTTCATTATAGAACTTGGCTTGTATATTCCAATGATGGGCTTCCTCAAAATGCCCTAGGTCTTCGTGAGCAAGAGAGTTGGATGCACCCCCACTTAGTTTCTTTTGTTGAGCTTTCATATGCTTATAGCTCTAGTGCATCCGTTGCATGGCAATCCCTACTCACTCACATTGATATCTATTGATGGGCATCTCCAAAACCTGTTAATACGCCTAGTTGATGTGAGACTATCTTCCCTCTTTTTGTCTTCTCCACAACCACCATTCTATTCCACATATAGTGCTATATCCATGGCTCACGCTCATGTATTGCGTGAAGATTGAAAAAGTTTTGAGAATGTCAAAAGTATGAAACAATTGCTTGGCTTGTCATCGGGGTTGTGCATGATTTAAATACTTTGTGTGGTGAAGATAGAGCATAGCCAGACTATATGATTTTGTAGGGATAACTTTCTTTGGCCATTTTATTTTGAGAAGACATGATTGCTTTGTTAGTATGCTTGAAGTATTATTATTTTCATGTCAATATGAACTTTTGTCTTGAATCTTCCGGATCTGAATATTCATACCACAATTAAGAAGAGTTACATTGAAATTATGCCAAGTAGCACTCCGCATCAAAAATTCTCTTTTTATCATTTACCTACTCGAGGACGAGCAGGAATTATGCTAGGGGATGCCTGATACGTCTCCAACGTATCTATAATTTTTGATTGCTCCATGCTATATTATGTATTGTTTTGGACTATATTGGGCTTTGTTTTCCACTTTTATATTATTTTTGGGACTAACCTATTAACCGGAGGCCCAGCCCATAATTGTCGGTTTTTGCCTATTTCAGTGTTTCGAAGAAACGGAATATCAAACGGAGTCCAAACAGAATGAAACCTTCGGGAACATGATTTTCTCATCAGATAAGATCCAGGAGACTTGGACCCTCCGTCAAGAAAGCCACGAGGTGGCCATTTAGGTGGAGGGCGCACTCTAGGGCGCGCCCACGACTCTCAGGGCCCCAAGCTCCACCGACATACTTCTTCCTCCTATATATACCTCGTACCCCCAACAGAGACGGAGGCGGAGCCAAAACCTAATTCCACCGCCGCAACTTTACGTATCCATGAGATCCCATCTTGGGGCCTGTTAGGAGCTCCACCGAAGGGGATTCCACCATGGAGGGCTTCTACATCATCACCATAGCCTCTCCGATGAAGTGTGAGTAGTTTACCTCAGACCTTCGGGTCCATAGTTAGTAGCTAGATGGCTTCTTCTCTCTTTTTGGATCTCAATACAATGTTCTCCCCCTCTCTCGTGGAAATCTATTCGACGTAATCTTCTTTTTGCGGTGTGTTTGTTGAGACTGATGAATTTTGGGTTTATGATCAAGATTATCTATGAGCAATATTTGAATCTTTTCTGAATTCTTTTATGTATGATTGAGTTATCTTTGCAAGTCTCTTCGAATTATCCGTTTGGTTTGGCCAACTTGATTGGTAGTTCTTGCAATGGGAGAAGTGTTTAGCTTTGGGTTCAATCTTGCGGTGTCCTTACCCAAAGGATGTAAAGGGTTGCAAGGCACGTATTGTATTGTTGCCATCGAGGATAACAAGATGGGGTATTTATCATATTGCATGAATTTATTCCTCTACATCATGTCATCTTGCTTAAGGCGTTACTCTGTTTTCATTAACTTAATACTCTAGATGCATGTCGGATAGTGGTTGATGAGTGGAGTAATAGTAGTAGATGCAAAAGTGTGAGTCGGTCTACTTGTCTCGGACGTGATGCCTATATACATGATCATACCTAGATACTCTCATAACTATGCTCAATTCAGTCAATTGCTCAACAGTAATTCGTTCATCCACCGTAAAATACCTATGCTCTCGAGAGAAGCCACTAGTGAAATCTATGGCCCTCGGGTCTATTTTCATCATATTAATCTTCCTACGCTTTATTATTGCTTTGCTTTTTTACTTTGCCTTTTATTTTACTTTGCATCTTTATACCAAAAATACCAAAAATATTATCTATCATCTCTATCAGATCTCACTTTCGTAAGTGATCGTGAAGGGATTGACAACCCCTATTCGCGTTGGTTGCGAGGAGTTATTTGCTTTGTGTAGGTACGAGGGACTTGCGGCGTGGCCTCCTCTTGGATTGATACCTTGGTTCTCAAAACTGAGGGAAATACTTACGCTACTCTGCTGCATCATCCTCTCCTCTTCGGGGAAAACCAACGCAAGCTCAAGACGTAGCAGTCCGCAGCCCCCAGAGTACGGAGTCGAGCTCCTCAACCCAGTGCTTGTCTGATTATTTCAAAGACCGCACTAGTTTGGGCTTGATTCCGCTCATAATAAGACCATTGGCTCGTTCGACTTGACCGTTGGTTTGCGGGTGGTAGACGGAGGCGTAATCGAGTTTAATGCCCAGATTAGTACACCAGGTTTTTACCTCGTCGGCTGTGAAATTAGAGCCGTTGTTAGTGATTATGCTGCGTGGGACACCATAACGGTGCACAACACCAGATATGAAGTCTATCACCGGGCGGATTCAAATTGCTTTGACCGGTTTAGCCTCTATCCACTTAGTGAATTTGTCCACGATAACCAGCAGATATTTTTCTTATGGCCTCCCCTTAAGGGGTCCAACCATATCCGATCCCGGACCGCGAAAGGCCAAGTGATGGGATAGTTTGTAAGGCAGGTGGGGGCATGTGGCTTTGGTTGGCGAAGAGTTGGCATCCGACGCATCGTTGGACAAGGTCATGCGCGTTTGCTCGGGCTGTCGGCCAATAAAAGCCTGTACGGAAGGTCATGCTAACAAGTGCCCGGACTGCGGCGTGGTGTCCGCCTAGACCAGAATGAATTTCTGCCAAAAGCTGCCGCCCCTCCTCCTCGGAGATACATCTTTGAAGTACTCTGGTAGTACTTTTCTTGTAGAAACTCTCCGTCGTGAACCTTGTAGGCCTTCGAAGCGGTGGACAATGCGGCCGGGCCTCATTCTGGTCTTGAGCAGCTCCTTCCTATTAATGTAGGCCAAGAAGGGTTCGTTCCATGGGGCAATGAGCGCCATAATGACATGGCGGCCAGCGTAATTTCGGTGCATTTGAGCCCCGATGATATCGTCGATGCTCGTTGAATCTGGGGTTGTGTTCGGATCTGGACTGTTGTTGCCACCCTCCCCTTGCCACACCACGGATGGCTTGAAAAGCCTTTCCATTAAGATGTTACGTGGGACGGGGTCGCGCTTAGCGCCAATGCGAGCAAGGACTTCCGCCACCTGGTTACTTTCTCGGGCGACGTGATGAAATTCAAGCCCCTCGAACCGAGCCGACATTTTTAGGATGGCATTATGATAAGCTGCCATCTTTGGATTTTTGGCATCGAAGTCTCTGTTTATTTGAGATATTGCGAGGTTTGAGTCCCCGCGCACCTCTAGGCATTGTATGCCCATGGATACGGCCATCCAAGACCATGCAATAAGGCCTCGTATTCGGCTGCGTTGTTGGAGTCTGTGTATAATATTTGGAGCACATACTGGACGACATCTCCAGTGGGGGACGTTAATACGACGCCCGCTCCCAGCCCCGCCAACGTTTTGGAGCCGTCAAAATACATAACCCAATTGGAATATGCGATGTACTCTTTGGGGAGTTCGGCCTCTGTCCATTCGGCGACAAAGTCAGCCAGCACTTGGGATTTGATGGCTCGACGTGGCTTGTATGTTATGTCAAATGGAAGTAGCTCTATGGCCCATTTGGCGATCCGTCCTGTGGCATCGCGGTTGTTTATTATGTCACTGAGTGGGACTTCAGAGGCCACCGTGATTGAACACTACTGGAAGTAATGTCGTAGCTTTCGGGATGTCATGAAGACCGCGTACGCTATCTTTTGGTAATGGGGGTACCCGGATTTGCATGGTGTGAGGACAGTAGATACATAGTATACTGGTTTTTGGAGCGGAAATTTGTGTCCGTCCTGTTCTCGTTCGACGACGAGCACGGCGCTCACCACCTGATGTGTTGCCGATATGTATAGCAACATGGGTTCGCCAGCGTTTGGTCCGGCCAGGATTGGGTTGCTTGCTAGGAGGGCCTTTATTTCCTCCAGTCCGGCGGTGGCCGCGTCTGTCCATTCGAAGTTATCGGTGCACCGTAAGAGGCGATAGAGTGGTAGTGCCTTTTCTCCTAATCTGGAGATAAAGCGACTTAACGCGGCCACGCAACCAGCTAGTTTTTGGACTTGTTTGAGGTCTGTTGGCGTGGCCAACTGTGATAGAGCTTGGATTTTAGTTGGATTTGCTTCGATTCCTCTATTGGAAATGATGAAGCCCAGTAGTTTTCCAGTGGGGACGCCGAAGACACACTTTTCCGGGTTGAGCTTAATGTCATACGCACGGAGGTTGTCGAATGCAAGACGTAAGTCGTCTATTAGTGTTTGGACATGCCTAGTTTTGATGATAATGTCATCGACGTAAGCTTCTACCGTCTTGCCGATCTGCTTCTCCAGGAATGTTTGAATCATGCGTTGGTATCTGGCGCCGGCGTTCTCGAGCCCGAAGGGCATGGTGTCGGTGTACAAAAATAGGGGCGCATTTTTGTACCCCTTTACATGTGCACGGGCAGTCAGAGCTGCGCCCACGGCCACACCAAGCAGAACGAGGAAGGTGAGCCAAGGTAAGACCGAAGCCCAAGATAATCAGAGCAACGCCAAGGCCAAGACCACAAAGAGCAGAGGGACGAAGCAGGTTCCCCTGGCAAGACCCTTGCCGGGCGGCCTCAGCGGCCCCGGCAAGACTCTTACCGGGACAGCTCGCCCCGCACCAACAGAGCGAGCCACCCTTGAGCCCACGGCCCCCAGCGCCACCATCGGCGTGGGGCCAGGGCTCGGGAGGCACACCTCTGTGGTGGCATGCAGATCTTTGTGAAGACATATTCAAGATCAGATGAGGATCAGAAGACGACGATTCTCGGAAAGATCCTTGCCGAGGAAGGCCACAAGACCCCCAACAAGATCCTTGCCGGGGACGACAGCACGCCACGGCGAGACCCTTGCCGGGCCACCCGGCAAGGCCCTCGCCAAAGACGCCGGTGAGACCACCACCAAGCCCACATCAACCAAGCCTCCACCGCCCTTCATATGCAGCTGCCAGCTGAGGGAGTCCCGGACTAGGGGGTGTCCGGATAGCCGGACTATCATCACGGCCGGACTCCAAGACTATGAAGATACAAGATTGAAGACTTCGTCCCGTGTCCGGATGGGACTTTCCTTGGCGTGGAAGGCAAGCTTGGCGTCACGGATATGTAGATCTCCTACCATTATAACCGACTCTGTGTAACCCTAACCTATCCGGTGTCTATATAAACCGGAGGGTTTTAGTCCATAGGACAACAACAACAATCATACCATAGGCTAGCTTCTAGGGTTTAGCCTTCTTGATCTCGTGGTAGATCTACCCTTGTACTACCCATATCATCAATATTAATCAAGCAGGAGTAGGGTATTACCTCCATCGAGAGGGCGAACACAGGTAAAAACATTGTGTCCCTTGTCTCCTGTTACCATCCGCCTAGGCATACGATTCGGGACCCCTACCCGAGATCCGCCGGTTTTGACACCGACATTGGTGCTTTCATTCAGAGTTCCTCTGTAAATGCGCCGTCGCCGTAGGATGCCTCGCCTCGTCTTTAAAAGGCGAGACCTTCGCCAAAGAAGCCTTGGCCACTTGGCGGAACTCTTCGGCTTGGCGGTTTTCTCATGACCGCTAGTTCGTTGCTTGGCAAAGCGATGACCTCTCGAGTCATCGAAACCAATCTTTATGTTAGTTGAACTTGCCGAACAGTTAGATCCGATCGAGATCTCCTCCATAAACAAGCTCTTGGATCGCGCCGCATACAGGAGTCGCCACAGATTACGACGGATCGGGCCCTAAAACCGATGTGAGAGAGATCAACTCTCCCCAGGCTACCCATCATGTTGCTGTGATAGAGGAGCAATGCGGCGATTCTTCTCCTACCTTAAGGACTAGTTATGTCCGGATTCCCGATCCCTCCATGTCGGATTCCTGCGGAGGGGCGGATGTTGATCAAGCCACGAACCTAAAGTCGGTGGCGGGCGAGACTCATTGGATTGCACTCAAAAATCCAAAATTCCGAGTTCGGAAACTTCTCGGCCCTTGAGTCCTGAATTGGACGGGGTTCTGGATTTAGTGCCACCCGCCCACCCAAACATTGGCGATCTCTCTCAAATTCGGCAAGAGCCAGCTGAAACAGTACATCATTACTGGGCCAGATTCCTCTTGGTTATGAACAGGATAAAGGACTACCGAGAGGAGGACACAATCCCATTTTTTTGCAATAATTGCACGGACAAGGGAATCCTAAACGCCATAAGTCCTCGCGAAATTACACGCTTTGCTGACTTGGTGACCATAGTACAAAAGTACTGTGCGATGGAGAGCGCCTGGAAAACCGAAAGTAAATTTTGGGATAATCCAGCCCCGAATACATCCCTAGTCCGGAACAAAAGGGTGCATCATTATCGAGCACTGGGTTGAATACCAAAAACCAAAACCCCCTAAAAGTGCGGAACCGTCTTTGGAGGGTTGGCTAAGCGGACCACCGCAAAATTCATAGCACGAGGGCGCGCTCCAACTCATAGCCTTGAGCATGTTGGATACTACGGCAGGTGGCCAAAAGTGGCGAAGAGCTTCTAGCTTCGAATCCCAGCCCAGCAACACCAAGACGGTCTTAACAGTCTTGAGACTTTCGCATCAAATAACATGCGAACGACAACTCCATAACCTTGCGAAGTCTACCAAGTAGCAACAATCAATCCATGGGTGACACGGCTATTACCTTCAATGCCGTGTGAACCTAAATTCGAACTGCGGGCACCGGCCGCATTGGTTCTCGGCCCGATAGTAGGCGGCTTCGCCTTACTAAGGTACTCATGGATGGCGGCAGCGGACTAAACCTCATCTATGAGGAAACTCTTGAAAGATGGAAATAGTAGGAACTGCATTGAGCGAAGCAGCACAACCTTTAGAGGAATAATCCCCGGTAGGAAGCATGCTGCAGGGAAAAATCACGCTGGATGTAGTGTTATTTCACGGACAATTACAGGTCCGAGGAAGTCACATTTCAAGTGGCCCCATTCAACAGCGGATATCATGCGCTACTAGGACGAGAGGTATTCACAATTTTTCAAGCTATACCCCATTACGGGTACATGAAGCTTAAAATGCCGGTCCGAACGGAATCATCACTCTCATTGGTGATCCGACCATAGCGCTCCGCCGAAAATAAGACAGCCGCACTAGCCCTCGAGGCACTATCCGAAGCCCTAGCGGCCGAGGAACTCACCGCGATGCGCTCCACGGTGAACAGGGACGATGTGATACTTGATAAAAGATCCAAGTCCACTTCTTTTAAACCAGCGGATGAAATAGTCAAATTCCAAGTCCAACCAGCGGACCTGCAAAAGACGGCCTCCATCGGGCACAATTAAACTCGATCTGGACGCCAGACTACTGAAAATTTCTACAAGAAAACTGGGACATCTTTGCTCGGCACCCTTGAGATATGCGGGGAATCCCACGTCGGTGGCCGAGCACTGACCTAAATATCCTAAAAGGATTCAAGCCCGATCAAGCAGGCTCTTGGCGCTTTTAGAACCCAAGAGGCAGGCCATGAGAGAGGAGCTAGCCAAACTTTTGGAGGCCGGATTCATCGGAGATATAAAACATCCGGACTGGCTAGCGAACACAGTGATGGTACCAAAGAAGGATAAATCCTGGCGCCTATGTGTTGATTTCAAAGACCTCAATAAGGCTTGCCCAAAGGATCCCTTCCCCCTCATGAATTGATCAAATCATTGACGCCACAGCAGAGACCACGACTCATTGTGCTTCCTCGTAGCGTGCATTCTGGCTACCACCAAATCAAGATGGCGGAGCAGACCAAGCTACAACAGCATTCATCACTCCATACGGCCCGTTCGCTTCAACACAATGCCCTTTGGGCTAAAAACGCCGGCGCAACATATCGAGCGCATGATTCGGACATGTCGGCCAACCAGATCGGCAAAAGCGGTGGAAGCATATGTAGATGGCGTGGTCGTCAAAACCAAGCACGTCGAAACTCTAGTAGGCGACTTGAGGCTCACATTCGACAATCTTGAAAATATGACATCAAGCTCAATCCGGAAAAATGCGTCTTGGCGTTCGGTAGAAAGCTCTGGGCTTCATTGTGTCCGTAGAGGAATTGAAGCAAACCCAGCCAAGATTCGAGCTCTGTCACAACTGGATATTCCAAAAGACCTCAAACAAATACAAAAATTGATGGGATGTGTAGCGGCTCTAAGCGCTTTATCTCCGTTTAGGAGAAAAGGCATTACCTCTTTACCGCCTCCTCGCGCCTTAGCCGAACACTTAGTGGGCGGATGCATACCACGGCCGGACTTCGAAGAAATAAAGGCCATTTGGCAACAAATCCGGTCTGGCGCGCCCAACGTAAGCGAACCAATGCTATTATATATCGCCGCAACACATCAAGTTGTCGGTAGCGGTGCTCGTTGTCGAGCGAGAAGCAGACGGACACCGGTTCCTGTTCAAAACCGGTTTATTATGTGTCCTTTGTCCTAACTCCATGCAAGTCGGTACCCACACTATCA
Organism: Aegilops bicornis; assembly: GCA_021605145.1. Taxonomy (NCBI): domain Eukaryota; kingdom Viridiplantae; phylum Streptophyta; class Magnoliopsida; order Poales; family Poaceae; genus Aegilops; species Aegilops bicornis. The sequence continues at coordinate 209,334,927 of CM038670.1, read as the reverse complement.
AAAGATAGCATATGCGGTGTTCATGGCATCCGGAAGCTGCGACACTACTTTCAAGAGTGTTCGATAACGGTAGCCTCAAGTACCTCTTAACGACATTATAAACAACCGCGACGCGGCGGGCGGATTGCTAAATGGGCCATAGAGCTCCTTCCATTCGACATAACTTATAAGCCACGACGAGCTATTAAGTCGCAGGTTTTGGCCGACTTCGTGGCGAATGGTGAAAGCCGAACTCCTAAAGAGTACGGCGCATACTCCAATTGGATCATGCACTTTGACGGCTCCAAAATGTTGGCTGGCACGAAATTTGGCGTCATACCGACGTCCCCAACCGGGACATAGTCCAATACGTCCTTGAGATAATGTATACGGACTCCAACAACGCGGCCGAATCGAGGCCCATACGCATGGCCTCCGGGATGGCGATCTCCATGGGCATTCAACGCCTAGAGGTGCGGGGATTCAAATCTCGCAATATCTCAAATAAGCGGAGACTTTGGCGCCAAGGGTCCGAAAATGGCAGCATACCGCAATGCGGTCCTAAAAATGTCGGCCGCAGTTGAAGGGCTCGAATTTCATCATATAGCAGGGATAACAACCGGTAGCGGATATATTAGCACGCATCGGTGCAAAACGCGATGCGATCCCACCCAATATCTTTTGGAGCGGCTGTTCAAGCCATCCGTACTATGGGAAGAAGTCCGGCAATAACAATCCGGACCCGACCGCACCGCTGACGCCGAACACTCGACACAACCGGAGGCTCCGCCCCGAGATAACACCCTCTGCTCACGAAATAATGGCGGTTATCGCCCGTGAATGAACCATTCCTAGCCTACCTAACTAGGCAGGAACTCCCCGAAGACCAAAATGAGGCTCGCTGCATAGTACGACGCGCTAAAGCCTATAAAGTCCATGAGGGAGAGCTTTATAAGAAAAGCACTACCGGAGTCCTTCAAATGTGTATCTCCGAAGAGGAAGGGCGAAACCTCCTGGCTGAAATTCACGCCGGACTGGGTGGGCACCACGCGCCGCAGCCCGGCCCTTGTAGGCAAGGCCTTCCGTCTGAGGATTTTATTGGCGACGGCTCGAGCAGATCTGTGAGGATTTAGTCCAACGATCGTCGGTTGCCAGCCTTTTTGCTAACCAAAGCCACATGCCACCCACCGCCCTCAAAACTATACTCATCACACGGCCGTTCATGATGCAGGGGCTTGACATGGTTGGACCCCTTAAGGGAGGAACCCACAAGAAAAATACCTATTGGTCATGGTGGATAAATTCACCAAATGGATAGAGGCCAAGCTCGTTAAAAGCGGCGAATCCGGACCAGTGATAGACTTCATATCAGGGGTAGTACAATCGTTACGGTGTTCCCCACAGTATCATCAGCGATAATGGCACCAACTTCACAGCCGATGAGGTCAAACTATGGTGCAAAACATGGGCATCAAGCTCGATTACGCCTCGATCTATCACCCTCAAACTAATGGTCAAGTCGAGCAGGCAAGCGGTCTAATCATGAGCGGCATTAAACCCAGACTAGTGCGGTCCCTCAAGGAATCTAACACGACCGGGTTGAGGAGCTTCGACTCCGTACTACAGGGGCTGCGGACCACGCGAATCGTACTACCAGATTTACACCATTCTTCATGGTGTATGCGGCGCAGAGGCGGTCTTGCCTGCGACATAATACATGACTCACCTCGCGTGCGCATGTATGAAGAAAGAGAAGCCGAACTTCGATCGGCGGGACAGTTTGGGCGCATTGGAGGAGCGAGGCGTGGCAAAAGCTCGTTCCGCATTCTATCAACAGCAGGCTCGAAGATATCAAAGCGAGGAAATGCGGGCCAAAGCTTATAACGTTGGCGAACTAGTTCTCGCTGCCGGACAAGAAAAAGGACAAACTCAAGCCCAAATGGGAAGGTCCCTTCATCATCGACCAGGTCCTGACCGGCGGAGCATACCGTCTGCGAAACGCATCGGATAACCGACTCGAGCCGAACCCATGGAACGCAGCCCGTCTATGAAGATTCTACGCGTAAGTGCGCGACTCCAAGTTCATCTCCTTCCTCCGTCCGCATTCTTTATTTTTGCTTTTTGCTGTCTTTTATTTCTCTCCTTCCTCCCTCTTCTTTTTGTAGCCTTTAGAGGCTCGTTTGCACTTTTTCCGCACACACTTGACGCGCTATCCGCGCTCATTATACTGGGGGCTTCTTTGAAGCTTATTTATCTGGGCTTCATGCCCGGCACATGTGTTAAACTTCCGCATACCTTTTATTCACCATTATATGCATCGATATGACTTAAGTTTTGGCCAAGCTGGGTTGCACGGCTCTGCTTACCCCTCGTTCCCGATTGTTCGGGTAGGTGGTAAAGGAGCACCTCTGCGATTATTCTTGCCGGGTCAGCGGATGTGTACCTCAGGTGGGTGAAGCCAAAGCTAAGCGTTCTTAAGGGAATATTCGATTCGGTGAATTGAAAGATGATTTTAACTTTTTACCCATACGCCCCGAGATGATTTTACGCTTTCATAGCAGCTTTGACATGCACTTTAGGGCATGCACCCCAAAAGGAACCCTTAACGGAACTATTCTCCTGGAAGATGCTTCTTACTACCCATGTAATATAGCATAACTAGTTGGGCACTTATGCGATACAGCAACAATGACCCCTACTCCTTGTCTCCATGCATACCACGGTTCTTATATAACCACGAGGGTATTCGGACACACTCGGACTATTGGGTGGGAGGTTGAAGCGAGAAGGTCCGCTACGACAAACGCTCTACAATCTGGCTAGAAGACATTTCTTTCATGTCATATTTTTACATAGTCATGTCGACTCATTGTATTCCTCCTCAATGCCATCTAATAGGCTATCTAATTTACAATCTTCTTTGGGAATACTTGGCGGCCAATTCTACTTGGCCGTACACTAAGCTTCTGAGGATCTCCATCCCATCCGGCCCCACAGGTCCGACCTCGGCCATGTGGTTTGGGTCGACAACCGTGTCGTGTCTTCACCATGGCCCGAGCCTCCCTGGCGCCTTGACGGCAGGCCGATATCTTCCATAGCCGGAGCGCCCGCCGTGCCCCTTGAAGCCGCGCCAGCTCCCCCAATGCCTTGGGCGAGGAGATAGATAGCCACAAGGCTTGGCGATGCCTTTCATCACTGCCGGACTTCGTTAAATGCGGTGGCGCATAATTTGGGAAGGAGATCACCCGAAGAATTGGGCATCTCCTCCTCGGGGACAACACGTAAGCAAACCTACATACATGTTTATGTTAGTCGCCTTCCTCGCTGAACTCTTTCAAAGTTCGCTCAAGCACTTACAGAAAATGCCGCGGCAAGCCGCCGATTCTCCTTCTGAGTCGGATAACTGAGCACGAACGTCCTTGGTTCCTCACCCAGCTTGGTGTTGGCGTCTTGGAGGTTATTCTTCTCTGCCGCACCCTTGTCAAAGACGCCCTCGCCAGCCTTTAACTGGCGTACGAGTTGTTGCTTGTCCGGATCTAGTCCGGCGCCATCTGCAATGTTTTTTGTCAGCTTTACACACCCACCGCACTTCCTAAATTATTTATCTTTTGAAACGTATATTACCTGCGGGGGCCTCTGTAGCTCCCCCTGCAGCGGCTACTGCGGCCTTAAGTTGGGCTTTGCACTCTTTGAGCTCCTGGGACAGCCGGGTATTCTTTTTTGTAAGATCCTGCATAACAAATGATCCTTAAATCAGTTATTCTAATTATTTTAAGTCTCGGGGGCTACTGGCATATATAGCTGTCAAATTTACTTACCCGTATGTCCTTCACATACTGCTCCGTGGCTCTGCCTAGTCCATCTTGAGCGGCACGGAGGTGCGCATCTCCCGAATCAAAGGCATTTAAGGCCTCACAGGAGAAACACGCGTCACGAAGAACTGTCCGTGGCGCTTTGTGGTTCAAGGCGCTCTCCACCTCGGAGTTGGTGGCGGACAACATGTCGGCATCCTGCAGCCGGAGGAGCATCCGGCGCACGTCTCGTGCTCGCCTCCGCCTCCGGACCCGGCTTTGAAGCCTGGCCGGTGAAGGCTCGATAGGCAACCTCTCCGGACTCAGTCCGGTGAGCGCTCTTTTTCCTGAAAAGAGTATCGGCGTTAGTACACCTTCCAGGAATCAATCCCGGGAGTATGGTGACATGCCATACCGTTGCGGCGGAGTTTCGATCCGGACCGCACTTCTTTTTAACCTGCGGGGCCGCACTGCCCTTTGTTGGCCAGCCGCCGCAGGCTTGGCTTCCTGCCTCGAAGGTACCCCCTGCGAAACACCATTGGTATCTGGTGATAAAAATAAAAGCATGGATGGGTCGTTATCGGATTTTGGGATCTCGGACTCATTTACTGTGAGGCTGGAAATATTCCGGTGTCGGCCGTAATGGCGACCAACGCATTGTCGATGCTAAGTTGGTAGAATACCCCATCGATCAACTCCACCTTTATATCCGGATCCTCTTCGGAGGTCGGATCGAGGAATCGTTCCGGATCCTCGGGTTGTGGGGGCGGGCTGTGTATCTTCTCCTGATCGGTAGCGCAGTTCCTGTAAAAGCCATGAAATGAGATATTTAAACTACGGGAACATGGATCCGGACAGGTCACAAAGATGTTTGCTTACCCAGCCGAGGATTACTCGAAGAAAACTCCTTCAGTGGGTTGAGACGGAGGAAATCCTCCTCCTCTCCTTTGTACATGGCAGATAAGATCTTCACCAGTTCGGTGACCGATTCCGGCCCTTTGCGGCCATGGCGGGTGGCATGGCATGGTCAATCCGGCATGAGCCAGTAACCTTATTCGGCTCATCAAATAACGGACGTCCTGGTCATCTTCTCTCCGGGGGCTCCGAGGGCGCCAGCTTAGGCGCTTCTTCAGAGGAGCATTATTGAACTCCGGAAGGCCGATCCGGAACAGGATCCGGCAGTGGGGCGTCCTCCATGTAAAACCAATCCGAAGGCCGGTCTTGAGCGCCTTCTTTGGGGTTAGGATAGGTATCCGGTCCGGCGATGCGCCATAGCTCGGCTCCGCCCACTTGATATATCGACCCCTCATGAGAACGGGGTACTAGGCAGAATATTCTCTTCCACAGTCCGAAATGCGCCTCGACGCCCAAGAATAGTTCGCAAAGAGCCACGAAGCCCGCGATGTGTAGGATAGAGGCAGGAGTAAGATGGTGCAATTGGAGGCCGTAGAAATCCAAGAGCCCCCGGAGAAATGGATGGATGGGAAATCCGAGGCCTCTTACTAGATAAGAGATGAAGCATACCCGCTCTCCTTTAGAGGGACCGGGAACGCTCTCTGCTGGCTTTCCGCCCTTGTAGGTGGCAAGTCCGGCTCGAACCGGAACCAAGAAGGCCGGGGGGAGAAATCCCTTGGTTTGGAGTATAACTAGCTTGTTATGCGGGTGAGCATCTCTCCCAATTTCTGGTGAGAAATTTGGGAGCGCGAGAAGAGGAGCCGCGTCGACTGTCCATGATGGAATGGGCTTTGGTCAGAGGCGCTCTGATGAAAGCTTGCAGAGGGGGGGATGGTGTGATTCAGATCTGGATCCTCGCTCCTTTTATGGGCGGCTAATTTTCACGGCTAGGGGGGTAATTGTAAAAATACCCTGGCTGTTCGCATTCATTCAAACACATGGAAGATGGCCATTATTGGGCGTAGAAGCCGAAGAGCGCAACATTTATCGAAGCGGACACTATTCGACAAGTATATGGAATTTGGAGAAGAACCCGCCTCATAATGCCGAAGACAATCAACGCATTAGGACTCATCGTCATTGAAGCCTGGTTCGGGGAGACTCTTGAGGAGTCCGGACTAGGGGTGTCGGACAGCCGGACTATCGTCACGGCGGACTCCAAGACTATGAAGATACAAGATTGAAGACTTCGTCCGTGTCATAGGATGGGACTTTCCTTGGCGTGGAAGCCAAGCTTGGCGAGCCGCATATGTCCAACTCCTACCATTATAACCGACTCTGTGTAACCCTAACCTATCCGGTGTCTATATAAACCGGAGGGTTTTAGTCCGTAGGACAACAACAACAATCATACCATAGGCTTGCTTCTAGGGTTTAGCCTTCTTGATCTCGTGGTAGATCTACTCTTGTACTACCCATATCATCAATGTTAACCAAGCAAGAGTAGGGTATTACCTCCATCGAGAGGGCCCGAACCTGGGTAAAAACATTGTGTCCCTTGTCTCCTGTTACCATCCGCCTAGACGCACAGTTCGGGACCCCCTACCCGAGATCCGCCGGTTTTGACACCGACACCAGCCCAACCAGCTGGGCGGGCACCTGCGTGGAAACATGCAGCTCCCGGTCCAACTCATCAAGAGCCTGCGTGGCGGCATGAAGATCTTCGTGAAGGCTCCACCACCGCGCCAACTCAGCTGCCTACCTGCCTACATGGCACCGCACGCATCCCTGGCCGAGGCGCGTGTCGAAGCGAGGAGGAGCGGCGGCAGACGGGACAGGCCTCGCCCGTCCCGATAAAGCAAGAGGACACCTAAGCGATGCATTAAATGCACCTTGTCCTGTAATGCGAGGGATAACCTCGTGCCACTGTAGACCTTTCCACCTCCTGTGTGCCACTGTGGCGGCCCCTTTTTCCTATAAAAGGAGGCCCGAGGCGACTTGGAGGAGGATTCGGCTCTTTGGAACCACGCGCGGACCACAGCTAGTTCGAGTGCTCAAGAACTCTCAGAAATACACCCACCAAAGCAGGACTAGGGTTTTACGCATCCTCGCGTCCGAACACGGGTAAGCGATCCTTGTGTTGTCTACTAGCCCTGCTCTCCTTGCAACCCTGCGCCCCGGCAACCGTAGTAGGGATTCTTGTGATCCCATAGGTGTCGTTCCACACCGACATCTTTGGCGCGCCAGGTAGGGGGCGCAATTGTGAGAATCTGGTCTGGTAGCCATCCTAGCAGTTCTTCGTCGCCATGGCCCCTAAGAAGAAGAAGGCCACGGCGATCGGCTCGTTGGGAGCCGAACGGCCCGTGCCGGTGTGGACGAGCAGTGGACCGGTCGCGAGCAGACAGACCCAGCCGCCCGCGAGCACCCGGCATCATCCAGCAATGGAACTGGCGAAGCGGCGTCGTTAAATGCGCGGATGACCAGCTACGCCGCGGATCCAATGCGAGCTGGGCCCCAGCAGCGGCGCGGGGCCCTCCGGGGGTGTCGTTGTGCCGACTCCGGGCGGGGCGACAACCTCCAGGTCCCATACACCGGCGAACACCGCGCGTTCTTCCCATGGTGTGCACGCCGAATAGCGTCACCACGTCGGTGACCCTGGGCACCGCCGTGGGAAGGAAAACCCTGTCTTGCCGTCGGCCACAAGATGAAGGGGTTCAGCACGCGCTTTAAAGCGCCGGCGAAAATGGCATGCAACGGCCCGAGTCGTGGCGGAGCTCCTTCTAACGTAGTTAGAAGTCGGCCGCCGTGATCCACGCAGTTGTCGCCACCACCCACGCGGCCGAAGCTTTAAGCGCGCGCCCGGCCGCTCCTCGATTTCCCTCCTGCCGCGGAGAAGCTCGACGAGTGGAGAGCCACCATCCGGAGCCTCGTCGCCGTCGCCAACAAAGATGATCTGCGACCAGCGGGGCCCTCGGGTCGGTGCCCCTCGAGCCACCACGTGTTGGCGCTGGGAAGACCGGGGGAGCTGCGGCCACGGTGCACTCTCCCCCTCCTCGCCAGCCGCCGCGAGCGTTGGCCCGTCGCGACGACACTTGTGATGACATCCCCATAGCGTCGTCCGACCCGCGGACCCTCCGCTACCAGCGCCAGGTCCTTCGGGAACGAGCTCACGAAGACGCTCGAACCACCGTCGAGCGCCGGCTAGCAACGCCGCCGATCGGACAAGCGGCGGGACCGCTATGGACCACCCGGCAAGACCGGGGCCCGGCGGCCTACCTTACAAGGTGGGCTGCCTTGCTTTACCCGTGAGCTGAGGCAGTTCGGTGGCCGTCCCACGCGACGTTCAAGCCCGACGTCGGGCGAGAAGTACACCGGCAAGACCCATCCGCTCGAAGTTCCTCGGCATCTACACCATCGCGATGCAGGCCGCTGGGGCTCGCTGACGATAAGGTGCTTGCCAACTATTTCGGCTGGCGCTCAAGCCCAATGTGATGTCTTGGTTGATGCACTTGCGGTGGATTCCATTTCTTCTTGGTCATACTGTGCCATGAGTTTGTTGGCGCCTTCACGAGGCCACCAAGCTCATGGCCAGGCGATAATCTGCACATCATTCCCCAGAAGGAAGGGGAGACCCTACGCAAGTACATCCAGAGATTCAGCCGGGTGTAGTACAACATCCCCGACGTTCATCCCGCCTCTGTGATTAGCGTGTTCCGAACGTGCGCAATCGCAAGATGCGCGAGGAGCTGGCGATGACCAAGGTTAAGGATGTGGCCGAGCTCTACGTTACGGCGGCAGTGCGCGCCAGGCTGAAGAGGGAAGGAAGTACCCCGGCGAAGACACCGGCACGGAAACCGACTCTACCGACGAAGACGCCGCCACCCCGACGGGGAAGAGTCGGCGTCGCAACAGGAAACGCAAAGGCAAGGCCATGCTTGCCGTTGAGGGATCTGACGATACCCGTGCCAGCAAGAAGGTCAGGGCAGACGCCCCCGGCAAGGAGATTGGCGGGTGTGCCGCCTGCCGGGCCCTAGCGGCTACCGACAAGCCAGGAAGCTCTGGCAAGCAATACTGCAAGATCCACCGCACCAAGGTCCACGAACTCCAGAACTGCCGACAAGTCGAGCTGCTTGCTGAGAAGCAAAAGGCTGAGTATGAGAGCGGGACAAGGAGAAGGACTAGGACGGTGCGGAGGGTCTCGAGCAAGCGTGGCGGCCAAGGAGGCCGCCCGGCAGAGACAACCGGCAAGAGAGAGGCCCGCCTGGGCCGCGACAAGAAACAGGAAGGCGACAATCACGGCGAGGATGGCGAGTCTGGTGAGCAAGGGTTCGAAGGCTACGGAGGCCATGTGCGTCGATGGCGGCGCCTCGCGCATACCTCTCACCGCCCGGCTCAAGCGTTAGGCGCGTGAGATTTGAGTGCAGAGCCGTCGTTCGGCGCTCGAAGCCTTGAAATGGTCAAGACGCCCCTCATCTTTGACGCTGAGGACCACCGACCGCACCACCGCGGTCGGGTGTTTCACCGTGTTGGTCTCACCAACGATCACGCAACCTCGAGTGAACAAGATGTTGGTTGACGGCAGGGCGGCCTGAACCTGATCTCTCTGTCGTGATCAAAAGTTGCAAATCCACGATGGAGACCTCGAGGAAGCGGAGCGCGTTTCAAGGGTCAATCCGGGAGGAGCCAGCGAAGGGAAAGGTCACACTGCCTGTGACATTTGGAGGAGAGCTAAACTACAGGACGGAGAGGATCGTCCTCGACGTGGCCGAGATCCCCTTGCCCTACAATGGGATCCTCGGCCGCCCGGCACTAGCCAAGTTCATGGCGGCGTCACACGCCTACAACATGCTGAAAATGCCAGGGCCGTTAACCATCATCTCCGTCCCCTCCGACAAGAAGGACGCGCTGATCTGCACCGACTAGCTCTACCGAGAAGCAGTTGCAGCGGCTGCCGCCAAGGTACCTGCTCCTGCTGCTGAAGCCCCGGGAGGGAAAAAGAATCCCGGCAAGACCTCTCGCACCTACTCCGGAAAGCGCACCTCCTCGGAGTGTTGTGCTACCGTCGAGGATGTGTCAGAGAGCTCTACCGACAAGAGCAAGAGATCCAGAGCCGAGCCGCCACAGACCAAGAAGGTGCCCGTCGGGGAGGATGGCATGGGAGGGGCCTTCATCATAGGCTCCACCCTCGACAACAAATAGGAAGGCGCGCTCGTCACGTTCCTGCGGGCAAATGTCGACGTTTTTGCGTGGCAAGCTTCCGACATCCCCGGTGTTCCCAGGGAGGTGATTGAGCACCGGCTAATTATGCCTTTACCCGCGGCCGCGTCAGCGGAAGGTCGGCGAAGGCTCTGGAAAGACAGGAGTTCATCACAGAGGAGATCAGGAAGTTGGAAGCGGCAGGTTTGGTGAGAGGGGTACTCCACCCGACGTGGTTGGCCAATCCGGTAGTGGTGCGCAAAGCAAATGGGAAGTGGAGGCTGTGTATTGATTACACATATATTAATAAGGCTTGTCCTAAGGACCCCTTCCGTTGCAGCGCAAGACCCAGATTGTTGACTCCACGGCGGGTGTGATCGGTTATCATTCCTCGGCGCCTACTCGGGCTATCACCAAATCTTCATGACAAGAGAGGATGAAGAGAAGACAGCATTCATCACCCCATGTGGTACGATTGCTTTTTACGGATGCCTTTCGGGTTGAAGAGTGCTGGCTCAATGTTTGCAAGAAAGTCCAAATTGGTTTGAACCTCAGCTCCATAGAAATATGGAGGCCTATATGGATGACATAGTGGTCAAAACCAAGGACGGGCCAACTCTTGTGCAAGATCTGGAAGAGACATTTGCTAACCTACACAAGATCAACCTCAAGTTGAACCCTGAGAAGTGCGTCTTCGGTGTTCCGTCCGGCAAGCTTCTCGGGTTCTTCGTGTCACAGCATGGGATCGAGGCAAACCCAGACAAGATCAATGCTATTGAGCAGATTGAGGCGCCCAAGCGGATCAAGGATGTGCGACGGCTCACCGGCTGCGTTGCCGCCATGAGCCGATTCATCTCCAAGTCCGCCGAGCGCGCCCTTCCCTTCTTCAAAATCTTGAAGAAGGCAGGCCCAATAGAGTGGACCCCAAAAGCCGAGGCAGCGCTGCAGGATCTGAAGAAATACATTTCCTCCACGCCAATACTGGTTGTGCCTAAACCACAAGAGCCGTTGCTGCAGTATCTGGCGGCGATGAATCAAGTGGTCAGCGCCGCACTGGTGGCATAGAGGGAGGTCGAAGAGGAGGCAGCAATGGCGACAGAACCAGCGGATGGCAGGCCAAAGATTCCCCCGGCAGGGCCCGGTGCCGACGAGGCGCGGCCCTCGGCAGAGTCTGGTGCCACCAAGGCAGTGCCCGCGCAGTCAGGTGAAGTGGTGCCGAAGAAGAAGATGATGCAGCACCCGATTTACTTTGTCAGCTCCCTCTTGCAGGGGGCTAGGTCGAGGTATTCCGGCATGCAAAAATTGCTCTTCGGACTCCTTATGGCTTTGAGGAAGCTGCGTCACTATTTCCAGGCCCACGAGATAACTGTCGTCACCCGCCTCCCGTTACAACGGATATTGCACAACCCGGACACGACCGGAAGGATTGTGGAATGGGCCTTGGAGCTGTCAAGCTTCGGTTTAAAGTTTGAAAGTACCTCGACAATCCAGAGCAGAGTCTTGGCGGAGTTCATTGCAGAGTGGACCTCGACGCCTGACGAAGAAATCCAGGAGACCACTCTCCCTGGCAAGGAAGCAGACCGCGACTGGATCGTGTACTTTGATGGGGCTTTCTCGCTGCAAGGCGCCGGTGCCGGTGTGCTACTCGTCGCACCCATCGGAGAACACCTCAAGTACGTGATCCAGATGCACTTCCCCAGGGAGATGTCCACCAACAACACCGCTGAGTACGAGGGATTGCTTGCCGGTCCTAGGATCGCGGCAGACCTAGGGGTTAAGAAGCTCATCGTCAGAGGTGACTCGCAACTCTTTGTCAGGCAGGTCAACAAGGATTACCAGAGCCCATTGATGGAAGCTTACGTAGATGAAGTGAGGAAGCTAGAGGAATGCTTTGACGGTATCCAGGCGGAGCACGTCCCCCGAGCGGAGAACGACATCGCCGATTACATGTCAAAATGTGCCGCATTCAAGCTACCTGTGGAACCAGGTACCTTTTTGCTCCGGCTAACTCAACCATCCGTTGAACCATCAGTGGGGCAGAACAAGTGGAGGACATCAGGTCCCGGCAAGTACTTTCCTACCGAGCCCCCTGGGGCCGCCGACAAGGATGCAGTCGTGGACGCTGAGCCTGCCTAAGAGCAACTGGCTCTGGCAGGGCGTCAAGCCCTGGCCGGAGAGACAGCCGCTCCCATGGCGGAAGAGATGCCTTTGGTCCTTGCCGTCGAGCCCCAGGCTCCGGCATGGGCACAGCATACCATCCACTTCCTCCAAACAGGGGAGCTTCCTGAGGAGCAGGAAGAAGCGGAAAGAGTAGCTCGTCGGTCCGCCCTGTACCAGTTAAACGGTGGCGTCCCTGCGAGGAGGAGGCCAAACGGTGTGAAATTGAAGTGCATCCCCCGGGAGGAAGGACTGGAGCTGTTGGCAGAGATACATGGTGGCATATGTGGCTCCCACATAGGGTCGAGGGCCCTTGCCGGGAAGGCGTTCCAGCAAGGTTTCTTCTGGCCGACCGCTCTCCAGGATGCTATGGCACTAGTAACCAAGTGTGAAGCGTGCCAGTTCCATTCAAAGAAGCTTCATCAACCAGCCCATGCCCGTCAAACAATCCCTCTCTCCTGGCCATTCTCGGTCAGGGGGCTCGACTTACTGGGCCTTTCCCCCGCGTTGTCGGGGGCTTTGAGTACTTATACGTTGCAATCGACAAGTTCACAAAGTGGCCAGAGGTGGAAGCAGTGAGAAAGGTGGCCTTTCGGTCGGTATCAAGTTTTAAGAGGACTGGTCTGCCGTTTGGTGTGCCAAATAGAGTCATCACCGACAACGACACGCAGACGCATAAGCCACACCTTCATGCAATACATTCAAGACCTCGGGCAGCAAGGTCTGTTTTGCTTCCGTGGCTCACCCACGGAGCAACGGCCAAGCGGAGAGGGCAAATGCTGAAGTGTTGCGAGGCCTGAGGACAAAGACTTTTGACAAGCCGCACAAGAGCGGAAGGTGCTGGATTGATGAACTGCCGGCGGTTCTTTGGTCGAGCAGGATGACACCAAATCGAGCCACCGGCCAGACACCTTTTGCCCTAGTATACGGGGCAGAAGCAGTTCTCCCCACGGAACTCATATATGGGTCACCTTGATTGCTCGCTTATGACGAGCTTGAGCAAGAGTCGTTGCACCAAGATGACGCGACGCTCCTTGAGGAAGATTGTCTTGAGGCGGTGTGAGAGCAAAGACGCTACCCGACAAGCCTTGCGCGCTACCATAGCCACAAGGTTCATGCCGAAGCTTTGAGGAAGGCGACCTTGTTTTTGGCGCATTCGGTCGGCCAAGAATACCAACAAGTTGACGCCTTGAAGTGGGAATGCCCTTATCGGGTAATACGAAGTCACTGTGCCCGCGCGATCTACAGAGACCAAAGATGCCGTCCCAGTGAGCATCTCCTGGAACATCGAGCATCTTCCCAAGTTTTACCCATAAGGCGTGGCTTGCCTGGCCTCCCGACAAGCCACCCTTTTGTACAAGCTTTGTCGGCAAGGCATGTGACCCTTTGTACGGAGCCAGGCGCAGACCCTAAGCATAATTAAACGAAGCGCTGGCGCCCTAAGTTATAGCATGCATGCTAGGTCGAGTCTCTTCCTTGGTTAGGGTTGATAGTGCTTAGCAGCGACTAACCCCTAGCCTAGAGGTCGAGTGCGTGTCTATCTGTTCCTTTTCTGTCCTCCTTTGGTTCGCAGGGCACATGAGCACTTCTGCTGAGCTACTTAGGAAGAAGGAAACAGACCGGCGCCCGGACCCCGGTGAACCAGAGTTGCCGGGGGCTGCAAGCACAAGGATCCAACCGCAGCAAGATGAGATTGCCGGGGGGCTGCAGATCCAGATAAGTCTTTTATCCTCTGTCATGCATTTCGGAACCGGACTGGGGCATGTGAACCTCGTTTTTATCTCTAGGCTGCCGTGCTCCCCTTTTCCTATACATAGGGATTATTTCCTGGGTTCGGATTTGGTCGTAGCCGCGGCGGCAAGGAGGTGGGGCAAGGAGCCTGAAGCCCACTTCATCCGTTCCTCCGTGAAGAGTGCGAGAACGGTCGAATGGAGTGGGGGGACGGCAAGGCCTGTTGCCGGGCAAAAAACGTTTATCTTAAACAATAACAAGGATTCACTCCTTGTCGCGGGATTTACCCGTGAACGAAAAACCCGACAAGCATCCCCTTTTCATTAAAAACATCCCTTACAGGTACAGTTCGTGCGAGATGAAAAACATGAGCAAGGGGATTACAAGTCTTAAATTTAACAAAGGCTCATGAGGCTTACAAACTAAAAAGAGATAAGATGCCGTAATCCCTTTCTTGTCCCTCTCCTCGGGAGGCAGGTCAAGGAGGCGAAGGGCAAAAGGGGCGCCTAGGCGAGCTAGGAGCAGCGAAAGCACCAAGAGAACACCTCGGTGGCTGCTTGCAGGCAGGCCGGTGATGACGGTGCGGGAAAGGAGCCGGGAAGGCGAGGCGGCAGGACCGGCAATACGCAATGAAGGCGTCGGTGCAGCGATTCTGAGTTGACGGCCTTGCCGCCTGCCCTCTTCCTCTTCCGCAGCCTCCGCGCCCGGCCGCCCAAGGAGACGGCTCGAGAAGTTCAAGGAGCTGGCCCCGCCCCGACAAACCTCTGCCGGGAGGAGCTGCCAGTGCAAATGTCTTGCTTGCTGACTGCACCGCCCGGGCGCGGGGTGTCCGACGCCTAGCTCGGACTCTCGCCCCCGCTTATCCGCCCGCTTGTCCTCCTCATCACTTTCGCTCGAGGACGAGCTTCCATTGTCGAGAATCTCCATCGGAGGAGCTCTCCACGCAGCATTTCAGACGAGTTCCAAACTCTCTGAAGACCTTGACGGAAAGCAGGCCGTCCTCCATTAACTTGAAGTAGAGGACGAGCCCCGCCGTCAGGCTGTGGATGCGGGCAAACGTCTTTCACCCGGGACGGAGGTACATGACCTGAGGAGCCGGGAAGTCGACGACGAACCGCGTACCCCCATTCCCACAACCCCTCATGTGCAATATGAGGGATTGGGGCCGGTCGCGTTCCATCTCCCGAGCGAACGGGGTAGGAAGACGGAGACAACGACGCGGAGGCCGGCGCAGCCTGAGGAAGAACTTGCGAGGCTGGTCTCCGACATGGCCTTCAATCGAGAAGGGCGCCATTGGCGGGGGCGAAGCTGGCTCGCCGCCCCGTCCTCCTCTCACCCGAGTGCCACGCCCTCTGCCCCGGCCTCGCCCACGGCCTCGCCCCTCCCCTTCCTCATGGCGGCTCCACCACCACGGGCTCAGGGGGAGGAGGGACGCGTTGTCGAGCGGCGACCCTCGCCGCCACCGTCGAGGGACCAGGGTTCCCCTTCTCCATGACGAGCGGGAAGAAGAAGCAGAAGCAAGGGGAGAAAGAAGATGGAAGAATGTGGGATGCCATCCCTCCTTCCTCCTCTTTATAAAGGAATGGGGTTGAGGCTCGACGCCTGGCCGGGCCAATCTGCACCCGGAGGCACAGAAATCGTGGCCGCCCGTTGCCCCAACCAAATGACGGCCCGGTTTCCCGCTTCCACCGCTTGCCACCCCAAGCGCATGAAAGACAGCGTGGCGGACATGCAGAATCTGAGGGGCGGGTGAGGCGACCTCTCCCCACCCCGTGATCGTGGGGACTGAATGCCTTGAAGACTGCACCCCGGCCCCGATCAGTAAATGAGCCGCGCCTCCACGCCTCCCTCTTTTTACGGGGAAGGCGTGAGCCGCCTCTTTACTGTGACGTGACGCATGCGTGCGGGAACCACCCCACGCATGCTGCCCACTTCACGCACACCCCTCCACGCCGTGCCACGCGCGCGGGTCGTGGGAGGCGGAGCGCACGAAGAGTCTTACCACGGTAAAAACCACCCCACCTGCCCGCGCACCGTTTTGGGCCTGGCCCAACAACGTGTCGTGCTTATGTGTGGCCCAGGCCCGGGGGCTCCTGTCGGTGTACAAAAATAGGGGCGCATTTTTGTACCCCTTTACCTGTGCACGGGCAGTCAGAGCCGCGCCCACGGCCACACCAAGTAGAACAAGGAAGGTGAGCCAAGGTAAGACCGAAGCCCAAGATAATCAGAGCAGCGCCAAGGCCAAGACCACAAAGAGCAGAGGGATGAAGCAGGTTCCCCCGGCAAGACCCTTGCCGGACGGCCTCAGCGGCCCTGGCAAGACTCTTGCCGGGACAGCTCTCCCCGCACCAATAGAGCGAGCCACCCTTGAGCCCACGTCCCCCAGCGCCACCATCGGCGTGGGGCCAGGGCTCGGGAGGGCACCTCTGTGGTGGCATGAAGATCTTTGTGAAGACATATTTAAGATCAGATGAGGATCAGAAGACGACGATTCTCGGCAAGATCCTTGCCGACAAAGGCCACCAGACCCCCGGCAAGATCCTTGCCGGGGCAATGATACCTGGCGAGACCCATGCCGAGCCACCCGGCAAGGCCCTCGCCAAAGACGCCGGCGAGACCACCGCCAAGCCCACATCAACCAAGCCTCCACTGCCGTTCACATGCAGCTACCAGCCCAACCAGCTGGGCGGGCACCTGCGTGGCAACATGCAGCTCCCGGACCAACTCATCAAGCGCCTGCGTGGCGGCATGCAGATCTTCGTGAAGGCTCCACCACCGCGCCAACTCAGCTGCCTGCCTGCCTTCATGGCACCGCACGCATCCCTGGCCGAGGCGTGTGTCGAAGCGAGGAGGAGTTGCGACGGACTGGACGGGCCTCGCCCCCGTCCCCGATAAAACAAGAGGACACCTAAGCGATGCATTAAATGCACCTTTTCCTGTAATGCGAGGGATAACCTCGTGCCACTGTAGACCTTTCCACCTCCTGTGTGCCACTGTGGCAGCCCCTTTTTCCTATAAAAGGAGGCCCGAGGCGACCAGGAGGAGGATTCGGCTCTTTGGAACCACGCGATGACCACAGCTAGTTCGAGAGGTCAAGGACTCTCAGAAATACACCCACCAAAGCAGGACTAGGGTTTTATGCATCCTCGCGGCCTGAACCTGGGTAAACGATCCTTGTGCTGTCTACTAGCCCTGCTCTCCTTGCAACCCTGCGCCCCGGCAACCGTAGTAGGGATTCTTGTGATCCCATAGGTGTCATTCCACACCGACACATGGTGTTGAAGCAGAATGGCCCATATGGGGTGATAAATGATGTTGCAGCCTGATCGGACTCCTTCATTTTGATTTGATGGTATCCGGAATATGCATCGAGGAAACACAGTGAGTCGTGTCCTGCGGTGGCGTCAATGATTTGATCAATGCGGGGGAGGGGGAAGGGATCCTTAGGGCAAGCCTTGTTGAGGTCTTTGAAATCGACACACAGGCGCCAGGATTTGTCCTTCTTTGGTACGAGCACCAGGTTTGCCAGCCAGTCCGGATGTTTGATTTCTTTAATGAATCCAGCCTCGATAAGCTTGGCCAGCACCTCCCCCATGGCTTGTCGCTTGGGTTCGGAAAAGCGCCGCAGTGTTTGCTTAACCGGTTTAAATTCCTTTAATATACTGCGGCTATGTTCGGCCAGCTTGCGTGGGATCCCTGGCATATCTGAAGGGTGCCAGGCGAATATATCGGTTTTTTGTGAGGAATTCTCGTAGTCTGGCGTCAACTCTTTGGGTTCGATTCTTTCGGATAGATGATGTCTTCTTGGGGTCCGTTGGGTGGACACGGAATTTGACTATTTCTTACGCTGGTTTGAAGGAGGTGGATTTGGGGCGTTTGTCGAGGATCACATCGTCCCTGTCCACCGTGGAGCGTAGTGCGGTTAGTTCTTCGGCCGCGAGGGCTTCGGATAACGCCTCAAGGGCGAGGGATAATGTTTTGTTTTCCGCACGGAGTGCTATGTCGGGATCACTGACGAGAGTGATTATACCGTTCAGTCCGGGCATTTTGAGCTTCATATACCTGTAATGAGGTATAGCTTGGAAGCATGTGAAAGCGCCCCGCCCCAATAGGGCGTGGTATCCGCTACTGAAAGGGGCCACTTGGAAAGTGATTCCTTCGGACCGATAATTCTCCGGCGTGCCGAATACCACGTGTCATGGAATTGTCATGGCAGATGTCCTAGTGTGAGGACTTAGTCGTGAGGCCAACACATCTATGTAGTAGCTTGAGATTGGTTGAGCGGAATCGAGAGACACAACACAAGACAAGGATTTAGACAGCTTCGAGCCCCGGGAAACATCATCCGGTAATAACCCTACATGTTGTTTGTGGCTAGGTCTCATTATCATCACGAGAGAGTCGCCGGTAAACCGACTCTTTGTGTCTAGCCCTAGATATTGTTTCTTGCTTGTCCCTCTTTGGGGAGCCCTGCCCCTCCTTATATATGTTGAAGGGGCGGTTTACATGACTAGTCCTAGTTGGATTAGGACTACTCTATTACAAGTGGAGTCCTAGTCTTACTTCCTTTGTAGGAGAATATTCCTTATGTCTTCCTCTTAAACCGGCCCACCATAACATGAGCCTTTTCATGAACACTTGGTTAATATAGATCTTATCACTCCCTCGACCCTTTGCCGGATTACCAATGAATCGTAAACCGCCAGGTCCAAACGGGTCGCCAGTGAATCGCCAAGCTCTAGCCGGGTCATACATCCAGCGGTTTATACTGCGGGGTATATCCGCGACATTATCCCCCAGTTTAATTTGGATTTATCCATGTTAAACTTATCCTGTAAAACAAACACAAGAACAAATTTTACAGATTATGCTCCAGGTTAAGAACTCTTGTAAACCGGCACCCGATCATCCTTAATTCCTTGTCATTTCCTTCTTCTAGAAAATCCGGGTCAATAAGCCAACTTCATACTCAATTTGCTGACATTGGTTTCTCCTAGAGAAATATTGTGAAGAATAATCCACTTGAGTCGGCTTCCAAAGCGCCGGTTTAAGAAATATTGGTCTTGAAATACTCATATGATATTCAACCGGTTTGAAGATGTAGAACTTGCCGGTTTATATTACAAAAATTGCCGGCTTGTAAATATTGATGGCACCGGGTCATAATTGTTACCGACGCTAGGTCATAATTGTTGCAAACACCGGGTCAATCTAGTTTGCTCAGAACTGAGAATTAGAAGATTTTTCTCCCTTATATCCATATTAACTGTAGCCCCCAAGTCTTGAGTAGAACAAAGTGATAGCTTAAGACTTGTTTCAATCTCAATCTGCCACTTTTGACGAAATCCATGTTGTTCATCCAGTCACTAGTAAAATTGAATACTCCATATTATGTAGCCCCAAGTGTCGGGTTGTCATGCTTGCAAAGAACGGGACTTGTAATTTCTGATGCTCAAAAACTTCAAGCGGTGTAGCCTCCAAGGGCCGGGTCATTATGCCATAATGAGCAGGGATTTTTGTATATAATTCATTTATAATAACATCATATGATGTAATCTCCACCATGGGGCTTGAACCCACGTCCACAAGGTTAAGAGCTTTGTACTCTACCAACAGAGTAGTAGACCGTTCAATATAATGGATTAATGCTTGTGTACCTTGAATTGTTGACAGGAGCAATTGGTATCCTCCAAGGGCCGGCTCATTACACTGTGATGAGTCGGGTCTTCAATAAGGTGAGCAAAAAATGACTTTACATTAGCCCCCAAGTGTCATGGTGCATGCTTGCAGCGACATGAGACTTGCATATTTGATGTAATCTCAACTTGAAAATGTAGCCCCAAGTGCGGTTCGTAGCTGCGGCGACTCGGGACTATTCCTTCAATTGTAGAATAAATCATATCCATCGATAAAATAATATCCATTGCGCTAAAGCGACTTTGAAAACCTCAATCATAATACTGGTTATTGATAACCATAGTAAAAATCCAGCCATGTTGGCTATTTAAGATTTGAATAATATAATCCGGTTTGAAAAACCGGTTCCTGCAATATAAACAAGTATATCCATGCAGATATGATATATGCTATGATGATACAATGATGATGCAATGTATGATGCAATATATGATGATATATGTGTATGATAACATAATACTTCAATGAAACTAGCATGATAGCCACTGGAGTATCCTCGCTCTCGTAGAAGCTCTCACATGACCCAATCGATGTTTTAACCTGGATAAGCTCAGCGTCTTGTTTAAAGATTGACTTATCGAGAGTACACGAGGTCGGAGTAGCATCATGCTAACAGGCAAGTTTAACCAAGTTTCAATGAAGGCGGCTTAATAGCCCGGGTTCATCCTCGCTATCTGTAAGCCGTGCCCTCACATGACAAACCGGCGTTTAAACCTTAACGAGTTCAGGGTCTTGTTTTAAAGATTGACTGTTAAGAGTTCGCCGTGCCAATCAGGATTACCTGATGAAGAAGCAGCTGGCATACAGGCAGGATGACCCGGAAGGGTTATGTCCTCTTTGGTGAATACACCTATGTTTGAACAAGATAACCCAGTCAAGAGGGTAGTAACGCTATGCTCTTTGGTGAATACACCTATGTTTGAACAGGAAGCCCCCAAGTGACATATTTGTGAGCTGTGCTCGCCGGGTACCTATGTTTGAGTTGTGCTGTGCATCCAACTCTCTTTGGTCCCTGTAATTTTTCTGAGAGTTCGAACTTGCAAGAGATTAATTCTTTTAAACCGGGACTGTAAACCGGATATTGAGAGCTTCAAAGCTTTGTGGGAGACATCTTTCCCTTGAACCGGATTTCAAACCGGAATCTTCATTTTCAGCCGGAAATTTTCTGATGGCCTTTAAACTTGAACTTGCGGGAAGTTAATTCCTTTTTGAACCGGACATTTTTAACCCGGATTTGGGAGCTTCAAAGCTTTGTGGGAGAACAGATTTCCCTTGAACCGGATTGTAAACCGGATATTTGAGAGCTTGATGAGGCCCGGCTTCCCTTGAGCGGATTTTAAGCGAGAATCCTTTACGATGAGCGGAACTTCTTCCTTGAGCAGGATTTTGTAACTGTTATATACTTTCTAAGCCGGAAATTTTCTGACGGCCTTTAAACTTTCATCAATATAACAGTAGCCTCCGGGACCGGGTTATCTTTCCCTCCATCGTCCTGGGGTTCTTAAATTTGCTGAAACTGGCAAGATTTGCTGAGTCATGTCATCGTAGCCCCCGAGTCTCAAGGGTGACTTGAGGAGTTGGCTTGAAACTCTCCATATTTGACTGTGATATAAACCGGCATAACTTGTATATCATTGGTGTTGATAGCATGATGTGAATCCACAGAAAGTTGAGGTGACTGTGGCGGGTTATAAATGATCCCGTATGAGCCGTGTCAGTATCTCGGCCAATGGTTCCTTCCAACTGGTGATTGAAGTTAACCAAACTGTAGTGGCGGCGACCTGTGCGCCTACCCATTTGAACCACCGAGTGCAGACGGCGGTTGATAGTATATGATAATTTGCCTCCATTTTGTTGAAAGAAAAAAAACGAGCTACCCAAGCTGTGACTTGCTCATACTCAATAAACAGCTCATGCAGACAGGTGCGACCCGGTGTGTTGATGTAGACCAGGCCACGAGAGACGGACGGTAAAAACGACCGCAGTAGCAGAGGCAACATAGATGTGTCGGCCACCGCGTTGTACACCGAAGCGGACAAGCAAGTTGTCCTCCTTGTTGTAAGCCGGCGCGGACGCGTGAACTGGCCGTGAGAGCGGACGGGCAAGTCGTCTGTGGCATTGTAAACTAGAATGCGGACCTTGCGAGTCAATCATGACGCAGTCCGGCTGAATTGATGTAGACCGGGCGTCTGGGCGGCGGGTTGTGCGCGTCCATTCATCTGGTAATATGTTACGGACTATCGCCGGGCGGAATATTGTCAGCCCGTGCTCCATATCCATGGTATAAACCATATTTGTAGTGAATGATTGTCCTGTATATAAAAATACACAGATCAAAGTAATTGTTCTTTGACAAAAATAATACGTGCTAATAAAATATACTTAGAGAGATGTCACTGATATATTTTTCGCATGAAGTGACTGTACAGCAATTTGACCAGGCGGTGGCTTTCACGTACAAACAACCACTCATCCATTGAGTTTTGAGTGGTTTTTGGCCCCTTGAATAACGCATTGAACCTTTGGTGTCCTTGTAAGTTTGGCTTTTACGTAAACAGTACTCAAAGAGTACTACTCTGTAACTGGAGTTACTTCGCTCAATTAGTACTAGATGACCAAACCACTCCATAGTTCATGTCTAATCCTCGGCAACTTGCAACACCGTATAGATGTCAGTAGCTCGGCCTCAATCAGAAGCGGCGACCCGGCGCGGCAGCGACGCACGACAAAGGTAGGTTGAGGCAGAGGCGACAGCGCGGCGACTCCCTGGCGCGGTACGCCGACTCAGCGGAGGCAAGGCCGGCTTGATGAAGCGGGTTGACAGAGGAGCACCATGGAGGACGGTGACCCGGCGGCTCACGAAGGCCGCAGCCACGCACGGCAGAGGCAAAGGCCGCTCCGGCGAGGACGGCTTAACACGGAGGCCCGGTGCAACGGCTTGAAGTGGCCATGGCGTAGGTCAGTGTTGGGGAACGTTGCAGAAAATTAAAATTTTTCCTACGGTTTCACCAAGATCCATCTATGAGTTAATCTAAGCAATGAGTCATGGGAGAGTGATTGCATCTACATACCACTTGTAGATCGCGTGCGGAAGCATTCAATGGAACGGGGATGATGGAGTCGTACTACATGCGTGATTCAGATCACTTGATGACCTAGTCTTTGAGCGGACAGCACCTCCGCGTTCAACACACGTGCAGGCGGATGGCGTCTCCTCCTTCTTGATCCAGCAAGGGGAAAGGAGAGGTTGATGATGATCCAGGCACCTGACAGGCGTGGTGGTGGATGCAGCAGAACTCGGTAGGGCTTGGCTGAGCAACTACGGGAGGAGGAGGTGTAGCGGGGAGGAGGGGCGCCAAGCCTTGAGGTGCGGCTGCCTCCTCCTCCCTTTATATAGGGGCAAGAGAGAGGGGGCGCATGGCTTGCCCTTCCTCCAAGGAAGGGTGCGGCCAAGGGAGGAGGAGTCCATCCTCCCCAAGGCACCTAGGAGGTGCCTTCCCCTTTAGGACTCTCCTCTCCCTCATCTCTTGGCGCATGGGCCTCTTGGGGCTGGTGCCCTTGGCCCA
This sequence comes from Aegilops bicornis, assembly GCA_021605145.1. Taxonomy (NCBI): domain Eukaryota; kingdom Viridiplantae; phylum Streptophyta; class Magnoliopsida; order Poales; family Poaceae; genus Aegilops; species Aegilops bicornis. Next base: position 209,311,916 of record CM038670.1, on the reverse strand, counting down.
TATAGGCCAAGGCGCACCCCTTCAGCCCATGTGGCCCCGAGAGCAGGTGGACCCTGGTGGACCCGGACCCCTTTCGGCACTCGGTGCAATACCGAATGCTTGAAACTTTTCCGGCGACCAAAATAAGACTTCCCATATATAAATCTTTACCTCCGGACCATTAGGAACTCCTCGTGGCGTTGAGGATCTCATCCGGACTCAGAACAACTTCGGTTTGCTGCATACTCTGATTCATACAACCCTAAGCGTCACCGAACCTTAAGTGTGTAGACCCTACGGGTTTGGGAGACATCTGAGACATATGACCGAGGCGGCTCTCGGGCAATAACCAACAGGCGGGATCTGGATACCCATGTTGGCTCCCACATGCTCTCGATGATCTCATCGGTTGAACCACGATGTCGAGGATTCAAACAACCCCGTATACAATTCCCTTTGCCAATCGGTATTTTACTTGCCCGAGATTCGATCGTCGGTATCCCAATACCTCGTTCAATCTCGTTACCGGCAAGTCACTTTGCTTGTACCGTAATGCATGATCCCGTGACCAAACACTTGGTCACTTTGAGCTCATTACGATGATGCACTACCGAGTGGGCCCAGTGATACCTCTCCGTCATACGGAGTGACAAATCCGATCTCGATCCGTGTCAACCCAGCAGACACTTTTCGGAGATACCTGTAATGCACCTTTATAGTCATCCGATTCACGTTGTGACGTTTGGTACACCAAAGCACCCCGACGGTATCCGGGAGTTACACGATCTCATGGTCTAAGGAAGAGATACTTGACATTGGAAAAGCTCTAGCAAAGCGAACTACACGATCTTGTGCTATGCTTAGGATTGGGTATTGTCCATCACATCATTCTCCTAATGATGTGACCCGTTATCAACGACATCCAATGTCCATAGTCAGAAACCATGACTATCTGTTGATCAACGAGCTAGTCAACTAGAGGCTCACTAGGGACATATTGTGGTCTATGTATTCACACACGTGTATTACGATTTCCGGATAATACAATTATAGCATGAATAAAAGACAATTATCATGAACAAGGAAATATAATAATAATACTTTTATTATTGCCTCTAGGGCATATTTCCAACAGTCAGCAGTGGGGACGGCTCGGAGGGCCCCGACGACTTTTGCACCGGGCGGCTCGGCGACTGGCTGTAACCACAGCAACAAAGACGAAGCGGGGTGGTTCCAAACAAGGCCGTGTAGACGACGATTTAGCGATGGCGGCTCACCGGACAGCTCTCCAACAGCGGTTCTCCGTGAGGCGACTTCAGCCTGACGCCGCAGCGACTTAACACCAAGGCGGTGACTCAGAGTGGAGTTGCGCGGCGGCGGTTTACCGAACGGCTCTCCAACAGCGGCTCATAGGCACAGGCAAGTGATGACAGGCTTGAAGCGGCAGAGGACCGCGGCAGGTCGATAAAATGCAGGAGGCGGAGCAAATCCGTGGCGATGGGGCGGCTTGATGAACCAAGGCGGGTCTCAGCTGCAGCGGCTCGGACGGTTGCGGAGGAGCAAATCACCAGGCCGGCTCAGTGTGCCCCCGTGGATGCAACAGGGGTGGTTTATCGCCTGGCAGCAGCTGACGGTCGAGGCGGGTGGTCGAGACGAAGTGGAAGCGCCCCAGCGCTGGGCGGCTCAGAGGCGGAACGGCTGCGGCGAGTGTGGCGACTCAACCTGGAGGCGAACGGCGAGAGGCCGGGACGAGCGGGGCTAGCCCAAAACTGAGAATCGGCTCATCACTAATTGGTTTTTGAGAGCTCACGTGATCAAATACAGGCCTTCAAGTAATATTTCGTTGTAGGAGTATTCTGTTGCCATCAATGTGCAAAAAATCACAGCCAAAGGTATCTGAAAATTCATTGCTTAACACTTGGAGTAGATGGCAGAGCACTTGGGGAAACAACTTGAAGCAACACCGCGGCATCTGCGACCGCAATGACGACGCCCAGCGACTTAGCTCGAAACCGGGCAAGGAGCATCCTGAGAACGGTGGCGGCCCATGGCGATGTGGAGAAGGTGCAAGAGCCGGCCGGAGTGAAGCGGAACAGGCCGCAGTAATGCCGGCTCAGGCGTGGCCACGGCGGCTCAGGCGCGGCCTCGGCAGCCTGGATGCGAGCAACGAGGCGGGGCGGCCCTGAATTAGGTGCAGTGTGGAGGACTCATGGCGTTTCCACAACGGCGGCGGTGTAGGAGTCCGGGTTGTGGGCCCTTCTCTTTCTCTTTTTACTGGATCCGTATTGACCAAGGCCTGCAGGATTTGCGTGCTGATAGCTTGCCTCTGATCAATCTCTCTTTTCCCTTGGTAATCACGTGCTAAGCCCACGTAATAGCTTTTCCTTCTTCAATTCTTGAATTAACCTCCTGGGAGATTCCTTGCATGCATGTAGTAATCAGAGTTTGACAAAAGAAAAAGCCGATTTTGACTTCAGGTGATGTACTAGTCGAAGGTACAACATTGAGCTTGATGTTTGATGTGATGGAATAGCTTCCGCCATTGTCGCTTTTGGTTTCTACTTATTTGAGAAGTAGCAGTCATAGTTCAGTTGATGTCTTCGGGAATTTAAACCGTGTCTAATCAGAAAAAGGTTTCAGACAACTTGACGGTCTCGGCGACTCTGTACGCGGCGGCGTCAACCCGCCGAAAGTGATCCGGCCATGATGGATCGCCCCGTCGCGTGTGACGGTGCACACAGAGGCAACCCTAATTTCTCCTCTTTGACTTGAACCTCACGGACCGTAAAATCTGAAACGATGAACTCAAAGTTGATGCAGATCCTCCGGAGCTGAATATTTCTTATCCAAAAAATTGTGAATTTCTCGATCCTTGGGAGAGATCACTTCAAGAACTCAACACCACCGTGCGCAGGCCCCACTGTGGGTGCCAACTGTCGTGAAATTGTCACGGCAGATGTCCTAGTGTGAGGACTTAGTCGTGAGGCCAATGCATCTATGTAGTAGCTTGAGAGGGGTTGAGCGGAATCGAGAGACGCAACACAAGAAAAGGATTTAGACAGCTTCGGGCCCCGGGAAACATCATCCGGTAATAACCCTACATGTTGTTTGTTGCTAGGTCTCATTATCATCACTAGAGAGTCGCCGGTAAACCGGCTCTTTGTGTCTAGCCCTAGATATTGTTTCTTGCTTGTCCCTCTTTAGGGAGCCCTGCCCCTCCTTATATATGTTGAAGGGGCGGTTTATATGACTAGTCCTAGTTGGATTAGGACTACTCTATTACAAGTGGAGTCCTAGTCTTGCTTCCTTTGTAGGAGAATATTCCTTATGTCTTCCTCTTAAATCGGCCCACCATAACATGAGCCGGCCTTTCATGAACCGCGTTGGGCCACCGGATCTTGTCGCTCCTCGACCGCTTTGCGGATTACCAATGAATGGTAAACCGCCAGGTCCAAACGGGTCGATAGTGAATCGCCAAGCTCTAGCCGGGTCATACATCCGGCGGTTTATACCGCGGGGTATATCCCCGACACCACGTCCAATGTGATTTTTCCCACGCATCGCGCCTCTCGACTGGGAATGATTCCTTGGAAGGTTGTGCTACTTTGCTTGATACGGCTCCTGTCTATTTCCATTTTGTGGAGTGTGTCCTCGTAAATGAGGTTTAGTCCGCTGCCGCCTTCCGTGAGGACCTTGGTAAGTCGAAACCCATCCACGATGGGACTGAGGACTAATGCAGCTGGCACTCAGACTGTCCTGTACTTCGGCTCATCACCAGCATTAAATGTTATAGCCGTGTCGTTCCAAGGGTTTATTGCAGCGATTTGACAGACTTCGGCGAGGTCACGAAGTGCTCTTTTGCGCTTGTTGTTTGAAGTGAATGTCTCGAAGACCATCAATACTCTTTTGTCGTCGTTTTCTGGAGGGTGCTGTTCTGGGGCATCCTTGATGAGGATGTCCTTGCCGCTCTTGGCCACCTGCCGGAGTATCCAACAAGCTCTAAGGCTGTGGGTTGCCACGGTATCTGGCGTCGTGTGTATTTTGCATGGGCCATCGAGCCATCCCTCAAGAATGGTGCCGTGTCGCGTAATGGGTTTATGTTTCTTGACTGTCGTACTGGGCGTGCCATGGGGGTGCGCCCTCTTCGCCTGTAGGAGGAGTTGAGTTGGGACCGACGGTTCCCAGCAAGCTGCCTGAATTTTCCACGCGCTTTCCATCGCGCTGTACTTCTGTACAATAGTTGCTAAGTCAGCGAACTTCAATATGTGGCGAATTGTTGCGGAACGCTGATATAGCGTCCTCGTCGCGGCAATCCTTTACCTTGTCTTTGACAAGGAGGAATCTGGCCCAAAAGTGGTGAACCGTTTCCTGAGACTGCTATTTTATGCTCGTGAGGGCGTCTATGTCCGGGTGGGTGGGTGGAATTAAATCGAACCACGACACGGCCGATTATCCGGTGTCTGAAGACCTTCCAGACTCAACAGTCCGGACTCCGGAATATCTTCTGATTGCTTAGGACTGCCGTCTGATTCTATGTTCGTAGGGTTGGTCGCATCCTTTCGCAGGCGGGTATCCGGCTCTTCCTGATCAGTGATCCGAACATAGTCCATCTTCGATATAGAAGAAGACTCGCCGTCCTGCTCCTCGACTACCGCTATCTGGTGGGTGACCGGTGGAGTTGTGATTTCTCCTTGATCGGTTTTAGGCTCGATCCGACCGTAATTTGTGGCGATTCCCAAAGCGGCGATGCGATCTAGGAGTTCGTTCAAGGACGAAAACTCTGCCGGATCCATCTGCTTGGAGTGTTCGTAGTTGATGCGAAGGGGGTTTTCGATGGCCCGAGAGGTCATCGAAGGCTCAACGGCCGAACAGGCGATCATAGTAAAGCCGCCCAGCCGGAGGGTTTGGCCTGGGGCCAGAACTCCCCCGGAGGTGATGTTGTCTTTAAGGACAAGGCGAGCCATCGAGCCTTTCGTCGACGTCACAGTGGAACTCTCAATGAAAGCACCAATGTTGGTGTCAAAACTGGCGGATCTCGGGTAGGGGGTCCTGAACTGTGCGTCTAAGGTCGATGGTTACAGGAGACAGGGGACACGACGTTTACCTAATGCTCGGCCCTCTCTATGGAGGTAATACCCTACTTCCTGCTTGATTGATCTTGATGAATATGAGTGTGACAAGAGTTGGTCTACCACGAGATCATAATGGCTAAACCCTAGAAGTCTAGCTTGTATGACTATGGTAATGAGTATATGCTATCCGGACTACGCCCTCCGGTTTATATAGACACCGGAGGGATCTAGGGTTACATAGAGTCGGTTACATAGGAAGGAATCTTCATAGTTAATCGCCAAGCTTGCCTTCCACACCAAGGAGAGTCCAATCCGGACACGGGTAGAGTCTTCGGCCTTCATGTCTTCACAGCCCACCAGTCCGGCCCATGGATAACAAGCCGGACGCCCGAGGACCCCTTAGTCCAGGATTCCCTCACCGATCCACCCACATATCAAATTATCAAAGTAGTGAACACAAATCAAGAAAACATGGTGAAAGTGACTAGATGAAATTCCCGTGTGCCCTCAAGAACACTTTGCTTATTATAAGAAACCATTTTGGCCGGTCCTTTGCCACAAAAGGATTGGGCTATCTTGGTGCATATTATTTGTCGTCACCGTTACGTGCTCGTTACAAATTATATCCTGCTACCAAATTATCTATTACTTACAATTCCAGCGCTTGCATACATTACTTTGCTGAAAACCACTTGTCATTTCCTTCTGATCCTTGTTGGGTTCGACACTCTTACTTATCGAAAGGACTACAATTGAACCCCTATGTCGGCGTCTGGAGCAGGGGTCCCCAGACTTTGCTCACAGACGGCTCCACGACGGTAGCTCCGCCAAATGGCTGCCCCAGACGCCCATCTTCACCAGCAAACATTCAAGACCCTTGCGAGGGGCCAAGCCTCGTGAGGCGGATGACACAAGACCTCCTCGAGAGCGGCCTCACCAGGCTGGCTTGCGAGGGGCGAAGAGATCAAGGCAAGGGAACCTCGCGAGGTTCCTACAATGTCAGCCGTGACGACCAAGGCCAGGTGAGCGCCAGGCGGGCGCCAGCGCGCACAATGTCCTCGTTTCCTCCTTGGTGCTAAAGGGGCAAGCGCATGCGAGGAGTCCCGAGGCATCAGGCAAAGGTTTCCATATCGGTGCAACAAGACCAAGACCAGCGAGACAGCAGGATGTGAGGTCACCGTGGAGCCCAAGACGGCGTCACCACCAGAGCCTTTGGCAGGCGAAGACCGCCTTTAGTCAGGATAGCTTGTACTAGTTGTCTCCCTTCGAATTTGGCCGTTGTTGGCTCCCTTCCCGCTCAATATTTTGGGAGAGGACCAGGGCCTCTATAAATAGGACTGGCCACCACAGCAGGAGTCAACTCATCTCACTTTGAACTCATCTCACCTTGGGCTAGATCCATCCTCACCCACACAAGTTCACCAAGCACAAGAACACCTCTCCTCAGGAGGTTGTTCTTCCCCTTGTACTGTTCATCCTCAGCCCAAGAGGCAATCCACCACACCACACTGGAGTAGGGTATTACATCACAACGGTGGCCCGAACCAGTATAAACCTTGTGTCTCTTGTGTTGCGGGTTCGTCGAGCTAGGCTTTTAGATCGCGGTGAGGCTAAGGGCGTAATTAGGTAGGGGGAGATCTTCGTGCGCACCCCAGTGTTCGAACCTCGAGGGTTTTGCCGGAACCCAAAATCCGACATTTGGCATGCCAGGTAGGGGTGCGCCGAAGCTTTCCTTACATCGATCTGCGTCCCGTCGCTTCGTCGTGTCCATGGCGGACGCTCATCGAGCTTCTGTGGCGTCGGGTCGCCTTGCTGCCGCGTCGCTTCGAGACCGCTCCTGATGGCGGGGCTCCCGTCGTTCTCCGTCACCTGCCGCCAGCGCCGCCACCGGCCCGGCGAAGCGGCAGCAAGCATCTCGCTGCACCCCTCGGTCTTGGCGGGGCCGCCTTACCGCCACTCTGTCGCTGTCTCCGGCCGGCTCGTCGTCTCACGCTCGTCGCGCTCCCAGGATGCGCTGCTCATGGCACGCGAGCTCCTGCGCTACCGCCCCATCGACGACCTCTACGAGGACTGGCTGGACCACATCGCCGAGCTCGTCAGCACCGCAGGGGGCTCCCTTGCGCCATCTATCTCGCTGTCTTGCCCTCCGCCAACTGCGGGCGACGTGGCGCACGGAGCGCCTCCACCGCCTCTGCACCAAGACGGCGTCCTGGCGCCAAGGCATGCGGCCCCCCGGCGTGACCCACCGCGCCGGGCGCCTGCGCGAGAAGAAGGAAGCTGCCAAGAAGTTCCTCGTCCGCAAGAGAACGCTCCCGCGCTCCCAGCACCAATATGACAAGACCGTGCTCTGCCTGCGGTGGCGGTGCGCGGACATCAAAGGCAGGCTCCACATCAGCAAAGGGTCCCGGTGGCCACCGCAGGTGCCGTGCCTTCACCCTTGAGCTGCGTAGCGTCGCGTGGCCGGGCAAGTTCAAGCCAGACCTGCCTCCTCTCTATGACGGCACCCCCGAACGGCGGCCAACGCCGACGAAAATGTCATGGCGAACTGGTTCCCCATGGGTCTCAAGGATGGTGCTCGTTCGTGGCTCCTGAACCTGCCCCCAGGCTCCATCTCCTCCTGGAACGAGATGCGCGACCGCTTTGTCACCAACTTCCAGGGCACTCACGGCCGCCCTCTGGCCGCGGGTGACCTGCGCCGTATCAAGCACCAGCCAGGAGAGACCCTACAAAAGTACATCCAGCGCTTCAACAACTTTCGCCTCAAGATCCCCAAGGTAACGGATGAGGCCATCATCTCCGTGTTTTCTGATGGCGCCCGCAACGTCAAGATGAAGGAGGAGCTCGCCATCCACGAGGAGCCGTGCACGACCTTGGAGTTGTTCAACCTAGCGACCAAGTGCGCAAGAGCTGAGGAAGGGCGCCTTTCCCTCCTCGAGCTCCCGGCTGCCGACCCTGAGGAGAAGAAGGCCAATGCCAAGGACGTGTAGCGCAAGGGAGTGGCCGTGCTTGCAGCGGAGCCGAAGATAAAGTGCGGCCGGGACATTCCCGAGTCGTCTAAGAGCAGCCGCCCGTTCTGCCCCTTCCACAACGTCCATAGCCACAACACTAATGACTGTCGAGAGCTCAGGGCCATTTGGGACGGACAACTCGGTCGACGCCCCGAGCGCAACGACCGAGGCTACGGCCAAGGAGGAGGACGTGGCGGAGGACGCTGAGACGATCGTGGCCCTCGCCAGGAATGGCGCGACCGGCCTTGCGAAGATCGGTGGCAGGACCAGCCTCGTCAGGGCACATGGAGAGATCAGCCTCGCGAGGACCACCCTCAGGGCAATGCTGGACTTCCACCGCTGCCGCCACCGCCAAGAAGGAACGATGACCACCATCGGATCAGGTTTGGGGGCTTCCGGGGAGCAGCGTGCTATCGCTTTTGCATCTTGGGCGGAGCTCAGGCCCCAGCCTCTCAGCGTATCTTCAAGCATTTTGCTCGCAAGGTGAACGCGGTCCTCCCCAGGCTCGAGGCCACATGCCCGCTTAGGTGGTCCAAGTGCGCCATCACCTTCAGTTCGGCAGATCAGCTCAAGTGCGCGGCCACCACCGGCGCGCTCCCGATGCTTTGCTCACCCATCATCAGCAACGTGCAAGTCACCAAGACCCTCATTGATGGTGGCGCAGGGCTTAACGTCCTGTCCATTGAGACGTTCGACAGCCTCCAAGTGCCATACGATCAGCTCCAGCCTACCAAGCCTTTCTCAGGAGTAACCGACGGCTCCACCACCCCAATAGGGCAGGTCCGCCTCCCTGTCACCTTCGGACAGCGCGACAACTACCGCACCGAGCTCATCGACTTCGACGTCGCCCACTTCCGTCTTCACTGCATACAATGCCATCCTCGGATATCCGCCCGCCAAGTTCATGGCGATGACACACCACGGCTACAACGTCCTCAAGATGCCAGGGAGCGGCGGAATCATCACAGTTCCCTGCGAAGAAAGAGATGCGGTGTGCTCCCTCGAGCGCGCCTTCCAAGCAGCGTCAATAGAAGATCTCGACAGCAATGCAGCACAGTACCCTCCTGAGGTCGTCCCCAAGAAGAAGAAGCAGCTACTCCGCATAGGGCCTCAGGAGAACAGCACCGGAAGTGGAGCCACGTCAGGATCGACGCCCGCGCCTGCGGCGCCTCCCTCCCTCGCATAAGAAGGCGCGCCCAGCACCCTCCTCGGGCAGGGCTCGGGGGCTCTCTTCTGGAGGGCCTCCGACCTTGCCAACATCACGAGGGAGGCGCTCGGGCACCACGTGGAGGCGTGCTTCGCAGCACGATCCCCTCAGGACGATACTGGACGAGGAGCGCCAGGCGCTCAGGAGTTCATTGCCAAGACCACTCAGGAACTACAAGACGCGAGAGTCATGCGCGGTGACCGCCGCTCACCTGGCGCGGCTCCCCATCCAGGCGAGGATGGCGGGCTACGTGTCTGCATCGACGTCCTAGGGCTCAACAGGGCAGCATCTCAGGAGCTCTTCTGGCCTTCGCACGTGGGACGCTGCGAGGGCCCACCTCACACCTACGTCCGCATGCCGTTTGGCCTCGCCGAAAGGGCGTCCGCCTTTTCCAGCAAGAATCTCATGAGCATCTGGCGGCTCAGGAGGCCAGGCATCACGCAGTCCTGACGGAGATGGAGACGGTCCTCAGGGAACCGCCTGGACCCCCAGAGCCTCCCGAGGCTCATGGTTCCGGAGGCTCGTGAGGAGCAACACCTTCACCACGCGTCTTCAGCTACCTCAACACCCCTTCGACAACAGAACCAGGTGACATTTTCCTAGTTTATTTAGCTGGGAGCGCCCCTCGGGCTGCATCTTTCCCAGACCACGTGGGTCTGTCCCTGCGGCATGTATCCTTTTACGTCTTTAGCTTACTCTGCTGGGAGCGCCCCTCGGGCTGCAGTACCCCCAAGCTGCTCGGGTCCAGCCAAGTGGCATGTATTGTTCTTGCATTTACCTGAGCTAGTTCACTTTCCATGCGTAATCTATCTATGGTTATCACCTACTTGATTGTCACCCACCATGGGAGCTACACACTCTGGCACGGTGGATGTGCTCGGATCTGTCCCTGCAGCGTCGACAAATCTTAGTGGTCGGGCTCGGGCTCGCGGCACGCCCTGCGCACGTCACCTCACCAGGCCCTCAATGCCTTCATCTTCTTGCAGAGCGACCCGCGGCAGACCGGCAATCATCGTGGCAATCTGTGTTTTCCCTCGTGCAGACCAGCAGGAACCTCCCGAGAACGACAGCGGGCGGTACCCCAGGCTCCAACTTCTTCTCCCATGCGATTCTCTTGCGCGTTAAAGGGGGGGGGGCTCCTGACCATCGTGACTTAGGAGCTCTTACTGGCTCTCCAGCCCTCACCCCCTGGCCTTGACCACGGCATCACAACCTGGCATACCAGTGGCGGCTAAGCTCGCTCGAGGGCCGGGACCTGAGGACGCAGAGCACACGGAAGAGCGTGGAAAAGAGGGGGAGGCTTGCACTGGCCCAACCTTGCTACCCTACAGCGGTTGACGCACAAGTCTGGCGCGACACTAGGAGCCAGCTTAGGAATGCCAAGATAAGCCTCGCGACTAGATCAACCCAGCACTACAGCATCGGACCTTCACCTGGGGCAGCCTTGTTACGGTAACACCGCCACCCTTTCTTGCTTCTCGGTAGTTGCTTGAGCGCTAAAGGGGACCTCTTGGGCATCGCGCCCCAGGAGCTCTTACCGGACCTCGGGCTGCTCACCTCCTGGCCTTGACCACGGCATCGCGACCTAGTATACCAGCGACGGTTGCAGCCTGCCTGGGGCCTGCCGGCTTAGAGGACCATACTGTCGTGGGGTTAGAAAGGGGGGACTGAGCCGAAACAAGACATGCGCTCGCCAACCTTCATGATAAAGATAATATGAACAAAAGGCATTACAGTTTCTTTACACGCCCCCACGGGGTTTATTTTGATTCATCGCAGGGAACAAAAGAAGGGGAGTTCCTAGGAGCCCTATCTACACGCGCCAGCGCAGCCGATGCCATCATCAACAGTGGGCCACGGGAGGCCGGCACCAACCCCATCCAGATCAGCGACGGGGACGCCCGGACGCCGCGGCCTTGCTCCGGGCCCGGCGAGAGCTCGGAGGCACGTAGCTGTCATCGCTCGTCTCTGGGGTCTCGTAGAGCTCGGGAGAGTCGCTGAACTCCCAAGCGCCACCGCTGCTACTGGAGGAGCCGCTGCAGAAGCCAATGGTGCGCCCGGCGCTTGCCGCTGCACCATCCCGACGACCCCCTCCAGGGCAGCACTCCAAGCGGCGGCCTTCCGCGTCGAAGACCTTGAAGAACATCGTGGAGGCGCCGTCGTACCTGAAGTGGATGGTGAGGGCGCCTTCCGCGCGGCAGACCCGGGCAACCTCGCCCCAGCCGCGGGTCATGAAGACCTTGCCTGGGGAGACGGTCTCGACCTCCGCCCCAGTCGTCGGGGTGTCGCAGTCGGCGTGCTGCAGCCAAAGCTCCAGGGGGCCCTCGGCGGCATCTCGGCGCAGAAGAACTTTGGGAAGCGGATCTAGGTGCACGGAGGCATCGCCGCCCACATCACGAGTTCGCGTGAGGAGTCCGTGGCGTAGACTCCTGGGGCGACGGCGTGCGTCACCGCGACGCGGCGACCACGGCCCGGTGCGGGCGGCGGCACTCGTCGCCTCCGGCCTCACGACCATGTCGTGGCGGTGGCTCGGCCTCTTCTTTGGCGGAAGTGGCCCGGAGTTAAATCACGGGCTTTTCCCTTTCTCTGCGGCCGAAAACCTTCGAATAGGAGCCATGGGAGTTGCTGCTAGCTACGGAGTGAGGAAGAAGAAGCGAGCGGAGCAAGAAGAGATGAGCAACGGGGGCTCTGCCCCCCTCCTCATTTATAGCAGGAGAAGGCCAACTGGCGATCCCCACAATCACAGGTAATGATGATATTTCTCTGCATGCAGCAGGGACTCGTCAAGTCGGGCAGTTGCCGAGGCAGCATGGGGAAGCGGAGACGGCCACGTCCAATCAGTTGCCACGCGTCGACCAAGGCCGCAGGCTGTTGGGGTCCGCGGCGCTCCGCACTGGCCCTTTGGCTTCGCCTCGAAGCCAAGTCCGAGTGCGCCTTGGGCCCGGGGCTACTATCGGCGTCCTCGGAACGGGGGTCCCCGGACTTGCCTGCTTGCAGAACAAGGCGTGGCTCGCCAGCCGCCCCTGCACGCGCCCATCGTCACCAGCAAACATTCAAGACCCTCGCGAGGGCCAAGCCTCGTGAGGCGGACGACACAAGACCTCCTCGGGAGCGGCCTCACCAGGCGGCTTGTGAGGGGCAGAGAGATCAAGGCAAGGGAACCTCGCGAGGTTCCTACGACATCAGCCGTGACGACCAAGGCCAGGCGGGCGCCAGCGCGCACAGTGTCCTTGTTTCCTCTTTGCTGCTAAAGGGGAAAGCGCAGGGGTGGAGTCCCGAGGCATCAGGCAAAGGTTTCCATATTGGTGCAACGAGACCAAGACCAGCAAGACAGCAGGACGGAGGTCACCGTGGAGCCCAAGACGGCGTCACCACCAGAGCATTTGGCAGGTGAAGACCGCCTTTAGTGAGGATAGCTTGTACTAGTTGTCTCCCTTTGAATTTGGTCGTTGTTGGCTCCCTTCCTGCTCAATATCCGGGGAGAGGACTAGGGCCTCTATAAATAGGACTAGCCACCACAGCAGGAGGCAACTCATCTCACCTTGAACTCATCTCACCTTGGGCTAGATCCATCCTCACCCACACAAGTTCACGGAGCACAAGAACACCTCTCCTCAGGAGGCTGTTCTTCCCCTTGTACTGTTCATCCTCAGCCCAAGAGGCAATCCACCACACCACATTGGAGTAGGGTATTACACCACAACGGTGGCCCGAACCAGTATAAACCTCATGTCTCCTGTGTTGCGGGTTCGTCGAGCTAGGCTTTGAGATCGCGGTGAGGCTAAGGGCGTGATTAGGTAGGGGGAGATCTTCGTGCGCACCCCAGTGTTCGAACCTCGAGGGTTTTGCCGGAACCTGAAATCCGACACCTTATACTTGTGGTTCATCATGGTGCAACATTTACGATGCGTATGATATCAGAAGCAGTTTATGATTGTAAAGCGTGTACTAGTTTGGTTGCACCGTTTGTGATATTGTCTGGCATCACACATGCTTAAACATCAAATGTGTCCATGGTCACACATGTTTTCTCTCCGTGAACCTTGTCGGATTATGATGTATGATGACCCACAAGTATATGGGATCAATTGTCGCCTTTTTGATAAGTAAGAGTGTCGAACCCAACGAGGAGCAGAAGGAAAGGACAAGTGGTTTTTAGCAAGGTAATGTCTGCAAGTGCTGAAATCGTAAATAATAGAGTAGTTTGATAGCAAGATAATTTGTAACGGGCAAGTAATGATAATAGTAACAAAAGTGCAGCAAGATAGCCCAATCCTTTTGAGGCAAAGGACAGGCCAAAACGGTCTCCTATAATAAGCAAAGCGTTCTTGAGGGTACACGGGAATTTCATCTAGTCATTTTCATCATGTTGATTCGATTCGTGTTCGCTACTTCGATAATTTGATATGTGGGTGGACCGGTGCTTAGATGCTATTGATACGTCTCCAACGTATCTACTTTTTCTCACACTTTTCCTCTTGTTTTGGACTCTAATTTGCATGATTTGAATGAACCTAACCCGGACTGACGCTGTTTTCAGCAGAAATACTATGGTGTTGTTTTTGTGCAGAAATAGAAGGTCTCGGAATGGAAGGAAACTTTGCAAGGATTTTTTATGGAATAAATGAGAATTTCTGGAGCCAAGACCCACCAGAGAGGGGCCCCTGGGAGGGCACGACCCACCAGGGTGCGCCTAGGTGGGTTGTACCCACCGTGGCCCCTGACCGACCCCCGATACTATAAAATCACATATTTCCAGAAAAAAATCAGGGAGAAAGCATTATCGTGATCCACGAGACGGAGCCGCCGCCAAGCCCTGTTCTTCCTCGGGGCGGGAGATCTGGATTCCGTTTGGGGCTCCGAAGAGGGGGATCTTCGTTCTTCGTCATCACCAACCCTTCTCCATCGCCAATTCCATGATGCTCCCCACCGCGAGTGAGTAATTCCTTCGTAGGCTCGCTGGTCGGTGAGGAGTTGGATGAGATTCATCATGTAATCAAGTTAGTTTTGTTAGGGCTTGATCCCTAGTATTCACTATGTCCTTAGATTGATGTTGCTATGACTTTGCTATGCTTAATGCTTGTCACTTTGGGCCCGGGTGCCATGAACTCAGATCTGAACTGTTTATGAATTCAGCATTATATCCATGTTTTAGATCCGATCTTGCAAGTTATAGTCACCTATTACGGTTATGATACGACAACCCCGGAGTGACAACAACCGGGCCCACTCTCGGTGATGACCATAGTTTGAGGAGTTCATGTATTCACTATGTGTTAATGCTTTGTTCCGGTTCTCTATTAAAAGGAGGCCTTAATATCCCTTAGTTTCCAATATGGACCCCGCTGCCATGGGAGGGTAGGACAAAAGATGTCATGCACGTTCTTTTATTAAAGCACGTATGACTATTTACGGAATACATGCCTACATTATATCGATGAAGTGGAGCTAGTGCCGTATCGCCCTAGGTTATAACTGTCACATGATGAATATCATCCAACAAGTCACCGGTCCAATGCCTACGGATTTATCTTATATTGTTTACGCTTTCGTTACCGCTATCATCATCATTACACTTGCTACAAAATTACTGCTATCACTTTTACTACTACCGTTCTTTGTTGTCACTACTATCAAAACTATCATATTCTGTACTATCGATCACTTTGCTGCAGATAATTAATCTCCTGGTGTGGTTGAATTGACAACTCAGCTGCTAATACCTTCAAATATTCTTTGGCTCCCCTTGTGTCGAATCTATAAATTTGGGTTAAATACTTTACCCTCGAAAATTGTTGCGATCCCCTATACTTGTGGGTTATCAAGACCTTTTTCTGGCGCCGTTGCCAGGGAGCATAGCTATATTTGTTGAGTCACTTGGGATTATTATCATATTATCACTATGAAGAATCTGAAGGATCCAAAGACTAAGATATTTCCCTCAAGTATGAGGGGAGGTAAGAAACTGCCATCTAGTTCTGCTTTAGATTCACCTTTTGTTCTGAGTAAACTTGCAACACCACCACATGCTATCAATTATGATATGTCGCAAGTTATTGTTGATGCTACTTCTACTATGAATGATGCTTATGATGATGCTACTACCATGCTTGCTAATGACGATGTGCCACTTGGTGATTTTCTTGATGAACAAATTGCTAGAGTTATACAACATGATGTTGTTGAATCTGATAATGAGCTTGGAACTGAAACTCCTGAAAGACCTGCTAGAACTAGCCTTCCTAGATATGAATTGCCTAAGGTACCGGAAGGTTATGTTATGAGTGAAGAAGCAACTAGAGATATTCTTGCTTGCAATGATAAAGAGGATCTAGAGAAATTACTACAAAAGTATAAAGAAAAATCTCTGAATGCTAGAATGAAATGTGATCATAAGTTTGCTACTTCACCTATCTTTATTAATGATAAGGATTATGAATTCTCTGTCGACCCAGAGTTAATTACTTTGGTTGAATCTGATCCTTTCTATGGTTATGAAACTGAAACTATTAAGGCACATCTTACAAAGTTGAATGATGTAGCCACCCTTTTTACTCATGATGAGAAAACTCGCTACTACTTTATTCTCAAATTATTTCCTTTCTCATTAAAGGGTGATGCTAAAGCTTGGTACAATACTCTTGCTCCTGGTTGTGTGCGTAGTCCCCATGATATGATTTATTACTTCTCTGCAAAATATTTTCCTGATCATAAGAAACAAGTTGCCTTACAAGAAATATTGAACTTTGTGCAAACTAAAGAAGAGAGCCTCGCACAAGCTTGGGGGATGCTTTGCGAGTTACTTAATGCTTTGCCTAATCATCCTCTTAAGAAAAATGAAATACTTGACATCTTCTATAATGGACTAACTGATGCTTCTAGGGACTTCCTAGATAGTTGTGTTGGTTGTGTTTTCAGGGAACAAACTGTTGGACAAGCTAAAGAATTATTGAATAATATATTGAAAAACTATGATGATTGGACTATTCCTGAACCAACGCGTGAACCCACTCCAAAGAAGAGGGGTATATTATATCTCAGTCCTGAAGATATGCAAGAAGCAAAGAAATCTATGAAGGAAATAGGTATTAAAGCTGAGGAAGTTAAAAATTTACCTCCTATTGAAGAAATACATGGGCTTAATACACCACCATTGCCTAAGGTAGTAGAGGTAAATTCTCTTATGAAGTTCAATGATAATGATAATCCTTATAATATGCATCCTAGTCAATGCCTTTATGAGTTTGAAAACTACATTAGAAAACAAGACCACTTCAATGCCAATGTTATGAAACAATTGAAATATAATTCTGATATGATTGCTCGCTTGAGTGACTTGTTATTTAGAATATCAAATGATGTTACAGGTGTGGGAAAACATGCCTCTATGGTTCAAACTCAGTTAGAACAAGTTGCTAAATCTCAAAGAGAATTACTTGATGAAATGAATCATAATATGCATAACTTTGATGTTAGAGCTGCAACTAGAGGAGGTAAAATGACCCAGGAACCACTTTGTCCTGAGGGACCCCCAAAAAGAAATTAGCAAGATTCACAAAGAGCTAACACTAGTGCACCTAGTCCTTCTAAAAAGAAAAAGAAAAATGATAGGACTTTGCATACTTATAATGAACCTATAATGGAAAAACCTCCTGATCTCTGATGCTGAAACTCAATCTGGCAATGAACACTCACCTACTGATAAAGAAAAAGATAATGATGAAGTTCATGAAGACTCTCAACCAAATGAAAAAGAACCAGACAATGATGTTGAGATAGAACCACCTGTTGATCTTGATAACTCACAACCTAAAAACAAAAGATATGATAAAAGGGACTTTGTTGCTAGAAAAGCGGTAAAGAAAGAGAACCGTGGGTTCAAAAACCTATGCCTTTTCCACCCAAGTCAACTAAAAAGAAAGATGATGAAGACTTTGAATGCTTTGCTGAAATGCTGAGGCCAGTCTTTTATGCACTCGCTTGAGTGATATCTTGAAAATGCATCCTTATGCAAAGTATATGAAAGACATCATCACAAATAAGAGAAAAATACCGGAAGCTGAAATCTCCACTATGCTTGCTAATTACACTTTTGAAGATGGAGTACCTAAAAAACTTGGAGATCCGGGAATACCAACTATACCTTGCTCTATCAAAAAGAATTATGTGAAAACTGCTTTGTGTGATTTAGGAGCTGGTGTTAGTGTTATGCCTTTCTCTTCATATAAAAGACTTGACTTGAATAAACTCACACCTACTGAAATATCTTTGCAAATGGCTGACAAATCAACTGCCATACCTATCGTTATCTATGAGGATGTGCCCGTTGTTGTTGCTAATGTTACTATTTTGACTGACTTTGTTATACTTGAGATGCCCGAGGGGCGACAACATGTCGATTATCCTTGGTAGACCCTTCTGGAATACTACAGGGGCTGTTATTGATTGCAATAAAAGCAAGGTCACTTTTCATATTAATGGTAATGAGCATACGGTGCATTTTCCGAAGAAACAATTCCAAGTGAATGGTATTAATGTTATTGAAAAATTTCCGACAACACTATTGGAAGTTTTCAAATACCTCTACCTACTGTCAAAAAGAAATATGAAATGCTTATTCTTGGGGAAATGCATATTCCCATTGAGTTAACTTAGTGATTTACGAAAGTTCTTCGGTTTCATGCTAATCGAAAGTGGTTGTTAATAGGACTTGATCAACCTTATTAATGAATCATTTTTGAACGGTATGAAGTTGATGAATTTATTAAGCACTACCTTCTGTCCCTACCTTTTGTTTTCTGTTTTTATTAGTTAAATAAAATAAAATGCCATGTTTTGTTTGTTTCTGAATTTCAAGGCAATAAAAAATGACCCAAAAATAAAAGTTCTTTAATGCCCCGAAAATTTTATATGGTTTTTTCCTGAATATTTAAGAATTTTTGGTGCAAATAATACCAGAGGGAGGTGCACCAGTGGGCACAACCCACAGGGCGCGCTGGCCAGACCAGAGGCACGCCTGGTGGGTTGTGGTCCCCACGTGGGCCCCTCACTTATCTCTTTAGCCCACATCATCACTCACCTCCAGAAAAAATCCCCATTGCTCTCTCTCCCGTGTTCTTGAGCTCAAACCCGCGGATTTCGATCTCTTTGCTTGAAGCTCCATTTTCGAAACTATTTCGGGGGATTGTTGCTTGGTATGTGACTCCACCATTTGTCCAATTAGTTTTTGTTTTAGTGGTTTATACTTTGAATAAATAGTTACTCTTGGTGTTGTTGTAGATGTGCTTGCATGTTGAATTCTTAGTGTTCTAAGTAGTTTGAATGCTTGCTATGGATTCTATGCATCCCTATGAGTAGTTGCTATCAATCTTGTAAAGTTTTGTTGACAAATTTTTGTCACCCCAAAAATTTTATTTTCAGAAAATTGTACGCGGACATGATGAACCTATTTGGAAGGAGTTCTTCGAGGAGACGATCCTCAGGGCCATCTTCTAGTGACAGTCATGCTCGTCGGTCCTATGTTGAACCAAGTGAAAGTTCCACGCGAGATGCCGCCACGAAGACATGTTTATGGCCTAGCGATGAATATATGGTGTGTGTGGGCATCAAGGAGGAATTTGAGCAATATGTTCACAATGCTGGTCTCGGTCCCTACCTCTCAGATAAGTGTGAACAACACCAACTTCTCACTGAATCATTTGCCAAAGGATTTAAATATTTTCCACGTGAGTCTAGGGTGTCTTTCAAGCTTTATGATGAACCATTTACTATCCCACTGGAGAATTTTGCTTACCATCGCAAACTTACATTCTGGGGCTCTCTCAATGAGCCATCAAAGGCTGAGTTTGAGTCTTTCTTGATTAGCCTTTGTTACGGTGAAGGTAAGGGAGTGAGACAAGGAAGAATAAAGAGCGTTCACTTTCCCGCAATTCAGTACCTTGCATTATTTAACGGTAAATGTATCGTAGGCAAGCAAGACTGTAGCATACTTTGTGCGCCAGACTTGGGCCTCATTCAGGCCGCTCTCGCTGGTGAGAGGAATTATAATCTTGGAGCGATTGTTGCACGTAGACTTCATCATAACGCTAACAGTGGTTGGTTCTATGGTGGAATTTATGCCACACGTCTAGCACGAGGGCTAGGTGTTTCACCTTTGCCTTTTGATTCTATCCTACCCACTCGGTATTTAGATTTTGATGCCTTAAAGGAGCATAAGATTCTCAAGGGAAGGGCTGATAACTTTACTTATAATTTCTTGTTTAACCAATCACATCTTGTGGACACATATTTGCCTGCACCTACTCTCTTTGATTATCACAGCAAGGGAAGATATTTTGTTCTTGAGAGCGAGGCCCGAGCTCACAATGCAAGAGGTCTTGGCAGCAAGCAGGCCGAGGCATCCGCACCGAGAGCCTCTGTGAGCTACCACGCCGACTACTACCCTCCAGGCTACTGACCGATTACCAACTTAGGCCAAAAGCCTAAGCTTGGGGGAGTACGTGTTTCCATCGACTTTACATTCATGCCCACTTATTCTGTCTGTCGGTGTTCACACTTTTTCATTGTATCATCCATGCTTAGATTTATTTTCTTGCTTTCTTCTTGTGTGTTTGAAAAACATTAGAAAAACCAAAAAAAATTAGTTGTAGTAATTTACTTTCTATGCATGCTTAGTAGTAGCACTAAAAATAAAATCCAAAAAGATTTCCTTGTTCTTCTTTTGCTTGTTGGGAGCTTTCCTGTGTCAATAGTTTTTCTTGTTTTTGCTTTTTATTTTGCTTGTTGAAGAAAACCAAAAACTCCAAAAATATTTCAGTGTGTTTCTCTGAATTTCTTTTCTTTTTATTCGAGTTGTACTGAGGAGAAGACCACGATGAAAATGTTGAGTGGCTCCCATATGAATAACTGTTGAACTAATAAAGAGCCCATTTTACCTTGTCTTCTCCTGTTGAATAAAATGTTTTGCACTTCTAGCTTAGTCCATGGTACTCTTGCACTATTATTATTTTCATATCGTTCGACCGTGCAAGTGAAAGGCAATAATGACGACATTCGATGAGCTGGCCGTGGCAAAGAGAAACTGGTATGAACTCGACTTGTTCTGTCTGTGTAAATATGTTTAACCTAGTATCCAGGCTTCAGCCCATTATGATTAAACATGTTTGCAATGACAATTAGAGATTATAGTTTCTCATGCCATGCATACGTAGTTGGAGTTGATAATGATTTATCTTGGATATCAACATAGTGTTAAAATGATTGTGATGTAGTATGATGATATGGTATCCTCCTCTGAATGTTCAAGTGGCTTGACTTGGTACATGTTCATGCATATAGTTGAATCAAAACAAACATAGCCTCTATAATATTTATGTTCATGGTGTTCATATCCTACTCATGCTAGTGTCCAATGTTACTTACGCATAATGCATGGTTATGATCATTGTTGCTCTCTAGCTGGCCGCTTCCCAATCTTAATTGCTAGCCTTCGTCTGTACTAAGTGGGAATTCTGCTTGTACATCAAAAACCTTGAACCCAAAGTTATTCCAGATAAGTCCACCATACCTACCTATATACGGTATTACCCTGCCGTCCTAAGTAAATTTGCATGTGCCACCTCTAAAACCTTCTAAAAATTATCCGTTTTGTGTGCCTGGATCGTTAATGGAACGACAGGAGATGGTCGATGTCTTCCGTGCTAAGCGGGTTATTCTCGTGTAAGTGTTTATTCACTGCCATCGCATCGAGGAAATGGGCGGTAATAGGGATGCCCAGTCCCAAACTGCAAACATGAAAAATAGTTCATCTCTGAAATAATCAAACAAAAACTCCTAACGGACTCAAAACATTTACTTTTATTGCTTGCGAACCACCACTAGCGTGCTTAGCATGGAAGATGTTGATAACTGATAGCCGTGAAGTGAATAAGAAGGGTGCATGTCCCAAAATATCATTTATCTCTGTTTTAAAAATTGAGCTCTGGCACCTCTACAAATCACTGCTTCCCTCAGCGAAGGGACTATCTATTTACTTTTATGTTTTGTCACCACCTTCTAAACACAAGCGCCAGAAACTGAGTAGAGCACAACTGTCATGATTTATGCATTGTGTGTAGCTAATGTTGGGTATATCATGGTGGATCTTTTCTACCATGAATTACAATGTTTAGTCCTTTGCTTGAACTTTGGAGGTGCTCTGCATTTATGTTTTGCGGTCTCAGAAAGGGTTAGCGAGATACCACTATTGTCATATTATATCATGGTTGTTTTGACAACATGTTGCTGTTTGAGATATCTTATTATTGCTCGCTAGTTGATTATGTCATTGATATGAATCATTATAATCTTTATGAGTTATTGTTGACATGGTTAGTTATAATGTTGGCTGAAAACACAGGTCTTTGTTTAAGCTTATTTATGCAAACAAGAGCAAAAGAGTTAAGTAAAAGTTTTTCTTTCTCACTTTCATTTTATCAACTGAATTGCTTGAGGACAAGCAAAGGTTTAAGCTTGTGGGAGTTGATACGTCTCCAACGTATCTACTTTTTCTCATGCTTTTCCTCTTGTTTTGGACTCTAATTTGCATGATTTGAATGAAACTAACCCCGGATAGCGTTGTTTTCGGCAGAACTACCATGGTGTTGTTTTTGTGCAGAAATAAAAGTTCTCGGAATGGAACGAATTTTTGCAAGGATTTTTTATGGAATAAATGAGAATTTCTTGAGCCAATTCACTACAAAAAAAAGACACATCCGTGACATTTTGGGCCGAACAAAGTTTTTTCTGTCACATATGACACTTCTATGACGATAATTGTGACAAAACCCGGTATCATCATAGATAACTGTTTGAAGAACAAAACCAACCGTTCTAAAGTGAAATTCCAACAGACAACAGGATCTCGTAGATATATTGCACAATGCGAGGCTCTTGTAAATAGCTGCTACTTCCTTCTTTTTTTTGTGCCATATTATCGTATCTATATTGACTTGTTCCAAATACAGAGGAAATCCCGTGCAGACTAAAAAGAACTGAACCGAATGCGATTGCAAATCTTCAAGGATTTCCACCAAAGAAGATGAAGGGCATGAGCACACCAGTTCAAGCCGCTGTTGTAAGTCCTTACTCCTCCTGCCTTGAACTGATTGGTACTGTGATGTGTTCATTTAACTACTTGGTTTGCAGCCAATGTCAGTTACTCTGTTCACTTTGATTCACAGTTATCTTAACGTATCATTTCACCTTACATGGTTTAAAAGAGATGAAGGATATTCTTTTGGTCTTGATCAGTAATCTAGTTGTTATGTTCACGTGTGCACACAATGATAAAATAGCTTGTTTGTTTTATATCTGTTTGCCCATGATATGAATGATGTCATACTATGTTCATCCTACTTTAAACCATGTCTCTTTATCCTTAGATGTCAACGAATGTGAGGAAATAGACACACAAAGATGGGCATGCTACATGGACATATGTTCCAAAAGTGATTTAATTATGTAGTTGGCACTACAATACATGCTAATGTATTACAGTAGTTCACCAAAATAAGTTATGTATAAACGTTTAACCTACTTTGTTTGTTTTGTATCATTAGTAACTCATCTGGTACACTAATCTACAAGCTCAAACTTTTAGGAAGCTATGGAACAAATGATTGAACAGCCACAACCACCTCAAGGTCACGAGGCTACTACAGGCACAATGTCACCTCTTGCTGTAGTGTGTCAGTATCTCTCCACTAACAGTGCAAAAAGCACCTTCCTGCGTAATTCTGGGTTGGTTGTCAAGGTAACCTCGTCCAAATCGCCATCTTGAACAAAAATCTTCACCTGCTAGGCAGTGATATATTCGTGCTCCAGACACAAGTCCAATCCCTAATGGACGTTGTTTCGGAAACAAGAATAGCGGGTGAGAAATGTCGTCAAGATATGAATGGTTTTGAAACCAGACTATCAGACATTCGCTTCGTTTTTCAAGAGCAATGGCGGAAAAAAGGTGGAGATCGTGCTGCTCCAACAGATTCTACAGCCTGAAACATTAGCTTTTCGAGTCAAATGATCCGTGCTTCTATGCATCCGATGGTGCTTTTATCTGGAAGGATTTGTAAACTTTATGCCAACAGGCCTTTTGTTGTATGGTTGGAATTTATTTTGTTGTGATACAACATTTATGATCTTTGCCTCAATTTGCGATAATTCTGACGCTATTTTTTTGTATAGTGTAGGTTTATCTTAGTAATGTATTCGGCCGAAAGCTTCAGAGGTGCCCAACATGCCAACATTCGTTTCGGGCCCATTCCAATTGGGCTAAAACGATTCTGGGCGAAATTGGCATGTAGCCCACTAAAATATCTGGGCCTAAATCAGCATAAGCTTTCATATTTTTTACGGTAGGCCTGTGCCCATAGTGGGCCTTTAACAGGCCTAAACATAATTTGGGCTCTCAGTAAAAATAGGCCGTTTACAGGTGTAAATATCTCGAGCCCATAAAATACATGGGCCTTTAATACACCGAAAGTGAGATTGGGCCCTGATTGTGCCAAATAACCTTTGGACTTAGCAGGCGAAATGGTGGCCCATTTACGATGCGGATCTTTGTGAGCGAAATTCGGACGGGCAGACCGTAAATCTTGCGCCTGACCTAATACACACATGCCTTTAACAGGCCGGAACTTTGGTCGGGCTAGATTATCGTCATTTTTATATGGGCCATTAATGGGCCCGATATGACGTTGGGCCACATATGGCCCATGGTTTACGTCCGGCGTTAACAGGCCGAAAATGACAATAGGCCGAAAGTGGCCCAAAGCTATTGTGGGCCTCTAACAGGCCGAATGTCAGACATGGCCGAATATGACCCAAGTCCTTCACGGTCATTTATGGGCCAAAAGTTTTGATGGCCTGTAAATGGCCCCAAATGAAGCCGGACCTTTAGCAGGCGGAATACACCGGCCGTAATTCGCCCAATTACTTAGCAGATCGTTAACGGGCGAAGTGACCATGGGCGCATTGATGACAAGTTTAGGACAAAGCCGTTGACGGGCCGATTTGACAGAAGAATGTTGGGCCTTTAGATAGGCCGCCCATTATGGTCGGCGAGAATCTTATGGGCCTTTAGCTGGGCGGCCCATTGTGGTGCATAAAATCTTGTGGGCCTTTAGCTGGGCGGCCCATTATGGTGCAAAAATCGTGTGGGCCTTTAGCTTGGGCCGCCCATTATCGTCCGCTAAATCGTGTGGGCCTTTAGCTGGCCCGGCCCATTATGGTCCGCTAAATCTTATGGGCCTTCGGTTGGGCCGGCCCAATTAAACTTTGTGGGCCACTGTTGGGCCAGTCCACGTGTCAACATATAATAGGGCCATCTCGACCGTTGGATGAGTGACACCGTGCTAACGCCGGAGTGACGTGGATCCGGCGACCAATGAGAATTTTACACGTGGAAAATCGGCATTGGTCATGGGCATGTTAATGGGTTATCGGATCGAAAATCCGACTCGATAGCTTAATGGCGTTAAGATTCACGGTGGATGCCACGTGTCGGTCACCCTTGACCAAAGCACTTTTGTGACGCTACGCGATTTATCGTCATGGAAGTGGACACTTCCGTGATGATAATTTTGGCAATGTCATGGAACACTTCTCTGACAAAGACGGTATGACTATCTTGATTCTCACATAAATTTGTCATGGATGTACATGCATGATGTAAAACGCGACCATCTTGTGGAGAAACACGTATCATCACGGAAGTGTATTTTTTGTAGTGGCAAGACCCACTGTAGAGGGCCCCTGGTGGGCACAACCCACCAGTAGCCGCCCCTCTCCTCTCTGGCGTGCCAGTGTGGGTTGTACCCACCGTGGCCTCACCGACGACCCCCTCGATACTATAAAATCACATATTTCGAGAAAAAAATCAGGGAGAAAGAATTATCACGATCCACGAGGCAGTCACCGCCAAGCCACTGTTCTTCCTCGGGAGGGCAGATCTGGAGTCTGTTTGGGGCTCCGGAGAGGGGGGTCTTCGTTCTTCGTTATCACCAACCCTTCTCCATCGCCAATTCCATGATGCTCCCCACCGCGAGTGAGTAATTCCTTCGTAGGCTCCCTGGTCGGTGAGGAGTTCGATGAGATTCATCAGTTAATCGAGTTAGTTTTGTTAGGGCTTGATCCCTAGTATCCACTATGTCCTTATATTGATGTTGCTATGACTTTGCTATGCTTAATGCTTGTCAACTTGGGCCCGGGTGCCATGAACTCAGATCTGAACTGTTTATGAATTCATCATTATATCCATGTTTTAGATCCGATCTTGCAAGATATAGTCACCTATTACGGTTATGATCCGACAAGCTCAGAGTGACAACAACCGAGCCCACTCTCGGTGATGACCGTAGTTTGAGGAGTTCATGTATTCACTATGTGTTAATGCTTTGTTCCGGTTCTCTATTAAAAGGAGGCCTTAATATCCCTTAGTTTCCAATATGGACCCCGCTGCCACGGGAGGGTAGGACAAAAGATGTCATGCAAGTTCTTTTTAATAAAGCACGTATGACTACTTACAGAATACATGCCTACATTATATCGATGAACTGGAGCTAGTGCCGAATCACCCTAGGTTATAACTGTCACATGATGAATATCATCCAACAAGTCACTGATCCAATGCCTACGAATTTATCTTATATTGTTTCGCTACTGCTGCGTTACTCTTTATGATCATCGTTATTACACTTGCTACAAAAATTATTGCTATCATCAAGTATCGCTACCGTTGCTGCTATCACTACTATCAAAACTATCATATTACTGTGCTACTGATCACTTTGCTGCAGATAATTAATTTCCAGGTGTGGTCGAATTGACAACTCCGCTGCTAATACCTTCAAATATTCTTTTGCTCCCCTTGTGTCGAATCTATAAATTTGGGTTAAATACTTTACCCTCGAAAACTATTGTGATCCCCCATACTTGTGGGTTATAGGCTGTTCTCACTTGAACAAGCCTCCTACTTATGTTAACCCCTTCGCAAGCATCCTCCACTACGAGAAAAGTATTAAGAATAAATTCTAACCATAGCATTAAACTTTTGGATCCAATCGGTCCCTTACGGAATAGCGCATAAACTAGGGTTTAAGCTTCTGTCACTCTCGCAACCCATCATATAATAACTACTCCACAATGCATTCCCTTAGGCCCAAATATGGTGAAGTGTCATGTAGTTGACGTTCACATGACACCACTAAGGGAATCACAACATACATACTATCAAAATATCGAACACATATCAAGTTCACATGATTACTTGCAACAAGATTTCTCCCGTGACCTCAAGAACAAAAGTAACTACTCACAGATGGGAATCATGCTCAAGATCAGAGGGGTATTAAATATCATAATGTATCTGAACATATAATCTTCCACCAAATAAACCATATAGTAATCAACTACAAGATGTAATCAATACTACTGGTCACCCACAAGTACCAATCTATAGTTCCGGTACACAGATTGAACACAAGAGATGAACTACGATTTGAGAGGATATGGTCCTATTGAAGATGTTGATGGAGATTTCCCTCCCCAAGATGGGAGAGTTGTTGGTGATGATGATAGCGATGATTTCCCCCGAGGGAGAAGTTCCCATGGAATCGCTCCGCTGGAGGGCAAAAGTGCTCCTGCCCAAGTTCCGCCTCGATACGATGGTGCTCCATCCTCAAAGTCCTCTCTTTATTTTTTTTCTAGGTCAAAATGACTTACATACCAGAAGATGGGCACCGGAGGTGGGCTGGGCTGAGCAAAACCCACCAGGGCGCGCTTGGGGGGCCAGGCGCGCCCTGGTGTCTTGTGCTCACCAGGTGGCCCCCTCCGGTGGTTATTTGCTCCAGTATTTCTTATTTATTCCGTAAAAAAATCCTCATGAAGTTTCAGCTCATTTGGAGTTGTGCGGAATAGGTAGCCTGACGTAGCTTTTTCAGGTCCAGATTTTCAGCTGTCGGAATTCTCCCTTTTTGTGTGTACCTTGCATATTATGAGAGAAAAGGCATTAGAATTACTCCAAAAAGCATTATTATGCATAAAAACACTATAAATAATAGTAGGTAAACATGATGCAAAATGGATGTATCAACTCCCCCAAGCTTAGACCTCGCTTGTCCTCAAGCGAAAACCGAAAGCGAAAAAATGTCCACATGCTTAGAGAAAGAGATACCAATAAAAACACAATACGGACATAGAAGCATCATGTGAATTATTATAATAGCAACAAACTTTAACATAAAACTTTTATCATAGACTTCTCATGAATAAGTAACAATTCATCATACTATTGAAGTATAAAGCATAAACTCTATTGGAAACCAACAAACTATGTTCTCAGTCAAATTTGCAACTACAATTCATCATCTTTTCAGGAAGGATCACGTATCGGAGCCTTCAGGCAAGTCCACATACTCAACCATCATATATTCTTCTATGATTGCTAGCACTCACCGCATACACATGAGCAAAACGTTCCAACCGGACACATAGAAAGATAGGGGCTTATAATTTCGCCTCCCAACGTATTCACCTCAAGGGTGATGTCAACAATAATAACTCATGCTACCCATATTCAACTGGACATATGTGCCGAGATCTTTCCTCACCACATGACGCTTGCCAAAGGAGAAAAATAAAAAGGAATAGAGAGAAAAACTTTGACTCTTGCATAAAAGTAAAAGATAGGCCCTTTGTAGACGGAAGCAGAGGTTGCCATGCGCTTGTTTGTTTGTATGCTCAACCCCTTAGTGGAAGAGAACATCACGTTATATTGCCCCTTATGATAGTAACCTTTATTATGCAGTCTATCGCTTTTATTCTTTGCTATCACAAGTTCGTACAACGCTCAATTTTCTCTTACACCAAATGATCTAACACTTTTAGAGGCAATTTTTATTGCCTTATTGCACCGATGACAACTTACTTGAGGAATCTTGCTCCATCCCTAGGTAGGTATGGTGGACTCTTGAAAATAAGATTTGGGTTTAAGGGTTTCTGGATGCACAAGTAGTATCTCTACTTGGTGCGGAGTGTTTGGCTAGCAAAGATGGGGGGCAAGCACCACATGTTGAAGGATCTATGACAATATAACTTCTATGTGAATATGAACAAACATAAATCATTACGTTGTCTTCCTTGTCCAACGTCAACAATTTTGGCATATAATATTTTTATGGGGACTCACAATCACAAAAGATTTCCAGGATAGTGTATTTGTATGTGAATCTTCTCTTCCCTTATTAATTCTTTCATGAGTTGCATCATTGACCAATGCTATGTTTGTCAATCTCTAATAAAATTTTCTACTTATACTTTTCCTTATGTGGTGTCATTACCTACCATAATATTAGCATATGATCTTTTTCATTTATTTCCTTTCTTTTTATTGGAACATGAAAGTAAATAAAGCAAAAACTCAAACTAAACTTTACTATATATCTTGCACATGATTACAAGGATATATCACTAAGCAAACTCTCAAAAAGAAAGTACCAAACTAAACTTTTATTCACCTAAAACAAAATATAACTAAGGATCGAACTAGAATAAGTAAAGGCAATAGATAGTGGGGTGATACGATACCGGGGCACCTCCCCCAAGCTTGGCGGAAGCCAAGGGGAGTGCCCATACCCGATACTCAGTTTTCTTTTGGTGATGACGAACGAGGTGGTGATGTTGAAGTGGTAGCGATCTTATCCTTCAAGATCAAGAGATTCTCCAATCTACGGATGATGCTCCAGAGGAAGATGATGTGCTCTTGATGCAGAATATTTTCATGAGTGAGATATTTATTTTGCACACGAACCGTTTCAATGATCCGAAAGGCTTCAATATCAGTAGGGGTAAGATGAGCATAGTAAGGTTTAAGGATATCTTCTTCTCCTTCCTCAGCAGGCCAGGCCGGCTCAACCATCAGCGCTAGATCTCCGACAGATTCTACGGGTTCTTCTCTCTTCAGCTCAATTTTCATCAACCAAGCATCCCCTTCCACATTGTTGGAGGAAGGAGAAGACATAATGTCTGGCTCAACAGATCTGACCGAAAACAGCAGAAAATAAAACAGAAGATTTCTCCATGATACGGTGGTCAATAGGTTCGGGGGGTATATAAAGATTTTTTATCTTGGGAAACAAGCAAACGGAAGAAAAACCGAGTCCAGAAGGTACTCGAGGTGGGCACAGCCCACCTGGGCACGCCTGCCAGGCGCGCCCTGGTGTCTTGTGCCCACTAGGGTGACCTTCCTAGTTGTTTCTTATTTTCCAAATTTTTGTTATTTTCCAAAACAAACAGAAAATATTTTTGCAGATTTTTTGGAGTCTGTTTACTTACCGTATCACGTACCTCCTCTGTTGGGGATATGACTGTGAGGTATGACCCGCCCAGGAGGGGCCGGGTCATCCCAATGGCGGTTCATCTCATATGAAGCCTACGAGCATGGTAACAATGGCGGTTCGTGGATAGCCTTAGTAGAGGGCCCAAAACCAAAGGCGGCTTAAGGCCCACGGACATAAACCGCCATGTATATAGACTTGTATTATAAGGCATGTAAGAAAGGTCACCGAGCCGGACACGTTGTATGAGCCGGCTGTCGTGGTTCTAAGTATGACAGTAAAATGGGGGGTAGGTATGGAGAGGCATGATCCTAGCTATGGAGTAGTTGTGTACGCAAGGGATTTGCGAGTTCAGGCCCTTCTCGGAGGAAGTAATAGCCCCACGTCTCGGTGCCGCCTGAGGCGGTCGATTGAATTATACATGTGTATTCAGGGTGCGAACCCTTCTACCAAGGGAGGGGGGTGGCTTATATAGAGGACGCCAAGACCCCAGCCAGCCCACGTGTGAGAGGGGTTAAAGTACATTAAGGTCGGGCATTACTTGGTAACGCCTACATAAAGTGCCATCATGACCATTAAGACTACTTAATTGCTGAGACCGTTGGGCATCGAGTGGCTCTTGGACTCCTGGTGGTCGAGTGGGTCTTCATGGTCGAGTGTCTTTGAATCTGTCGAGTGGAAACTTACCAGGTCGACTGGAAGGTTGCTTCTCTCGTGAGTCTCCTTGAGGAGGGTACCTTTGGGTAGGTCTATGACCCTATCCCAGGCATGTGACTTCATCATTAGCCCCCGAATGGATCGAGGTTTGAGTGGGGAAGGAGTTGATGATCTTTCCGACCTGTTTTTCGTGTTGTGAGTGCGTCTTGCTCTGGATCAACGACCTTTTAGCGATGGCATCAACTTTTCTTTCAGTCGCCTTGATCCATTCTTCACATTTGCCGAGTGAACTCTGTGAACCTGAGGATTTCTGAACGATGGATCGGAGGAAATCAGTTATCTGACGAGTTGCTCTACGGTTAGCGGATTTTGCGGGATCCGAATTTTGGGAACCGCGCGAAGCAGAGAAAACCGCTGACTTTTCGGATGGGATAAGACGATGACGCTTGATCTTCAGGCCGCCTTTTTCGCCACGTATCATGCGCGGCGCTTTGTTGTGGGATCGCGACAGGATTGCTGGGCCTACCGGCCACCATACCACTAAGCGGTCCTTATAAAAGCGTTAGGCAGGGCATATTTTGAACAATCTGACCTCCGGACTTCTCCTCTCTCCGCCTCCAAATCTTCTCGTCGTGCTCTTCATCAGCGTCCAAAGCTTCGGAACTTGTCTCGCCGGGCGAACATGGTGAAGGAGAAGACCGCAGCTCGGAACAGGTGAAGAAGGCGTGGCGAAGGCCAAGGGGAGAGCGCCCAGCCGGGCGGCTCTTCAGCGGTCCAAGCTGCGCCGCAGGTTGGGTCCAAGGAGGCTGGATCCGATCGACCATCACCGTAGAAGGATCTCACCGATCTAGCCAATGAAGGACTGATCCCCCATGGGTCGGCGAGGCTTCCGGGCACGCGAGTGGCAACCCCAACTGAAAGAGGGTGAGTGCGTCCTCCTGGCCACCCACGTAGATCGGGGGTTTTCTCTGCCGCCAAATCCTTTCTTCCGGGGGTTTTTGAACTTTTTTGGAGCGCAACTCCATCATTTTACTCCGAACTCCATCGTCTATCTTGCTGCTTTCGTTTCGCTATGCGAGAATTTCTTGGGTTGTCGACCGCACTGGGGTCTCTTCAAACACATATTCACCTGTCGCTCTCAGACAGTGAAGAAAACGAGCCCGAATGACGAGAGGACCCAAGTAATCCAGATGTGTGGGGACTCGGGGTCCAGACGAGGGGAAGAGCGCCTTTCCGGCTATGACTCTCCCCGACTTCGGTTAGAGGGTGGCGATCGACCTGGTTCTATCGCCAAGACCAGCCGACGCCGGGCGATCGACCGGTCTCCCTCCTTTCTCCATGAGTCGAGTGAACAAGCCATCGCCCTGAAGGTGTTACGGAGGAAAGGGCCCAAGTAAATTTGCTGATGGAGCGTGTAGTCCAGCTTATTCGCGATGGGGTGGCGGCATGGATCTCCGGAGGTTTTTCTCCGACGGTGTATTCAGCCACTTCAATACCGAGGTCATCCGATGTGGATGTACTCTGGTACGGAGGATACCTCTCGGGTCCATCCAGAGGAGGTCGATGATGCCACGTTGGAGAAGTGGATGACTGCCATCACGGAAACAAAGACAACCCTCGCGGAGCTGGGAGGATTCCACCACTCGACCATAGTTACCAACTGCACCAGGTATAACCACTTATCTCCGGCTGTGATTCTGTTGCATTCATTCTGCTTTTGATGCCAATTGTCGACTGACTTTCACCTTGTTTCGTTGTCTTCTAGGTCACCACCGAGATGTACTCGATGCCCAACGGCGCAGGAAAACAGTCGAAGAAGAAGAAGGAAGTGGAGGTGAAAGCCCGGCGGAATGGGAGTCCGGCGATGAGGAGGATGAGGAGGATGATAGTTACGATGGCGAGGAGGAGGAAGAAGAGGAGGAAGACGCCGATCCTCCTCGCCGGAGGGAAGGTCCAAGCTGGCGCATGATCCAGCCGATCGGGCGGTAGAAGCGGTTGTGCCAGCCCGACGGCAATGACAAGCGACCAAGGACAACTTCTCCCGCGCCGACCGAGAAACCGCCGAAACAACCTCGAGCGACGTCGTCAAAGCCGGCGAAGGCCCTGCCCAAGATGCGAATGATCATCCCCACCATCTCCGGGTAACCAACAGAACCTTGTATTTCCTTTTCAACATGAGTGAACTTTTGGTCGACTCGATGATCGATCAGCCGATTCTTGAAATCTCTGGTAGCCGCTACCTCCGAGACTTCAGCCAAGCACGAAGATCAAGAAATGGATGACGCGCCACCTCCAACCTTGGTAAGATCCCCCGAGGTTTCGCTTTTAATCGACCGGAGCTTTTAGTCGATTGGACTTCCATGTTTACTTCAATCCTTCTTGTAGTTCCGCCTCATCATTGATCTCCCGATGATGGCGAGGAAGCGCCATTGAGGAAGAGGAAGAACAAGAAAGTGCCTCGGCAAGGTTGCTCAAGTCACAAGCGATTCTCGAGACGTTGATTTCGGCGAGGCAACCCCACTCGACTTCTGTGGTTATTCATTGTACCGGCTGACAAGTACCCGACCCACTTCATCGATTGTTGATCCACCATCTCTTTGCTACACACCACGTCCTAAGACCAAGTAAGTGCTGCTAAGGAGGCCATACGCCAGCAGGGATCATGATGGAACAGTGAAAGTGGTCCGAGAGGCTAGTCAAGCAGCCCTCTGACGCTTAGTTCCGCTTCCGTGAGCAATGTCCAAGTAAGTCGATCGTTGCTTGCTTTGTTAGGATATGCTACACAGAAACGCTTCTCTCCGGAGATTTCCATATCGGTACACCCACCGGGTGTTTTTGTCGATTGAACTTTTGTGGGGCACGCTTGAGAGTGCACCCATTGGGTGTAGTCCCCGAGACTATGGTCGCATCGCGTGCGATCCGGCTATAGTCTTTATGTTGTGATCTTCTTCACTCGACACTGGGCCGGATCAAGTCTAATGGACCCTAAAAACCGGTGGGAGCACGCTAAGTGCACCCACTGGGTGTAGTCCCCGAGACTATGGTCGACTGCGTGCAGTCGACTATAGTCTAAAGACCTGTTTTTTTTACTGCGGCTGACCGCCGACAATTAGCCATGTTTTTAGAATCATAACTTTTGCCTCTTTTGGTCGACTGATCGAACCAAATCGGTAAACCAGTGGGGGCATGCTGAGTGCACCCGCTGGGTGTAGTCCCCTAGACCATCGCCGAATGTTTTGATTCGACTGTAGTCTTAGAAATGCTACTATTTTTCCTTAATCACTCGAAAGTGATCTGTCTTTGATGTCTTTCGTTGGTTGACTCTTTGCAGAGATCTTGCGAGCTTGTGGCTCGCTATACTGAGTTAGAGAACAAGCAGATCCAACTCAATCTCGATTTGAAGCTTGCTCGAGGAGAATTTGGCAGAGCATAAAGGATGAAGCAAAAGGTATGGCTGGTGAGAATTTTTGACGAATGCCTTTGTATTTCTGCTCATTCTCAACTCTGTTCTCATTGTTGCTTTGCAGATAAACTGGAGGAGACTTTGAAGAAGAAGAACCTTGACCTTGCAGAGGCACAGAAGGCTGCTTTGGAGAAACCAAAGCTACATTGAAGAAGCTTGCCTCGGTCGACAAACTCGAAGATGAAAATGCCAAGCTGAAAGCTGCTCTTGACGCTGCTAACAAGGAAGTTAGTCATTGAAGAACAACAAGATTGTTACATTCGACAAGGCCTAGCGAACTGGCGGGAAGCGAAGCGACTGGAGATTTATCTCGGAGGGCTTGCCAAGAAGCTGTTTCTCATGCTTGAAGGTAATCTCCTTTATCCATTGTCTTGCTTTCACCGCTTATCACATGATCGTTATTTTGAGTCTGAACCGTGTTTTCGTAATTCTCGCCAAAACTTTGAAGAAGAAACGGTCAGTGGAAACCAGCTTGGACCCCATCAATTCTCCCTGTGAAGGACGAAGCTGCTATGAATGTGCTCCGACCGAGTCTCGCGTTGCTAAGCGCGGTGGATTATCTTGCTCGGCGAAAGTTGCGGTGTCAGCGGATCGACTCGACTCCTCGGCGTACAGACTTTTCAGAATGATCTTGAATCCTTGATGACCCGGTGAATGAGGTTCCAAGTCGAGTCACGGGAATGGTAAAAGTCTTCTGCCCGGTGTGGTCTTGATGTTGCTCTATATCCGGTTCGTGTCCCACTTGCAAAGAAGCGCCAAGAGGACAAGCCGGTGTCTCTCAAGGTTGCCTATACCAGGAAGCACGACTTCAGATCTTTCATGGAGACTTTCATCGCTGCTGCTACCCGTATTAAGCCGACGGATCGACCTCGACCAGTTTGTTGCACCTTCCGCCCTCCCACGGAGAAGTAAAAACTTCTAAGTCCACTTTAAATTTGCCTCGGAATGCCGAAAGTGATTGCTGTAACCGATAAACTTTAATGGGCTTAACGCACGAGGACCTTTGGATCTCAGAGGGCGTTTATCCAAACTTCGATTTTGCCTCATTTGGAAGATATTCCGCTGAAATTCCAGTCGACTTGTGCTTCATCTGTCCTGCATGTAGAGACGGAACACAGACTGCGACTGATCTTGTCGTCCTTATGGATTGGGACGAACCGCACGTTGTACTTGTGGCGAAGCTCCGAAGGAGGAAGTAGCAGTCGACCTGCACCTCGTCGTCCTTGCGGATTGGGATGAACCGCCGCGTTGTACTTTGTGGCGAAGCTCAAGGAGGAGGTAACGATCGACCAAGCACCTCGCCGTCCTTGCGGATTGGGATAAATTCCTTACTTACGCGAGCACTGGGCCGCAGCCAAGACTTTGAGTGGGAGGTTTGCTCTCCACTCGATAGGATCTTTATTACTTAGGCGAGCACTGGGCTGCAGCTAAGCCCCAGTGGGGGTTTGCTCTCCACCTGTAGGATTTCTATTACTTAGGTGAGCACTGGCTGCGGCTAA
This sequence comes from Aegilops bicornis, assembly GCA_021605145.1. Taxonomy (NCBI): domain Eukaryota; kingdom Viridiplantae; phylum Streptophyta; class Magnoliopsida; order Poales; family Poaceae; genus Aegilops; species Aegilops bicornis. The sequence continues at coordinate 209,276,659 of CM038670.1, read as the reverse complement.
GCCCCGAGTGGGAGGTTTGCTCTCCACTTTCGGTAGAGATTTTGATTACTTAGGCGAGCACTGGGCTGCAGCTAAGCCTCCCAGTGGGAGGTTCGCTCTCCACTCGGTAGGATCTTTTATTACTTAGGCGCAGCAATCGGCTGCAGCTAAGCCCCCGAGTGGGAGGTTTTCTCTCCACTCGGTGGGATTTTTATTACTTAGGCGAGCACTAGGCTGCAGCTAAGCCCCCGAGTGGGAGGTTTGCTCTCCACTCGGTAGGATTTTTATTATTTTGGATGTTTAAGCCGAATCCTTGGGCTGTGTAAGCCCCCGGGTGGGAGGTGGCTCACCACTGGTGGGATTTGAATACTTAGGCGAGTACTTGGATCGCAGCTAAGCCTCCGAGTGGGAGGCTGGCTCACCACTAAGTAGGGATTTTGATTACTTAGGCGAGTACTTGACTGCAGCTAAGCCTCCGAGTGGGAGGCTGGCTCACCACTCGGTAGGATTTTGATTACTTAGGCGAGTACTTGACTGCAGCTAAGCCTCGGGGTGGGAGGCTGGCTCACCACTGATGAGGATTTTGATTACTTAGGCGGCGGATTCAGCTAAGCCCCGAGTGAGAGGCTGGCTCGCACTTTCGGAAAGGATTTTTTACAAACTTAGGCGAATCGGATTCGCGACTAAGCCACCCACTGGGAGAAATTTCAAGAAAGAGCAATAACAATCACTGGGAAGATTATAACATTCTTGTCTTAGATAAACTACAAAAGTACTTTTATTACATCTCAATCGAGTGAGTTTTAAGTGTATAAGGGCGGAGCAGCTCCGCGTTCAAGCTCGAGGCTCGTCGATCTGGCGATCAACGTTGTAGAGATGATATGCTCTGTTGTGGAGGACTCTTGTGACGATGAAGGGACCTTCCCAAGTTGGGGCGAGTTTGTGTGGTTTCTGTTGATCCACTCGGAGGACTAAATCTCCCTCTTGGAAGACTCGACTCTTCACATTTCTGGCATGGAACCGACGCAAGTCTTCAGCGATAGATAGTCGAGCGAATCAGGGCCATTTCTCTCTCCTCTTCCAAGAGATCGACTGCATCTTGCCGAGCTTGTTCTGCTTCTTCTTCACAGTATAACTCGACTCGAGGCGCATTGTGAAGCAGGTCACTTGGCAGAACTGCTTCAGCTCCATAGACTAAGAAGAATGGAGTTCTCCCACGACCGATTAGGAGTGGTCCTCGATCCCAGAGAACTGATGGAAGCTCGTCGACCCAAGCTCTGTTGCGTGCTTGAGATCGCGCGCATCGCCAGTTTCAGCCCTTTGAGAATGAGGCCATTTGCTCGATTACGCTTGTCCATTCGGCGAGGATGAGCCATCGAAGCATAGTCGACCAGCGTGCCTTGAGAGGCGCGAGAAGGCTTTGAACTTGTCATTATCGAAGTTTGACCCATTTGTCGGTGATGATGCTATGCGGAACCCCATATCCGAAAATCAACTCTCGATGAAACCGATAGCGGTGCATGCATCAAGGTTCTTGATGGGCTTGGCCCGATCCACTTGGTGAACTTGTCGATCGCTACTAGCAAATGGGTGAAGCCTCTTACGCCAAGTTCTCAATGGTCCAATCATGTCCAATCCCCAAACAGCGAAGGGCCGACGAGTGGAATGGTCTTCAAAATTTGAGGCGGGCTTGTGCGACATGTTGGAATAGAACCGACATCCTTCACACTTGTCAACTATTTCCTTTGCCATTTCGTTTGCTTTTGGCCAAGAAAATCCCGCCGGTATGCTTTAGCCACAATGGTCAGGAAGAGGACGCATGATGGCCACGAGTTCCCAGTGGATATCCTCGTGGAATCATCTCGACCTTCTTACGGGCGTGATGCACTTCGGCCGACTCAGTCACGCTTTCTCTGAACAACTGTCCCTTGATCCTTTGTAAAGGCCTTGGATCGTCCAGACGATCCGTCGAGCCTCTTCTTCATTCTCCGGGAGCTCTTTCCTTAGGATATATGCGATGTAAGGCACCGTCCAAATGGGAGTGATGACCACCACTTCCATAATTAGGTCGACCACGGCTGGGATCTCAACTTCATCGGATCATTGGCACCCTTTTTGCTGCGGGGGGCCTCTTACGTGAAAGGATCCTCCCGCCTTTGAAGGTGCATGAATGTGCTCATAAATACATTATCGGGAACAGCTTCCCTTTTTGGACCCTATCTTCGCCAAGTCATCTGCGCAGCTTGATTTTTCGATTAGGGTATATGATGAAGCTCTAACCCCTCGAATTTCTTCTCCAGCTTCCTCCTTTGCATTACAATAACCTGTGTCATAGCTGGGCTTCGACATCCCACTCCTTCATCACTTGATTAACAACCAGATCCGAAGTCGCCAGTAGACCATAAGGCGACGGACGCCGAAAGTGAAATGGTCATGCGCAACCCATACAGAGTGCTTCATATTCGCTTCGTTGTTGGAGGAATCAAAGTGAATTTGGAGAATATACTTGAGCTTATCTCCTGGGGAAACCAATACAACCCCTACCGGAACCGTTCAAAGATCTTGGATCCATCGAAAAACATAGTCGGTGTTTCGAGTGAACTTGAGTCGGAAGCTGCTGTTCGATCCACTCGGCGAGGAAATCTGCTATTGCTTGGGACTTGATGGCTTTCTTTGCCTCGAATTTGATATCAAGGGAAGGAGTTCAATCGCCCATTTTGCCACTCGACCAGTTGCATCTCTGTTATGAAGAATTTCCGACAAAGGGCGTCCGACGACCGTAGAACGGAATGATCGGAGAAATAATGAGCAACCTTCTTCGTGGTCATATAGATCCCGTAAACAAGCTTCGATAGTGAGGTATCTTTGCTTTGATGGGGTCGATTACTTGAGAAAGATAATAAATCGGGCGTTGAACTTTGAAGGCTTTTCCTTCTTCTTCCGGCCGACCGTAAAATGCAGATTACTAACGACTTGTCCAAAGGGCTGCAATGTAAAGCGACAAATGCTCTTTGCCGATAGGGAGCGGCAAGCACCGGCTGGGTGGAGAGCGATGCTTTGAGCTCTGCAACGCCGCATCGACTTCTAGAGTCCACTCGAACTTGTCTCGACTTCTTCATCAGCCGGTAAAGAGGCAATGCCTTTTCACCGAGGCGAGAGATGAACCGACTTAAAGCGCCAAGCAACCAAAGAAAGCTTCGGACATCGTGCACACGCATTGCAGGCGTTTCATTCGGAGTATAGTGCCAACTTTTACGGGTTAGCATCAATTCCTCGTTCGTAAGCGAGAAAACCGAGTAACTTTCCACGGGAACTCAGAATGTGCACTTTGATGGATTAAGCACGATATCATACCTCCGAGATTGGCAAATGTTTCAGCGAGGTCAGTCAACAGGTCGGAACCTTTCCGTGACTTGACCACAATGTCATCCATGTATGCTTCCACATTCCGACTGATTTGAGTGAGTAAACACTTTTGAATCATCCTCATGAACGTGGCTCCGGCATTCTTGAGGCCGAATGGCATGGTGACATAATGAAGCACCCGAATGGAGTGATGAAAGCTGCTTTGATCTCGTCGGGTCCATACAAACGGATCTGATGATACCCGGAATAGGCATCCAAAAAAGACAACCTCTCGCATCCCGCAGTTGAGTCGACTATTTGGTCGATGCGAGGAAGAGGAATGATCTTCGGGCAGGCCCGATTGATATGCTTGAAATCGATGCACATGCGCAGCGACTTGTCCTTCTTGGGGACCATGACAATGTTGGCGAGCCACTTTCGGAGTGGTAGATCTCGGATGAACTCTGCCGCTAAGAGTCGAGCCACCTCCTCGCCAATGGCCTTTCTCTTACGGACAGCGGACAAGAAGATACTCTTTAACGGTTTGAATTTTGGGTCGACTTCGTGGCGATGCTCAGCCAGCCTCGGTAACACTCCGTCATGTCGTGAGGCTTCCATGCAAAGATGTCCCGATTCTCACGGAGGAACCGGATGAGCGCTTCTTCCTATTTTGAGTCGAGTGTTGTGGAGATGTTGGTCGGAGCAGCGTCGACATCGATCCGGGTGAATGTGAACCTGTTTCGTCTCACGGTCGGTGAAAAGTCGACAATGGCGGGCTTCTTAGCTCGCAACAAATCACTCGGATCTGCAGTTTTCGATATTCTTGTAGCTCTACCACCGCCAACCGAGCATCGGCAATCTTAGAGCCTTTACGAAACACTCTTACGCCTTCTTCCGATTGCCGTCAGGTGATCACGCCCTTGGGACCGTGCATCTTGATTTAAGATACACGTAACATGGTCGGGCCATGAAACGTGCATAAGCTGGTCTCCCCAGAATAGCGTGATAAGCGCTCTGGAAATCTACGACCTCAAAGGTCAACTTCTCTTTCCGGAAATGTTTTGAGTCACCAAAAACTACATCAAGAGCAATTTGGCCGAGTGACTCGGCCTTCTTTCCGTGAATGACTCCGTGAAAGCTCATGTTATCGGTAATCGAGTCCGGACATCGGAATGCCCATCCCTTTCAACGTCTCCAGTATAATATGTTCAAGCCACTACCACCATCCATCGGGACTTTGGTCACCGAGTGCCTTCAACAATTGGAGTCGACCACCAACGCTTGCCTCCGGGGGGTGGCAATGTCTTGGCCGGATGATCGAGGCCGGTCGAATGTGATGGCGATGCAGGACCATTTCAGATAATTGGGAGTCGCCGGAGCAACCAAGTTCACTTCCCGATTGATAACCTTCCATCAACTTTTGCTTTCGACGTCAGCAAAAACCATCAGGGTGGAATTGACCTAGGGATATCCACCATCACTGTCATCTCTGTCCTCAACATTATCTGTCTCTTTATCCTTGTCCTTGAGTTGTTTCCCTTGGAACTGCTGAATCAAGAGCCGACACTGTCGAGTGGTATGTTTCGGGTAAATGAGTTTACCCTCTTCCACAGACTGCCTGATGATCAGATACATTCTCGACTGTGTGGTGCAAAGTGATCCACCTCTGGATATAATCTCTCAAAGTTTCACTCAACTTTTGCACACGCATCGCAACTCCATCAAACCTCTTTGAGTGGTTTGCAAGTTCCTTCAAATGTTTTGAAAAACACACGGGCAAGATCTTCCCAAGTGTAAATCTTTGGGTGCTAATCGATTCAACCACGCATACGGCTGAACCCTCCAACATAAGAGGCAAATGCTTCATGGCTACCTCATCGTTGCCACCGCCCGATCTGAACAGCCACCCGGTAATCTTCAAGCCAAGTGTCGCTTGGATTCTCCAGTGAACTTCTTGACTCCGATCACCAACCTGAAGTTGGGAGGAATCACTGCGACTCGATGGCTCACGAAACACTCTGGTCCCGAGACATGAGCTCTGCTGCTGGAAGGAACATCTCTATCACGGCCGTCTCGGTGAGCTCTGTTCCTGTCGACCAAACCTTGAACGATAATAGATCTTGCATGAAAGCCTGGTTCCCTGGGGTCGACTGGAACTCTTCGCCAAAGACTGCTTTTGGCGTCTGCCTCGCTGTTGCCGAGGAGCGTATGATCCACCCCTTGGGGAGGGAGGGCACTCGACGTCGATCGTAGCGATCAAATCGGTGCTCATACCGCTCATGCCCTTATATTGATCATCACGCCGCCCCACGTTCCTCGCGCCTCGGGGCGATCTTGGACTATGGGCCGATCGATGAATTAGCAATGACGGATCGGTTGTGAACCCTGTTCGCCCAGGGATACAACTGAGTTTTGATCTCCGCCGCCGGAGCAAATCCTTGATCTCGCTGCAAACCTCTACCGCCTCCATTGGGAAGGCTGAATTGACTCTGCTATACGGGCAACAGTTGCTAAATTCTGAATCGAGTCCGATATACCTGAGTTGGTGGTTGAAAGAGCTGGCCTCATTTGGCGGATTACGGAACCCTTGATGGGTATGCAGCTCGTCGAGTGCTCGCTGAAGATTCTCCAGTCGAGTGCGCTCAGCCAAGTTGGCCAAGAGCGCATTCTCCAAGGCGCGAGCCTCGGGAGTTTCCCCAACGATAGGGGTGTGAAGTGCATCCTTGTTCCCACGGCGAAGCTCCTCCCTCTGGAGCGAAGTGAGGGGCTCGGGCAAGTACTCCCCATGGGCTTGCTCCGGATCGTTGTAGCGACCAGACCCGAATGGATCAAGTCTCGTGCTCGGGTGTCATCCACGGATCGTAATGTCTTGACACCACGATTACTTGAAGGATTTATAGCAGAGTAGCAATCACACACTTATTACATCGATTGTCCAGAAGAGGACTATTACAATAAATATGGCTTAAGGCCATCTAGTAACGATAACAGCGGAAGGCTTGGAAGATAAGTGAGTCCATCAACTCCAACGGCATCAATGAAAGTATAGAACCACGACCTAAACTCCTTACTCGTGCGTGCGAAAAGTCTGCAACATGAAAGTTGCAGCCCGAAAACGGGTCAAGACATGGAATATCTTTGGCAATGTAACACATAGAGAGTAATGAAACAATAAGCCTATACTACATGCATATTTGGCTGGTGGTAAGGCTCTACGGTTACATTTTTGCGAAAAAGCCAATTTTTCCCTACATCAAAGGAATAATTTTGTTTAACTATCATGGTGGTTGTTAAACATTGAGAATGGTTGATGACATCCTCAATCCCAATTAAAAGTACTCATTAACCCAAACAAATTATTTTAAGTAACGTGATGAGATCAACAGGATAATCCAAGAACTAGATACTCAAGATGTCCATAGCAGGGACACGGCTAATCATGATTAGTTTATACACTCTGCAGAGGTTTTGCGCACTTTTCCCCACAAGACTCGATCGCCTCCGCTTGATTCTCGCACTACATGGTGTTTGAGAAACGGATGACCGAGACATAGTCTTTCAGAAGCGCTAGCACCTTACATGTGGGTAGACCGTACCAACCTACATCCCCTACATCAGCTAGCCTACCCGTAAGAGTTCGCACAACTTAATCAACTACGCCAGAGCCCATAATTGGCTTGTGGCTGCACACGGAAGTTTCCAGTTTGAAATATCTTATGATCCCTTAGAGCACAGGTGGCGGTCCAGAAGAAATCTGAGGCAAATCTGATGATAGAAACCAGGTGCCTCAATCCACCCAGATGTGTGTTTAGGTTGCCACCTTAGATAAAACCATTAATTAACAATCTCACATCATCATGGATATTCACTCACCCAATCCACGTCTACTAGCATAGCATAGCATAATAAGCAAACGAGAAGTAACTCCCAAGGTTCATAAGTAAAAGCAGGTAATAGGTACTACCTCAAATCTACTTCCCATCCCACAATTTAATTTAGATCCTAACCATGCAAGTGTTTGAGGGTTTGATCTAATGCAATAAAACCGGTAGTAGAAAAGGTATGATCAAGTGTTACTTGCCTTCTTGATGATCCGCGTGACCTAGAGATTCAAGTAACAAGCGGCGCCTCCGGGTGATCTAACGCAGACAAACAACAAGCATACAATAAGTACTCATCTAATGCACAGGAAATCTCGAATAAAAGATCTAACCAGAGTTCAACTTAAGAACCACTGGTTGCAAAAGAATCGAATCAAATAAAGCATCGAAAGTCGGAACTCGAGAGAGAACGACTTCGGTTTAGAAATCTGAAATTAGGTCAAAATTTCACAGTAGCGAAACTTCTGTGAAAGTTGGTTAGTCGAACGGCGGTTTAAATTCTGAAACTCCAGGCGTTTGAATCACCTGATTCCGATAAACGGCGAGAAATAAAACAGTTTTGAAAATCGGATGCGAAATCAAATCGAAAAAATAACGGATTAAATTGATTAAAAAGAAAAACGCATTGAGCGGGTTAAAAAGCGAACGTTCGATTAGCGAGCGAATTCAACGAGCTGTTCATTGAAGCGAAGCAGTTCGGTGAGCGTTAGTTAAATAAGAAACCGAAAAAATAAAACAAATCTAGGTTTAAAAAAAAAAACCAAACATATATTTTTAAAAAAAAAAAAAAATAAACCCGACGGTTCACGGTGGAAAAACCGAATCGAGGCGTGGGCGGCGTGGTGGCTACCTCGGTGATCGCGGCTGGGCGCTGAGGCTGGTGGGAGGCGAGGGGCGAGGGTCCGGCGAGGCGGGCGGCGGCGGCGTCCACGGCAGCCAGCGGGCTGGCCCACGGGCGCAAGGCTCGGGTGGCCAGCCAAGTGACTCCAAGGGCGGGTTGGGGAGAGAGAGAGGGTCGGGGGTTATAAAGGGAGGCGGCGGTGGCTTGGGAGGGGTCAAGGGGGCGCCGGGTCAAGGGACTCGGGCGGCAGGCGCTCTCGTCTGTGTGCGGACACCAGCGGCGGCAGCATGTGAGGAGGAGGCGGGTGGTGGAAGGCGCTGGGCACAGGCTGGTCAAGCTTGGGCAGTGGAGCCTCGATCGGGCGCTATTTTTTTTTAATAAAATTTAAACCAAACGAATAACAAAAAATACCAAACGAACTGGATTTAAATAAAACAAATTTTCCCGACTCCTAAAAATGAGTCGAACAAAATGAACTTTAAAAACAATATACATGCATAAAAATTTTAAAATGCTAATTTTGCCTAAGCAAAATAAATCTTCCAAAACCAAATTTGATTTATTTATAAAATCTTCATTTTTCCTAAATATTGGGAAAGTCATATTATTCCCTCTCAAAATAATTTTATAGGAAAAACTTTATGAAGATAATTAAATAAATCCAAATGATCCTATTTTCAAAATTTGAGAAATCCCAAATATGAAAATAATGAAACTTCCAACTCTCTCCGAGGGTCCTTGAGTTGCGTGAAATTTTCTAGGATCGGAAAATGCGAGAAAATACGATATGCATGATGACCTAATGTATAACATTCCAAATTGAAAATTTGGGATGTTACAAACCTACCCCCTTAAGATGAATCTAAGCCCTCGAGATTCGGGTTAACTAGAAAATGTGAGGTGGTCCTTGAGCAAAACTTCCTCTCTTTCCCGGTGGCTTCATCCTCGGTGTGGTGGCTCCACGAACTTTGCAAAACTTGATAACCTTGCTGCGGGTAACTCTGCTTTGGCATAATCGAGAATCTTAACAGGTTTTTCCTCATATGTCAAGTCATCCTTCAATTTGAATTGCTTCCAGTGACTGCTGCGTCTCTTAACGGTACCTCTGCTATCTACGGGTGACATTTCTTCAAGCGAGAAACATGGAATACATCATGAACTCCCGACAGTCCTTACGCAATTCCAACTTATAAGCAACTTCTCCCATACGTTGCAAAAATCTTATACGGTCCAACGAAGCGGGTGCTAACTTTCCTTTAACTCCAAAACGCTTAACTCCTCAAGCGGGGATACTCGAGATATACTCTGTCTCCAACTTCATACTCAATCGCTGGCGCTTTGAATCGGCATAGCTCTTACGTCTGCGGACTGGGCTACCTTGAGCCTGTCTCGAATCAACTTAACCTTCTGCTAGGACTCCTTAATCAAATCTGGTCCAAACAAGCGACGATCTCGGTTTAGTCCCCATGACAACGGTGTCCTGCACCTTCTTCCATCTGAGCCTCGAAAGGTGCCATCTTCAAGCTGGTTTGATAACTGTTGTTGTAGGAAAATTACGCATACGGCAAATTATCATCCCAGCTAGATCCATAATCTAGTGCACAAGCTCTCGGCATATCTTCCAAAATCTGATTGACTCTCTCGGTCGTCCATCGATCTGTGGGTGGAAAGCTGTATCGAATTCCAATCTAGTTCCCAATGTCTCGTGCAACCGGTTCCAAAATTTCGAGGTAACCGGGTTCCTCTATCGGATCTGATGCTCCTCGGAACTCCGTGTAAACACACAATTACGGTCATGTATATCTTTGCCAACTTAACCTTTGCTATAGGTAGTCTTGGTGGAATGAAATGAGCTACCTTAAATCAGCGATCGACTATAACCCAAATCGAATCATAGCTTTGAACGAGTCCTTGGCAATCCTGTGATGAAATCCATGCCTAGTTTATCCCACTTCCATTCGAATATCGGCAACGGTTGTAACAATCCTGGCGGCTTCGATGTTACCGCCTTTACTCTCGACATACATCGCAATTTGCTACATACTCCGCAATATCCTTCTTCATTCCGGTCCACCGAAAGTGTTCTTCAAATCCAAATACATCTTGGTATTCCACAGGGTGAATCGAATAGGGTGAATCATGGGCTTCTTGTAAAATCAACTTCATGATCTCTGAGTTATTGGGCACATAAACACTGTCTTCAAACCATAGGGTATCGTGCTCGTCCTCACGAAATCCTTTAGCCTTTCCTTTGCTCATTTTCTCCTTTATAGAGGCAACTTCCTTATCTGCCTTTTGGGCCTCTCTGATTTTGTCCATTAGTGTCGACTGAATTTCCAATGCTACTACATAGCCTCTCGGAACTATTTCCAAACATAGCTCTCGAAGGTCCTCGGCTAACTCATTGGGTATTCCTCCCATCATTAGGGAATTGACGTGGCTCTTACGGCTCAATGCGCGTCTCTGACATTAGCCTTTCCGGTGATAATGCAATCTCATATCATAATCCTTGATTAGCTCTAACCATCTCCTCTGTCTGAGATTCAATTCCTTCTGTGTGAAAATGTACTTCAAACTCTTGTGATCAGTATATACTTCACAATGATTTCCAATGAGAAAATGTCTCCACGTCTTCAGGGCATGCAATAATTTGCTAATTCCAGATCATGAGTGGCATAATTCAACTCATGGGGCTTAAGTCGTCGTGAAGCATCACGAAACAACTCTTCCTTCCTGCATAAGCACTGCTCCAAGTCCTCGGCGTGAAGCGTCATAATACACCTCATAATCCTTAGTCCGATCCGGCAATATCAAACCGGTGAGGTAACCAATCTTTTCTTCAACTCCACGAAAACTTGCCTCACAGTCCTCAGTCCATATGAATTTGTTATCCTTCTTCAACAATTCAGTCATAGGCTTAGCAATCCTTGAGAAATTCTCAATGAATCTTCGGTAGTATCCTGCGAGTCCAAGAAAACTCCGAATCTCTCCAACCGTCGTTGGTGCTTCCCAATTAGTTACGGTCTCAACCTTTGTGGGGTCAATCGCTATTCCTTCTCGGATATAACATGTCCGAGGAATCCAACTTCCTTTAGCCAAAACTCACATTTGCTGAACTTGGCGTATAACTGATGTTCTCTTAGCTTCTCCAAAACCAATCGCAAATGTTCCTTGTGTTCCTCTTCATTCTTCGAGAAAATCAAAATGTCATCAATGAACACCACGACGAACTTATCCAAAAACTCCATAAACACTTTGTTCATCAGGTTCATGAAATAAGCTGGTGCGTTAGTCGATCCAAATGACATAACGGTATACTCGTCTGATCCATATCTCGTGGTAAATGCAGTCTTGGGTATGTCTTGCTCCCGAATCTTCAATCGATGGTACCGATCGTAAGTCGATCTTGGAAAACACTTTGGCTCCTTGCAAACGATCAAACAGATCATTTATCATAGGTAGTGGGTACTTGTTCTTGATTGTTACCGCATTCAACTCACGATAATCAACAACCATTCTCAAAGATCCATCCTTCTTCTCCACTAACAAAGCGGGTGATCCCCAAGGTGAAGAGCTTGGGCGTATATAACCTTTATCCAATAGCTCCTTAATACGCTTCTTGATTTCTGCCAAATCTTGTCTTTGGCATCCCGTATGGTCGTTTCGATATCGGCCTGTTCACGGCAATAGTTCAATCAAAAACTCAATGTCTCTATCCGGTGGCATTCTCGGCAACTCCTCCGGAAATACATCAGAAAATCCTTCACCATCGGTACTTCTTCCTGCACCACTCACGATAAGCAATTAACTTGTGCTCTCCTCGGCTCGTGCCGTGATACATACTTAATCCTTCTTCCTTCAGGTGTGGTGAGCAAAATTGATCTAGTGGAGCAATCAATGTTTCCTCCATACTTTGATAACCAATCCATTCCTAATATCACATCCAATCCTTGGGATTCCGAACTATTAGGTCCGAGGGGAAAACATAGGGTCCAATCCTTAGTGGCGGTCGATCACACCATTTACTAGCCATGTACTACGCTCGGGTGAGGTTACTAGCATGGGTGACCTAAGGGCTTGGGTCGGTAACTCATACTTATCCACAAATTCCTTGATATGTATGGAATGTGATGCACCAAAGATCGAAAAGAACAAGCTGCAAAGTAAATGACTTAACCAAAAACTTACCGGACATCGCATCGGGCTGATCTTCAATCTCCTCCACATCAATGTGGTTCACCTGTCCCCTGTTGAAAGGGTTGGGCTCCTTTCCGAGCTTCCATTGCCATTTCCATTACGCCTTCTCGATACAGTCATTTGCATAATGCCCCGCCTTGCGGCACTTAAAGCAAGTAATGTGACTCAAGTCCGCCTTGGATGGTGTTGACGGGTTGGTGCGATTACGTCCGTTGCTTCCTCCATTCCCGTTCCCATTCTTAGTGCCATTATGGTTGTGCGAATTACCTCCTCCATGGGTATGTCAAACTGAATTCTGATTTAGGGGTATAACGAGTCTTCTTGAGCTCGAGTTATACTTCCCTTGTCCATACTTTCGCTATGCAGTTCTCAATTTGTTCTTTGCTTTCCTTCAATCATAAGGGCTCGGTCTACTAACTCCTGGTAGTTATCGAAACTTGCTACCATCAACGGCATCTTTGAACTCATCATTCGGTCCTTCTAGAAACTTCTCTGCTTAGTTGCATCAAGAGTAACGCTATCCGGGGCATAACGTGCTAACTTACTAAAATCGTCTTCACGACCGGCCAACAGTCCTTCCTCCTTGGCGTAAGTTGCGAAACTCACGCTTCTTCATGGCCATGGCTCCTGCTTTGAAACATGGGCAAAGCGAAAAGCTTGCTGAAATTGATCCCATGTGACAAAGGTGTCTACGGGTAAGTGGGCGTGAAATTCTCCCACCATGTCATTGCGGGTCCTTCAAGTCGATGTCCGCAAACTTCACTCTTTCTCCATCTGTGCATCCTGCAGCGGTCAGCTCCTTCCTATCTTGCGGAGCCAATCATCTCGCTACAATCGGCTCGGTGCTATCGGAATACACCGCGGATTTAGTCTAAGGAAACGAGTCAAATGATCCGCAGTGGTGGTGGTGGGTTGTTGTTGTTGTTGCCTGGTTCTCGCACCAAGGTTTGAATCGGGGTGTTCTACCGTCTGGATCAGTTGGGTGATCTCTGGCGGGAAAACGAATCCGGGGTCGCGTCTCGGAGGCATCTGAAGGGTTTAGAAAAGAAGAGAATTTAGAATAGAATGAGGTCTAAGGGGAATCACTACCCAATGCACATGAGCAAATGCACACAAAATCACTTCATTCAATCAAACAAGGCTTACAACGATCTAACTATCGCAAGTGCGTGTACTATAATGTTTACATGGAGGGAATACTACTAATATGTGGGGGACTTCTACTAATTTGAACCGGTGGGAGACTCCATGATGTCTGCTCCAGCTTCGTCTTCAAACTCGGGTTCACTTGGATCCGAATCGGTGTCGTCGATGTTAATGTAGTCGCTTGGGTATTCGACATACTTTGGTCTTCATTCTGAGCGCCAACTTCTTCTTGAGCTCTTCGATCTCGTACTTAAGATCGTTATTGTGTCTTGCCAGAGCTACGATCTCGTCCATGTAGTCCTTACGTGTAGTCTTTAGTTCTTCTTCCAATTCGATGATCCTTTCCTTTGTCTTACGCAACTCCAACATGTCATTGCACATTTGGTTCTCTGGCGCCGAATGTGCTGATTTAACTCTGGATGAAAGCTGCAATGGATCTATCCTTCTTGGTGTTGACGACGTCCCAGTTATCATCTCGGCGTCCGCAAATCTGGTAGATGGTGTCCTTGAGGTCTTCTTGATAAACTTCTCCAATGCGTCCCATGGTGATGTGAGCTGCCATGCTCTTTCCCAGACTCCAAGTTGGTGCACTGAAAACACTATCTATAGGCTTGGTGATTGGGGCGAATGTCCTTCTGGAACGTGAGCGTGAATCTTCCAGCGCTCCTCTTCAGCAGTGGGCGTTGAAAGTCCGGTGAAACTTGGTAGTCCAATGTTCGGTACTTGTTAACTTCCTTCAAGTGAAATCCAAAAGGTGTGCCTTCATCCGGTTGGGTGTACTTGATCTTCGGCGTCCTTCATCCTAAAGAGTAGAATAGATGAGGAGTTAGAAAATGAGAGGAGAGTAGTGATCTATGGCTTTAACTTAGTGGTCGTGTCCCTACGATCGGCGTGTGCTCGATACCATCTCTGTAGCGACCTGCATCTGAATGGATCAAGTCTCGCGTGCTCGTGTGTCATCCTGGATCAAGAATCTTGACACCACACAAGATTTGAAGGATTTATAGCGAGTAGCAATCACACACTTATTACATCGATTGTCCAGAAGAGGACTATTACAATAAATATGGCTTAAGGCCATCTAGTAACGATAACAGCGGAAGGCTTGGAAGATAAGTGAGTCCATCAACTCCAACGGCATCACTGAGTATAGAACCACGACCTAAACTCCTTACTCGTCAAATGCGAAAAAGTGCGCAACATGAAAGTTGCAGCCCGAAACGGGTCAAAGACATGGAATATCTTGGCAATGTAACACATAGAGAGTAATGAAGAAATAAGCCTATACTACATGCATATTTGGCTGGTGGTAAGGCTCTACGGTTACATTTTGCGAAAAGCCAATTTTTCCCTACATCAAAGGAATAATTTTGTTTAACTATCATGGTGGTTGTTAAACATTGAGAATGGTTGATGACATCCTCAATCCCAATTAAAAAGTACTCATTAACCCAAACAAATTATTTTAAGTAACGTGATGAGATCAACAGGATAATCCAAGAACTAGATACTCAAGATGTCCATAACCGGGGACACGGCTAATCATGATTAGTTTATACACTCTGCAGAGGTTTGCGCACTTTTCCCCACAAGACTCGATCGCCTCCGCTTGATTCTCGCACTACATGGTGTTTGAGAACCGGATGACCGAGACATAGTCTTTAGAAGCGCTTAGCACCTTACATGTGGGTAGACCGTACCAACCTACATCCCCTACATCAGCTAGCCTACCCGTAAGAGTTCGCACAACTTAATCAACTACGCCATGAGCCCATAATTGGCTTGTGGCTGCACACGGAAGTTTCCAGCTTTGAAATATCTTATGATCCCTTAGAGCCCGGGTGGCGGTCCAAGAAATACTGAGGCAAATCTGATAGAAACCAGGTGCCTCAATCCACCCAGATGTGTGTTTAGGTTGCCACCTTAGATAAAACCATTAATTAACAATCTCACATCTGTCATGGATATTCACTCACCCAATCCACGCCTACTAGCATAGCATAGCATAATAAGCAAACGTAGAAGTAACTCCCAAGGTTCATAAGTAAAACAGGTAATAGGTACTACCTCAAATCTACTTCCCATCCCACAATTTAATTTAGATCCTAACCATGCAAGTGTTTGAGGGTTTGATCTAATGCAATAAAACTGGGTAGTAGAAAAGGTATGATCAAGTGTTACTTGCCTTGCTGATGATCCGCGTGACCTAGAGATTCGAAATAACAAGCAAGACTCCGGGTGATCTAACGCAGACAAACAACAAGCATACAATAAGTACTCATCTAATGCACAGGGAAATCTCGAATAAAATATCTAACCAGAGAGTTCAACTTAAGAACCCTGGTTGCAAAAGAATCGAATCAAATAAAGCATCGAAAGTCGGAACTCGAGAGAGAACGACTCGGTTTAGAAATCTGAAATTAGGTCAAAATTTCACAGTAGCGAAACTCTGTGAAAGTTGGTTAGTCGAACGGCGGTTTCAGATTCTGAAACTCCGTGCGTTTGAATCACTGATTAGATAAACGAGCGAGAAATAAAACAGTTTTGAAAATCGGATCTGAAATCAAATCGAAAATAACGGATTAAATTCGATTAAAAAGAAAAACGATTTAAGCGGGTTAAAAAGCTTAACGCTCATTACCAGAACGAATTCAACGAACGCGTTCATTGAAACGAACGGTTCGGTGAACGTTCGTTAAATAAGAAAACCGAAAAAAAATAAAACCAATCTAGGTTTTTTAAAAAAAAAACCAAACATATATTTTTTTTTTAAAAAAATAAACCGGACGGTTCACGGTGGAAAAACCGAATCGGGCGTGGGGCGGCGGTGGCTACCTCCGGTGATCGCCGTGGGCGCCCGGCTGGGTGGGGCGGGTCTGGAGGCGAGGCGGCGGGGTCCGGGCGGCGGGCGCCCACGGGCGGCGGGCGGGCAAGGCCCACGCGGGCGGGCGGCTTGCGTCGGGCTCGGGTGGCGGCGGCTCCCGTGGCGGGTTGGGGAGAGAGAGAGGGGTCGGGGGTTATAAAGGGAGGGGGCGGTGGCTTGGGAGGGGTCAAGGCGCCGGGTCCCAAGGGACTCGGGCGGCGGGCGCTCTGGCGGGCGGGACACCGAGCCTGGGCCGCGAGGGAGGAGGCGGTGGTGGGCCTGGCCTCGGGCCTGGCAAGCTTTGGGCACTGGGCCTCGGTCCAGGGGGCGCTGTTTTTTTTTTAAATAAAATTTAAACCAAAACGAATAAAAAAAATACCAAACGAACTCGGATTTAAATAAAACAAATTTTCCCCGACTCCTAAAAATGAGTCGAACAAAATGAACTTTAAAAACAATATACATGCATAAAAATTTTAAAATGCTAATTTTTGCCTAAGCAAAATAAATCTTCCAAAACCAAATTTGGTTTATTTATAAAATCTTCATTTTCCTAAATATTGGGAAAGTCATATTATTCCCTCTCAAAATATTTTTATAGGAAAAACTTTATGAAGATAATTAAATAACTAAATGATCCTATTTTCAAAATTTGAGAAATCCCAAATATGAAAATAATGAAACTTCCAACTCTCCGAGGGTCCTTGAGTTGCGTGAAATTTTCTAGGATCGGAAAATGCGAGAAAATACGATATGCATGATGACCTAATGTATAACATTCCAAATTGAAAATTTGGGATGTTACAATCGTCTCCACCGCCACCTCCGCTGGTGCGAGCGAATCCAGGGGGACTGCGTGGTCCATCGACCATCAGGACCTCTGCCGCCGGGTCACTGCTATCGCATTCGGGCGATCTCTATGGAGCCAGTCGATAGGTCGAACAAGTCAGAGAGAGATTCGTCGGGCTCGATTGCCGCGACTTGGGGGATGGCCGCTGGCGGGCCACCGCATGCCTCACCCACCGTTGGAGCCTCGACCGACCGAACACTTGCGCCGGTGGGAGATCGAATGAAGACAGCGAGGGCGGGCGATACCGGGTCGACGGTTTGCCGCAGGAGGACTCCGCGGACACACGCAGCGAAAGTCGTCGCCCGCGGACGGGGAGCGTCCCACGCCGAGTGGAGCCTCTTGAAGCCAAGCGGAGCTGTCGGCGGCATTTAACGTGAGCGCACCGAGACGGATCTCGTGGCCGTCGACCAGAACTCCACCGAAACCATGATGCCGGAGATCGAAAGAATCCCAACTTCTCCAACAAATTGCTAGAACACCGCTTACGGTGGCGCCAAGCTGTCGTGGTTCTAAGTATGACAGTAGAATGGGGGTAGGTATGGAGAGGCAAGATCCTAGCTATGGACTAGTTGTGTACGCAAGGGATTTACGAGTTCAGCCCTTCTGGAGGAAGTAATAGCCCCACGCCTCGGTGCGGGAGGCGGTCGTGAATTATATGCATATGTGTTCATAGGTGCGAACCCTTCTACCAAAGGAGGGGGGTGGCTTATATAGAGGACGCCAAGACCCCAGCCAGCCCACGTAGCAGAGGGTTAAAGTACATTAAGGTCGGGCGTTACTGGTAACGCCCTACATAAAGTGCCATCATGACCATTAAGACTACTTAATTACAGACCGTTGGGTATCGAGTGGCTCTTGGACTCCTGGTGGTCGAGTGGGTCTTCATGGTCGAGTGTCTTTGAATCTGTCGAGTGGAAACTTACCAGGTCGACTGGAAGGTTGCTTCTCTCGTGAGTCTCCTTGAGGAGGGTACCTTTGGGTAGGTCTATGACCCTACCCCAGGCATATGACTTCATCACCGGCCGGGACTCTGTAGGCAGCAGGGCGTCAACCCGTGTATATAAGGGGACGACCCAGCGGCGGCTTAGGGCAAGGGACAACAGATCGAGAGCCGGGCTAAGCGTATTCGCTCCCTGGTCATCGAAACCCTAACAATACCACCTCAAACTAGATTAGGCCTTTACCTTCACCGCAAGGGGCCGAACCAGTATAAACTCCTCGTGTCCTTTGTCATGTTTAACCCCTTTAAGCTAATCTTGTTGCGATGGCTCCACGACTAAGTCATCACACTAGGACATCTGCCATGACAAATCCATGACAGTTGGCGCCCACCGTGGGGCTATCGCATGATGGTTTCAAGTTCTTAGAGGGCAGTTTCGAATGGCTCAAGGGATACGCCGTGGGCCGGATGACCAAGAGTCACTATGGTAAACTCTACATCGACGACGCAGGCTGGGGCCCCGAGGCAGGCTCAATTGAGTACGGGTACCGGGTCCCCTTCGGCGGAATTCACGTCTTCATTGGCAAGATCGGTGAACCGGGCCGTGAGCCGGACATCTACACAGACATCATCGAGACGGCTCAGCGTGCGAGACCCGCCCGATTTCAGCCCGCCATGAAACGTGCCTTCATGGGATTCATCCGTGGAGAGGAATCTGAGGATAGATCAGTGTCTGGTGGTGAGACGGTGGTTTACTCTGATGGTGAATCGCCCACCGGCGAGACCGAATCATTGTACCAACTGCAAGACGATCGGCTTGGGGGCTGTTTCGATGGCGACAGTATTCCGGACCCCTGTGAGCCGCCGAACCGGGTTGCGATCTTCATGGCCGGCACGCAGCCGGTGCAGCACTCGTCGACTGCAGCAGCACTGATTTCCGGGTCAGCAGCGACGACGACTGCCGGGGCAGGAGGCCCTGTTCGCCTACCGGCTCAGGTGTTAACTGTCTTGCTTGATAAGCTGACAGCATTGTTAACAACAGTGGTTAACCCGGTGGATCAGGATCAGCATAATGCGGCCGTTGCAAAATTGCGTGATGAGATAGCACAGGCCAAGGAGGAGCTAAACGCGGAAAACGGGAGGATGGCTGAGGAGCGGGCTGCTTTGGATGCTCAGGCGCAGCGGATTCAGTCGGAGTCTTGCCGGCTCATGCTAGATCAGAACGCTTCAAATGATGTCATGAGAAGGAGACATCGGAGTCATCTGCCCCCGGTTTACGAGGCAAGAAATCTCTTTAACACGCCAGGAGCAGGAACCATAACCGGCGGTGGTAAACCGGTCGAAAACACCTAGGGCCAGATCGCCAGTTCAGCCACGTACGACGGACCCGCCTCGTCAGAGCAATAACCCGCCGTAGCACGTGCCGACGCCACCGGATCATTACTCTAACCCTTTGGATAACATGATCGCTGCAGCGTCACGATTGGCGGCTCTCCCGGTTGAAGGCGAGTCTCCGACGGTGGTGGAAACATGGAGGGCTAGAGAGCTCCTTCGCATAGCTTTTGGTTCAAAGAAAGAGCTTATTCTTAAAGTCATGACATAATTCATTCCACCCCTCGCCCGAGACGGAGTTACAGCATGCATATCGATGAGCCGGTTGTGTCAAGCAGTGGACGGAACCATAACCCGCCCCACGGACATAACCCGAGGGCGGTGGCGCTGAAGCTCAGAACATAGTGGATCAAGGTAGAGCGCGACGGGAGGCCGACCTGGCGGCTCAATATGCGGCCCGTCAATTTGCTCCGGCGCGTCCGACGACTTCGGTAGAGCCGGGCATGACCTCTAGGAATTTGGGCGTGCCGTGTTTGGTACCGGCTCTACGCAATGAGCGACTGCCCAAGGATTTCAAGGGTCCTCGCACGGTGCCTAACTACACAGCCGACTTACCTCCTGTGGCATGGATCGAGAGTTATGAGATGGCCATGGAATTGTTGGATGTTAGCGACGCTGCGTGTGCCAAATATTTCCCCCTGATGTTGGAAGGAACGGCCCGTACTTGGTTGAAGGGGCTCCTCGCCAACTCTATTGGATCATGGGCCGAGTTAAAGGCCCAGTTTATCCAGAATTTTAAAGATACATGCAAGCAGCCCATGTCAATTGTGGATTTAGCCTCCTGTGTCCAAGAAGAAGGTGAATCGACGACTCATTGGGTGCGTCGGGTCTCAACGATCCTGCACTCATCGGATCGCATCAAGGCCGACTCAATGGTCTTAATGTTGGAAAGCAATTGTCGTTTCACGCCCCTAAAGCAGAAATTAGGGCGGCTCAAACGCCACTGCAATGACATGGGGACACTCATGGCGGCTCTGGTTAAGTATGCTGACTCTGATGGTACCAAGGACCCCGAGTCTGATGACGAAAAGCCGGGAAAGGGAAAGAAGAGCAGCAACACCAAGGGGCAGCAGCATAACCCGGCGAACCAGGGAGGCAATGGTAAGCGCAAAGCTGATAATAGTTTTGACTTTGTGGCTAACACTAATGCGCAGAATAATGGTCAGTGTCGTAAGGGTAAACCGCCCCCACAGACTGGAGGATCAGGCATCAATATTGAGCAGCTGTTAAATCAACCCTGCCCAAGACACGGGACGTGAGAAAGACCGTCTGGGCACCTCTGGAAGGATTGCTTCATTAAGAAGGAGTTCAAAAATTCTAATCTTTTCCAAGACAGTCATGGGCCGGGTGGCAGCTCAGGATCCGGCTTTCATGGACCGGGTTACGGCGGTGGCGGCTCTAACTCCGGGTTCCAAGGAAATCAAGGCAGTCATGACAACCAGGGTGGATACAATCAGCAGGATAATCAGGGAATTAACGCAGAATGGGTTATCACAAAGCAACCCGAAGCGCTTGAATAGTGGGCGATATCATATCTTTACCACTAGCTTATGTAAGCGCGACCGGAAAGCTTCATAAGAGGGCGATCAATGCTATTGAGCCGGCGGTTCCCGTTATTTGCGCTGTCCGAGCAGCCCATTGTGTGGAGCCGGAAGATCACCCGCCGGGTTGATAATCCGGGTCACTTGGCTTTGGTAGTCGCACCTCAGGTCGGAGGATATAAGTTCACCAAGGTACTCATGGATGGAGGGAGCAGCATCAATATCCTTTATTATGAAACCTTCCGCCGCATGGGGTTGACTGATAAAAACCTTAAGCCGCCAAACACTATTTTCCATGGTGTGGTGCCTGGTAAGTCGTCTTATCCGGTTGGTAAGATAGCTCTGGAGGTTGCCTTTGGGGATGATCATGACTCTAGGTCGAAGACATTGACCTTTGAAGTGGTCAAAATCCACACTGAAGTATCACGCTTTCTGTTTGGAATATGAAACTACGCCAAGTTCATGGCGCGGCCTTGTTATGTGTATCTGCAGCTCAAGATGCTGGGTCACTAGGGAACCACCACGGTGCATGGGAGCCGGAAGATAGCCTTGGAGTGTGAGGAAGGGGTTTGCTTATGCCGAGTGCCTTGTGCAACAGAGGAGCTGAAATTTTATAAGGATAATGTTGACCCGGCGGACATGACGTATCTAAAGAAGCCAACCACAGAGCAGGATCCTTCGCTCAAATTTAAGTAGGCAGATGACACTAAGATGGTTGATTTTGTTCCAGGTGATTCATCCAAATAGTTTAGTATCAGTGCCAATCTGGATCCGAAATAGGAAAGAGCGCTCATCGAGTTCATCCGTGAGAACTGGGACATCTTTGCATGGAAACCTTCAGACATGCCGGGTGTACCGAGAGAACTCGCTGAGCACACTCTTAATATTGATCCAAAGTTTAAGCCGGTCAAGCAATTTCTTCGCCGATTCAACGAGGAGAGGCGGAAGGCCATTGGAGAGGAAGTGGCCTGGCTCTTGGCGGCCGGGTTTATCGTTGAAGTTTTCCATCCTGAATGGTTGGCTAACCCGGTGCTGGTACTCAAGAAGAATGGCACTTGGCGGGTGTGTGTGGATTACACAGACTTGAACAAGGCTTGTCCGGCTGATCCGTTTGCTCTCCCTCGTATTGGTCAAATCATTGATGCTACGACGGGTTGTGAGTATCTGAGTTTTTTGGATGCTTATTCTGGTTATCATCATATCAAGATGGCAGTTAAGGACCAGGAGAAGACAGCTTTCATTACCCCATTAGGAGCCTTCTGCTATGTGTCTATGCCTTTTGGGCTCAAGAGTGCCCAGGCGACTTATCAGCGGTGTGTGCAAAATTGCCTTCACAATCAGATTGGGCGCAATGTTCATGCTTATGTCGATGACATTGTGGTGAAGTCAAGAAAGAAGGAGACCCTGATTGATGATTTGAAGGAGACGTTTGACAATCTCCGGGTCTACAAGATGATGCTTAATCCGGCTAAATGTGTCTTTGGTGTGCCCGCAGGCAAGCTCTTGGGTTCTTTGGTTTCTAACAGAGGCATTGAAGCTAACCGGGAGAAAATCAAAGCTATTACTTCTTTGGCTAAACCAGCATGCGTTAATGATGTTCAGCACCTGGCGGGTCGTATTGCGGCTTTGAGCCGGTTCATAAGCCGGCTGGGTGAGAAGGCTATCCCCCTCTATCAAATGATGAAGAAGACAGATCATTTTGTTTGGAGTGATGCTGCTAACCAAGCATTTGAGGATCTAAAGAAACAATTGGCTGAGCCGCCTGCTTCTTGCCCCTGTTGATAAGGAGCCTCTGTTGTTGTATGTGGCTGCTAATAGCCGGGCCGTCAGTGTGGTCATCATGGTAGAAAGGAAGGAGGCTGGCAAGGATTATCCGGTTCAATGGTTGGTTTATTATATCAGTGAGGTGCTCATTGAGTCCAAGCAGAGGTACCCACATTTGCAGAAGCTTGTGTATGGGGTTTTCATGGCAAGCCGGAAGCTTAAGCAATATTTTTAGGGTCATCCCATCACTGTGGTTAGCTCTGCTCCTTTGGGGGATATCATCCAAAATAGGGAAGCAACTGGCTGGGTTGCTAAGTGGGCCATTGAGCTTGGACCTCACGGGTCAAAATATGTGCCTCGTACGGCTATCAAGTCTCAAGCACTTGTGGATTTCATCAATGATTGGACAGAGTTGCAGGCACCAGAGGAAAAGCCGGATAGCACGTATTGGACTATTCACTTTGACGGGTCTAGACAGCTGGAGGGCTCGGGGGCTGGAGTTGTCTTGACTTCCCCACGAGGTGACAAATTTTCTTATGTCCTCCGGTTAATGTTCCCTTGTAATAACGATGCAGCTGAGTATGAGGCCCTGCTCCATGGTATTTGGATGGCTAAGGAGATGAATTTAAGCCGGGTGAGATGCTTTGGCGATTCAGATTTGGTGGCCCAATAGGTCTCTGGTACTTGGGATTCTAAGGATCCGCTTATGGCGGCTTATTGACGAGAGGTCGATGCCATTGCAGGTCATTTCAAAGGATACCAAGTTGAACATATTGATGGAAGGAAGAATGAGGCGGCTGATAACTTAAGCCGGCTAGGCTCTCAGCGTAAGCCGGTGCCACCGAATACGTTCCTGGATGTTCTACTCAACCCTTCAGTCAAGTTGCCTACGGAGGAGGACCTTGCTATTCCTGACCCGGAAGCACAATTGGTGGCGGCTCTTCATGTTATTCCTGACTGGACAGTTCCCTATTTGGTTTACATGACCCGGGGCGAGTTGCCTGAGGATGAGACCTTGGCCAGGCAGATAACCCGACGGTCTAAGTCAATGACAATTGTCAATGGGGAGCTGCACCATTGCACTGTTACAGGGGCGTTTCAGCATTGCGTCTCTCCTGAAGAAGGTTGTGAGATTCTGCGTGAGATCCACGAAGCAGATTGTGGTCATCATGCCGGCTCTAAATCTCTAGTAGCCAAGGCTTTTCGTCACGGTTTCTATTGGCTGATGGCTCATGCTGATGCTGAGGACTTGGTCAGAAAATGTGATGGTTGTCAGAAGTTTTCACGTCGAGCTCATGTTCCAGCTCGGGAGCTGAGGATGATCCCAATCACTTGGCCGTTTGCAACATGGGTGCTTGATATGGTTGGGCCTTTCAAGAGGTCCAAGGATAAGAAGACCCACCTCTTGATGGCGGTTGATAAGTTCACTAAGTGGGTTGAGGCAGAGCCGGTCAGCAAGTGTGATGTAGCCACGGCGGTTCAATTCATCAAGAAGGTGATCTTCCATTTTGGCTTTCCACACAGCATTATAACAGATAATGGCACTAATCTCTCCAAGGGTGCTATGAAAGAATTTTGTCAACGTGAGCATATCCGGCTTGATGTATCATCATCACCCCCAATCTAATTGCTGTAACATCCCAAAATTCTAAATTTTGGAATGTTATATTAAATAGATAGATTTGATTGCTTGTTTGATTGATTGTGTGAATTGAGTGAAATTCGAAACTTTTTCAAAGTTAAATGAGCGGGAATAAAAGGACTTTCCCAAACTTTTCGTTTTGCATTTTGATCTCCATGAATTCAAATTCTTTTCATCACAAAACCCTGGAGAGAAGATGACATGACTTCTCCCATTTTAAATAAATGAAAAGGTTTCGAAAAGATTTGAATTTTATTTGGAAATATATGCAAATTCAGAAAACTCCAAGCAACTCAATGATTTTCATGAGAGAAGATAAAATGACTTCTTCAAAATAAATGAAATATGAGCTGGGAGTTTAAAAGGATCAAATTTAAAGTCCTTTGGAAATTATTTTCAATTTGGAGTTATTTGGGTTTTATTCAAATTATTTTTCTCCAAAACTAAAATATATGGAAAATAGGGTAACATGATTCCCTATAACAAAAAATTGGAGAGTAATAAATTTGAAATCATTTTGGTATTTTTAAAATGATTTTCATTGGATTTTATTAGAGCAGTAATACTCTTTGCTTTATTTAAATTTGTGGGGATCTTGTTTGACTTTGTAAAAATGTTCACGTCGTAGAAAATCTTTTTACGAAAATTTTGATATATAATATGCCTATATAAAATATTTATCCTATTTTCGTTATTCAGTTTTCCTTTCTATTTCTATTTAAAAAAACTGTACGTGCGGCCCATAATTATTTGTCGCCCACGTACGCATCATAGTACCACCGAGCGCCCCATCATTTTTTTCCTGTATGGGTCAGGCCCAACCGGCCATATTCTTCCCCAGATTTTTCTTTTTTCACAAATGATTTTTTACGTTGACGAATAAAAAAATTGCAATCCTTGACTTTCATGACGCCTGTGCCGGCGAAAAGGCCTTTAAGCCCATGCGAGGCGCCTTTTTTCTTCTCTGTTTCTTTTCTTTTCATCTACATTTAGTCCCACATTGCCTAGCCTTTAATCTTTAAGCCTCTTTTCCACCAATAAATATAGACCCATAGAGCCTTAAAAATCATCCAATTCGGGTTAAATCAATATTTTGGTTTGACTAGATTCACTAAAGAAAAATATATTTCTCCTACTCGTTCATCCAAATTAGAGGAAACCAACGCTTATAGTTTCGTCTTGTTTTCACCTATGCAGTTAACCTGTCACGTCAACTTTTTGAAATTTTTAAATTTCGAAATTTGTTCAGATTCATATTCAAACTTCTTTTGTTCATAACTTGAGTTCCGTAACTCCGTTTGAGTTGATTCTTTTTGCAAAGCGAAGCTCTTGACCTAAACTTTCTGATAAGGCCAAATCCACCTAATTTTGGTACTGTTAGAAACTGTTTTATGTTGCAAGAGTTATTTGCTTGTTTTTGAAGTTTTTCATGATCTTATCTTTGATTCTTTTGCTTGATTGCTTATGTGTGGTTACTATTGCTTGCTCACGATAGATTGACCGGAGTGTGATGAGTAGAACTATCAGGAGTTATGAGTGCGAATCATCTTCATCATCAGTACAGGCAAGTTCATACTTTGATCATATCCCTTTCATACCCAGTTTTTATGCATTAGTTTCACCCTCAAATATTGTTAACATGTGGGTATTGGGAAGTAGTTGATGAGGTAGGAACCTATTGCCCTGCATTCAAACCTTGGGAGTTACTTCTACGTTATGCTTATATTGCCATGCTATGCTCGTAGACGTGGATGGGGTTTGAGTGTATTCATGACAGATGTGAGTATTCTTAATTAATGGTTAACTTAAAGTGGCAATGTAATACACATCTGGGTGGACTGAGGCACCTGGGGATTCCAGTGATTGCCTGTATTTTTGGAAATCCCGGGGTACCGTGTGATTCTCCTATGGACTGTCACCCAGGCTCAAAGGGATCATAAGATTATTCATGCTAGAAACTTTCGTGTGCAGCCACAAGCTATTATGGGCTCTAGCATAGTTGATTAAGTCGTCTGAACTCTTACAGTGGTAGACTAGCAGATGTAGGGGATGTAGGTACCGGTCTACCCATCGTAAGGTGCTAGCAACCACGAAGACTGTGTCTCGGTCATCCGTTTCTCAAACACCATGTAGTGCAAGAAATCCAACAGAGGAGATCGAGTCTTGTGGGGAAAAGTGCACAAACCTCTGCAGAGTGTACAAACTAATCATGATTAGCCGTGTCCCCGGTTATGGACAATCTTGAGTATCTGGTTCTTGGATTATCATGTTGATCTCATCACTCTTAATTATAAAATTTGATTGGGTTATTAATTACTTTTAATTGGGATTGAGAGGGGGTTTACCTTCTCAATGTTTTCAACCAACTTTGTAGTTAAATAAAATATATTCCTTTGCAGTAGGAAAAATTGGCTTTTCACAAAACATATTAACCATAGAGCTTTTCCACCAGCCATATATGCATGTAGTGATAGCCATTATTCATCATTTCTCTACAGTGTGAATTTGCCAGTACATTCAATGTACTGACCCTTTGTGGCTGCAATGTCTCATGTTGCAGGAATCTTACGACGAGTAAGTGATACGTTAGGTTACGATTTCTACACTCAACTTTGCCATTGGTGTTGATGGGAATCCACAACCTTGTTACTTCCGCTATTTGGATTGAGGTAATAGTATTTACGTTACTTTATACATGTGATTTACCTCTGTTATAAATCCTCGATCTTGTGTGCCAAAGATACCGATCCAGGGATGACACTTAAGCACAGAGACTTGACCGTATGAGGTCGGGTCGCTACAAGATGGTATCAGAGCACATGTTGACTATAGGACATGACCCCTAGAAACTGGCAAGCCATAGGAAAGATTTTTCTCTACAACTTTCTTTTAAAAAAGATCTTTTACCTCTCTTCTCTTCTAAGCTTATTAGAATATCCCCTTTTAGTGAGACCATACCCCTTTTCCCTTTTGACCACACAAAGATTCGACGGATGAGACCACTTCAAGAAGTACAGGATATCGGACAACTAAGACCATTCGGAATGAAGAGGATTTTACCATACATTATGATAATGGAAGCTACAGTGGTTGAAGACTCCGAAGACTAGGAGATTTGAAGGCTCTGAAGAATTCCCAGATTTTTATGACCTAGGAAGGCACCCCTTATGGAACTTGGCAGACTATGGAAGCTGTCACTACCCGAGATCAAGGTGTATCGGAGAAAGACCGGAATATGGAGTTAAAAACTCAAAGTTCTGTAAGGAAAACCCTAAAGGCAAGAGATATCAACTATGGAGAGATAGCTCATGGAAATGACAAGAGCAGAAACACGGCTATCCACGATGTTATCGCCCGCTTATGCTATTGTCACCGTGCTGAGTTAAGCATGCATATGCATGGAAGGATTGGATGGTAGAAGGCTGATGGAGCACCTATCAGCAAGATGAAGTTTTAACCTTAGCCGGTGTATCACCAGGATCTGGAGTATTACATCATGAAGTTTAAGATGCACATGCAGGAAGCTATATTTGACAAGGAAGTATTTCATGAAGAACTCAGGACCCAGAAGCTGAAAGTAGCCAAGCTAGAGGAGCAAAACCTTGAGACATCAAAGATTCTTCAGGAAACTGAAGGACAGTAGGATCATGGTTCATGTCGAGGTTGATGAAACCCAGAAGTCTGGAACGCAACTCTAGAAATATTAAAGGACGTCACGAGAGATTTCGCGTCAACAGAGATGATCTAGCAAAAGAACTTAAGAAGGACAAGCATGATCGGAAGAAGCCATCGGAGACATGAACAAGACTTGAAGAGTTTGATGACTTTGAAGATTTATTGACCTTTAGAAGACCAAACCCCTATTATACACTTGCGTTAGATGCGACGATTGTGAGCTGTCATTTGTTTGATGTTTTTCCGACAGCCACAAATAAAATCTGTCTTTTCAAAAAAATGTTTGTATTGTGTGTATCCCTCTCTATCTCTCTTATCTCACCCCAAACCCATGGACCCATTAGAGGATGAATGGAGATGAGCTTGTATTTTCTGGACCGATAAGTCAATTGGAGACAGGCCAATGGATTCAGAACATGGAGGATCATATGAAGAATAACCCTATAGTCGGAAAGGATATGGCCAGCATGCTCTTCAGTGCTTTGTAAGAGTTGCTGCTACTTGGTGGAGGATGTACCAAACCATCAATGGATGGCAAAGAGTAACCATTTGGGAAGAATTTAAGTTGACTCTGCAAAGATCTCGTCTTGTGTCCCAGAAGTTGAGGCCTTATGGAAAGGATATGAAGAAACCTTGTGCTTACAAGCTTTGTGGAGAAATAGGACACAACCATAAAGAAAACAAGGACGAACACCCTCATAAGAGGAGGATTACCAACGGAGTTAGCCAAGGATCTCAAGGAACTTCGGTTGGAGATTGTTCCCAAAGGTTTTGCTGCAGCAATGGAAGTTCAGTCTACATTGTTGGGAAAGATCCGTGAAGCTCAGAAGGATGACAAAGAGATTGCTGAGGTAAAAGAGAGGATGAGCAAAGCAAAGGCCAAAGGTTTTCGTAAGGATGAGCATGACACCTTATGGTTCGAGGACCGTGTATATGTGCCCAATAATGCAAAGATCAGGAAGTTAATACTTCAGATGGCTCATGACTCACCATACTCGATTCGCCCTGGAAACACCAAGATGTATTTGGATTTGAAGGAGTGTTTCTGGTGGACTGGTATGAAGAAGGATATTGCGAAGTATGTAGCCATAGGTGATGTATGCCAGAGAGTAAAGGCGAGCATCGAAGCTTGACCGGATTACTACAGCCTATGCCGATACCGAATGGAAGTGGGATAAGCTTGGCATGGATTTCATTACCGATTTCCTAGAACCCGATCGGGATATGATTCTATCTGGGTAGTAGTTGATTTGCTTGACCAAAGTGGCTCAGTTTATCCTAGTGAAAACCACCTATTCAAGTGCGAAGTTGGCCAAGATATATATGACCTGGATCGTATGTCTGCATGGAGTTCCGAGGACCATCGTATCAGATAGAGGAACACAGATTACCTCAAAGTTGGAATCATCTGCACCAGACTTTGGGTACTAGGCTAGAGTTCAGTACAACCTTTCATCCGCAGACAGATGGATAGATCGAGAGAGTCAATCAGATTCTGGAGGACATGTTGAGAGCGTGTGCGCTAGATTATGGATCTAGTAGGGATGATAATCTACCTTACACGGAGTTCTCATACAACAACTTGATTACCAAGCCAGTTTGAAGATGGCCCTTTTGAAGCTTTGTATGGGAGAAGGAGCAGGACATTGTTGATGTGGGATGAAGTTGGAGACCGTCGGTTGTTTGGACCAAATGTGATCAAGGCGTCAGAAGAGAATGTTAAGTTGATTCGAGATAGACTGAAGGTAGCTCAGTCCAGGCAGAAGAGTTATGCAGACTCAAAAATGCAAGGAGGTAGTCTATGAAATTGGAGATAGAGCATGTCTTCGTGTGTCCCCTCTGCGAGGAGTTAAACGATTTGGAGTTAAGGGAAAGTTAGCCCCGAGATTTGTAGGACCATACCGAGTTTTGGAGCGTATGGGAGAAGTGGCCAAAAAGTTGGAGTCACCCGGAGGACTGTCAGGAGTTCATGATGTGTTTCACGTTTCCCAGTTGAAGAAGTGCTATGCAGGAGATTGTAGTAATTTGAGGACCAATAAAGTTAGCATTCTTAGTACTGATTGGATCTTATGAGTTGTTACTCTGTGAAGGAAGATTTTGACCGTTTTCGAGGATATGAGAAATATGGTCTATGGATGAGTTTGTGTCATTTTAAGGGTGGTAGTACCCTGTGAGGACACTTGACCCATGGAAAGGAGAATGATATACCGCGAAGTGGAGTTTTGACAAAATAAGAATGAGTCTTGTCTCGATATGTGGGGTATCCCCAAGGGTATGAAGATATGAAGTACTATTGGATAAAGGAGTTATGATGTTGTAAATATGGAGCAATTGTAACTCCAGGATGAGTCTGAGTAATCATGTCTTAGTTTGGTACCAATAGAAGGAAGGGAGACAGAAAAATTGGATGGATTTGAGAATGCTAGGAAGCTGGATGTTGGAATAATGATCAGTTGCCCCGAGGATGAGTTCAAGGTTTACAAGTGATGAGATGGGCCATAACCCACAGGCCCCAGGACCTGCCAAGAAGCAAGCACCTCTTGCTGAAGGAAAAACCCTGGAAGAAGATTACGACTTTATCAGCAGATGATTTCATAGGAGTAACGCAAAACCTGAGAGTTGTGAAGAAACGATAGATGTTTGTTTGGCTTGCAGAATCAATGGATTTATCCGAACATGATTCATCGACAAGAGAAATTCTGCAATGCTTGTGAGGATGACTGAGTGTTAGAATTCGAGATTCACTAAACCATATACAGGGTAATGATTTGGGTGCGGGATGGATTGATCACCATACCGACTTACTCTTATTATTCGCTTTGCTATATGGGATGGTAAATTTGAGTGACTTACCTATAGTAGAGAGACGACGATCAAAACCTTGTTTGAACCTTAGAATGGTATAAGTATTTTTCCCTTGTACAAGGCAGTTGTGACAACCGTAGGTTATACGGTGAGGATCAATCCAGACCCATTTCCTGTAGGAGAAACCATAAATTGTTGACCACCATGAGATATCAATAGTTGTTATTGGGGCCAGACCTGTCAGCTAAGAAGACCAAATCTCGAAATAACCTTACCAGGATGAAAGTACTGAAGAATTGAGGAAAAGGTTATGCCGCTACCGAAAAAGCCAGAGAAGGAATTATCCTTACCACCTGAGAAGACCGACACTGTCAACAATAAGGATGGAATATATGAGTTTTGATGGAACAGTAACCATGCTTCTAAGGGTGGTAGCACCCCAGACCCACTGTGATGATCGATGGATTTTGAGAAGACCCCAAACCTAACCTATTTCATGCTAGCCTCTCCGAATCGCGAGGACGAGATTCTTTATAAGGGTGGTAGGTTTGTAACATCCCAAAATTCTAAATTTTGGAATGTTATATTAAATAGATAGATTTTATTGCTTGTTTGATTGATTGTGTGAAATTGAGTGAAATTCGAAACTTTTTCAAAGTTAAATGAGCGGGAATAAAAGGACTTTCCCAAACTTTTCGTTTTGCATTTTGATCTCCATGAATTCAAATTCTTTTCATCACAAAACCCTGGAGAGAAGATGACATGACTTCTTCCATTTTAAATAAATGAAAAGGTTTCGAAAAGATTTGAATTTTATTTGGAAATATTTTCAAATTCAGAAAACTCCAAGCAACTCAATGATTTTCATGAGAGAAGATAAAATGACTTCTTCAAAATAAATGAAATATGAGTTGGAGTTTAAAAGGATCAAATTTAAAGTCCTTTGGAAATTATTTTCAATTTGGAGTTATTTGGGTTTTATTCAAATTACTTTTTCTCCAAAACTAAAATATATGGAAAATAGGGTAACATGATTCCTTACAACAAAAAATTGGAGAGTAATAAATTTGAAATCATTTTGGTATTTTTAAAATGATTTTCATTGGATTTTATTAGAGCAGTAACACTCTCTGCTTTATTTAAATTTGTGGGGATCTTGTTTGACTTTGTAAAAATGTTCACGTCGTAGAAAATCTTTTTCTGAAAATTTTGATATATAATATGCCTATATAAAATATTTATCCTATTTTCGTCATTCAGTTTTCCTTTCTGTTTCTATTTAAAAAAACTGTACGTGTGGCCCATAATTATTTGTCGCCCACGTACGCATCATAGTACCACCGAGCGCCCCATCATTTTTTTCCTGTATGGGTCAGGCCCAACCGGCCATATTCTTCCCCAGATTTTTCTTTTTTCACAAATGATTTTTTTTCTGTTGACCGAATAAAAAAAGCTGCGATCATGACTTACGTGACGCTGAGGTCAAGGCCTTTAGGCCCATGCGAGGCGCCTTTTTTATTTTCTGTTTCTTTTCTTTTCATCTACATTTAGTCCCACATTGCCTAGACTTTGACCTTTAAGCCTCTTTTTCACCAATACATATAGACCCATAGAGCCTTCAAAAATCTTCCGATTCGGGTTAAATCAATATTTTGGTTTGACTAGATTCACTAAAGAAAAATATATTTCTCCTCTCCGGCGGGATTTTTGAAGTTGTCTCCTCACTCCAAAGTCATCTTTTCTATACCTTATAAAGGTATATTTATTCGTTCTCTGTATTAATACGTTAGACCTAGAATTCTTTTAGCCGTAACTATTTTTCTTATGTAAAACAGCTTGGCCCTGATTTTTCAAATAGCCATAACTTTTTATTTGTTCATCCAAATTAGATGAAATCAGTGCCTATAGTTTCGTCTTGTTTTCACCTATCCAGTTAACCTGTCACGTCAACTTTTTGAAATTTTTAAATTTCAAAATTTGTTCAGATTCATATTCAAACTTCTTTTGTTCATAACTTGAGTTCTGTAACTCCGTTTGAGTTGATTCTTTTTGCAAAGCGAAGCTCTTGACCTAAACTTTCTGATAAGGCCAAATCCACCTAATTTTGGTACTGTTAGAAACTGTTTTATGTTGCAAGTGTTATTTTCTTGTTTTCGAAGTTTTCCGTGATCTTTTCTTCGATTCTTTTGCTTGATTGGTTATGTGTGGTTAATATTGCTTTCTCACAATAGATTGACCGGAGTGTGACGAGTAGAACTATCAGGAGTTATGAGTGCGAATCATCTTCACCATCAGTACAGGCAAGTTCACACTTTGATCATATCCCTTTCATACCCAGTTTTTATGCATTAGTTTCATCCTCAAATATTGCATGAGTAGGATTGATAACATGTGGGTATTGGGAAGTAGTTGATGAGGTAGGAACCTATTGCCCTGCATTCAAACCTTGGGAGTTACTTCTACGTTATGCTTATATTGCCATGCTATGCTTGTAGACGTGGATGGGGTTTGACTGTATTCATGACAGATGTGAGTATTCTTAATTAATGGTTAACTTAAGGTGGCAACGTTAATACACATCTGGGTGGACTGAGGCACCTGGGGATTCCAATGATTGCCTGTATTTTTGGAAATCCCGGGGTACCGTGTGATTCTCCTATGGACTGCCACCCAGGCTCAAAGGGATCATAAGATTATTCATGCTAGAAACTTTCGTGTGCAGCCACAAGCTATTATGGGCTCTAGCATAGTTGATTAAGTCGTGTGAACTCTTACAGTGGTAGACTAGTAGATGTAGGGGATGTAGGTGTACCGGTCTACCCATCGTAAGGTGCTAACGCTTCTGAAAGACTGTGTCTCGGTCATCCGTTTCTCAAACATCATGTAGTGCAAGAAATCCAATGGAGGAGATCGAGTCTTGTGGGGAAAAGTGCACAAACCTCTGCAGAGTGTACAAACTAA
Organism: Aegilops bicornis; assembly: GCA_021605145.1. Lineage (NCBI taxonomy): Eukaryota > Viridiplantae > Streptophyta > Magnoliopsida > Poales > Poaceae > Aegilops > Aegilops bicornis. The sequence goes on along the minus strand of CM038670.1, from coordinate 209,242,837 downwards.
TCATGATTAGCCGTGTCCCCGGTTATGGACAATCTTGAGTATCTGGTTCTTGGATTATCATGTTGATATCATCACTCTTAATTATAAATTTGATTGGGTTATTAATTACTTTTAATTGGGATTGAGAGGGGGTTTACCTTCTCAATGTTTTCAACCAAATTTGTAGTTAAATAAAATATATTCCTTTGCAGTAGGGAAAAATTGGCTTTTCGCAAAACATATTAACCATAGAGCTTTTCGACCAGCCATATATGCATGTAGTGATAGCCATTATTCATCATTGATCTACAGTGTGAATTTGCGAGTACATTCAATGTACTGACCCTTTGTGGCTGCAACGTCTCATGTTGCAGGAATCTTACGACGAGTAAGTTATACGTTAGGGTTACGATTTCTACACTCAACTTTGCCATTGGTGTTGATGGGAATCCACAACCTTGTTACTTCCGCTATTTGGATTGAGGTAATAGTATTTACGTTACTTTATACATGTGATTTACCTCTGTTATAAATCCTCGAAATCTTGTGTGTCGACATACCAATCAGTGGATGACACTTAGCCACGAGAGACTTGACCGTCTGAGGTCGGGTCGCTACAATTGCCAAGCGGAGAGAGCCAATCAAGAGACCTTGAGAGGCATCAAGCCCCGGCTTATGGTTCCTTTGCAGTGAACGTCGGGTTGTTGGGCGGAGGAGCTACCTTCTGTGTTATGGAGCATTAATACCACCCCAACAGGTCTACAGGTTATACACCTTTCTTCATGGTCTACGGAGCAGAGGCGGTTCTCCCTAGTGACATCCGTCACGACTCACCTCGTGTGGCGGCTTATGTTGAAGCTGACAATGAAAAAGCACATCCGAAAGCACTTGACCTGTTAGATGAGGAGCGTGACATCGCAGCGGCTCGTTTGGCGATTTACCAGCAAGATCTGCGCCGATACCACAGCCGCTGGGTTAAAACCAGAACTTTCCAAGAAGGCGATCTAGTGCTCCGGCTCATCCAGGATCGGTGATATGCACAAGCTATCCCCACCTTGGGAAGGACCCTTTGTGGTCAGCAAGAATCTAAACAACGGGTCATACTACCTTATCGATGTTCGAGATCACAAAGACTCACGTAAGTCGGAGGAGGAGACCCACCGTCCCTGGAATATTGCTTACCTTCGGCCTTATTACACTTGAGCCACCTGCTCTTCTGATGTACATATTTTCATAATGTATATATTATGATCAATATAATAAAGTCGGCGTCCCTGTTAAAGCAGGGCCTCTGTCGTTTTTTCTTTAAACAATGAGTTTTTGGTCACTTGGGGGCTTCTGCTTTATAGAGCAAAGTTATGATTACCCTTTGATCCGGCTTATAGGCCACAAAAAAAGAAGAAACTTGGGGCCCAGCTACCCAGGTTAAAGGGACCAAAGAGAGTTTGTTGCAAAAGCACAACTCAAACCTAGGTGCCCATTGAGCATAGCTCAGAAATATTGCTTGGGGGCTCTTTTGTTCTAAAGAAGAAGAGTTGCTATAACCCTTGTGATAGGCTTAAAAGCCAGGCTTGGAAGCCAGGTGTATTCACCTAAACCCCGGGTTATCCTACCTTGTTAAGTAAGCCACTCCGCCTAGGTATTCTGGAATGACCCTTGAATGTTTGACAAGTCAATCTCATGCAGACCCTGAATTTGTCAAAGTTAAACGACGATTGGTTATGTGAGGTCCATCTTATAAGGTTTGTAAAATGGTTTAACTCGATTGGCTGCAGCCCGTGAAAGCACTTTCGATTTTTCGGCTGGCAGCCCATGAAAAGCCTCGTTTTTCATTTGTTTTTATTCGACAAATCTTTTGAGGTTATTTGATGAGGCTTAAAAGTTTTCTTATCACAATTCGTCGGTGTTTATTAACCCGGCTCGGCTTTTGACTATAAGTCGTCAGTACATGAGAAGTTAATATCTGGTGTTTATCTACACGGCCTGGCTTTTGACTAAAAGTCGCCAGTATGGGAAAAAATAATATCCGGTGTTTATTAACCTGGCCTGGCTTTAATCATAAGCCGGCAATATATAATAATTTCCAGTACTTAAGTTTTGAGTTATCACCCTTACTCTAGTGATTATGGTAAACCAACAGTATGATCAAATATCACATGTATGACATATTTTGTTATAATTGAGCTAGTCCTTCTTATAAGCTATTTTTCCAGTGATTGGGCATTATGACCCATCCCACGATAATCCGTAGGGACACTTGTGATCTGTTTTGCATACAGGAACAGACTCAAACAGCTGATATTATAAGCATCAGTGGCAGATCTTCAATTGGCAGATCAATAGTCTCATGTAAGGCAGAACATGCACGATGGCACGGCAGACTCAAAGTTTCACTATCCTATTACATGCCTCCATGGGCCAAATAAGATCAAAGTATTTTTTTTCAAAAGATCAAGTGTTAGAGCCGCCCGACGGTTCAATCCTCTCGGCCTTGCTACTTGGAGTCTTCTGTGTCATCCTTTGCCGGCTCTTCGTCTTCTTCCGCCGTCTGAAAAGTTGGTGATGACCAATCGATGCCAGACAAAGCTTCAAATTCAGCCTCATCATCTATAAGCTCAGACGGATCGACTTCAGGAGCAAAGGTGTGCTTACAGATTGGCGGGATTAAGTCCATCACTTTGTAAGCCGGAGTTGGCATCTTCTTATTCTCCTGTCATAAGCCAGATGGTATTTGGAGAGGTCCGAGTCATTGGCAATGAGAGTGGCCATCAGACGGATTTCCTTTACGCAGGCTGAGAAGTCTTTCTGATAGAAAGGTGTACCATCTTCTTTCAAGCTTGGGTAACCAGTGGCTACCTCAGACGGGTCAAGCTCTGGTACCCATGCATTGGCCCGGCTTAAAAGCCGTTCTGGCGTCGACTACGGTAGATGATCGCTTTATCTCCTCAAATCTTACAGCAGACATGAAAGTTTCTTCAAAACATCTATCAGCAAAGTTGGTGCTTGACCTGCTGGTGAAATGGCGGCTAATGTACATTGAGTCCCGGTGTATGGCTGCTCAACAAGTGTGTAGACAGCCTTAAGCTTCACAAGCATGTCTTGATTGAGATTGCTGCTCCTGGGACCTGGATATATCGCCGAAATGATAAAACGACGGGTTATGTGATCAATATAATAATTCATTATTGATGATTGGCAAGGCGGCTCACCAAAGATAGTTGAAACCATCTGAGTTACGCGGTGTTTTAAACCGGTGAGCTCAGTGGTCACCTCTTGAAGCGCGGCTTCCGCCTTCTCGGCACGTTGAGTTAATACCGTCTTTTCATCCGACCAAGTCTTTTTCTCTGCTTCAAAGATGGTCTTCAGTTTTTCTGACTCAGCCACGCTAGATTGGAATTTCGACTCAGCCTTTCGGGTCTCAGTTTCCTAAGTCGCCAGCCGGGACTTGGCATCATTCAATTGGGATTCCAGTTCAGCAGTGGCAGCCTGTATAAGGTGCATAATTATCAATATTTATATCAAGATTACAAGATTACAAGTCCCAAGTTTTTTGCCAGCAACAACACTTGACACTTGGGGGCTAATGTCTATTGAAGCAATTATTAAGACAACGACTCTTATGAATAAAGTCCCAAGTACTTTGCAAGCAAGACTACTTGGCACTTGGGGGCTAATGCACATCGCTTGTATCTTTTTAATCATGAGTCGGAAGTGTTGTAAACAGTCTCAACCGGCTCATGGGGGTTATGCACTTAAGCCCTCTTTTCTTATACAAAGACAAATAAGACCGGCTCATTCCTGCGGTTTAAACCGGCCCTTGGGGACTACGGATTCAGAACTTTCACTTGAGCAAACATCCGGTTTTAATTTAAAACTGGACAATGAGGGATTCTAGGATAGAAGTTTATGGATTTTCCTAAAAGTCTACAATCTATTCAATCATAGCCAGTAGACTTGGGGGCTGGCAGGATATGTGTACAAATTACTTAAAGCTGGAAATAATACCTCATATTTCTGGTGCATCTGTTTCACCATATCAATTTCAAGGACGCGGCTGGAGTGGACCTGGCTGAGGTAGCCGGAAAGGATCTCATTGTTGCTCAATTGTGCATAATGAGATATATCAAACTTTAGTTTCCGCCTCTCAATGACCTCTTGCTTGGCAGTATGTTTGGCTAAAGCTATTGGATTTCCCGGTTCAACAAAGCCGGTGCCAGTAATCAGCACATCATCATCATGAATCTCTGATAGCTTAGGTGAACTTGAGGGGGAAGAAGTTGAAGGATTAATAGCAGTGCCATCAACACTGAGATCCGGAATCTCAGGCGGAGTGACAGTAACAGGTTCTTCCTGCTGTTTTTCAGAAGCTTCAGGAACGGAGACTTGTGGTTCCGCCTCAGCAATTTTCGGCGCTTCAGTTGGTTTATTCACCTTCGCCTTCTTGTTGGGTTTTGCTTGCCCACTACGCAGATTGTGACAAGTTAGTACCAATATAAGGGTATAAAGAATTACAGGGTAAAGTCAATTGCTATTACCCAGGGGCGGTTTTGAAAGCTGACAATTCAGTTTGCGATGAGTCGCCAGAGGAAGAACGGGCAAGTTCCTGTTTAAGGATTAGCTACGGAGTTAGAAGGTAAACAGATAAGATCCGCCAAACAGATAAGGCGAAAAATTAGAAAAAGAACCTCGTTTCGACGCTTTCGAGGGGCAGGAGTGTTCGGTAAGCTAGAAGATAACTCGTCACCTCCACTGGTCCGGGCCTGGCGACGGTTCTTGTTCTGCTCTCGCTTCAAAAGAAAGTGAGGGTCGAAATAAGCCAAGGGGTGTGAAAACCTTACTTTCCGGGTTACTTGTCTAAGTTTCTATCTTGGCAAAGTGTCTGAGCCGGAGGAAATGATAGTTACCTCTTCTTCAGCTGCTTGGCTGGCTCCCGTGTCAGCCTGATAATAATCAGTGTCAATAAGATGGTTGAAAAATAAGCAAAAAGAGTCAAGGGCTACCTCCGACTCAGAGGTATCATCCAGCTTGAGCAGGTCAGAGGCGCTTGGTTTCTTCTTCTTCTTGGTGGTCTTCTTGGCGGCTTTCCTAGCGGCCTTCTTCGCAGCCCTGGCCTTCTTGGCAGCCTCGTGATCATACTCCACTTTCCAGAATTCTGACTTAGCCTGCAAAGGTTGTCAAAGGTCGAGTTAATAAGATATTCAAATGATGAGGTGAAGATAAAGTAAGTTCAAAGGCTTACATCTGGTGGCGGGTTAAGCTTGCAGAAAGGGGCCAGACCCACTTTGACACAATCTTCCGGGTCTTCATTCAAAAGAGACTTCACCATTTCATTCATTGCTTCCTCAGTTAATGGTGCGGAGCTGTGGCGCAGTGAATCTTTCTCACCACCAGTGTAGGTACACATTAAGCCAGTACGGCGGCTTAACGGGATGATCCGCCAAGAAACCCAACACCTGACTAAATCAACACCGGTCAGCCCATTTCCTAGCAGAGCTTTGACCTTCACAATAGTAGGTGCAATCTTCTTCCGCTCAAATGCGTAGAAGTTTTTGGGAAGGTTATGTTTTGGGTCCAGGCACTCAACACGATAACCCGGTAGCGGATTCTCATCAGCCGGAGAAGTATCCTTGCAATAAAACCACATCTGATTCCAGTCTTTGGGGTGACTCGGCAAGGAGGCGTAAGGAAAGATGGCGTCTCTTCTATGTTGAATTAAAATTCCACCGAGTTCCAAGCTAGGACCATTAGTGAATTCAGTCTGGCGGTTTAAGTAAAAATACTCTCTAAAGAGTTCAACACTGGGCTCCTCTTGAAGGTAAACCTCATAGAAGACTTGGAAGTTGCAAATATTTGACACAGAATTGGGTCCGATGTCTTGAGGATGGAGCTGGAAAAAGTGCAAAACGTCTCAGAAGAACTTAGAGCCGGGAGGTGAGAAGCCCCGGTTCATGTGGTCAGTAAAAATGATGACTTCACCGTCTTTTGGCTGAGGTTTCTCTTCGCCCGTGTTAGGAGAACGGTAATGCATCACACTCTTGGTGGGTAGATACCCGGCTTTGAAAAAGTCTTTGAAAGTGCCCTCGGTGACGATGAAAGGGACCCAGTTGCATGTGTACACTGTTTTGGGCGGCATTGTGAAAGAAAAGCCTAAAGGAAAGAAAAAATTTTCCGGTTCAAATCAATTGGTGAATTCACAGGTTAAAGCGCTGACAGTATACATTCAGAATGGCAGCTTAAGTGAGGGCTAATGGTATATGAATAATTGTAAGTCGGACGTGTAAGACGCCATGGAGGCTACAGGTACTCAAAATCTGACAAAGGGTAAAATTCTACTAAGTGTTGGACAAACAAGTTTCACAGATTAAAGTTATAGATTTGGATCTGCAACTGTTTAGAAAAAGGGAATAAATTCGAGACCTCTGAGGCGATTAAAGGAGAAAAACAATGGTGTTCTAGAAGGGATCAGTAGCGATGAGGGTATGTTCTAATATCAAAAACAGGTGCTAAAGCTACTGCCACGCAAGATTTATGTGGTTTTTGGATCTAATCCACGGATCTTAACAAGGATAAAGAAGGGCGGCGACGAACATTGACGAACACTGACGAACACCGAAACCCTAATGTCAGATCTATGGCGAAAGAAAGAAGGACTTACCGATGCTGAGGAGATGGCAGAGAGGCGCCACGGTTCTCTATCGTTTTGAAAGCAATAAGAGGCAATGGATATCGTTCCGTCCCCAAAGGTGGCACATTCCCTACCGAAACCATCATGCTTATTGTGAGAAGCTCTGGTTTGTGAGAATCTTATACCCAAACCTGCCCCAAATGGGACAAAAAATTTACCACGTCATGTTGATGTCGCTCCATGATAGCATGACAAGTTTCATGAATTTCAGACGAGATTTGGATTTTCTAGAATTTAAAAACCAGGCATCTCAACGTTTTGTCGGCAATCAACAGTGCCCTGGTGTTTGAATTTCATTCCCATCTCTTGCATGGGACCTAGAAATTCACCCAAGGACACACATGTGATTTTTCAACCAACTTTGGTGCAGTGGAGGATGTGCTTGTAGTTCAAATTTGAATTATGCACATTAAATGCCCAGAATCTCAATTAAGTATAAAAAAGGCCAAACGAACCCCAAAAAATTCCAACATTAAACACAACACTCCTGTTATTCTATGTTGACACTAGAAAATTTTTGAAAGCAATAAGAGGCAACGGTATCGTTCCGTCCCCAAAGGTGGCACGTTCCGTACCGAAACCATCACGCTTGTTGTGAGAAGCTCTGGTTTGTGAGAAGCTTATACCCAAACCTACCCCAAATGGGACAATTTTTTTGCCATGGCATGTTAATGCCGCTCCATGATAGCATGCCAAGTTTCATGAATTTCAGATGAGTTTTGGATTTACTAGAATTTAAAAACTAGGCATCTCAATGTTTTGCAATCAACGGTGCCCTGGTGTTTGAATTTCATTCCCATTTCTTGCATGGGACCTATAAATTCACCCGAGGACACACAGTGATTTTCAACCAACTTTGGTGCACCGGAGCATGTGCTTGTAGTTCAAGTTTGAATTGTGCACATTAAATGCCGAGAAACCCAATTACTGTATAAAAAAGGCCAAACGAACCCTGAAAAATTCCAAAATTAAACACAACACTCCTGTTGTTCTATGTTGACACTAGAAAATTTTTGAAAGCAATAAGAGGCAACAGATATCATTCCGCCCCCAAAGGTGGCACGTTCCCTACCGAAACCATCACGCTTGTTGTGAGAAGCTCTGGTTTTTGAGAATCTTATACCCAAACCTGCCCCAAATGGGACAAAAAATTTACCATGGCATGTTGATGCCGCTCCATGATAGCATGCCAAGTTTCATGAATTTCAGACGAGTTTTGAATTTACTAGAATTTAAAAACCAGGTATCTCAATGTTTTGCCGGCAATCAACAGTGCCCTGGTGTTTGAATTTCATTCCCATCTCTTGCATGCACTACAGGAATCAGGCACTTTGTCGTCCTCCATGGCTGACGGCAAAGGCCTTTGCCATCCACCAATGTACGGCAGCAGTGTCGGCTAAATAGGCTCTGGCCGAAGGGCTCTTTGGTCTGCTTCAGACGGACGACCAGATGAAATGGTCTTTGCCGCCCGCCAAGACTACGACAAAGGACACGGATGGCTGCGTGGCAGCTTATGGTCGTTAGGGGGTTAACGGTGCGCTTTGCCGTCTGGCGGCCGACAGCAAATTAACCATATAGGCCCCCAGGTTGCACATGTAGCTGCCATGTGGCGGCAAAGCTCTTTGCCGTCTGCCAGCTGACAGCAAAGTGCCTATATAGCCCCAGTTTTTTCTTAAATTCATTCAATTTGATAGAATTTCGCTACTTTGATAATTTGATATGTGGGTGGACCGGTGCTTAGGTGCTGCTCTTACTTGAACAAGCCTCCTACTTATGATTAACCCCTGCATAAGCATCCGCAACTACGAGAAAAGTATTAAGAATAAATTCTAACCATGGCATTAAACTTTTGGATCCAATCGGTCCCTTACTGGAATAGCGCAAAAACTAGGGTTTAAGCACATCACTCTCATAACCCATCATCTAATAACTACTCCACAATGCATTCCCTTAGGCCCAAATATGGTGAAGTGTCATGTAGTCGACGTTCACATGACACCACTATGGCAATCACAACATACATACTATCAAAATATCGAACACATATCAAGTTCACATGATTACTTGCAACAAGATTTCTCCCATGACCTCAAGAACAAAAGTAACTACTCATAGATGATAATCATACTCAAGATCAGAGGTGTATTAAATAGCATAATGGATCTGAAAATATAATATTCCACCAAATAAACCATATAGTAATCAACTACAAGATGTAATCAACACTACACTACAAAAAAAGACACATCCGTGACATTTTGGGCCGAACGAATTTTTTTCCTGTCATGCTTATGACACTTCTATGACGATAATTGTGACAAAACCCGGTATCATCATAGATGTCGTGGGCTCCTACTTCTATGACAAAAAATCATGGCAGAAAATGGGCTTTTCGTCCTGGGCGGGCCGGAGACGCAGCTGCATGACATTCTTTGGGCCGTCCATGACGGAAAAAATCATGGTAGAAGCGAGGGCGAGGAAAATATCGCAGAGTTCCTGGTTACGGTAGGTCGTCGGGGCCGAGCGATGCACTGTGGTTTGCACGTTTCTCTCGTGTACGCGCATGTGTGCGAGGCGCTGGCTAACTGAACCCGAGCGATCGATCCCTTGGCTGTTAACTGAACCCGAGAGATTCACTCGCTGCTGACTGAACCTGAGCAATTCCTTCGCTGCTGTTGCTAACTGAACCCGAGCGATCGATCACTGCTGCTGCTTACTGAAGCCGATCGAGCCCCCGTGCGAGACGTAGCCAGTCGGTGTTGGGTTGTCTCTTGATGAACAGTGACCGCTGCTACCGTGCGTGCGGTACGTGAAACGAAGTCAAGACGTGGTGAGTCGAGCGGTTGCTTGGATGTGGATGAACAGTTCCCAGTGGGGGTTGGATGAACAGGACCCCGTGGTAGTAGGCCGTTGCCGCTGGATGAACAGGACCCCGAGGAGGCCGCTGCACCCCAGCCGGTTGGGGTGGGTGAACAGGACCCCGTGGAGGGCTGGATGAACAGCAGCCGGTGGAGGCTGGATGAACAGTAGCTCATGGAGGCTGGAGTAGGTCAACGGTGGATGAACAGTAACCCGTGGAGGCTGGAGAGAGGCGGTAGACGATGGATGATTAGGACCCCGTTTCAACCGTAGGCACTCCAACACAAGTCCGTTTCCTCCGTTTTGCGGTACACCACACCCCTCTCGATCAACAGGACCCCGTTTCGATCGTAGGCACTCGAACACAAGTCCGTTTCCTCTCTTTTGCGGTACGCCACACTCCTCCCAATGAACAGGATCCCGTTTCGACCGTGGTCGGTCGAACAGAAGGCCGTTTCCCCCGTTCCGCGGTATGCCGGACCCCGTTTCGACTGTTCCGTCCAAGCCGGTTGGCTCCCATTGAACAGGACGCATTCTGACCCAGTCGGTTGCCTCCCGATGAACAGGACACTGTTTCTCCATTCCGACCCACCCGGTTCGCCACCCGATGAACAGGACGCCGTTGCTGCCGTCCATTGCCTCTCCATGTACACAAGCCCTGGTCGTCCGAATATATGCGTGAGTACACGCTCGAGACCCCACTCGTATGTACGTTCATGGCCATATTTGTTACCCTGTGGCTGTACGTATGTGTACAGGACTTAGACGGGACTGCTTGAACTGCTATGTCGGATGCTCTAGAACGACACGTGCCGCTACTTACTCGGCCACGGTTCATACTTGCAGAGAGACCGATCGACCAGTATGTACGTACACATTCGCGACCAGATAGACAACGCTACGTACGCTTTGACCGGGTGGGTCCCAGCGGTCAGGGAGGATAAGGACGCACTTCCTTGCATGTGAAGATATAGCTGGTCGGTCCGGTATTGCCGAGGGAGGAATCATTTTTATTTTGCGAGTAATAAGGAGGCACTTCCTTGTGTTCGAAGATGTAGCTGGTGGGTCCAGCTGTGAGCCTCACCGCCTAAAGTCCTCTTCCGATGGCTGTCCTTCGTTGACCATGTTGACCATGCCCTGCCAAGAGCACCAAGACGGTGGACGACGGTGGACGTGGAGCCGGGGAAGACGCGAGTGGATGCCCACGCGAGGGGAGTACGTTGCTGACCGCTTGGCTGTGGTGTGAGGTTGCCGTCGTAGAAGAATAAGGAGGTGTGGGTGAGTATAGAGGGATGGCATGGCTGGTGGCAACATGGCGGACACGGGAGGCGGGGAAGTAGGCGGCCGCGACCGTGTTGGGGAACGTGGTAATTTCAAAAAATTCTACGCACACGCAAGATCATGGTGATGCATAGCAACGAGAGGGAGAGTGTTGTCCACGCCCTCGTGAGCCAGAAAGTGGAAGCGTTAGCTGTGCGGTTGATGTAGTCGTACATCTTCACGATCCGAATCGATCAATTGCGAATGCACGACACCTCCGAGTTCAGCACACGTTCAGCCCGATGGCGTCCCCTCGAACTCCTGATCCAGCCGAGTGTTGAGGGAGAGTTCCATCGGCCGCGACGGCGTGGTGGCGATGATGATGTTCTACTGACGCAGGGCTTCGCTTAGGCACCGCTACGATATTATCGAGGTGGACTATGGTGGAGGGGGCACCAAGACACGCTAAAAGATCAAAAGATCAATTGTTGTGTCTCCAAGGGTGCCCTCCTCCCCGTATATAACGGCGTGGAGGTGGGGGAGGGCCGGCCCTCTCTATGGCGCGCCCTCGGAGGAGTCCTACTCCCACCGGGAGTAGGATTATCCCCCCCCCCCCCCGTCTTCTAAGTAGTAGGAGTAGGAACCAAGGAAAGGGAGAGAGAGAAGAGAAGGGAAGGGGCGCAGCCCTCCCCTAGTCCAATTTGGACTAGGCCTTGGGCGCCAACCTCTCCTCTCTCTTTCCCCTCAAGCCCAATAAGGCCCATATACTCCCCGGTAATTCCCGTAACTCTCCGGTACTCCGAAAAATACCCGAATCACTCGGAACCTTTCCGATGTCCGAATATAGTCGTCCAATATATCGATCTTTACGTCTCGACCCTTTCGAGACTCCTCGTCATGTCCACCATCTCATCCGGGACTCCGAACTACCTTCGGTACATCAAAACACATAAACTCATAATATAACCGTCATCGAACTTTCAGTGTGCGGACCCTACGGGTTCGAGAACAATGTAGACATGACCGAGACACGTCTCCGGTCCATAACCAATAGCGGAACCTGGATGCTCATATTGGCTCCCACATATTCTACGAAGATCTTTATCGGTCAAACCGCATAACAACATACGTTGTTCCCTTTGTCATCGGTATGTTACTTGCCCGAGATTCGATCGTCGGTATCTCAATACCTAGTTCAATCTTGTTACCGGCAAGTCACTTTACTCGTTCCGTAATACATTATCCCGCAACTAACTCATTAGTTACAATGCTTGCAAGGCTTATAGTGATGTGCATTACAGAGTGGGCCCAGAGATACCTCTCCGACAATCGGTGTGACAAATCCTAATAATCTCAAAATCGCCAACCCAACAAGTACCTTCGGAGACACCTGTAGAGCACCTTTATAATCACCCGATTCGTTGTGGACGTTTGGTAGCACACAAAGTGTTCCTCCGTAAACGGAGTGGCATAATCTCATAGTCATAGGAACATGTATAAGTCATGAAGAAAGCAATAGTAGAATACTAAACGATCGTGTGCTAAGCTAACGGAATGGGTCAAGTCAATCACATCATTCTCCTAATGACGTGATCCCGTTAATCAAATGACAACTCATGTCTATGGCTAGGAAACATAACCAGCTTTGATCAACGAGCTAGTCAAGTAGAGCCATACTAGTGACACTCTGTTTGTCTATGTATTCACACAAGTATTATGTCTCCGGTTAATACAATTCTTGCATGAATAATAAACATTTATCATGAAATAAGGAAATAAATAATAACTTTATTATTGCCTCTAGGGCATATTTCCTTCGAATAAGTATTTGGTTTGGTGGTGGAGCAAGAAGACCAGAGGTTAAAGAAGCACAACGGCCGTTGGATGGACATCGTACGGTCACTACAACTAGAAGCACCTCTATTTTGACTAAGTTGACAAAGCCCATGGTACGCGCCAACTTAGTAGGCCCACAGGTCGGCCTCTGAAATGGTGCGCCCCAGATGTCAGGGGGAGGAATCATTTTTTGGGCGGCTGAAGCAAGAATATCCGAGATTGAAGAAGATGCACGGCATTCGTTGGATGGACATCCAACGACCACTGCTGCTAGAACCGTGTGTTGACTATAAGTTGACAAAGCCTTACATACGCGTCAACTTAGTTTTTTTCTAGAGGACGCATCAACTTAGTAAGCCCACAAGTGTGTGGCAGATAACATATAGCCCATTTGCGATTAGTAAGAGTGTACAACCCATTTTTGAATTCTAATGGAATTTACTACAGCCCATTTACAGTTTGCTAAAAGTACAATCCATTTTCTAGCTAGGACAACGATTAATAATTTCAACCAACCGCTCAAAATAGAATTCAATAAAATTTCCCACATTTTGATAGGATCCGAAATATTTTTATCCCAAAATTTCTAGTCAGGTTAAATATAATTTCAAAATAATTTTTTATTACGTAAAAATCCAACGAAATATTGCATGCGCAACAAGTAATGAAATTAAAATTTTCAAAATCCAAAAATAATATTTTTTAAACTAATTACGAGTTTGGTGCATTTTTTTGTAGTTACTGCCCAGTTTTTATAATTACATCCCATTTATTATTTCTTAAAGCCCATTTTCTTGGTAAGCCTAATGCATCCCTCCTAGAAAAGATTTGTAGCCCAGCGGGGCAAAGAATAACAAGTTGACCTTGCCTGGGTATTCCTAAAACAAGTATAGCTGGGCTAGCCGTTTTCAGCTTGAAAAAAAATTAATATCGAGGGCTGGATATCTAGCACAGGCTAGGCAGACCATGACCCCGCCTAGTTAATACCCTGCTTTCCTCTGAACAACAACAAAAATATTGCTCAAGAAAAACTCTGCAGTGCTCATACCTCAAAAACACAAAAGCTGCTTGAGCTGCTTGGTCCCAGCTGTCGGCCGCTCCTTGTGCAATTCTCTCGTTTATTGACTACATAGGTTGACAATGGTGTGGGACCGTGATGTCAGGAAACCAGGAGAAAGCAAAAATATTCTAGTTGTATATAATAAGGAGGCACTTGCGTACGTGCGGCGTGGGTCCCCACTGTCATCCTCTCCAAGTAAAGTCATCTCCTCATTCCTCATGTCTGTTGACCATGTTGACAATGCGAGACGGCGGCGCCACGGCGAGCGCAACAACTCGATGGACGACGAAGAGGGCCTCGCAGGCCCTGCGGATGGTCTGATACAGCACCCGCTACTCATTCAGGAAGCCAGGATCATAGGGCCACATGTCCGCGACGGCATTGTCGTTCGCTTGTTCACCGGTGCTCGTTGAGGAGATGGAGGTTGCAAAGACGAGTCCTCCTCGCTGGTAGCTCTTCCGCCATTAGAGGCGTCGAAATGCGGTCGCACCTGCTCTATGGTGAACACGGCATGAACCGGCTTGACAAGGCGCCGGCTCTGGTCGAAAGCTATGTCCATCGCCCGATTGTCGATTCAGCTCGGCGTGAGCTCATTGGCGAGCCAAGATGTCATTCTTGGACCGACCCATCGCCAAGCACGAGTCGACCGCTGGCCACGGACCGCCTCCCTCGCCCGCACGCGCTTTCCGCCCGAAATGGTCAGCACCGCCCACACCGCTTCCCGGTGCAAGCGATTGCTCCGCGTTCAAACGACACAAGTGTCTTCCGTCCGTCCGTCTGCCGCCCACATTAATGATACGCGGTTGCCGAGGCGGCTACTCCGACGCCACCCGTCCATCCCTCCATCGCCCACCGTTGCTATACAAAACTGCTGCGCCGGCCACAGCCGCAGTCATCCGCCTCCATTCCCTTTCTCCTGTATACACCACTACTGCCCACCATGGCTTCCTCACGCTCCAGCGCTATTCAGGATGGGTGGTGCATTGCACCATGACCATCGGCGAGGCCTGTGCCAACACCCTCCTCCACGCCATCCTCACTGGTGCATTGCACCATGACCATTGGCGAGGCCCATGCCCAATACATGGACACGGTGAGGCGAAAGCGTCAGGAGCAGTTCCGGGAGGCGCAGATCGACGCCGCCTACAACCACCATCTCCTCGAAGAAGCACTGCGGCGGAGGAGCAGATCAACGCAGGCGAAGCGGAGCAGAGGCGTTGTTCGACTCGTCATCAGCTCTCCGCCGCGAGAGCCGCCTCGTCTGTTGGCGGTACCGCATGCGGCTGGCGGAGAGTTGCGGCCGCCTACAAAGAGGGCGGCGAAGCGGGCGAGGCGCCTTGTTTAAGCGAGACCAATGATGAGGCGGAGGACAATGCGGCTCCACCGAGTCCCCGCTTTCTATTTGGCGTCAGCGAGGCCCTGCTCACGAAAGTCCCCTTGGCAACAGAGGCGGAGAGGACACCTTGGCTCGCTTGGATGCCCCGCCCGCCGGCAGCGAGAGGAGAGATTTCCCCGCTCGCGGCGCGCCCTACCGGCAATGAGATAGAGGACATCATCGGCTCTGTCGAGGCTGCTACTTTGCCAATGAGGCCGCAGCACACGAAAACAAGGAAGAGTAGAACACGGTGAAGTCGCGCGCTGGTCCAAGTAAGGCCCTTCTTTGCTACTCTCTCGATTGAAGACAAGCTAGGCGGGTTGACCATTGATGGCCGATTAGCTTCTGGCGGCGACGATGGAGTCGGAGAGCTGTGTTGGAGAAGGGCGCTTCTTGATTACTTAGCGAAGGTGCGATTAGCTCAGCGCACGTGGGCCTAACAGACATCTGGGCCATATGTCGATTCACGTAACTACACTGCAGTTAAGTCCTGAAGCTTCGATCCATTGGAGAAGAAGCTTCTGTTCGGCTCAGCGGACACGGGTGGGTAGCTTCGGTTAATTAATTATACCTCTAGTGCACCCCTTTTTAGTTGAAGAATGTATGAAGTGTAATGAAAACCGGCATGTTTATATGAAATCCGAACGTGTATGAATGGATTTAGTTTGATTAGTTTGAATTCTTGTATCACTGGCATTGGATGAACATGCAAAACAATACGTACTAGCATTATTCCCAGGGTGATCACCTCGTTTGCAGCAGTTTCACATGTACTCCCTCCGGTCCTTTTTAGTCTGCATATAAGTTTTGTCTGAAGTCAAAGTATCTCTACTTTGACCAATCTTATAGAAAAAAGTATGAACATTCACAATGTAAAATCAACTGACTTGAAAGAAATCTAATATCACAGTAAAAAGGAACAAAGGGAGTACAAAGAGTTTGAGCAGCTTTTTAGCGTTCCTGTACATTGCAATCAAACACACAGGCCTGGCAATTCATAGAGAACATTCAAAACAATCGATGATTATGCATCTTACCGATTCACACGTCAGAGCCAATATTTACTTCACAACTAAAGAATAAAGAAAAATCAATCGATGCTGCTGACAGCAAAGGGCGTCCCATTCGAAATATCAAACGCATGTCTTCTTGCCTCAATGAGCAAAATTTGACAAGATTGTCCCATTCCAAAATGTCAAATGCGTGTTGTTTTGCGTACATCAATGAGCAAACTTTGACAAGGTTTTCCCATTCCAAAATATCAAATGCCTACGATTGTGGAATGGGCAGGGTTTGCCATCAGTTCGGACATTGACATGGCACCTCGTGCTAAATAAACCAACTGTTCTTTTTGTGTTGTTCCACCAAAAGCAACCAAATTCGCGCGTAGCATGTATGATTTTGCCTTTATATGTTGCAATGCCTTGAACTATCAGCACCTCCTTTCTTGTGGTGGAAATGAATGATTCGATGTATTCATGAACATTTTGTGCAGTTCCCATTGAAATCAAGCTGAGCACCCATGTTTGCACAAATACAAAAAAGTGATTAGTATAAAGCAAACTGTACTATGAATTGATAGTTTACACAGGCAACCTACATGATCCATGCAGAGCACACATTTAAAAAAATGGAGCTCACCGGAAGGAATCCTAACACAACATTGTATTGGCCATCACAGCAACAAAGATGGAGATTCGTGAGTCCTTCTGAGCTGAAGTTAGTTTGTTCTTGTGGGCAGTAATGTAACCATCCTTCAACTGCTTCCTTCTGTTATGACATGGATGATCCTGTTGTGCAAAGGCAAGAGAACAACTAAATGTTGCATCCCTGTTTGCTCGAAGAAAGGAAATAATTAAAACAGCACAGATGAAGCACTTCTCGAGGACAATACCACTTTCTCATGCCAGTATCTAAATAGTAGCACAACACCAATAGAGATGACAAAGCTCAATCATATGGATGAAATCTGTGGGCCAATACCAACCTTTGTCAGGAGGCTTATTGTGTAGAGCATACAGATGAAGCACTTCTCCGGAACCATCTATTGTTACCTACTCTAGTTGCCATGCTTACTATATACTCCTCGATTAGTTTAATGTTTCCAACATCTTCTTGTGCAGTTCCACTAAAATATATGTTATCTTCAAAGAAGATCCCTGTTTGCACAAGTAGAGATAACTACATATTACATTAAGAGTGGCATCAAATCAGTGGCAAAACAATTGCTCGTTCCAGCCATAGCAAAAAAGTAAGATGCAAAACTATATCATTACTTGTGTCATCACAGTTCCGATTAACTTCATTACAAAGACCAGGAGTTGATTTTTGTTTTTCTTCCGCTTGTTCTTCCCCTTCATCACTTGGTTCAATAACAGACAAGCTTAGCCTTCAATGTAAGATTTGGCATGTCAATTAGGGAGCACAAGTATAGCACTAAACAACGACATTAATTTTCTGATGAATGTGGCAAAATCTGCCAATATGAGTTGAAATATCCTTATCTTACCTCAATGGGATATTCACGGTGCACATCTGATTGGAAGTCTTGTCTCCATTTGTGCAGTTCACTAAAATCAAGCAACATTACCATAGAAGTAGCACAACATATGAAAGCACACTGCACAATCATGTGAAAGAAGGCTAGTACTGACCTCTCATGACGCGGAATTCAAACAACTCACAAGAGGAAGATCTGAAACAAATTTTCCAACACGGATAGGAAGTCAGATCTCCTCTTGTGCAATTCCACTAAGATCAAGCAATCAAGCAACGTTGTCGGTGTGACATTTTGGTTGAACTGCACAAAACACTCTTAAAACAAAAGTGTTTTGTGCAGTGCAACAAAAGGTCACAATAGCAACAAGGTGAAGTAGATAACCCTATATACACAGAGGTGCAAAGGAAACAACTAGTGGTCAATAACGGTGGATGACACAGAAGCCAACAAAAAGAAGCATCTAACTTATCTAAATGGGAAAGAAAGCAAGACTGTAGCATTTCTCAAATGGTGGCATTGATTCATATTAACAGAGAGATTATATTAACAATAAAATTTGGTAAACATGTAATTTACTTTTAACTGTGGCATTCCTTCCATTTTCCAGCAGAATTATTAGAGGGTGTTTGTTTACAGGGACTTTTTGGTTTAGGGACTAAAAAAAAAGTCCCTTTTAGTCCCATCTAAAGCAAGCAGGAGGGACTTTTAAGGACTAAAAGTGGGCATTTGGGACAAAAAGAAAGAAGACCACGAGGGAGAGTCTTTTGGGACTTTTTTTCCAACAGCTTGCCCCTGCGCCCCATCGCAAGACCTTATCTCTATTAGTTCATTACTAGGGGTAACATGGTATTCTAACATGTCATTTAATAACCTCTAGTCCATGTTTAGTCCCTGGAACCAAGCAGGTAGGGACTAGGGACTTTTTAGTTGGGACTAAAAAAAATTCCTAGGACTTTTTTAAGCTGACAGGCCTTAGATTAACAACTTGACTAAAGAGTTGCACGGATGCACCAGCACCATGTGCATCTACCGATGTGTAAAGGGGTGATGCACATCTGTTGCAACAAAGAACAAACAACCAAGGAGCATATTTGTGTTGGTCCCAGTTTTGTTATCTTTAGACACCTTTCCCTATGTGAGGGCAAAAATCTAGTCTGCTTTGAAACTCTATGACCTTGTCCCCCAAAACAAAAGATTAGTTCATTATAGATGTGCGTCTTTGCGTTTGTCATTGTTTTCCTTTTAAATAACGAGGTGCCGGATAGCCGATCTGTACTACTTTCCCCTTCCTTTCCTCTTTGAACCACGTCCTAGATTCATGCTATACAACTTTCCCCACTACTCCCCCCTTCCTTTCCTCTTTGAACCACGTCCTAGATTCATGCTATACAACTTTCCCCACTACTTTCCTATTTGATCCAACACCTAGATTTGAGTGCAGAAGCGGAAAAAGCCCACATGCAGCTAGAGCAATGCACGTGGAATAAGTAAATTATACCTTAAGGTTCTCGGGGTGTGGCTCAGTGGGCGGCTGGAGGCCGATCTGCCCACACTATGTACGATAGCAAGGAATAAGGGGTCGAAGGCCCTCCCACGCTGCCGCTGGGTCAAAGAGAACATCTGCACCGTTAGTGGATTCCCTCCCTCACCGACGGCGATAGCGTTAAGCCTCCTTCCCTTCCCGGCGGACGGATCCTGCCGGCTCTTTGACCAGCAGTGAGGGGGGAGAGAGAGAGAGGCCAACAAAGTCTTGTTTAGATCTGGAGAGGGTTAGAGAGTGTGAAGAGAGCAACTACAAGTGCTGAGGCTCCAGCGTGTATATATATAGTGGACAGAGAGTGTGAAGAGTGCAAACCCTAGAAAACAAGCGCCGAGGCTGCAGCGTATATATCTGGAGTGGTTTTATTTTTCTCTCCATAAAAATCATTTTAAATTGTGCATGAAACGGAACTCTTTATTTAACATAGTGAAGAAAAATACTAGGGGCAATGCTAATACGTGGAAAAAAATTAATGCTCGAAGGAGTCAACTCGCAATTAACGTTGCACGCCTCCCGGTCGCGCTTACTAACGTTCACATGTGGTACATGACCCTCCAAAGTGAACAACAACTAAACCACACACGGTCAAAATATCAGAAAGGTGGTGACGGAGTCCTGGACTAGGGGGTGTCCGGATAGCCGAACTATCACCGTCGGCCGGACTCTGGACTATGAAGATACAAGATCAAGACTTCGTCCGTGTCCGGATGGGACTTTCCTTGGCGTGGAAGGCAAGCTTGGCGATACGGATATGTAGAACTCCTACCATTGTAACCGACTCTATGTAACCCTAACCCTATCCGGTTGTCTATATAAACGGAGGGTTTTAGTCCGTAGGACGAACAACAATCATACCATAGGCTAGCTTCTAGGGTTTAGCCTCTTTGATCTCGTGGTAGATCTACTCTTGTACTACCCACATCATCAATATTAATCAAGCAGGAGTAGGATTTTACCTTCATCGAGAGGGCCCGAACACAGGTAAAAACATCGTGTCCCTTGTCTCCCTGTTACCATCCGCCTAGACCTTGCGATTCGGGACCCCCTACCCGAGATCCGCCGATTTTGACACCGACATTGGTGCTTTCATTGAGAGTTCCTTCCGTATGCGCCACCTTAGGCCCGATGGCTCCTTCGATCATCAACAACGACGGTCCAAGGTGAGACTTTTCTCCCCGGACAGATCTTCAGATTCGGCGGCTTTGCAATCATGGCAAATAATTCACTTGGCCATCTGGAGCAGATCGAAAGCTACGCCCCTGGCCATCAGGTCAGATTTGGGAGTTTGAACTACACGGCTGACATCCGCGAAGACTTGATCTTCGACGGATTCGAGCCACAGCCAAGCGCGCCGCACTGTCTCGATGGGTATGATCTAGCTCTGCCGCCGAACAGTGTCCTGGAGGCCGCACCAGCGTCCGCTCCGACCCTTAGCTCAGAGCCGACTTCGCCGATCGAGGACGAGTGGCTGGACACCGCCTCGGGGGCTACGATCTCTACGGCGATTGAGCCGAACACCATCCCTGTCCTTTGCAAAGCCCATGACTCCGAGGTGCCGGACTCCTCTCCGGACTCCGAACCTCCCGCGCCCCTGCCAGTCGATTGGGCGCCGGTTATGGAGTTCACCGCCGCGGACATCTTTTCAAGACTCGCCCTTTGGCGACATCCTGAATTCACTAAAGTCTCTCTCTTTATCGAGAGCCACTGGCGGACTATGGTCGGGAAGGTTGGGATGCGACGATGAAGAAATTCAACGCCCACCCACCACCCACTTTGTAGCCACTGTCGATGATTTAACCGACATGCTCGACTTCGACTCAAGACATCGACGGTATGGATGACGATGCAGGAGACAACCAAGAACGAGCGCCTACAGAACCTCGGAAGGCCACCTCGTCATCGCCGACATATACATGGTGGACATCCCAAAAGACGGGAATGGCAATGGAACAATGGAGGATGACCCCTCCAAGAAACAGCGCCAAGGCTGCGCCAAGGCGCGCCTAAATCCGCCACAAGAAAACCGGTGATTCCGCACGGAGATAATAACACCAGACAAGATTGAAGACAACCCCTCCAGCAGAATTCAAGACAGAGGAGGAAGAAGCCAGCCCTCATGATAGAGCGGCAGACGTGAGAGGTAGAGGACGATAATTATATGCCTCCCTCCGAAGACGAGGCAAGCCTCGGCGATGATGACGAATTTGTCATGCCCGAGGATCCCGCCGAATAGGAGTGTTTCAAACGCAGGATTATGGCCACTGCAAGCAGCCTCTAGATAAAGCAGCAGCTACTTAGAGCTGACAAAGACTTGCTAGGCGGCGGATGGACTGAAGTCCTTGCACCGAAGAGTACGAACTCGAACGCCTCCAAGAGCTACCCAAAACGCAGGCTGCTACCCCAATTAGAGGAGGAAGCACCCAAACCTACATCACCAACGCATGATGCGGGCCGGACCGCCACCCTGCGGTCATGGCTAAAGAGGCCTCTGGGCCCTCCACTAAAGCCGCACTTCAAAGATCGCCGAAAAAGTACAAAGCCAATGGGAAACGTGCTGCGACTAAGTAGACATATTGGAGGTCAAGGCAAGGCAAATAAGATCCATCTCACGGATCGGCGGCTCCCATTACACGCGGACGACAACCGTCACGCCGGATACAACAATTCAGGCCGGGCCGAACCACAAGAGACAAAGCTCATTTGAGCTGCGGCCGTGATATAGCCCAATACAGAGGCGCCGCACACCCACTATGCTTCATGAGGAAGTAATGGATCATCAAATCCCGAGGGTATCAAACCCTAAACATTGAATCACACGACGGCACAACAGATCCTGCGTTTGGATCGAGGACTATCTCCTTCACATCCACATGGCCCGGGTGATGATCTACACGCCATCAAATACCTCCCACTCAAGCTTAAAGCACCAGCTCGGCATTGGCTCAGCGACTTGCCAGCGGAATCAATTAGTTGTTGGGAAGACTCGAAGCCGCATTCCTTGATAACTTCCAGGGCACATATGTGCGACCACCAGACGCCGATGACCTAAGCCACATAATTCAGCAGCAGATGAATCGCCGCATAATTACAGACACGGTTCTTAACCAAGAGAAATCAAATCGCTGACTGTCCAGATGCAGAGGCCCTTGCAGCCTTCAAACATAACATCCGCGACGAGTGGCTTGCCCGGCACCTAGGACAGGAAAAGCTGAAATCCATGGCAGCCCTCACATCACTCATGACCCGCTTCTGTGCGGGAGAGGACAGCTGGCTAGCTCGCAGTAACAACCTGACCAAAAACCATGGTAGTTCGGATACCAAGGACAGCAATGGCAGGTCGCGTCACAACAAGCACAAGCGCCGCATTAACGGCGATAATGCTAAAGATACGGCAGTCAATGCCGGATTCAGAGGCTCTAAACCCGGTCATCGGAAAAAGCCGTTCAAAAGAAATACTTAGGGCCCGGCCCAATCTGGACCGAATACTTTCGATCGCCGTGCCAAATACATGGCACCCCAAAAACCAGCCAACCACACCAACAGGGACTGTTGGGTCTTCAAACAAAGTGCAAGTTAAATGCTGAACTCAATGACAAGGGGCTGCATAGCGATGACGAGGAGGAGCCCCGCCCGAACAATAGAGGATGAAGGGCTTCCCCCACAAGTGCGGACGGTGAACATGATATACACAACCCACATACCCAAACGGGAGCGGAAGCATGCACTAAGGGATGTATATGCAATGGAGCCAGTCGCCCCAAAGTTCAACCCGTGGTCCTCCTGCCCGATTACTTTTGATCGAAGGGACCACCCCACTAGCATCCACCACGGCGGATTTGCCGCATTGTTTCTTGACCCAATCATTGACGGATTTCACCTCACTAGAGTCCTGATGGACGGCGGCAGCAGCCTGAACCTGCTTTACCAGGATACAGTGCGCAAAATGGGCATAGACCCCTCAAGGATTAAACCCATAAAGACGACCTTTAAAGGCGTCATACCAGGTGTAGAGGCCAATTGTACAGGCTCAGTTACACTCGAAGTGGTCTTCGGATCCCCGGATAACTTCCGGCGAAGAGTTAATCTTCGACATAGTCCTGCTCATAGCAGCTATCACGCGATCGCTTGGACGAACCGCATCTGCAAAGTTCAATGCGGTGCCGCACTACGCATACCTCAAGATCAAGATGCCAGGCCCTCGAGGAGTAATCACGGTCAATGGAAACACCGAACACTCTCTCCGAACGGAGGAGCATACGGTGGCCCTAGCGGCGGAAGTACAGAGCAGCCTCTTAAGGCACTTCTCGAGTCCGGCTACTAAACATTCGGACACCGTCTGCCGCGCCCGGAGTAACCTACAACAAGACCGCTGGCACGCTCCGGAAAGCATCGCCAGAGTACGCGGCCCCAACCCCAGCCCTCGCGAAATTGCGAAGCCCGATTACTACAGCGTACATAACTACGCTCTGGAGATACCATGGGCATAAGGGGAGGGGCACGACCACGTCACGCCTGCACGCGGCTCAACCGCACAGGGGGCCCCGATTGTGTCATTCTTTTTCTCTCTTCTTTTCTCTTACTTTCAGGACTCCGTTTTCCGAAGCCTGTCGGCACTAGAATTGCCGAACTCACAATGCAACAGCTGTGGAAGGTAAAGCTACGCCGAGTGTCCAGTGGTCTCTACTACGAGCATTATACCTATTTTACATACCATCCCGTTAGCCTTACCCCTCGAGGGGGACATGTTAAATAGTCCCATCCCTTGCTTATCGCACTATTTGTATCGCTCGCTTTCATTGCAAGATCTTTTGAATAAACAATACATAGCTTCTCGCTTATTATTGCATTCCTTTTTTCCATATATGTTCATCTATGACATGTTGCACCGTACACTTTGGTACGGCCAATACACCGTGGGGCTTAAGTACCCCAAAATATGGTGTGATAAGTCCGAACACTTTCACAAGTGCGGCACCGAACTTATAGCATTATATGCATCGACTCGAATCATGTCTTGGGTCAATAGTTGGGTTTGCCCGGCTCCCATGTTTTGGTACCTTACGTTCGCTTATATCGCCTAAGGTAGTCTGGGAGAACCAATGCGATTGTGCCCGGTTGAGCTGGGTTGAGCACCTCTGGAGAAAGCTAAAACTGACCGTCATGATAGGGCGAGAGCCGGTCGCTGTTCGAGAGGTTTTTCAGGTCCCTAAAGACTTATGCCGCTTAGAGCGAGGAGTCGGCATTGTCCGCCAAAGGCATGGATAGCGCCCGAACTCGGGTCTTCCGAATACCAGGGGCTTCACGAAATTTAAAATTATAGAATTCTATGGCTAAGTGAGAGTGTTCAAGCACTATAAGTCCGGTTGCCTTGTTCGCTATGTTGAGCGCCTCCTCGAAGGACCCAAGAATGGGAACAAGAGCGCTCAAGTTTATCCCAACACCCCAAAGACTTTCGTGGCATGGGGGTCAAGCCAACGACTTGCCATCTCTCAAATTTTGATAAACAGCCGCACGTAAGGTAACATTCTAAATTCACAAGCGTTGCTTAGCGCATATGAAGAAGTTTTCAACGTACAGGATAACAAATGCCAGTCTATTCAAAAATTACATCTTTGGAGCATTCACCCGCTATCAGACGGGCACCCTCTAGGATGCCCTCATAATACATTTCGGGCTTGCGATGCTCCTTGCCCGGTGGTGGTCCGTCCTTCACAAGCTTCTCGGCGTCCATCTTGCCCTCAAAGGTAACTTAGCACGGGCAAGGGCCCACGGGCACCTTCGATGCAGACGGAGCGCTTGATGACTTCAAGCCTTGGACGGGCATCCACCACCGCCTTACCAGGCTCAAGTAGCTCCTGTGCATGGCTTCCGTGAGGCCACGGCCGAACTATGAGGCCCTTCATGGCCTATTCGACGACCTTGTGGAGCTCGACCAGGTTGCTTCACTGGTCGCTCAGTAAGGCATCGGATGTCCGGCCTCGATACCGAGACCAGAACACCTTTTCCGTCGAGCTCCCCTCCTCGGCGAGGTAGAACGCGGCAGCATCAGACACACTACGGGGCAGATCTGCGAATGCTCCTGGAGAGCTCCGGATTCGGGTAAGTAACAGATAATTCACTTTCACATGCTTGCTTTGCATAAAGAATGCCTTACTCGCCGCTATCTTCTTCATCGCCTCAATTTCCTGGAGGACTTTTTGGGCTTCGGCCTTAGCGGCTTTGGCACTCTCAAGAGCCAAGGCGAGCTCGGACTCTCGAGTCTTGAGTCACGCCCAAACCTCGTGTTTTCCCACGAGAGCCCGGAGCTCCTGCCGCACCTCCGCCACCCAAGGCCTCCTGCTTCTCTCGCTTGAGTGCGCTCACGCCGGCACTGCTTTTTTTGGCCTTGGACACCGCTTCCTTCAGGGTCGCCACCTCGTTCGTGGCCCCTATAATACCCACGTTATTCCTGTCATTTTTGCAACCAAATCCTTTCTATAAGGTATTACTTTAATAAGGTATTACTTACATTCCTTGTCCTCGAGCTGCTTCTTGGCAAGGCCGAGCTCGTTCTCGGACCGCTCGAGGCTCTGCTTCAATGCATTGACCTCCATGATCGGTGCGGCAGAGGTCAGCAAGGCAGCCTCGCATTCCCATATTGACATATTTATGTTAGACTCCTGCGTATATCTTTTTAGATCCTCGATCCGCTTTTCTTTCCAACACGAACTAAGCATCGTGGCTACCGTCTGTCTGCGGTAATATTTTTACATATTCTAAACTTACCTCAAAGCCTGTTAGAAGGCTGGTATAAGCTTGATCGGCCCGCTCTTGGCGGATGAACTTTCTCGGATCACCGCACTCATGATAGTGCGGTGCTCTCGTCGATGGAGAGCACCGTTAAGCGCCCAAAGAAGCTATCCGGTGCCTCCGGTTGGACGGAGGTCACCGTCGTCAGATCTTTCCCTTCTACGAAGGGGCCGCTGCCGGACTTCGAACCACCGTAGGTTTTCGAGACGGAGTCTGCAAGATGTGGTCGGACTTTAGAGCCCTCCGGGTTTTGCCCCTTTGCGCCGAGTCCAGGAGGTGCTTGCTGGCGCCTCAGTGACCACCTCCTCATGGTTGGGCCCCTTTGGGACTCCACCGCGGTGTCGCTCAATGCCACGAGGAGAGGAGGCGGTCGGAAGTGAAGTGCTATTCATATCCGACGAATCTGTGGAGCCGCTCGGCGAAGCGGCGAGCTCGCCTTGGGCCATGGCTACATGGTTATATTTGGCGTTAGAAGACACTATGCGACAAGTAAAAAGTCATGAGTTATTACGGAATCAGGACACTTACGATCTCGCCAGGCTTGGCCTTGGTGGCCACTCCTCCTCGTCGTTGTCGGCGTTGGTGGAGAAGTCTGGAGGAAGGGCCCATCCTTTCTTGGACCCTCCGGCCTCCCCAGTCGGGGCGGCCTTCCTTTTCCTCTCTCCCCCCGCCGGGGTAGAGGCTTCTTTTTCCTCCTCCTCGTCCTCAGGAGAGGATTCCGCCTCGGGGTCATCGGACGGTGAGTCCGGCACCGCCTGGCGTCTGGAACTCTTTCGAGTTTCCGTGGCCTGCTTCTTGGCCTTCTTCTCCCAGACCACGTGAGGTGCCGGAATCCAAAGAGCCTGCCAAGCGGGCGTCCACTGGTCTTTCCGCAAAGGAGCCGGACAGTTAACCTGCCCGGACGTCTTCAGCTAGTCTGTCAAAGGTAAGGGTGTTTAGATCCCACATAGAGTCGGACTATGAAAACAAGAGTCCCGTAAAGCGGTAGAATAGCTTACCTCGCTGGCCCGACGGCGCGTCATGAAAGCTGAATCTGCGATCTTGATGGCGGATGCGGGTGCCTCGGCGCCCTTGAACAAGACCTTCCGTGCATCTTCAGACGTAGTGTCGAAGAGCCGCTCAAGGTTCGGTGCTGTGCGGATTAAACTCCCACAAATTGAAGGCCCGTTCTTGGCATGGGAGAATCCGCGGATGAGCATGACCTGGACTACGTTGACAAGCTTGAGCTTCTTGTTCACCAGATTTTGACGCAGTCTCAAGTCCGGTCAGCTCTTTTGAATCTCCCCACGTCGGGCCCGTCTCTTTCCATGATGTGAGCCGGTGGGGAAGCGAACGGAATTCGGGGCCGCCACCCATTTGGAGTCGCGGCTGCTCGGTGATGTATAACCACCCGATTGCCACCCCTTTATGGTCTCCACGAAGGAGCCCTCAAGCCATGTAACGTTGGGCATCCCGCCCGCCATGGCGCCTCAAGACTCCGCTTGTCGGCCGCCCACTATCTTCGGCTTGACGCTAAAGGTCTTCAACCATAAACCGAAGTGGGGCTGGATGCAGAGGAAAGCCTCGCACATGACGATAAATGTCGAGATATTGAGGATGAAGTTTGGGGCCAGATCGTGGAAATCCAGGCCATAGTAGAACATGAGCCCCCGGACAAATGGGTGAAGTGGAAAACCTAGTCCGCGGAGGAAGTGGGTGAGGAACACCACCCTCTCATGGGGCCTGGGGGTGGGGATGAGCTGCCCTTGTTGGGGAGCCGACATGCAATGTCGCGGACAAGTATCCGCCTCCCGCAGCTTTTCGATGTGCCCCTCCGTGACGGAGGAGGAGGCCATCCACTTGCCTCCCGCCTCGGACATAGTTGGAGAAGGTTGAGGTGGGATGTGCGGACTTGGGCGCTGGAGCTCGAAAGTGCTGTGAAATGGATGAGCAAAGGAGGAAGAAGGCGTAGGTGAAAAGGTGGATCCTTATCCCTTATATGGATGGACGAAGCTATGCGTCCCCACCAGCCCAGGTAAAACTCGCTTATCTCCCAAGCGCCAGTAAATTAATGGAGTGGTTGGGTTACCCACGTCCGTATTGATGAGAATCTCGGAATAAGGGGACACGATCTCTGCTTTGACAAGACGTGCCAAGGAAACCGCCTCGCTAAACGTGCTAAGGCGGTACAGTAAAAACGATTCGAATGAAGACTTGGCCGTGGCGTGATGGCACGTCGAGGAATGCGTCAGCAGATTGATTTTGTGTAAATATTATTCTCTCTACGGTGTTATGTGGAAATTATTTTGTAGAGCCGGACACTGTCCTTGTGTTCAAAATCTTCTATGAAGTATTCGGAGGAGGAACCCGCCTTGCAATGCCGAAGACAATATGCGCGCCGGACTCGTCGTCGTTGAAGCCTGGTTCAGGGGAACTCTTGAGGAGTCTGGACTAGGGGGTGTCCGGATAGCCGAACTATCACCGTCGGCCGGACTCCTGGACTATGAAGATAGAAGATTGAAGACTTCGTCCCGTGTCCGGATGGGACTTTCCTTGGCGTCGAAGGCAAGCTTGGCGACACGGATATGTAGATCTCCTACCATTGTAACCGACTCTATGTAACCCTAACCCTATCCGGTGTCTATATAAACCGGAGGGTTTTAGTCCGTGGGATCTAACAACAATCATACCATAGGCTAGCTTCTAGGGTTTAGCCTCTTTGATCTCGTGGTAGATCTACTCTTGTACTACCCATATCATCAATATTAATCAAGCGGGAGTAGGGTTTTACCTCCATCGAGAGGGCCCGAACCTGGGTAAAAACATTGTGTCCCTTGTCTCCTGTTACCATCCGCCTAGACGCACAGTTCGGGACCCCCTACCTGAGATCCGCCAGTTTTGACACCGATAGGTGGGCTGCACCATCCTCCAATTTTGAATATTTTGGGCACTTGTATTCGGCCTAAGTCAGTGTGCCACCGTATGTACTAAGGGTTACAGCGGGTGCTAAGAAACTAGGGCGTATTGAGAGTAATTGCCATGTCATTTATTTGTAGGGTCACTTGCAAATTGCGAAACTCTATTCTCCTCTTATTTAGTGGATGAGGCAAATCTTTTGCCTCCGTTTCGGAAAAGTAAATGAGAAATTCAAATTTAATTATTTAGTTTGTACACTTTTCTTTCTTCCAATAACTTTGGGCTCTTGTATTCGACCTAAGTCAGTGTGCCACCGTATCTCGTACTACTCCCTCTGCCTAGGTGTAAGTCACGTTAGAAGGTGCAAAGGGACCAAGGTGCAAGGTGATTGGAGGAGAAGGAGAAACTTGACCAGTCCTTCCTCCAATCAAAGCCCTGATTTACATCTCCAAACGCAACAATTAATCACAACAATTAAGAGTAGCTACCATGCAGGAATACATATCTCGCATGCAAGCCGACTTTGATTTCTTGACTGATCAACGCGTAGTTGCGCTCCATGCATTGGGTTTTCGAGGGAGATAACAAGGCAGAGTAAGTAACACCGCTCGCTAGCGACGAGGCTAGGAGGGGATTGAGATGCGAAGTTAATGGACGATGCCTAAACATTTTGGGAATATCTGATTTTCGTAAGATGACTTAACACCTAGATGGAGGGAGTACTACTCCTCAGTCCAGGTTTGATGGAATATTCTTCACCTCTTCTCTTCTTGTACGTACTCCATTTGTATCTCACTTCCTATGGCTTCGCACTCACAGGATATTCCTATTCTATGAACATGTGTGTGCGTGTGTGTGTTAGAGAGAGCTTCACATCGATCTACTCCAACAGAGAGATGGTGTGTAGTGTACGATTTAGCCGCGAGAGTCGGTGCATCCTGTCGTTTCCGGGTGTCCGGCCGAGACAGCTACCACGCCCGCTCCTGACCAGCCTGGCCCACCCAAAGCCCCTCCATCGCCCGCGCGTGCTTCCCGCCAGAAACGTCAGCACCGCTCCAAAGAATCGGTGCCGCATTCATGCCCGGGCAGAGTGGACGCGAGCTCTCACTGGCGCCTGCGTTGAAGGGAGAAGCGGATTCAAGAGTGATGGTTGCTTTGTCCGTCCAACTTACTGCTGGGTCTATGTGATTTGACGGCTCATTGGTCATTATTACTGAGGTGGTACGATCTTTGGATGTCCCACGCTTGGCGAAAGGAGGTACTAGATTACAATTTTCTCCATTATTACAGTGGAGGAGTGTGAAAGCAGTGAAAACAAGCAGACTCAGTGATTACATGGCCCACCTTACACTATCACCATATTTTCTGGACATGTGCGACACCTAACTCTTTACATAGTAGTATAGTACGTAGTAAATGCATTTATAATTTCTCAAATGAGATAAATTTGTACAATGATATGAAGCTTCCAGCTTCTGTTTCATTTATCTTGCATCCAAGGTTACCCCGTTGCAACATTTCATCAAATACAAAGGAGATTAACATGCATGCTATTGCATCTCAGTGATTGACAGATCATAGCCAATATGTACTCCCTCCGTTCCAAGATAAGTGTCTCAACTTTATGCAAACTTTATTACAAAGTTGTACTACTTCTAAAGTTGACACTTATTTTGGAACAAAGACAACTAAAGAAAAAAAACGATCCATGCAGTCCCTAGCCCTTGAACCCTAAACCCTAACCAGGGTTTAATTTGTTGGCAATGTTGAAGCTTCCAAAGAAATGAAGTTTGCAAACCTTTGACCATCAGATCATTTTGTGCAGTTCCACTAAAATTGAGATGAGCATCCCTGTGGCAAAGAAATTGAAGATGCGTGATTAGAATAAGATTACTGGGACTAGTTGATGAGACATAAACTCATCACAAATACAGTAGAAGCCAGTAAGGTATGTGCGGGGCAAAGAAGTAGAGAAATATCCACATGTAAGGAAGTTGTACCTGAGGGATGTCGGGACATAGCTCAACCTAGAGGAGGGCGGCGGGAGGCGGCAACTGCCCACGTCGCGGCAGTGAGCAAGGGACGAAGGCAACCTCATCGGCTTTGTGAGAGAGAATGGCGGGGACCCCTGATCGGGACGTGCCGACAGTGGGTTTTCACCGTCGGCAACGGCGACCTATCTACACAAAGCATCCACCCCTTCCCCCGGTGGACGTGATCTGCCCGGATGTTAGAGATGTGGCCACAGTCGTTTTGTGCGAGAGAGTGTGAAGAGAGCAACCCCAGCAAGCAACCATGTAGGCTCGTCCTGGCTATGTATATAGTGGAGCGGTTTCCCTTTCTCTCCATATGAACCTATTTATATTGCGTACGTGCCACTGAAGAAAAAATCTTTATTTATAAATGACGTGGCACCGTTCATGTGTGGTTCCCGACCCTCCATTATTTATAAGTGATTAACTACTACTAGCGCGTCAAATTATCACGTGGGCTGCATCATCTTACAGAAATGAGCTCCACCGTGTCACATGTGTGGTTGGGGAAGACGCAAAAGACGCAAAGAGTGCTACAAGTACTACGTGCGTGGGTGCGTGCACCTCTTCTCTTTGAGCATGGTTATTAAAAGTATAGCCCACAATTGTACCATGCGGTTATTATATATGGGCAAAGTGTATAGGCAGTAACAATGACTAATAAGCCGTCAAATCATGAGACCCACCTTTCTCTATGTTTGACCGAGGAAGCAGCCATCATTTCACTCCTT
Source organism: Aegilops bicornis (assembly GCA_021605145.1). Classification (NCBI taxonomy): domain Eukaryota; kingdom Viridiplantae; phylum Streptophyta; class Magnoliopsida; order Poales; family Poaceae; genus Aegilops; species Aegilops bicornis. The sequence continues at coordinate 209,211,295 of CM038670.1, read as the reverse complement.
GTTGAATATCCATCCGCTACTACCTCCGCAAATAAATAAAAATCCGCTTCTACCTCCTTAGCATGGTTAATAATATTAGCCATGTCAATCACGACATAGAAATTGAAGGAACTATGCCCTAGAGGCAATAATAAAGTTGTTATCTATATTTCCTTTATCATGATAAATGTTTATTATTCATGCTAGAGTTGTATTAACCGGAAACTTAGTACATGTGTGAATACATAGACAAATAGAGTGCCCCTAGTATGCCTCTACTAGACTAGCTCGTTAATCAAAGATGGTTAAGTTTCCTAGCCATAGACATGTGTTTTCATTTGATGAATGGGATCACATCATTAGAGAATGATGTGATGGACAAGACCCATCTGGTAGCTTAGCACTATGATCGTTTAGTTTATTGCTATTGCTTTCTTCATGACTTATACATGTTCCTATGACTATGAGATTATTCAACTCCCGAATACCGGAGGAACACTTAGTGTGCTATCAAACGTCGCAACGTAACTGCGTGATTATAAATATGCTCTACAGGTGTCTCCGATGGTGTTTGTTGAGTTGGCATATATCGAGATTAGGATTTGTCACTCTGATTGTCGGAGAGGTATCTCTGGGCCCTCTCGGTAATGCACGTCACTATAGCCTTGCAAGCAATGTGACTAATGAGTTAGTTGCGGGATGATGCATTATGGAATGAGTAAAGAGACTTGACAGTAACGAGATTGAACTAGGTATGATGATACCGACGATCGAATCTCGGGCAAGTAATATACTGATGACAAAGGGAACAACGTATGTTGTTGTGCGGTTTGACCGACAAAGATCTTCGTAGAATATGTAGGAGCCAATATGAGCATCCAGGTTTCGCTATTAGTTTTTGACCGTAGATGTGTCTCGGTCATGTCTACATAGTTCTCTGATAACCCACAAGTATAGGGGATCGCAATAGTTTTCGAGGGTAGAGTATTCAACCCAAATTTATTGATTCGACACAAGGGGAGCCAAAGAATATTCTCAAGTATTAGCAGTTGAGTTGTCAATTCAACCACACCTGGATAACTTAATATCTGCAGCAAAGTATTTAGTAGCAAAGTAGTATGGAAGTAACGATAACGGTGATAAAAGTAACAGTAGTAGTTTTGTAGTAATTGTAACAACGGCAACAGTAAAGTAACTAAGCAAAGATCAATATGTGAAAAGCTCGTAGGCATTGGATCGGTGATGGAGAATTATGTCGGATGCGATTCCTCATGCAATAGTTATAACATAGGGTGACCTGAGAACTAGCTCCAATTCATCAATGTAATGTAGGCATGTATTCGAATATAGTCATACGTGCTTATGGAAAAGAACTTGCATGACATCTTTTGTCCTACCCTCCCGTGGCAGCGAGGTCCTATTGGAAACTAAGGGATATTAAGGCCTCCTTTTAATAGAGTACCGCATCAAAGCATTAACACTCATCGAATACATGAACTCCTCAAACTACGGTCATCACTTGGGTAAGTATCCCGATTATTGTCACTTCGGGGTTAACGGATCATTACACATAATAGGTGACTATAGACTTGCAAGATAGGATCAAGAACTCACATATATTCATGAAAACATAATAGGTTCAGATCTGAAATCAACCCTAACAAAACTAACTCGATTACATGGTAAATCTCATCCAACCCATCACCGTCCAGCAAGCCTAGGATGGGATTACTCACGCACGGCAGTGAGCATCATGAAATTGGTGATGGAGGAAGGTTGATGATGATGATGGTGACGGATTCCCCTCTTGGAGCCCAGAGCGGACTCAGATCAGCCCTCCCGAGAGATATTAGGGCTTGGCGGTAAAGGCTCAGGTGGTCGTAAAACGCTATGAATCCTTCTCTGATTTTTTTCTCCCGAACGTGAATATATGGAGTTGGAGTTGAGGTCGGTGGAGCACCAGGGGGCCCAGGGAGGCGGGCGCCCAAGGGGTGGCGCGCCCCCACCCTCGTGGATAGGGTGTGGGCCCCTGGCCTTGATTCTTTTGCCAGTATTTTTTATTAATTCCAAAAATATTCTTCGTGAAGTTTCACGTCATTCCGAGAACTTTTATTTCTGCACATAAATAACACCATGGCAATTCTGCTGAAAACAGCGTCAGTCCGGGTTAGTTCCATTCAAATCATGCAAGTTAGAGTCCAAAACAAGGGCAAAAGTGTTTGGAAAAGTAGATATGATGGAGACGTATCAACTGCCCCAAGCTTAAACCTTTGCTTGTCGTCAAGCAATTTAGTTGACAAACTAATAGTGATAAAGAAAAACTTTTACAATATCTGTTTGCTCTTGTTGTTGCAAATATGTAAATCCAGCATTCAAGTTTTCAGCAAAGATTACGAGCTAACCATATTTACAATAACATTTAGGTGTCATATTTACTCATATCAACGGCATAATCAACTAGCGAGCAATAATAATAAATCTCGGATGACAACACTTTCTCAAAACAATCATAATATGATATAACAAGATGGTATCTCGCTAGCCCTTTTTGAGAGCGCAAGAAACATAAATGCAGAGCACCCTGTAAGATCAAGGACCGACTAAACATTGTAATTCATGGTAAAAGAGATCGATCATAGTTATACCCAATATAAATTAATAGTAATGGATGCAAATGACAGCGGTGCTCTCCAGCTGGTGCTTTTTAATAAGAGGACGATGACTCAACATAAAAGTAAATAGATAGGCCCTTCGCAGAGGGAAGCAGGGATTTGTAGAGGTGCCAGAGCTCAATTTTAAAGCAGAGATGAATAATATTTTGAGCGGCATACTTTCATTGTCAATATAACAACCGAGAGATCTCGATATCTTCCATGCTACACACATTATAGGCGGTTCCCAAACAGAATGGTAAAGTTTATACTCCCCACCACCACCACCAACAAGCATCAATCCATGGCTGGCCTCGGAAACAACGGGTACTGGCCCAACTAACAACAGCCCTGGGGAGTTTTTGTTTGCAATTATTTTGATTTGATTTGAGCATGGGATTTGGGCATCCGGTGACCAGCCATTTTCTCGTGAGTGAGGAGCAGAGTCCACTCCTCTTGACAATAACCCGCCTAGCCTGGAAGATACAGATAGCCCTAGTTGATACATGAGCTATTCGAGCATACAAAACAGAATTTTATTTGAAGGTTTAGAGTTTGGCACATACAAATTTACTTGGAACGGCAGGTAGATACCGCATATAGGAAGGTATGGTGGACTCATATGGAATAACTTTGGGGTTTCTGGAAGTGGATTGTCACGCACAATATGCGATACTATCCTAAAGAGACTCCAAGGTCCCACCAAGGATAGAACTGGATATTGATACGCTTTTGCAAGGTGGATATCATTATCATTACATCAACATTACATAATGGATGGGGGTACTGTAGCGACCCGACCCGAATGGATCAAGTCTCTGTGCTTAAGTGTCATCTCGGATCTGTATCTTTGACACAATACGGTACTCGAGGATTTATAACAGAGGTAAATCACAAGTATAAATAACGTAAATACTATTACCTCAATCCAAATAGCGGAAGTAACAAGGTTGTGGATTCCCATCAACACCAACGGCAAAGTTGAGTGTAGAAATCGTAAACCTAACGTATCACTTACTCGTCGTAAGATCCTGCAACATGAGACGTTGCAGCCACAAAGGGTCAAGACATTGAATGTACTGGCAAATTCACACCATAGGATAATGATGAATAAAGCTATCACTACATGCATATTTGGCTGGTGGAAAGCTCTATGGTTATAATGTTTTTGCAAAAAGCCAATTTTTCCCTACTACAAAGGAATAAATTTTATTTAACTATCATGGTGGTTGTTAAACATTGAGAATGGTTGACAGCATTCTCAATCCCACTTAAAAGTAATCATTGACAACCCAACAAATTATTTAAGTAACGTGATGAGATCAACAGGATAATCCAAGTACTAGGTACTCAAGATGTCCATAACCGGGGACACGGCTAATCATGATTAGTTTATACACTCTGCAGAGGTTTGCGCACTTTTCCCCACAAGACTCGATCGCCTCCGTTGGATTTCTCGACCGCATGATGTTTGAGAAGCGGATGACCGAGACATAGTCTTTCGAAGCGCTTAGCACCTTACAATGGATAGACCGGTACACCTACTTTCCCCTACATCTGCTAGTCTACCTCGTAAGAGTTCATGACGACTTAATCAACTATGCGAGCCCATAATGGCTTGTGGCTGCACACGGAAGTTTCTAGAATGAATAATCTCATGATCCCTTTGAGCCTGGGTGGCGGTCCAAAAAGAAACAGACAAATCCTGCATTACCCAGGTGCCTAGACAGGAAAATCCTGGAATAACCAGGTACCTCAATCCACCCAGATGTGTGTTAAAGTTGCCACCTTAGATAAACCATTAATTAACAATCTCACATCTGTCATGGATACAATCACCCAATCCACCTCTACTAGCATAGCATGGCATAATAAGCAAACGTAGAAGTAACTCCCAAGGGTTTGATAGTAAAACTGGTAATAGGTACTACCTCAACTAATTCCCATCCCACAATTTAATTAGATCCTAGTCATGCAATGTTTGAGGATTGATCTAATGCAATAAAACTGGGCAGTAGAAAAGGTATTATCAAAGTGTGAACTTGCCTGCAATGTTGATGAAGATGATTCGCACTCAAAACTCTTGATAGTTCTACTCGTCACACTCCGGTCAATCTATCGTAAGCAATCAATAGTAACCACACATAAGCAATCACTCAAAAGGTCGGGAAAAATGAGGAAAACAATTCGGAAAACATCAAAACCAAGCAAATAACTCTTGCAACATAAAACAATTTCTAACAGTACCAAATTTATGTGAATTTGGCCTTATCAGAAAGTTTAGGTCAAGAGCTTCGATTTGCAAAAAGAATCAACTAAATCGGAGTTACGAAACTCAAGTTATGAACAAAAGAAGTTGGAATATGAATCTGAACAAGTTTCGAAATTTGAAAATTTCAAAAAGTTGACGTGACGGGTTAACTGGATAGGTGAGAACAAGACGAAATTATAGGCGCTGGTTTCATCTAATTTGGATGAACGAGTAAAAAGTTATGGCTATTTGAAAAATCAGGGCCAAGCTGTTTTACAGAAGAAAAATAGTTACACTAAAAGAATTCTAGGTCTAACGTATAAATACGTAGACTAATTGGTAATCTAATTATTTTATCATACTAGTCTAGAAAATAATAAACTACGGAAGTAATAGATACCTTTATAAGGCAGAGAAAAGACAACTTCGGAGAGAGAAGACAATTTCCAGAAGTCGCGCCGGAGAGGAGAATTTTTTTTTCTTAAATGAATCTAGTCAAATCAAAATATTGATTTAACCCGAATCAGATGATTTTTGGAGCCTCTATGGGTCTATATTTATAGGTGGAAAAGAGGCTTAGAGGTCAAACGGTAGGCAATATGGGACTAAACGTAGACGAAAAACAAAGGAACAGAGGAGAAAAGGAGAGTCGCGTGGCATGGGCCAAAAGGCTTTCGGCCGGCCGCGCGCGTACAGTGCGCCAGTTTTTTTTTTTTGGCTAAAGAAGAGAAAATAAAAACGGAAGGATTATGGCTGGCTGGGCCTGGCCCATGTAGGAAAAGAAAAAGAAAAGATGGGGCGCCCGCTGCCACTATGCTGCGCACGTGGGCGACAGTTAGTTTCAGGCGCGCGCGCAGTTTTTTGTTATATTTTTTTAAACAGAAAGCGATAAACTGAAAAACGAAAATAAAACTAAAACTTTATATAGGCATATTATATATCAAAATTTTCAAAAAAAGATTTCCTACAAGCTGAACATTTCTGTAATATCAAATAAAATACACAGAAATTCAAATAAAGCAAAGAGTGCTTCTGCTCTAGTAAAATCCAGTAAAAATCATTTTTAAAAAAATACCAAAATTAATTCAAATTTATTTCTCTCCATTTTTCTGATGTAGGGAATCATGTTACCCTAATTTCCATATATTTTATTTTTGGAGAAAAATAATTTGAATAAAACTCAAATAGCTCCAAATTGAAAAATAAATTCAAAAGAACTTTGAATTTAATTCTTTGAAACTCCCAACTCATATTTCATATGATTTGAAGAAGTCATTTTATCTTCTCTCATGAAAATCATTGAGTTGCATGAAGTTTATGAATCGAAATATTTCCAAATGAAATTCAAATATTTTCAAATACCCTTCCATTTAATTAAATGGAAGAAGTCATATCATCTTCGCTCAAGGGTTTTGTATTTGAAAAGAATTTGAACTCATGAAGATCAGAAAGAAAATGAAAGTTTGGGAAAGTCCTTTTATTCCCTCTCATTTAACTTTCAAAAAGTTTTGAATTTCACTCAATCAATCAAACAATCAATCAAATCTATCTATTTATCATAACATTCCAAAATTTAGAATTTTGGGATGTTACAAACCTACCACCCTTAAAATGAATCTCGTCCTCGAGATTCGGAGAGGCTAGAAAGAAATAGGTTAGGTTTGGGGTCTTCTCAAAAATCCATCGATCGTCTCCAGGGGTCTCGGGTGCTTCCACCCTTAGAAGCATGGTTACGGTTCCATCAAAACTCATATACTCCGTCCTTATTGTTGACAGTGTCGGTCTTCTCGAGATCTTGATATAATTCCCTCTACGACTTTTCCGGTAGTGGCATAACCTTTTCCTCAATTCTTACATCCTTTCCTCTTGGTAAGGTTATTCCGTGATTGGGTCTTCATGGCTGATAGGTCTGGCGCCAATACTAAACAACTATCGATATCTCATGGCGGTCAACAATTTATGGTTTCTCCTGCAGAAAATGGGTCTGGGTTGAACCTCACCATATGACCTACGGTTGGCAACAGCTGCCTTGTACAAGGGAAAAAATTGCTATACCATTCTAAGGTTTAAACAAGGTTTTGACCGTCGTCTCTCTACTATAGGTAAGTCACTCAGATTTACCATCCCGTATAGCAAGGCGAATAATAAGAGTAAGTCGGTATGGTGATCAATCCATCCCGCACCCAAATCATTACCATGTATATGGTCTAGCGAATCTCGCATTCTAACACTCAGTCATCCTCACAAGCCTTGCAGAATTTCTCTGGTCGACAAACCAAGTTCAGATAAATCCATTGATTCTGCAAGCCAAACAAACATCTATCGTTTTCTTCACAACTCTCAGGTTTTGCGTAAACTCCTATAGAATCGTCGGTTGATAAAATCGTAACTTCTTCCAGGGTTTTTCCTTCAGCAAGAATGTGCTTGCTTCTTGGCGTGTCACAGGGCTTGTGGGTTATGGCCCATCTCATCACTTGTAGTCCTTGAACTTATCCTCGCCTTCTCGATCATTATTCCAACTTCCAACTTCCTAGTATTCTTAAATCCATCCAATTGTCTTGTCTTCCTTCCTTCTATTGGCACCAAACTAGGACATGATTACTCGGACTCATCATGAAATTTCCATTGATCCATATTTCCCACATCATACCTCCTTTATATCCAATAGTAATTCATCTCTTCATCCTCGTGGGATGTCCCACATACCGAGATAAAAACTTATACTTATGAAGTCTATACTCCACTTCGTGGAACATCATTATCCTTTCCAGGGTCAAGCGTCCTTACAGGAGAATATTGGCCATCTCTGCATGGCACTTCTTCAATTTGGGAATCGTGAAACACATCATAAACTCCTGACAGTCCTTCGGGTGACTCCAACTTGTTGTCCACTTCTCCCATACGCTCCAAAACTCGGTATGGTCCTACAAATCTCGGGGCTAACTTTCCCTTAACTCCAAATCGTTTTTAACTCCTCGTAGAGGGGACACACAAAGACATGCTCTGTCTCCAATTTCATAGACTACCTTCTTGTGTTTTTGAGTCTCAGATAACTCTTCTGCCTGGACTGAGCTACCTTCAGTCTATCTCGAATCAACTTAACATTCTCTTCTGAATCCTTGATCACATTTGATCCAAACAACTGTCGGTTTCCAACTTCATCCCAGATCAACGGTGTCTGGCTCCTTCTCCCATACAAAGCTTTAAAAGGGGCCATCTTCAAACTGGCACAGTAATCGTTGTTGTATGAGAACTCCGCGTAAGGTAGATTATCATCCCTACTAGATCCATAATCTAGCGCACACGCTCTCAACATGTCCTCCAGAATCTTATTGACTCTCTCGGTCTATCCATCTGTCTGCGGATGAAAGGCTGTACTGAACTCTAGCCTACTACCCAAAGTGTGGCGCAGCTGATTTCAAAAAAACTTTGAGGTAACCCGTGTTCCTCTATCTGATACGTTGGTCCTCGGAACTCCATGCAGACATACGATCCTGGTCAAATATATCTTGGCCAACTTCGCACTTGTATAGGTGGTTTTCACTGGGATAACGTGAGCCACTTTGGACAAGCGAATCAAATACTACCCAGATAGAATCATATCATGTTCGGGTTCTGGGAAATCTGGTAATGAAATCCATGCCAAGCTTATCCTACTTCCATTCGGTTATCGACATAGGCTGCAGTAATCCTGGTAGCTTCTGATGCTCTGCCTTTACTCTCTGGCATACATCACCTACGACTACATACTCCGCAATATCCTTCTTCATACCGATCCACCGTAAGCAGCTCCTTCAAATCCAAATACATCTTGGTGCTTCCGGGTGAATCGAGTATGGTGAGTCATGAGCCTCCTGAAGTATTAACTTCCTGATCTTTGCATTATTGGGCACATATACATGGCCCTCGAACCATAAGGTGCCGTGCTTATCCTTACGAAAACCTTTGGCCTTTCCTTTTCTCATCCTTTTTTTTATCTCAGCAATCTCTTTGTCACCCTTCTGAGCTTCACGGATCTTTCCCAACAATGTAGACTGAACTTCCATTGCTGCAACAAAACCTTTGGAACAATCTCCAACCAAACTCCCCTGAGATCCTTGGCTAACTCCTTTGGTAATCCTCCTCTTATGAGGGTATTCGTCCTTGTTTTCTTTATGGTTGTGTCCTATTTATCCACAAAGCTTGTATGCACAAGGTTTCTTCATATCCTTTCCATAAGGCCTCAATTTCTGGGACACAAGGCAGAGATCTTTCTTGAGTCAACTTAAATTCTTCCCAAGTGGTTACTCTTTGCCATCCATTGATGGTTTGGTACATCCTCTACCGGTAGTGGCACCTATTTCAAAGCACTCAAGAGCATCTTTGGGTCATATCCTTTCGGCTATAGGGTTATTCTCCATGTGATCCTCCATGTTCTGAATCCATCGGTCTGTCTCCAATTGACTCATCGGTCCAGTAAATATAAACTCATCTCCATTCATCCTCTATTGGGTCCATGGGTGTTGGGGTGGGATAAGAGAGATAGAGAGGGATGCACACAATACAAACAATGGTTTTTGAAAAGACAGATTTTATTGTGGTCAGCCGGAAAAACAACAAACAAATGACAGCTCACAATAAATGCATCTAACGTAAGTATATAACATGGGTTGGGTCTTCTAATGGTCTATAGATCTCAACGTCATCAACTCTTCAAGTTTTGTTCATGCCTTCAATGGCTTCTTCCAATCATGCTTGTCCTTCTCAAGTTCTTTTGCCAAATCATCTCTGTTGCGCGTAGTCTCTCATGACATCCTTTAATATTTCTGAGGTCGCATTCCAAACTTCTGGGTTTCAACATCCTTGGCATGAACCATGGTCCTAATGTCCTTCCGTTCCTGACAAATCTCCGGTATCTCGAGGTTTTGTTCCTCCAGTTTGGCTACTTTCAGCTTCAAGGTCCTGAGTTCTTCACTGAATGCTTCCTTGTCAAATACAGCTTCTCGAAGGTCCATCTTAAACTCCCTGATGTAACACTCCAGATCCTGGTGACACACCAGCTAAGGTTAAAACTTCATATTTTCTTGACGGATGCTCCATCACCTTCTACCATCCAATCTTTCCATGCATCTCAGATGCTTAACTCAAAGACGGTGACAATAGCATAAGCGGGCGATAACATCATGGATAGCGTGTTTCTGCTCTTGTCATTTCCATGAGCTATCTCTCCATAGTTGATATCTCCTGCCTTTAGGGTTTTCCTTGACAGAACTTTTGAGTTTTTAAATCTCCATGCTCCGGTCTTTCTCCGATACACCTTAATCTCGGGTATTGACAGCTTCCATAGTCTGCCAAGTTCCATAAGGGTAGCCTTTCTAGGTTATACTAAATCTGGAAATTCTTCATAGCCTCCAATTCCTCATAGTCTTTGGAGTTTCAACTGTTGCAGTTTTCCTATTAAAACAAATGCTCGGTAAAATACTCTTCATTCCGAAGTGGTCTTGGTTGTCCGATATCTTGTACTTCTTGGAGTGGTCTCATCAGTCGAATCTTTGAGTGGTCAAAAAGGGAAAGGGATATGGTCTCACTAAAAAGGGAATATTTGAATAAGCTCAGAAGAGAAGAGAGGTAAAAGATCTTTTTGAAAAAGAAAGTTGTAGAGAAAATCTTTCCTATGGGCTTGCCAGTTTCTAGGGTCACGTCCTACAGTCAACATGTGCTCTGATACCATCTTGTAGCGACCCGACCCGAATGGATCAAGTCTCTGTGCTTAAGTGTCATCCTTGGATCGGTATCTTGACACACAAGACTCGAGGATTTATAACAGAGGTAAATCACATGTATAAATAACGTAAATACTATTACATCAATCCAAATAGCGGAAGTAACAAGGTTGTGGATTCCCATCAACACCAACGACAAAGTTGAGTGTAGAAATCAGAACCCTAACGTATCACTTACTGTCAGAAGATCCCGCAACATGAGACGCGTTGCAGCCACAAAGGGTCAAGACATTGAATGTACTGGCAAATTCACACCATAGGATAATGATGAATAAAGCTATCACTACATGCATATTTGGCTGGTGGAAAGCTCTATTGTTATAATATTTTTGCAAAAAGCCAATTTTTCCCTACTGCAAAGGAATAAATTTTATTTAACTATCATGGTGGTTGTTAAACATTGAGAATGGTTGACAGCATTCTCAATCCCAATTAAAAGTAATCATTAACAACCCAACAAATTATTTAAGTAACGTGATGAGATCAACAGGATAATCCAAGTACTAGATACTCAAGATGTCCATAACCGGGGACACGGCTAACTCATGATTAGTTTATACACTCTGCAGACGTTTGCGCACTTTTCCCCACAAGACTCGATCGCCTCATTGGATTTCTCGCGACCGCATGATGTTTGAGAAGCGGATGACCGAGACATAGTCTTTGGAAGCGCTTAGCACCTTACAATGGATAGAACGGTACACCTACTTTCCCTACATCCGCTAGTCTACCTGTAAGAGTTCGCACGACTTAATCAACTATGCCAGAGCCCATAATGGCTTGTGGCTGCACATGGAAGTTTCTAGCATGAATAGTCTCATGATCCCTTTGAGCCTGGGTGGCGGTCCAAAAAGAAATAGGCAAATCCTGGATTACCCAGGTGCCTAGACAGGCAAATCCTGGAATAACCAGGTACCTCAATCCACCCAGATGTGTGTTAAAGTTGCCACCTTAGATAAACCATTAATTAACAATCTCACATCATCATGGATACACTCACCCAATCCACGTCTACTAGCATTGCATGGCATAATAAGCAAACGTAGAAGTAACTCCCAAGGGTTTGATAGTAAAACTGGTAATAGGTACTACCTCAACTACTTCCCATCCCACAATTTAATTAGATCCTAGTCATGCAATGTTTGAGGGTTGATCTAATGCAATAAAACTCGGTAGTAGAAAAGGTATGATCAAAGTGTGAACTTGCATGCAATGTTGATGAAAATGATTCGCACTCAAAAGTCTTGATAGTTCTACTCGTCACACTCGTCAATCTATCGTAAGCAATCAATAGTAACCACACATAAGAAATCACTCAAAAGGTCGGGAAGAACGAGGAAAACAATTCGGAAAACATCAAAACCAAGCAAATAACTCTTGCAACATAAAAAATTTTCTAACAGTACCAAAATTATGTGAATTTGGCCTTATCAGAAAGTTTAGGTCAAGACCTTCGATTTGCAAAAAGAATCAACTAAATCGGAGTTACGAAACTCAATTTATGAACAAAAGAAGTTGGAATATGAATCTGAACAAATTTCGAAATTTGAAAATTTCAAAAAGTTGACGTGACGGGTTAACTGGATATGTGAGAACAAGACGAAATTATAGGCGCTGGTTTCATCTAATTTGGATGAACGAGTAAAAAGTTGTGGCTATTTGAAAAATCAGGGCCAAGCTGTTTTACAGAAGAAAAATAGTTACGGCTAAAAGAATTCTAGGTCTAACGTATAAATACGTAGACTAATTGGTAATCTAATTATTTTATCATACTAGTCTAGAAAATAATAAACTACGGAAGTAATAAAAAAATAAAGAAAGATACCTTTATAAGGCAGAGAAAAGACAACTTCGGAGAGAGAAGACAATTTCCAGAAGTCGCGCCGGAGAGGAGAAATTTTTTTCTTAAATGAATCTAGTCAAATCAAAATATTGATTTAACCCGAATCAGATGATTTTTGGAGGCTCTATGGGTCTATATTTATAGGTGGAAAAGAGGCTTAGGGGTCAAATGGTAGGCAATATGGGACTAAACATAGACGAAAAACAAAGGAACAGAGGAGAAAAGGAGAGTCGCGTGGCATGGGCCAAAAGGCTTTCGGCCGGCGGCGCGCGTACAGTGGGCTAGTTTTTTTTCGGCTAAAGAAGAGAAAAAAACGGGAAGGATTATGGCTGGCTGGGCCTGGCCCATGTAGGAAAAGAAAAAGAAAAGATGCGGCGCCCGCTGCCACTATCTTTCTTGCGTGGGCGACAGTTAGTTTCAAAGCGCCGTAGTTTTTTGTTATTTGTTTTTTCTTAAACAGAAAGCGATAAACTGAAAAACGAAAATAAAACTAAAACTTTATATAGGCATATTATATATCAAAATTTTCAGAAAAAGATTTCCTACAAGCTGAACATTTCTGTAATATAAAATAAAATACACAGAAATTCAAATAAAGCAAAGAGTGCTTCTGCTCTAGTAAAATCCAGTAAAAATCATTTTTAAAAAATACCAAAATTAATTCAAATTTATTTCTCTCCATTTTTCTGATGTAGGGAATCATGTTACCCTAATTTCCATATATTTTATTTTTGGAGAAAATAATTTGAATAAAACTCAAATAGCTCCAAATTGAAAAATAAATTCAAAAGAACTTTGAATTTAATTCTTTGAAACTCCCAACTCATATTTCATATGATTTGAAGAAGTCATTTTATCTTCTCTCATGAAAATCATTGAGTTGCATGAAGTTTATGAATCGAAATATTTCCAAATGAAATTCAAATATTTTCAAATACCCTTTCATTTAATTAAATGGAAGAAGTCATATCATCTTCGCTCAAGGGTTTTGTATTTGAAAAGAATTTGAACTCATGAAGATCAGAAAAGAAAATGAAAGTTTGGGAAAGTCCTTTTATTCCCTCTCATTTAACTTTCAAAAAGTTTCGAATTTCACTCAATCAATCAAACAATCAATCAAATCTATCTATTTATTATAACATTCCAAAATTTAGAATTTTGGGATGTTACAGGTACATACAAAAGGCATACAATGCCACACGAATACAACATCACAATACAAGAGATCAACATCCGACTATGGATGGAACACAAACAGAAACTCAAACGACATCCACCACCTTTAGCCAGTGCCGAGCACCGGAACCTATCCTCGATCGAAGAAGAAGCAAAGAAGAACTCCAAAACAAGTAAACATCGCTCTCGCGTCATGATCATCGTGATAACCTGCACACTGCAAGAATCGTTGTTGTAGTAATCTGTGAGCCACGAGGACTCAAAGAATCCCATTACCATGGGTATCAAGACTAGCAAAGCTTAATGGGTAAGGAAGGGGTAAAGTGGTGAGGTTGCGTGACGACTAAGCATATATGGTGGCTAAACATACGCAAACAAGAGCGAGAAGAGAAGCAAAAGGAACGGTCGTGAAGCTAGCAATGATCAAGAAGTGATCCTGAACTCCTACTTACGTCAAACATAACCCAAAACCGTGTTCACTTCCCGGACTCCGCCGAAAAGAGACCATCACGGCTACACACGCGGATGATGCGTTTTAATTCGGATCTGGTGTCAAGTTATCTACAACCGGACGTTAACAAATTCCCATCTGCCACATAACCGCGGGCACGGCTCTCAAAAGTTTATACCTGCAGGGTGTCCCAACTTAGCCCATCACAAGCTCTCACGGTCAACGAAGGATATTCCTTCTCCAGGAAGACCCGATCGGTCCTGGAATCGGTTTACAAGAAATTTCGACAATGGTAAAACAAGACCAGCAAAGCCGCCCGATGTGCCGACAATCCCGATAGGAGCTGCACATATCTCGTTCTCAGGGCAACACCGGATGAGACTAGCTACGAGTAAAACCAGACCTCGAGTTTCCTCGAGGGGGCCCCGCAGGCAGCTCGGGTTCGAGCCAAAGACTTAGAGAAGCAACGGCCCCGAGGGGGGCTAAAGCAAGATGACCCTCGGGTTGGACGACCCAAGGGAAAGGTATAGGTGGTGGTGAGGCAAATGGTAAAACCAAGGGTGGGCCTTGCTGGAGAAGTTTTATTCAAAGCAAACTGTCAAGGGGGTCCCATAAATCACCCAACCGCGTAAGGAACGCAAAATCAAGGAACATAACACCGGTATGACGGAAACTAGGGCGGCAAGAGTGGAACAAAACACCAGGCATAAGGCCGAGTCTTCCACCCTTTACCAAGTATATAGATGCATTAATTAAATAAGAGATATTGTGATATCCCAACATAATCTTGTCCACCATGGAGCAATCTTCAACTTCACCTGCAACTAACAACGCTATAAGAGGGGCTGAGCAAAGCGGTAACATAGCCAAGCAACGGATTGCTAGGAAGGGTGAAAAGGTTAGAGGCTGACATGGCAATTTGGGAGGCTTGATAAGCAAGTGATAGGTAGCGCAACATAGCGATAGAACGAAGCAACTAGCATAGCAATGATAGTAATGAGATCCAAGGTGGCGGTCATCTTGCCGTAAATCCCGCTAGGAAGAAGAACGAGTCCATGAAGAAGACGAACGGGAGTAGTCAAACGAATCCTCACGATCGCAACATTACCGGAACTAAGAAGCAACACCGGAAAGAAACAAACAACATGGTAAACTCACAAGCATAAACATGGCATGATGCACAAACAAATATGATGCATGTCCGGTTTAATAAGGCATGGCATGACAAAGTGCAACAAACAATACTACAAATTAAGTGGAGCTCAATATGCAGCGAGTTGCATATTGACAAAACACCACATTGACATATTTAGTTTAATCTCGTTTAAGCTACCAAACAATATTAAATGTTGGTATACATAGCAAAAGGTGAAGCATAATTAAGCTACCTATCTAGGCAAGTTTAAATGAGGCCGGAACAACAAACAACAATTCTGGAAAATCCCCATATGCATATATCAAATTTGGTACTGTTCTGCCCTAAAACATATTTTATTGTTGTTAAACAGGAAAATAAAGTCCGCCATGTTAAACTAGGCATTTTCCCACCCCGTTTACATATAAAGTTTATTAAAATTGGAGCTACGGTTATTTAGCTATGAAATAAATCATTTTAGCATGGCATTTATGCAAAATTAAACAAACAGCAAGTTTAAACATTTTTAAAATGGATGAAAATTGAATATTATGAAACTAGATGAAATTATAAGCATTTTTGTATGAGTCATTTTAATATGAGGCATGATTGTTGAGTTTTTATATGCATGAGGAGCAAGGGGTTTTCTGCAAATCTATAAATCCTGGGATAATTAGACAAATTCGCAGCCAGGAAAAAAAATGTATGCGGGCGAACCGAACAGGAGCCGGGCAGGCTGGGGCAGCTCACCCATGGGCTTCGGCCCGTTTGGTGGAGAGGCTGGGCTGCAGCTGGGGAGGCCCACGCGGTCGCTGGAGCTGGGCCAGGGTGAGGGCGCGGTCAACGCGTTTCTACCGGCGAAGCTGCCGCTGCTCGTTCTATCAAGAACGAAGAACAGAAGCAGCAGCAGGGTCATGGCGATGCAGAAGACGGCGCCAGGGAAGGTTCTGGCGACGGGGTCGGCGGGAACCGGCCGGAACGGGTGGATCCGGGCGTGGGAAGATGGATCCGGCTGGCTTTGGGGAAGATCGAGGCGCGGGACGCAACGCGAAGCAGAGGGCGACGGTGGCAGCTCGAGGTTGGAGGCGCGCGACGACGGGCGAGCTCGGGCGCATGGGCAGAGGAGGAGCATGGCACAGGGGCTCGGGTGCTGCTGCTCGTCACGGCCGGGAAGGCACTGTTGCTGCGTGAGATGGAGGCGCACGGGAGGAGGCTGCGGCCAGCGGGCGGAGGAGACGAAGCCGAGCGCTCCTGCTCGGGGTCTCGGGCAAACGTACTGCAGGCGCGCGGGGTGGCTGCGGGATGGATGGATTTGAGGATCTGGAGGTGAGCGCTAGTGGTTGGCTTGCTGGTGATCCCGAGGGAAATGGAGAGGGTGACGGCGGCGTGGGAATTTGGAGGAGAAGGTGGAGGCTTGGCTGCGCTGGTTGGAGCGAACGGGATCTGGGAGGATCCCGAGGAAGGAGGGAGTTGGTCGGCTGGCGGCGGAGACGGGATGGATGGATTGGACTAGGGTTAGGCTGTTTATATAATAGGTTGATTTTGGGTAGGGGTTCCTTCGTCCCTCCGATCGCAATCGGATGATCGAGAAATAAATAGGTAGGGAGTCCAAACAAGAAAATGGAGATGATTTAGGGGCGTTTGGGGATGATCCGGACCCAATGGTGATGACTGAGCGGGTCGGGTTCGAGGATGTTTCGGACGCGCTCGAGGGGTTTGACAAAAGGCCATGGAGACAAGGGGTTTTGATGGGCTCAGAAAAGAGAGAGAAGAGAGCGGTCCAGTTGATCTGAGAGGGGTCAACAGGGGAAGGAAGAAGCGGCAACTACGAGCGAATGCAAGTTTTATGAAAACAATGCCGATGCAATGCGAATGATGACATGAGATGAAATGCATGCCATGAACAAAATGCAAAACAAACGACAATAGTCCAACCACGAAGGAAAAATCATATCGCATCTCCGAAAAAGGCCAGAGTTGGAGTTACGAATATGGAAAGTTGTATCCGGCGTTACATGGATGCACAAGCGATATTCCCGCTTAGTACAAGTGAAGGCTAGAAAAAGGCTGGAAGCGACCAACTAGAGAGCGACAACAGTCATGAACATGCATTAAAATTAATAAACATTGAGTGCAAGCATGAGTAGGATATAATCCACCATGAACATAAATATCGTGGAGGCTATGTTAATTTTGTTTCAACTACATGTGTGAACATGTGCCAAGTCAAGTAACTCAAATCATTCAAAGGAGGATACCACCCTATCATACCACATCACAACCATTTTAATAGCATGTTGTACGCATAAGGTAAACCATTATAAACTCCTAGCTAATTGAGCATGGCATAAACAACTATAATCTCTAATTGTCATTGCAAACATGTTTCATTCATAATAGGCTGAATCAGGAACGATGAACTAATCATATTTACAAAAACAAGAGAGGTCGAGTTCATACCAGCTTCTCTCATCTCAATCAGTCCATCATATATCGTCATTATTGCCTTTCACTTGCACGACCGAACGGTGTGATAATAATAATAGTGCGCGTGCATTGGACTAAGCTGGAATCTGCAAGCATCTGATACAGAGGAGAAGAAAAGGTAATATGGGCTCTTTGTTAAATCAACAATAATGCATATAAGAGCCACTTAACATTTCCATTATGGTCTTCTCCTCTCGACCCCCAAAGAAAAGAAAGGAAACTATTTACACTGGAAAGCTCCCAACAAGCAAAAGAAGAACAAGAAATATTTTTGGGTTTTATTTTAATTATTAATACTACATGCATGGAAAGTAAACTAACTAAAAGCTACAACTATTTTTTTTGGTTTTTCTTAAGGTTTTTCAAACACACAAGAAAAGACTAGAAAAGAAAAGGAAATAAACTAGCATGGATAGTACAATGAAAAAGGATGAGCACCGACAACTAGAATGAGTGTGTGAACATGAATGTAATGTCGGTGAGAAATACGTACTCCCCAAAGCTTAGGCTTTTGGCCTAAGTTGGTGTATGCCCAAGGATCAAAGCTACTCTCTCCTGTCTTTGAGAGAAGGATCCTCGGGGTGCCACTGGTTGGCGATCTCCTCCAGATCCCAGCGATAAACAGATCGACAGTGAGGATCAAGTGGTGGCTCCGACTCGGGCTCTGGAGGTGGTGTTAGGCCCCGGTAGGCATGAATGGCCTCCGGCAGAACAAGGTACATGCCTGAAGATAAGTCGAACAAGCAAGGAGCAGGCAAAGTAATAGTCTCAAAATAATTTTTATCAAATATCAGTCTATAGTTAAGCATCTTTTTCTTATTCTTAACAATAAAATCATGTGCTACCATACTCTTATAGTCTGGAAAAATAGGAGGCAACAACTTTTCTTCTTTCTTATAATGCCTAATAGGTATGTTAAAGTGTGCGACAAAGGCGGCGAAGATACCTCCCAAGATGGGACCCTTAAATGCAGTTCAGATTTAACCGCTTGGCAACAATAGCGCCTAGACTAAAAGTGTTATCATGAAACAAGGCATGGCACAAAATAACAATATCAGGGGCACTAAGGTTTCCAAAGTTCCCGCGACCAATTAAACATCTACTAGCAAATATTGCAAAGTAACGTAGAATAGGAAAATGTATGCTAGTGGTTCTTGCATCGGAAACTTTCCTCGTTTCCCCTACAACAATCATATCAATAAAACCTTCCAAATCATTACGATAGGTTCCTCTATGCTGCCCACAAAGGGTAACTTGCAAACCTCACAAAAATCGTAAAGGGACATCTCCTTATACTCATCATATAAATAAAAATCGACCGAAGGTGGTGATCTCCTATCATGGAAATGAAAATTTTGCACAAAAATATTAGTGAGTAGGAGATACTGTTCGCGCTGGTCGTGGAGGAAGTCGGTGAGGCCCGCATTCTCAGCCAAATAATAAAAATCATCGTGAATCTCGGCTGCTGTCAAGAACTCATCACAAGGCCATTCACACGGATGAACTTCCGCAGTGCGAGGAAGATTATATTTGGGCTTCTTATCCTCTTCACTTTGCTTATCCTTCGAGCTTCGGCTTGAAGAGTCCCTTAATAATCTCTTCATCATTTTCTGAAATTTTCTGAAATTTTTAGTAACTCAAAATAGAAGTGAACCAAACTCAACAAAATTGATAGCAACTACTCCTACAAGTGCCTAGATACTATATCATGCATTAGAACTACTTGGGACCATATAAATTTGACATGAAAGCTCAAAAATAGGGTCACCTCAGCAGCAAAAATTTGCAATAAATAAAGCACTAGAACAAAAACTAATTGGACCATTGGAGGAGTCACATACCGAAGAACAATCCCCCAAAGCAGTTTTGTGAGTGGAGATTTGAGCAAGGAGATCGAAAATGGCAGCAAGATGAGCTAGAACTCGTGCTTGAGTTGGTTGGTGATTTTTTTGCGAGGAAGAAGTAGTGTGTGGGTGCTGGAATAAGTGGAGGGGGCCACCAGGGGCCCACGAGGCAAGGGACGCGCCCAGGGGGTGGGCGTGCCCTGGACCCGCGTGGCCAGGTGCTGGCTCCCCTTGACGTGTTCTCAGTGCCAAATATTCTTAAATATTCTAAAAAAATCATATTTCAATTTCAGGGCGTTTGGAGAACTTTTATTTTCGGGGTATTTTTTATTGCATGAATAATTCAGAAAACAGACGGAAAATACTATTTTTGCTTTATTTAATCCAAATAACACAAAGTAAAAGGAGGGTACAGAAGGTTATGCTTTCTAACTTCATCCATCTCATGCTCATCAAAATGAATCCACTAACAAGGTTGATCAAGTCTTGTTAACAAACTCTTGTCGAATAACATGGAACAGGAGAAATTTCGAATAACACTAGGTTACCTCAACGGGGATATGCACATCCCCAACAATAAGAATATCGTATTTCTTCTTGATAGTAGCAAGAGGAAATTCAAAACCTCCAATAATAATCGATGAAATTTTTCCAATAGAATTGATACTGTGGACTTGAGGTTGTTCCCTCGGAAAGTGTATCGTATGCTCATTACCATTAACATGAAAAGTGACATTGCCTTTGTTGCAATCAATAACAACCCCTGCAGTATTCAAAAAGGGTCTACCAAGGATAATTGACATACTATCGTCCTCGGGAATATTGAGAATAACAAAGTTCGTTAAAATAGTAACGTTTGCAACCACAACAGGCACATCCTCACAAATACCGACAGGTATAGCAGTTGATTTATCGGCCATTTGCAAAGATATTTCAGTAGGTGTCAACTTATTCAAATCAAATCTACGATATAAAGAGAGAGGCATAACACTAACACCGGCTCCAAGATCACATAAAGCAGTTTTAACATAGTTTCTTGTAATGGAGCATGGTATAGTTGGTACTCCTGGATCTCCTAGTTTCTTAGGTATTCCACCCTTAGAAGTATAATTAGCAAGCATGGTGGAAATTTCAGCTTCCGGTATCTTTCTTTTATTTGTAACAATATCTTTCATATACTTAGCATAAGGATTCATTTTAAGCATATCAGTCAAACGCATACGCAAAAAGATAGGTCCAATCATTTCAGTAAAGCGCTCAAAATACTCATCATCCTTTTTCTTGGATGGTTTACGAGGAAAGGGCATGGGTTTCTAAACCCATGGCTCTCTTTCTTTACCGTGCTTCCTAGCAACGAAGTCTCTCTTATCATAACGTTGATTTTTTGATTGTGGGTTATCAAGATCAACAGCAGGTTAAATCTCCACATCATTGTCATTACTAGGTTGAGCATCAACATGAACATCATCATTAACATTATCACTAGGTTCATGTTCATCACCAAATTTTGTTTCAGCATCAGAAATAGAAATATCATTGGGATTCTCAGGTGTGTCTACAACAGGTTCACTAGAAGCATGCAAAGTCCTATCATATTTCTTTTTCTTCTTTTTAAAAGGACTAAATGTATCCACATTAGTTCTCTGAGAATCTTGCTCAACTCTCTGAGGGTGGCCCTCAGGATACAAAGGTTCCTAAGTCATTCTACCCCCTCTAGTCATAACTCTAACAGCATTACCATTCTTCTTATTATTTAATTCATTGAGCAAATCATTTTGAGCTTTAAGCACTTGCTCCACTTGAGTGGTAACCATAGAAGCATGTTTACTAATGAGTTTAAGTTCACCCTTAACTCTAGACATATAGTCAGTCAAGTGTTCAATCATATAAGCATCACGTTTCAATTGTCTACCAACATAAGCATTGAAGTTTTCTCGTTTAACAATAAAATTATCAAACTCATCTAAGCATTGGCTAGCAGACTTATAACGCGAAATATCACCTTCATCAAATCTATCGACAGAACTTACCTTTACTGCCTGTGTCGGGTTATCAAGACCATGTATTTCTTCAATAGGAGGTAAATTCTTAACATCTTGACTTTAATGCCTTTTTCTTTCATAGATTTCTTTGCCTCTTGCATATCTTCAGGACTGAGAAATAGAATACCCCTTTTCTTCGGAGTTGGCTTAGGAGTTGGTTCAAGAAGTGTCCAATTATTTTCATTAGTCAACATATTATTCAGTAGCAATTCAGCTTGATCAACTGTTCTTTCCCTGAAAACACAATCAGCACAACTATGGAGGTGGTCTCTGGAAGCATCGGTTAGTCCATTATAAAAGATATCAAGTATTTCATTTTTCTTGAGAGGATGATCAGGCAAAGCATTAAGTAATTGGAGAAGCCTCCCCCAAGCTTGTGGGAGACTCTCTTCTTCAATTTGCACAAAATTGTATATTTCCCTTAAGGCAGCTTGTTTCTTATGAGCGGGGAAATATTTAGCAGAGAAGTAATAAATCATATCCTGGGGACTACGCACACAACCAGGATCAAGAGAATTAAACCATGTTTGAGCATCACCCTTTAGTGAGAACGGAAATAATTTAAGGATATAGTAGTAACGATTTTTCTCATCATTAGTGAATAGGGTGGCTATATCATTTAATTTAGTAAGATGTGCCACAACAGTTTCAGATTCATAGCCATGAAAAGGATCAGATTCAACCAAAGTAACTATCTCAGGGTCAGCAGAGAAATCATAATCCTTATCAGTAACACAGATAGGTGAAGCAGCAAAAGCAGGGTCATATTTCATTCTAGCATTCAAAGATTTTTCTTTCAGCTTAGCTAATAATTTCTTAAGATCATATCTGTCATTGCAAGCAAGAAAGTCTCTAGCAGTTTCTTCATCCATAACATAACCTTCAGGCACGACAGGCAATTCATATCTAGGGGGAGAATCTTCATCATCACTTTCATCAATATTATCAGTTTCAATAATTTCATTCTCTCTAGCCCTAGCAAGTTGTTCATCAAGAAATTCACCTAATGGCACAGTAGTATCAAGCATAGAAGTAGTTTCATCATAAGTATCATGCATAGCAGAAGTGGCATCATAGATAACATGCGACATATCAGAATTAATAGCAGAAGCAGGTTTAGGTGTCACAAGCTTACTCAAAACAGAAGGCGAATCAAGTGCAGAGCTAGATGGCAGTTCCTTACCTCCCCTTGTAGTTGAGGGAAAGATCTTAGTTCTTTCGTCTTTCAAGTTCCCCATAGTGACCAGCAGATATAAACCCCAAGTGACTCAAAGAATAGAGCTATGCTCTAAGAACGGCGCTTTTAAAATGGTCTTGATAACCCACAAGTATAGGGGATCGCAATAGTTTTCGAGGGTAGAGTATTCAACCCAAATTTATTGATTTGACATAAGGGGAGCCAAAGAATATTCTCAAGTATTAGCAGTTGAGTTGTCAATTCAACTACACCTGGATAACTTAATATCTGCAGCAAAGTATTTAGTAGCAAAGTAGTATAGATGTAACGGTAACGGTGATAAAAGTAACAGTAGTAGTTTTACAGTAATTGTAACAATGGCAACGGAAAAGTAACTAAGAAAAGAGCAATATGTGAAAAGCTCGTAGGCATTGGATCAGTGATGGAGAATTATGTCGGATGCGATTCCTCGTGCAATAGTTATAACATAGGGTGACACAGAACTAGCTCCAATTCATTAATGTAATGTAGGCATGTATTCCGAATATAGTCATACGTGCTTATGAAAAAGAACTTGCATGACATCTTTTGTCCTACCCTCCGTGGCAGCGGGTCCTATTGGAAACTAAGGGTATTAAGGCCTCATTTTAATAGAGTACCAGACCAAAGCATTAACACTTAGTGAATACATGAACTCCTCAAACTACGGTCATCACGGTAAGTATCCCGATTATTGTCACTTCGGGGTTAACGGATCATAACACATAATAGGTGACTATAGACTTGCAAGATAGGATCAAGAACTCACATATATTCATGAAAACATAATAGGTTCAGATCAGAAATCATGGCAGTCGGGCCCTAGTGACAAGCATTAAGCATAGCAAAGTCATAGCAACATCAATCTCAGAACATAGTGGATACTGGGGATCAAACCCTAACAAACTAACTCGATTACATGGTAAATCTCATCCAACCCATCACCGTCCAGCAAGCCTACAATGGAATTACTCATGCACGGCCGTAAACATCATGAAATTGGTGATGGAGGAAGGTTGATGATGACGATGGCGACGGATTCCCCTCTCCGGAGCCCCGAACGGACTCCAGATCAGCCCTCCCGAGAGAGATTAGGGCTTGGCGGCTCCGTGTGTCGTAACACGCGATGAATCCTTCTCTCTGATTTTTTTCTCCCGAACGTGAATATATGGAGTTCGAGTTGAGGTCGGTGGAGCACCAGGGCCCACGAGGCAGGGGCGCGAGGTGGCGCGCCCACCCTTGTGGACAGTGTGGGCCCCTGGCCTTGATTCTTTCACGATATTTTTATTAATTCCAAAATGTTCTCCGTGATGTTTCGTGTCATTCCGAGAACTTTTATTTCTGCACAAAAATAACACCATGGTAATTCTTCTGAAAACAGCGCCAGTCCGGGTTAGTTCCATTCAAATCATGCAAGTTAGAGTCCAAAACAAGGGCAAAAGTGTTTGGAAAAGTAGATACGATGGAGACGTATCATTCTCGAACCCGTAAGGTCCGCACACTTAACGTTCGATGATGATTCGTATTATGAGTTTATGTGATTTGATGTACCGAAGGTAGTTCGGAGTCTCGGATGAGATCATGGACATGACGAGGAGTCTCGAAATGGTCGAGAAATAAAGATTGATATATTGGACCATGTTATTCAGACACCGAAAGTGTTTGGGTTGGTTTCTGATAAAAGCGGAGTGCCAGAGGGGTTACCGGAACCCCTCGGGGAAGTAATGGGCCTTAGTGGGCCTTAGGGGAGAGATAGGGCAGCAGCTAGGAGGTGCCCCCCCCAAGGGGAGTCTGAATAGGACTAGGGGAGGGGGGCACGGCCCCTCTTTCCCTCTCCCTCTCCCTCTCCCTCTCATTCCTTCTTCTCCTAGTTGGACTAGGAAAGGGGAACCTACTCCTACTAGTAGTAGGACCCCCCCCCCTTGGGCGCGCCCCTTGTGGCCGGCCGGACTCCTCCACCCCTCCTTTATATACGGGGGCGGGGGGCACCCCATAGACACACAAGTTGATCTTGAGCCGTGTGCGGTGCCCCCCTCCACAGTTTTCCACCTCGGTCATATTGTCGTAGTGCTTAGGCGAAGCCTGCGTTGGTAACTTCATCATCACCGCCACCACGCCCGTTGTCTTGTGGAACTCTCCCTCGGCCTTAGCTGGATCAAGAGTATGAGGGACGTCACCGAGCTGAACGTGTGCAGATCGTGGAGGTGCCGTGTGTTCGGTACTTGGATAGGTTGGATCGCGAAGACGTTCGACTACATCAACCGCATTACTAAACGCTTCCGCTTTCGGTCTACAAGGGTACGTGGACACACTCTCCCTGCTCGTTGCTATGCTTCTCCTAGATAGATCTTGCGTGATCGTAGGATTTTTTTTGAAATACTACGTTCCCCAACAGTGGCATCCGAGCCAGGATTATGCATAGATGTTATATGCACGAGTAGAACACAAAGAGTTGTGGGCGATAATAGTCACATCGCTTACCACCAGGTCATACTTTGATTCGGGCGGTATTGTTGGATGAAGCGGCCCAGACCGACATTACATGATCGTGTTCATGAGACTGTTTCCACCGCCGTGCTTTGCACACAGGTGGCTAGTGGGTGTCTGTTTCTCCAAGCTTTAGTTGAATCGAGTGTGACTACGCCCGATCCTTGTTGGAGGTTAAAACAGCACGCTTGACGAAAAATCATTGTGGTTTTGATGCGTAGGTAAGAATGGTTCTTGCTAAGCCCGTAGCAGCCACGTAAAATTTGCAACAACAAAGTAGAGGACGTCTAACTTGTTTTTGCAGGGCTTGCTGTGATGTGATATGGTCAAGACGTGATTATATATAAATTTTGTATGAGATGATCATGTTTTGTAACGATTCTACGCAGCTGGCAGGAGCCATATGGTTGTCGCTTTATTGTATGAAATGTAATCGCCATGTAATTGCTTTACTTTATCACTAAGCGGTAGCGATAGTCATAGTAGCAATGTTGGTGAGACGACAACGATGCTTCGATGGAGATCAAGGTGTCAAGTTGGTGACGATGGTGATCATGACGGTGCTTTGGAGATGGAGATCAATGGCACAAGATGATGATGGCCAAATCATATCAGTTATATTGATTGCATGTGATGCTTATCCTTTATGCATCTTATTTGGCTTAGTACGGCGGTAGCATTATAAGATGATCTCTCACTAAATTTCAAGGTACAAGTGTTCTCCCTGAGTATGCACCGTTGCCACAGTTCGTGAAAGGATCGAGAAGAGGTGTCTAGAGGGGAGTGAATAGACTCTAAATAAGAAAAGTTGTAGTTTTTAAATTCTTTAAGTTGAAGTGGAGTTTTGGCACAAGTTTAAGCATCCACAATACATATCAAGCAATCATGACAAGAGTATATGAGCAACGGAAAGTAAAGCATGCAAGTTGCAAGAATGTAAAGGGATGGGATTGGAGTGTGCAAACGCAATTTGGAGACACGGAGATTTTTTATCCGTGGTTCCGATAGGGTGGTGCTATCGTACATCCACATTGATGGAGACTTCAACCCACGAAGGGTAGCAGTTCTTGTGAGTCCACGGAGGGCTCCACCCACAAAGGGTCCACGAAGAAGCAACCTTGTCTATCCCACCATGGTCGTCGCACACGAAAGACTTGCCTCACTCGGGTAGATCTTCACGGAGTAGGCGATCTCCTTGCCCTTACAAACTCCTTGGTTCAACTCCACAATCTTGACGGAGGCTCCCAAGTGACACCTAGCCAATCTAGGAGACACCACTCTCCAAGAGGTAACAAATGGTGTGCTGATGATGAACTCCTTGCTCTTGTGCTTCAAATGATAGACTCGCCAACACTTAACTCTCTCTCATAGGATTGTATTTGGTGGAAAGATGATTTGAGTGGAAAGATGATTTGAGTGGAAAGAAACTTGGGGAAGGCTAGAGATCAAGATTTATGTGGTTGGAATGGAATATCTTGACCTCAACACAAGTGTAGGTGGTTCTCTCTCAGAAAATATAGGTTGGAAGTGTAGGCATGTTCTGATGGATCTCTCCACGAATGAAGAGTGGGTGGAGGGGTATATATAGCCTCCACACAAAATCTAACCGTTACACACAAATCACCAAACTCGGTGGGACCGATTCAGAGAACTCGGTCGGACCGATTTGGTTCATAATGTCACCATTAGGGTTTTCGGCGGGACCGATTTGTCAACTCGGTGGGGCTGATGCCATTAGGGTTAGGGCATAACATAATCTCGGAGAGACCGATTAGACAAACTCGGTGAGACCGATTTTGGTAATAGACTAACCAGAGAGTTGGTCAGGCAAACTCGGTGGGACCGATTTGCTCATCTCGGTTGGACCAAAACGTTACGAAAGGGTGACAGTGAGTTTGCATGCAATCTCGGTGGGACTGATTGCATATTTCGGTGAGACCAAAATTATTGCAATAGGCAACAGAGAGTTTGCAATCCCATCTCGGTGATACCGAGATCCCTATCGATGAGACCGAATTGATTAGGGTTTCTGGCAGTGGCTATCTCAAGTGAACTCGGTGGCGCCGGATAGAAAGTTCCGATGGGGCCGAGTTTGACTTTCGGTTTGGGACATATGTGGATGTGAGAAAGTGGTTGAGGGCTTTGGAGCATATCACTAAGCACTTTGAGCAAGTAAGCCTTTAAGCAACACCTCATCCCCTCTTAATAGTATTGGCTTTCTTATGGACTCAATGTAATCTTGGATCACTAAAATAGAAAATGTAGAGTCTTGAGTTTTGAGCTTGAGCCAATCGTTTGTCCTCAGCATCTTCAAGGGGTTCCACATCCTCTAGTCCATGCCACTCCATTGTTAAACTTATCTGAAACATACTAGGTAGAAGCATTAGTCCAACAAGAGATATGTTGACATTAATTACCAAAATCACCCAGGGAGCACTTGTTCTTTCAATCTCCCCCTTTTTTGTAATTGATGACAACATACATCAAAGCTTTAGATAAAGATATAGAGAATAACAAGTAAAGCTTTGGAAAGACATGTAACATGCATACGCTCCCCTTACATGTATGCAATCATGTAAATATGGAATATAGGAGCATGTGAATGCATAAGCATGACAGAGTAAGCAATGTGTTACATGTATCTTGGCTATATGCATCAGAGCAAATGATGTGAATATAGGAAATGTACCTTCATGCTCATGAGTCCTTCTTGCAAACAGTATGTACATCAGCAAGAGAATCTCATACACATGACTGTGATGCATATACTTACCTTGTGGTCTTGAGTTGGCTTAGAGAGGAATGAACCTGAGTAAACAAGGTTAGATAGCACAGATACACCTACTAGCCAGAGCAAACAAAAGAAACCACAAGAGTACCAAGACTGGGATGACATGTAGAGAGTGAGTACTGAGTACCCCAATGGATATAAACATGTCCCCAAAGGTAAAGATGTGCAATAAATTCAAGGATTTCCTTCCCTTAGATGTCTTGCTCCCCCTGAATGTAGCATGGGATACTGGGAGAAGATAGGGAACAGAAAATCAGAGCGAAGAAAAGAGCCAGAGCTAAATGCAAACAATCAAATATGAACATGTCTTTCCCCTCTTAAAGACATGTGACTTCTCTCCTCTTGAACACCAAGCATCTGGGGTCTTTCATGTGATACTTCTTTCTCATTGAAGAACTCTCTCCCCCTATAGAACTATAGAAATGATCAAGCTTTGATGTGCTCTCTCTCTCCCACTTTGACATCAATTTCCAAGAAGGGCTCTTCTGGATGTTTGTTGCAAATGGGTTTGTTCCTTGAGTCACAAAGCAAAGCAGCAAGTCAGATGTGATGCTGGTAGAGGACAAGAATCATTGAGTGGAGCTAGAGCAAAAGGAATGTAGGAACAAGTGGCAAGTTGTCTTTCCTGTAGTGCAATCGGTGGCACCGAGTTGTGTGCTTCGGTTGCACCGAAAAGGGTTCGGTTGGACCGAAAACAACAAACCGTTGTGACCGAGTTCATCGCAGAGAAAACACTTGTCACCTCAGCTCACTAGGCAAATAAAATCTCACAAGGATTTGTAAGGAATTAGCTGAAAGATTTGCAATGAATTGGATGCAGGGAATGCAGAACGGAACAAAGAAAATCTAGATGAAGTTTTCTTTTTTTTGATAAAGAAGTGGGAATAAATATGCAAAAGACGAAATGCAAAAACTCAAAGAAACACTAGAGAACTTCATCTAGAATTGGGCGGTGACAAAGTCACCTATGTTAGAGTATATTGACTTAGGAGTCAAGTGAGATCACTTGATCATAGGTCATACTCATCGTTTAAGCTCAAAATGGGGTTACCATTTTTCGATTAAGCATCTTTATGTATTCACATCTTGTTGAGTTGCTTTGACCCATGACTTGGAGCAAAGCTTCTCTAAGATGGAATAACATACCTTGGGTGGTGGTGTTGATCTTGATCATGTAGTTGAACTTGTGTGGGTTGCTCAAGGTTGATGTAGCTCATCAAGAGTTGGGAGCACCACTTGGAATTTGAGTTCATCTACCTACATGGGTTAGTCTTGCAAGGAAGAGCACTTGTGTATCCAAAATGACAATCATAAGACTAAATATAGACTTGTCAAA
Source organism: Aegilops bicornis (assembly GCA_021605145.1). Classification (NCBI taxonomy): domain Eukaryota; kingdom Viridiplantae; phylum Streptophyta; class Magnoliopsida; order Poales; family Poaceae; genus Aegilops; species Aegilops bicornis. The sequence goes on along the minus strand of CM038670.1, from coordinate 209,181,844 downwards.
GGATATGTTTGAAGGGTTTCGTGCTTCCTTGTCTTCAACCACCATTGTGTAGAGACTTGATGATGTAGAAATTGCTCAAGATGTGACTGGGTTACAATCTCATAGATTTAGATTCATCCAAGTACCTACAAGGGTTAGATAGCATGCAAGGGTGCAAATATATCCAAGACATATAAGTAGCAACATGAAAGAAATATCAAGGATTAGTCAAAGGGACATGCCTTGCATGTATCCAAATGGAGTTCCTACTCCAAGTTTGAAGCATCAATTATGTTCAATTCACCTCTCAAACGGCAAAAGACTTTCTCATCAAGCGGTTTGGTGAATATATCCGCCAATTGCTTATCAGTACGAACATGCTTAAGATCACTGTCTCCTTAAGCAACATGATCTCGAATGAAATGATGACGAAATTCAATATGCTTAGTTTGAGAATGTTGCACGGGATTGTGAGCAATATTAATAGAACTCTCATTGTCACAAAGCAATGGAACATGTTTCACATATATCCCATAATCCTTAAGAGTTTGGGTCATCCTAAGTAATTGAGCACAACATGAACCGGCGGCAATGTATTCTGCTTCGGCGGTGGATAAGGATACCGAGCTTTGTTTCTTGGAGGACCAAGACACAAGAGATCTACCAAGAAATTGACATGTACCCGAAGTGGACTTTCTATCAACCTTGTCTCTGGCATAGTCCGAGTCGGAATAGCCAATAAGATCAAAAGACGACCTCTTAGGATACCAAATGCCAAAATTTGGTGTGTGTATTAAGTATCTCACTATCCTTTTCACAGCCTTAAGATGACATTCTTTTGGGGGCCGCTTGATATTGTGCACACATGCACACACTTAGCATAATATCGGGATGACAGGCACATAGATATAACAATGTGAAAGTGCAACTATCCCTAGGTGGTTTTGGTAATTCATAACAACATATAGCTCATTGAGCTAATGCTATTCCAAGACTATTATTTCAGGAAAGCTCAATGAATGGCATGGCATGGATGATGAAAGTGGATCCCTCAAAATATTAAGGACAAAGGATTGGCTCAAGCTCAAAGGCTCAAGACTCTTCATTTTATATTTTAGTGATCCAAGATCACATTGAGTCTATAGGAAAAGCCAATACTATCAAGGAGGGATGAGGTGTTGCTTAATGAGCCTCTTGCTTCATGTGCTTTGTGATATGCTCCAAAACCCTCAGCTACTTTCCCACATCCACAAATGACCTAAAGCCATAGCCAAAATCGGTCACACCGATTCTTCCAATCCGCGCCACCGATTCCATAAGTCATAGCCACTGCCACTAACCCTAAGCAAATCAGTCCTACCGATAGGGATCTCGGTCTCACCGAGATGGGATTGTAATCTCTCTGTTTCCTTTTCGTAACTTTTCGGTCTCACCAAAAGAGCGGATCGGTCCCACCGAGATTGCAATGTAAACTCTCTGTTTCCCTTTTGTAACATTTCGGTCTCACCGAAAAGAGCAAATCGGTCCCACCGAGTTTACCTGACCAACTCTCTGGAAAGCTTATTACCAAAATCGGTCTTACCGAGTTTGTGTAATCGGTCTTACCGAGATTACGTTATGCCCTAACCCTAACCGAGTCGGTCTCACCGAGTTGCATGTCAGTCCCACCGAAAATCACTAACGGTCACTAGGTTTACTAAATCGGCCCGACTGAAGTGCGGTGAATCGGTCCCACCGAGTTTGGTAAATTGTGTGTAAAGGTTAGATTTTGTGTGGAGGCTATATATACCCCTCCACCTCCTCTTCATTCGTGGAGAGAGCCATTAGAACAAACCTACACTTCCAACTTACCATTTCTGAGAGAGAACCACCTACTCATGTGTTGAGGCCAAGATATTCCATTCCTACCATATGAATCTTGACCTCTAGCCTTCCCAAGTTGCTTTCCACTCAAGTACTCTTTCCACCAGATCCAAATCCTATGAGAGAGAGTTGAGTGTTGGGGAGACTATCATTTGAAGCACAAGAGCAAGGAGTTCATCATCAACACACCATTTGTTACTTCTTGGAGAGTGGTGTCTCCTAGATTGGCTAGGTGTCACTTGGGAGCCTCAGACAAGATTGTGGAGTTGAACCAAGGAGTTTGTAAGGGCAAGGAGATCGCCTACTTTGTGAAGATCTACCGCTAGTGAGGCAAGTCCTTCGTGGGCGACGGCCATGGTGGGATAGACAAGGTTGCTTCTTCGTAGACCCTTCGTGGGTGGAGCCCTCCGTGGACTCGCGCAACCATTACCCTTCGTGGGTTGAAGTCTCCATCAACGTGGAGGCACGATAGCACCACCTATCGGAACCACGCCAAAAACATCCGTGTCTCCAATTGCATTTGAATCCTCAAACCCTTCCCTTTACTTTCTTGCAAGTTGCATGCTTTAATTTCCGCTGCCTATATACTCTTTGCATGCCTGCTTGAATTGTGTGATGATTGCTTGACTTGTCCTAAGATAGCTAAAATCTGCAAAACTCTAAAATTGGGAAAAGGTTAAGTTTTTAATTGGTCAAGTAGTCTAATCACCCCCCTCTAGACATACTTCAAGGTCCTACAAGTGGTATCAGAGCTTTGGTCTCCATTTGCTTTGATTTCCATAGCTTTTGGTGGTCATAGCCTTGGTTTCAAAACCTAGGAGAGTATGGCGTCTAGCGAGGAAATTATCACCGTAGAGGTCCTTACTTTGATGGTAATAATTTTGCTAGTTGGAAGCATAAGATGAAAATGCATATTCTCGGACATAACCCCGCACTGCTTTGGGCAATTATTTGTATTGTCTTGCAAGGTGAATTCTTTGATGGGAGAGAATCGAACCGTGAAGCGAATGTGGAAGAATTGAAGATGCTGCAATACAACGCTCAAGCTTGTGATATCATCTTCAACGGATTGTGCCCCGAAGAATTCAACAAAATCAGCCATCTTGAGAATGCAAAGGAAATTTGGGATACTTTGATTGATATGCACGAAGGTATCGAATCCGTCAAGGAATCCAAATTGGATGTGCTCCAAAGTTAGCTTGACAAGTTCAAAATGAAGGATGGTGAAGGCGTCGCTGAAATGTACTCTAGGCTTGCACTTATCACAAATGAGATTGCCGGCTTAGGGAGTGAAGAGATGACCGACAGATTCATCATCAAGAAGATCCTAAGAGCATTGGATGTAAAGTATGATACCGTATGCACATTGATCCAAATGATGCCAAACTACAAAGATCTCAAGCCAACGGAAGTCATTTGAAGAATTGTTGCTCATGAGATGTCACTCAAGGATAAGGAGGAACTTCACAACAAGTCAAGTGGTGCTTACAAAGCCTCAAGTGAAGCCCCCACATCATCAAGTGAGAAACAAACCTTCAATGAAGAATTGAGCTTAATGGTGAAGAACTTCAACAAATTCTACAAGAGTAGAAGCAAAGAAAGAAGCTCCAAGTCAAGGTCTTATCATGACAAAAGATCTTCTAGTCGAGGCTTAATTGCTACAATTGTGGGAGACCGGACACTATTCAATGAGTGTCGGCACCCTACAAAAGAAGAGAAGACTCTCCAAAAGAAGAAGTAGAAGAGAAGAATCACCACCAAGAGAGAGGAGCAGTAGAGATGATCGTTATGAGCGAAGACCCTCACGGAGAAGCAAGGATTAGGAAAGGAAGGACAAGTCATCAAGGAGCTACACAAAACGAAGACATCAAGCTCATGTTGGTGAATGGGTATCCGGCTCCGACTCCGACAATCACTCCGAGAGAAGCTATCACTCCGACTCCGAATATACCCAAGATGAAGGTGTTCCCGGTCTAGCACTTGTGTCAACCGACTCCTACGACATATTTGAGTCACCAAATGAAGGAATTGGAAGATGCTTTATGGCCAAAGCTCCAAAGGTAACACATCCTGAGTATGTTGATTTCAATAGTGATGAAGATGACTTGCTTGTGGATGATGATTTACTTGTTGACAACTCTAGTGATGAATACTATGATGAAACGTCAATTAATCATTATAATCAAGATAAAACGAATGACAATGATAAGGAGAAGATTGAGCTTCTAACTAAAGAACTAAACACTCTTAAGTTAGCTCATGAAACTATCTTCGAAGATCATCGAGAACTTTTAAGGGCCCATGAGAAGTTACGCTTTGAAAAGCTCAATCTTGAGCAAGAGCATGAGTTCTTAAAGGCAATCAATGATGATCTTCGTAAGCAAAGTTCTTCTTACATTGCCAAGCGTTTACTCTTATCTACTTACATGCCTCAAGTCAAGTCTAGTAACAAGTACAAGAAAGACACTTCCTCTAGTAGTAACAATAATAATGTTAAATCCAACATTGTTGCTTCTAGTAGTTCTCTTGATTCCACTAATGATTCTCTTAGCCAAGTTACACTTGATCAAGAAAATGTCTTATTTAAGGGAATTATAGAGAAAGGTGTTTACAAGAGCCTTGCCGGGAGTAAACAATTCGAGGAAATTGTATGCAAGCAAGGAAGGCAGGAAGAATCAAGGTGTTGGTTTTGAACGAAAGTTCAATGCCAATGGAGTTGAGTGGGAAGAAGATCAATACCCCAAGACGAAGTTTGTTCCCCAACAAGAGAAGTATGATCCTACTTCCTTCAAGGGAACACAAGCACAAGATGATCTTCCACCACAAGACCACAAGAACAAAGGCAAGGACAAGCTTTAAGAAGAAATTGATGCATTTGAAGAAGCACCAAAGATCTCGGTCAAGTGGATTCCCAAGACTACGTCAAGTTCTACTTCATCAAGTACAACTACAACTCCAAGGATTCCCATCAAGATGATGTGGATCCTGAAGAAGAAGAACTAGAGAGTTCTTGAGGGTGACTCCGCCAACATTCTTCACTCATATCCTTATGGCAAGAACAAGTGCAATCAACTTCCACATCTTGCACTAGTTCAAGGAGTCACAAACCCTCATGTTGGTAAGGCAAGGGACAAGGTAACCTAATGATTTCATGGACATCATTTTGTGTGTGCATCACTCTATGTCTATGGATATTCTTGTTTGTTCCTTGTGGGACTAACCCATGTAGGCAAGTTGAAAGTGCAACTCACTCCAAAGGATTGCTCCAAATGATATACTTCAACATTGAGCATCCACATCTTCAACACCTACATGAAGTCATCATCGACAAAACCCAAGGTTAGTTCATCCCTCTAAAGGGGGGATCTCACATCTAGGGGGAGCTTAACTCAAAAAATTGAGTCAAAGCAACTCTAATGATGTGAACACATCAATGCATTATGTAAACATGGTAACCCCACTTGAGCTTAAACGATGAGTATGACCTATGATCAAATGTTTATCATTTGACTCCTAAGTCAATATACTCATATATAGATGACCTAGTCATCGCCAATTGTTTGATAGATGCTAGAATTGGTTGTGCATGCTTTGCCACATATTTCATTTGCCATCTTATTGTGTGAGCATGTTGGTTGCATACTTTACTCATTCGAGGACATCCACTTGTTGTTTTGATTGTTTGGCTCATTCTTCTTTTGGCCAAGTGGATGGACAAGAATGCCTAAGAACCTTCTCTAGCTATCTATGCTTTTCTCGTCTCAAACTCTATTCATGCTACATCACAAAATTTGATCGAGTCAGATTCGAACCACTGTGTGAGGAGCACTCGAGTCCCTGATTCGTCATAGACTTAAACTTCCAAAACCTCTTTGTGATTCTCGGTCTGACCGATTCCTCCATTTCGGTCCTACCGAGATCATTAAGTTGATCTGAGTTTTCAATCTCGGTGCAACCGATTTGAACTTTTCGGTCACACCGAGTTGCTGTAACTGAACACAGTTATGCATCTCGGTGCCACCGAGTTGTTCCACTCGGTCACACCGACAGGGTCGGGCTATATATAGTCACGGGCAAAATTTTGGAAATTTCTCCGAACCCCTTCGCCCGCGCAATAGCTCGCTCTGCCATCGAAGGTCTCCGGATCGTCTCCTCGTCGCCAGCCGCCCCCTGTCGCTGGTTTCCGCCGCCGTCAACGGAATTCAACCCCGCCGTTGCCGCCGTAGCGAGTCTCCGCCGAACTAGGGTATGGACTCGATCTTTGTGCTATCCACATCTGATTCCTAGCACATTGTACTCTTATTGATTCTTGCCACGATTGAAACAATCCTATCCAGCCAAAGCAGTCCGTAGAGTAGATTAGATTCAAATTTTTAGGGTTAGGTTTCCGCCGAAACCATCTCGGACCCACCGAGTTGAAGAACTCGGTCCCACCGATTTGGCTTATGCCATTGGACTAGTGAGACTCGGTCTGACCGAGAATTACTAATCGGTGCGACCGATTTTAGGATCCTGTGAAACCCTAGCAGTTTCGGTGCCACCGTACTGTGACTCGGTCCAACCGAGTTCATCAGTTTAGGTTCCAAAAACTGCTTCGGTATCACCGAGTTTGAAAATCGGTTGATCCGAAATGCTTTCTGTGGAAAACTAAAACTGAACTCTTGAATCATTCTTTTGAAAAATCTCTGCATTTTGTGATGCTCATCCACTCTACCTCATCTATAACTCTTCACGTGGTCATTGATCAGCTTTGCGGCATATGTCGGACTAGAGTGAGTCGAGAACAAGTCGAGGAACAGGTGAACATGAGTGAGGGCACTAGTCCCTCCAAAGATTTGAGATGAAGGGAGCGAAGCACTCCTAGCAACCTACCTAAGGCTGCTACCAGCAAAGGAGAAAGAGAACCTCAGATTCTCAAGATGAGGACTATAGGGCGAGAAGAGGATGAGGCAACCTCCAAGAAGGGTGTGCTCAAGAAGGAATATGGCTCAAAGAAAGGATATAAAGCCGGGCATGAAGATCAAAAGGCCAAGAGGCGGACAACCAATGTCCAAAGCCAGAGTGTCTACTCAAGTTCCTTTGGAATCTCAACCCAAAGAGTCTGTTGCTGCAGAGGGAAAGAAAATGAAGGAAAGGGTCAAGAAGACCATGGCCAGAGTTGTTGGGCAAGCTTCCATGATGGAAGAAGAAGAGCTTACTGCACCAGCACCCAAGGCACCAAAGCTTATGGGTGATGCTATAAGATCTGGGGCTGCAACATCTAAGCCCAAGGAAGCATCCAAAGCTGTCCCCAAGGCCAAGTCTGCACCAAAGAGGAATACCGGAGTATTCCACCTGGCCGAGAAGAACAAGGCCCCAAAGTGCTCGAGGTTGCTGAGGAGGAAGATGAAGAAGGACAGGTTCTGAGGAAGCTCAAGCCAAAGATACCAGATCACAATGATGCCCATCCTATGGCTGAGGACATGAACATCAGAAAAGACTCAGGATTGAGGATATGGACGATGGCAGATCCATATGCCACAAGGAGAAGAACTGCTGTTGATTAGGTGTTCCATACAAAGGAACAAAGCAGGACTTCTATGAGACAATCTTATTGGACAAGAAGCCCATAGTGTGTGATATGAGGTGGGTCGACTGGACCTACATGAAAGAAAATGAAGAGCACTATCCTGGAGTGCAAGACAGTTTTGTTGCTTGTGGAGATGCAGACTTCGTTGGGCAAAAGCTCACCAACTGGAATGATGAACTTATCATGCAGTTCTACTCCACAGCACATTTTTCCCAGATGGAAGAATCGTTTGGATGTCTGAAGGTACAAGGTACCAGTCAACTGTTAAGGAGTGGGAAAAGCTGATAAATGCCCCAGAGGAGAATGATGATGATCTGGATGTATATGCCAAGAAGAAAATGGGACACAATACCATGGCACACATGTACAAGGAGATCCCAGACAAAGCCCTAGAGACTTTCTCTTTTGGATCAGTCCACTTTACATTGTCGGGGCTGCCTACAATCAATTGGATTACGAGGCACACTCTGTTGCCAAAGTCTGGTGATCACAACATGATCAGAGGGCATGCCATCAATATGTTGCATTTATTTGATGTGCCACAAAAATTCAAAGTCATGAGCCTTATAGCTGAAACCATTAAGAGGACTGCAGCAGATCATAAGAGGAGCTGTGGATATGCCCCTCAGATTCAGGAATTGATCAACTCAAAGATGGGAACTGGCAAATATCTATTGGATAGGGAACACTTTCCACTCTATCCAGACTTTGAGGACAATGAGGTTGTCATGAATGAGAATGATCCATCATTAGTTCAAGCTCAAGAGAGGAAGGAGAAGGCAAGGAAGGATAAGGCTGCCAGGATTCCAACTCAAGAGGAGGCATCTGAGTATTTCTTGAAGAACAAGCAGGAGCAGCTTGGTTACTTGATAGCATCATCACTGAGGATTGAGAAGGGGTTGGCCACCTTAACTCGAGAATCAGGAGAGCACGGAAAGAATCATGGAACAAAAATTCTATGATCTAGATGTCAAAGTAATCGAGATTGATCGGCTGTGGAGCAACTGCAGGATGACATGCAGGAGAGGAAGGGCAAGACAACCACAAATGTCTTTGCCAGAGTGCCTAGAGCTTAGAGGTCAGCTGCTGTGCCAGTGCCAGACACTAGAGCAACATCTTCAGCACCAGCTACTGCCCCTTCAGCTCCAGTGCAACCAGCTACAGCATCAGCTCCAGCACCCTCTACATCAACTGAAGCCTTCGTCCTTGGAGTTATCAGGACACCACCAACTGAAGATCAAGCCTGAGAGTCGATCTAGCACTATGCATTTTCTATGAACTTTTTGGTAACTTGTTGCCAAAGGGGGAGAAAAATGTATAGATCATAGGCTTCGAGAGAGAGAGAGTGTTGTTTTTGTTCTCTCTTGCTTTGTTGGTTTAAACTTGTTTGCTTTTTGATTGGTTGAGATACTATGCTTGTGAGACATTGATGATCATGTGTTTGATCATAAGCTACACTTATGCATGCTTGATGATATTATCTTATCTATTTTATGTGATCATTCACTTTGCTTGGTGATGAGTGCATGTATTCAATACTTATCATTCCGAGCGCTCCACCAAGATGTATGTGACATGGAAGAGTAACCCATGAGACTAATTCCTTGTGCATTTGCAGTCCAAAGCAAATTTTAAACTATGCACAAATTTAGGGGGAGCTCTTGCTTATCACATACTTCTCAAAGCGACGATGTTTTTATTCTTATTATCTTTTGTCAAAGCTTTGATCTAAATGTTGTCATCAATTACCAAAAGGGGAGATTGAAAGTGCAACTATCCCTAGGTGGTTTTGGTAATTCATAACAACATATAGCTCATTGAGCTAATGCTATTCCAAGACTATTATTTCAGGAAAGCTCAATGAATGGCATGGCATGGATGATGAAAGTGGATCCCTCAAAATACTAAGGACAAAGGATTGGCTCAAGCTCAACACATTGAGTCTATAGGAAAAGCCAATACTATCAAGGAGGGATGAGGTGTTGCTTAATGAGCCTCTTGCTTCATGTGCTTTGTGATATGCTCCAAAACCCTCAGCTACTTTCCCACATCCACAAATGACCTAAACCCATAGCCAAAATCGGTCACACCGATTCTTCCAATCCGGCGCCACCGATTCCATAAGTCATAGCCACTGCCATTAACCCTAAGAAAATCGGTCCTACCGATAGGGATCTCGGTCTCACCGAGATGGGATTGTAATCTCTCTGTTACCTTTTCATAACTTTTCGGTCTCACCGAAAGAGCGGATCGGTCCCACCGAGATTGCAATGTAAACTCTCTGTTTCCCTTTCGTAACGTTTCGGTCTCACCGAAAGAGCAAATCGGTCCCACCGAGTTTACCTGACCAACTCTCTGGAAAGCTTATTACCAAAATCGGTCTTACCGAGTTTGTGTAATCGGTCTTACCGAGATTACGTTATGACCTAACCCTAACCGAGTCAGTCTCACTGAGTTGCATGTCAGTCCCACCGAAAATCACTAACGGTCACTAGGATTACTAAATCGGTCCGACCGAGTCTGGTGAATCGGTCCCACCGAGTTTGGTAAATTGTGTGTAACGGTTAGATTTTGTGTGGAGGTTATATATACCCCTCCACCTCCTCTTCATTCGTGGAGAGAGCCATCAGAACAAACCTACACTTCCAACTTACCATTTCTGAGAGAGAACCACCTACTCATGTGTTGAGGCCAAGATATTCCATTCCTACCATATGAATCTTAACATCTAGCCTTCCCAAGTTGCTTTCCACTCAAGTCCTCTTTCCACCAGAACCAAATCCTATGAGAGAGAGTTGAGTGTTGGGGAGACTATCATTTGAAGCACAAGAGCAAGGAGTTCATCATCAACACACCATTTGTTACTTCTTGGAGAGTGGTGTCTCCTAGATTGGCTAGGTGTCACTTGGGAGCCTCCGACAAGATTGTGGAGTTGAACCAAGGAGTTTGTAAGGGCAAGGAGATCGCCTACTTCGTGAAGATCTACCGCTAGTGAGGCAAGTCCTTCGTGGGCTGACGGCCATGGTGGGATAGACAAGGTTGCTTCTTCGTGGACCCTTCGTGGGTGGAGCCTCCATGGACTCACGCAACCATTACCCTTTGTGGGTTGAAGTCTCCATCAACGTGGAGGTACGATAGCACCACCTATCGTAACCACGCCAAAAACATCCGTGTCTCCAATTGCGTTTGAATCCTCCAAACCCTTCCCTTTACTTTCTTGCAAGTTGCATGCTTTAATTTCCGCTGCCTATATACTCTTTGCATGCTTGCTTGAATTGTGTGATGATTGCTTGACTTGTCCTAAGATAGCTAAAATCTGCAAAACTCTAAAATTGGGAAAAGGTTATGTTTTTAATTGGTCAAGTAGTATAATCACCCCCCCTCTAGACATACTTCAAGGTCCTACACAATGAACTGATCATAGAGCGGTAAACCTTTTGATCAACTGGTTCACCATCTTTGGTCAAATCGAGATGTCCAATAGTAGGCATGGGTGTAGTCATACCTTTGCATTCTTGCATATTGAACTTCTTGAATAAGTCCTTGGTGTACTTTGTTTGAGAAACAAAGGTACCTTCCTTAGTTTTCTTGATTTGGAAACCAAGAAAGAATTTGAGTTCACTCATCATAGACATCTCAAACTTCTCCGACATTAGCTTTCCAAACTTCTCACTAAAATGAGGGTTAGTCGAACCAAATATAATATCATCAACATAAATTTGGCACACAAATAGTTCTCCATTAACCCTTTTAGTAAAAAGAGTATAATCTATTTTTCCAATTTCAAAGCCTTTTTCATTAAGGAACTTGGTCAAGCATTTATGCCATGCTCTAGGAGCTTGTTTAAGACCATAAAGAGCTTTGTGAAGTTTGTAAACATGATTAGGTTTCTTAGGATTGACAAAGTCGGGAGGTTGCTTAACATAAACTTCTTCCTCTATTTCACCATTTAGAAAAGCACTTTTAATGTCCATTTGGTACAAGGTGATATCATGGTGATTAGCATAAGCAAGTAGGATGCGAATGGACTCAAGTCTAGCAACGAGGGCATATGTCTCACCATAGTCCATACCTTCGACTTGAGTGTAGCCTTGGGCGACTAGACGAGCTTTGTTGCGGACAACTTGACCATCTTCATCTTGCTTATTGTGAAACACCCATTTGGTACCGATGATGTTGTGGTTCTTGTCGGGCTTCTCGACCAATGTCCACACTTGATTTCTCTCAAAGTTGTGTAGCTCTTCATGCATGGCGTTTATCCAATCCGGATCTTCCAATGCTTCTTCAACCTTCATAGGTTCAGTGCTAGAGATGAATGAATAATGTTCACAAAAATTAGCCAAACGAGTTTTAGAGCGAGTGATTCTCCTGGTTTGGATATCATTGTAGATTTGCTCGACGAGATGGTCTTTGGCAACTCTTGCTCGAACTCATGGGAGCTTTTGCTTGGTTCGGGGTGGAACATCCTCTTCATCTTGCTCTTCTCCTTGGCCTTCTTCATTGTTGACGTTGTCGTTCTCTTGTAATGGTGGAGAAGGAGGTTGTTGATGTTCATCTTGGTGTACTTCCTTGTTTTCTTCGTCTTGGTGTGTCCCACTTGTGGATGCTTCCGTATCAACTCTTGGTTTACCTTGTCGTGAGGTGGAAGCTTCCACTTGGACAGACGAGGTACTCTCCTTCACCTCCGTTGGACGAATTTTGCCAATAGACAAGTCTTGGATTGCTTCCGAAGGGTCTTTGTCTCCTACATCAATTGGCAATTGCTCTACTTGCGATCCGTTAGATTCATCAAACTTCACATCTACCGTCTCTTCAACGTTTCGGGTGAAATTGCTGTAGACACGGTAAGTGTGAGAGTTTGAGCCATAACCAAGTAGGAAACCTTCATGAGATTTAGGAGAAAATTTAGAATGACGATGCTTATCAAGAATGTAGCACTTTGAGCCGAATACTCGATAGTATCCAACTTGGGGTTTGTTACCGGTGAGGAGCTCGTATGCCGTCGTGCCGAGTAGCTTGTGAAGATACAAGCAATTTGTTGCATTGCAAGCTGTCTCAAACGCTTCCGCCCAAAAGTATTTTGGGGTCTTGTACTCATCAAGCATCGTTCTTGCCATCTCAATAAGAGTCCGGTTCTTCCTCTCAACAACTCCATTTTGTTGAGGTGTGTACGTGGCCGAGAATTCGTGTGAAATCTCCTCTTCGTCAAGAAAGGTATCCACATTTGCGTTCTTGAACTCCGTTCCGTTGTCGCTCCGAACCTTCTTGATCTTCACTTCAAATTGATTTTGGGCCTTCCTAGCGAAGTTTTTGAAGATCTTTTGGACCTGCGTTTATCATCTAGAAAGAACACCCACGTAAATCTTGAAAAATCATCGACTATGACTAGACCAAATGAGTTACCACCGAGACTCTTGTAGGCATTGGGACCAAAGAGATCCAAGTGAAGTAGCTCGAGCAGTCTTCTCGTGGTCATGATGTTCTTCATGGGGTGACTCCCTCCAACTTGTTTTCCTGCTTGACAAGCACTACAAAGTGTACCCTTGTCAAATATAACATCTTTTACTCCAAGGATATGATCACCTTTAATAAGCTTATCAAGATTTCGCATGCCTACATGACCTAGCCTTCTATGCCACAACCGGCCTTTAGAGGATTTAGCAATTAAGCAAGTTCTAGGTTGAGCCTTTTTAGTGAAATCAACAATATAAAGATCACCTCTACGTATACTGGTAAAGACCATTTTATGATTGTCTCTCACGAACACTTGGCAATCTACTTGATAGAATAGGACATTGAAACCGAAATCAGCAAGTCTAGAATCTTTGAAAGTAAATTGTACCCAAGAGATTCAACGAGCATGACGTTTTGTATAGAGCTATCATGTGAGATGGCCACCTTACCAAGGCCAACCACCTTACCCTTTGAGTTATCACCAAAAGTGACATACTTTCGAGGGCAAGTCGTTTTGACAAGCTCACGAAACATATCTACATCTCGGTCATATGATCGGTACATCCACTATCAAGGACCCATTCCTTTCCTCGACCATGTAGCCGCAAAGATTAGCCATAAGACCAAAGTGTCTCATCGCATCATCAAGATCATAGTCACTAGCATCATCCTCATCATAGTATCCATGTTCAAGATCGTCTTGTATTTGATCAATTCCTTGAGAGGGTAATTCATTAGATAAATGATCATCACAATAGTCATCTTTATGAATTCTAATAGCTTCGGATATGATATTGCTAATGATTCCAACATCTCCTTTGGCACGCATGAGATCACGAAGCTCAAATAGACAATCATCAAACTTAGGATCACTAGTACTCATCTTACTCAAGGCAATAGACTTATGGAGAATTTTGTCTAGATTTTTCAAGGAATAATTTGGGAATCGTTCCTCAAGAAATCTCCATATAGTGTAGGCACAATCAAGAGTAGGAAAACATCCAATCAAGTTTCTAGGCAAGCCTCTAGTGATAAGATTAATAGTTCTAAGGTTGCGGATCATGTCAATAGACTCATCAAGGGTAGGATGCAAAAGATCAACATGAGGTGCAAAAGGGCTAGTAATGTACTTGTTCAAATGATATTCATTGAAAATCTCAAGCATCTCATTTTTCCACTCATGAAAGAACTCTCCATCAAGAACAGGCACTCTACGTCTAAGACTCCCCAACATAGACTCGTCCATCTTCCTCCAATGGTGATTAAACCAAAGCAATGGAGACCAAAGCTCTGATACCAATTGAAAGGATCGAGAAGAGGTGTCTAGAGGGGGTGAATAGACTATAAATAAGAAAAGTTGCAGTTTTTAAATTCTTTAAGTTGAAGTGGAGTTTTGGCACAAGTTTAAGCATCCACAATACATATCAAGCAAGCATGACAAGAGTATATGAGCAGCGGAAAGTAAAGCATGCAAGTTGCAAGAATGTAAAGGGATGGGATTGGAGTGTGCAAACGCAATTTGGAGACACAGAGAATTTTTATCCGTGGTTCCGATAGGTGGTGCTATCGTACATCCACGTTGATGTAGATTTCAACCCACGAAGGGTAACAGTTGCGCCAGTCCATGGAGGGCTCCACCCACGAAGGGTCCACGAAGAAGCAACCTTGTCAATCCCACCATGGCCGTCGCCCATGAAGGACTTGCCTCACTCTGGTAGATCTTCACGAAGTAGGCGATCTCCTTGCCCTTAGAAACTCCTTGGTTCAACTCCACAATCTTGACGGAGGCTCCCAAGTGACACCTAGCCAATCTAGGAGACACCACTCTCCAAGAGGTAACAAATGGTGTGTTGATGATGAACTCCTTGCTCTTGTGCTTCAAATGATAGTCTCATCAACACTCAACTCTCTCTCATAGGATTGGATTTGGTGGAAAGATGATTTGATTGGAAAGCAACTTGGGGAAGGCTAGAGATCAAGATTTATGTGGTTCGAATGGAATATCTTGACCTCAACACAAGTTTAGGTGGTTCTCTCTCAGAAAATATAGGTTGGAAGTGTAGGCATGTTCTGATGGATCTCTCCACGAATGAAGAGTGGGTGGAGGGGTATATATAGCCTCCACACAAAATCTAACCGTTACACACAAATCACCAAACTCGATGGGACCGATTCAGAGAACTCGGTCGGACCGATTTGGTTCATAATGTGACCGTTAGGGTTTTCGGTGGGACCGATTTGTCAACTCGGTGGGACCGATGCCATTAGGGTTAGGGCATAACGTAATCTCGGTGAGACCGATTTTGGTAATAGACTAACCAGAGAGTTGGTCAGGCAAACTCGGTGGGACCAATTCGCTCATCTCGGTTGGACCGAAACGTTACAAAAGGGTGACAGAGAGTTTGCATTGCAATCTCGGTTGGACCGATTGCATTTTTCGGTGAGACCAAAATTATTGCAATAGGCAACAGAGAGTTTGCAATCCCATCTCGGTGATACCGAGATCCCTATCGGTGAGACCGAATTGATTAGGTTTTTTGGCAGTGGCTATGTCAAGTGAACTCGGTGGCGCCGGATAGAAAGTTTCGGTGGGGCCGAGTTTGACTTTTGGTTTGGGACATATGTGGATGTGAGAAAGTGGTTGAGGGCTTTGGAGCATATCACTAAGCACTTTGAGCAAGCAAGCCATTAAGCAACACCTCATCCCCTCTTAATAGTATTGGCTTTCCTATGGACTCAATGTGATCTTGGATCACTAAAATAGAAAATGTAGAGTCCTGAGCTTCGAGCTTGAGCCAATCCTTTGTCCTCAGCATCTTCAAGAGGTTCCACATCCTCTAGTCCATGCCTCTCCATTGTTGAGCTTATCTGAAACATACTAGGTAGAAGCATTAGTCCAACAAGAGATATGTTGACATTAATTACGAAAATCACCCATGGAGCACTTGTGCTTTCAGTTCGTCATGCCGAGACACCACGTGATGATCGGGTGTGATAATCTCTACGTTCACATACAGCGGGTGCAAGCCAGTTTTGCACACATAGAATACTCGGGTTAAACTTGACGAGCCTAGCGTATGCAGATATGGCCTCGGAACACTGAGACCGAAAGGTCGAGCGTGAATCATATAGTAGATATGATCAACATAGTGATGTTCACCATTGAAAACTACTCCATCTCACGTGATGATTGGACATGGTTTAGTTGATATGGATCACGTGATCACTTAGATGATTAGAGGGATGTCTATCTAAGTGGGAGTTCTTAAGTAATATGATTAATTGAACTTTAATTTATCATGAACTTAGTACCTGATAGTATTTTGCATGTCCATGTTGTTGTAGATAAATGGCCCGTGGCACTGTTCCGTTGAATTTTAATGCGTTCCTAGAGAAAGCTAATTTGAAAGATGATGGTAGCAACTACACGGACTGGGTCCGTAACTTGAGGATTATCCTCATTGCTGCACAGAAGAATTACGTCCTGGAAGCACCGCTAGGTGTACCACCCGCGCCGGCAACTGCAGACATTGTGAATGCCTGGCAGTCGCGTGTTGATGACTACTCGATAGTTCAGTGTGCCATGCTTTACGGCTTAGAACCGGGACTTCAATGACGTTTTGAACGTCATGGAGCATATGAGACGTTCCAAGAGTTAAAGTTAATATTTCAAGCAAATGCCCGGATTGAGAGATATGAAGTCTCCAGTAAGTTCTACATCTGCAAAATGGAGGAGAATAGTTCTGTCAGTGAACACATACTCAGAATATCTGGGTACCACAACCACTTGACTCAGCTGGGAGTTAATCTTCCCGATGATAGTGTCGTTGACAGAGTTCTTCAATCACTGCCGTCCAGCTATAAAGGCTTCGTGATGAACTATAATATGCAAGGGTTGAACAAGACAATTCCCGAGCTCTTCGCAATGCTAAAGGCTGTGGAGGTAGAAATCAAAAAGGAGCATCAAGTGTTGATGGTTAACAAAACCACTAGTTTCAAGAAAAAGGGCAAAGGGAAGAAGGGAAACTTCAAGAAGAACGGCAAGCAAGTTGTTGCTCAAGTGAAGAAGCCCAAGTCTGGACCTAAGCCTGAAACTAAGTGCTTCTACTGCAAAGGGACTGGTCGCTGGAAGCGGAACTGCCCCAAGTATTTGGCGGATAAGAAGAATGGAAAAGTGAAAGGTATATTTGATATACATGTTATTGATGTGTACCTTACTAATGCTCGTAGTAGCGCCTGGGTATTTGATACTGGTTCTGTTGCTCACATTTGCAACTCGAAACAGGGGCTACGGATTGAACGAAGATTAGCTAAGGACGAGGTGAAGATGCGCGTGGGAAATGGTTCCAAAGTCGATGTGATCGCCGTCGGTATGCTACCTCTACATCTACCTTCGGGATTAGTTTTAGACCTGAATAATTGTTATTTGGTGCCAGCGTTAAGCATGAACATTATATCTGGATCTTGTTTGATGCGAGAGTTTATTCATTTAAATCAGAGAATAATGGTTGTTCAATTTATATGAGTAATATCTTGTATGGTCATGCACCCTTGATGAGTGGTCTATTTTTGTTGAATCTCGATAGTAGTAATACACATATTCATAGTATTGAAGCCAAAAGATATAAGTTTAACAATGATAGTGCAACTTATTTGTGGCACTGCCATTTAGGTCATATTGGTGTAAAGCGCATGAAGAAACTCCATACTGATGGGCTTTTGGAATCACTTGATTACGAATCACTTGATGCTTGCGAACCATGCCCCATGGGCAAGATGACTAAGACTCCGTTCTCTGGAACAATGGACCGAGCAACAGACTTGTTGGAAATAATACATACTGATGTATGCCGTCCGATGAGTGTTCGTGCTCGCGGCGGGTATCGTTATTTTCTGACCTTCACAGATGATTTGAGCAGATATGGGTATATCTACTTAATGAAACATAAGTCTGAAACTTTTGAAAATTTCAAAGAATTTCAGAGTGAAGTGGAAAATCATTGTAACAAGGAAATAAAGTTTCTACGATCTGATCGTGGAGGAGAATATTTGAGTTACGAGTTTGGTCTTCATTTGAAACAATGCGGAATAGTTTCGCAACTCACGCCACCCGGAACACCACAGCGTAATGGTGTGTCCGAACGTCGTAACCGCACTTTATTAGATATGGTGCGATCTATGATGTCTCTTACTGATTTACCACTATCGTTTTGGGGTTATGCTTTAGAGACGGCTGCATTCACGTGAAATAGGGCACCATCTAAATCCGCTGAGACGACGCCATATGAACCGTGGTTTGGCAAGAAACCCAAGTTGTCGTTTCTTAAAGTTTGGGGCTGCGATGCTTATGTGAAAAAAGCCTCAACCTGATAAGCTTGAACCCAAATCGGAGAAATGTGTCTTCATAGGATACCCAAAGGAGACTGTTGGGTACACCTTCTATCACAGATCCGAAGGCAAGATATTTGTTGCTAAGAATGGATCCTTTCTAGAGAAGAAGTTTCTCTCGAAAGAAGTGAGTGGGAGGAAAGTAGAAATTGATGAGGTAATTGTACCTGCTCCCTTATTGGAAAGTAGTTCATCACAGAAATCAGTTCTAGTGATTCCTACACCAATTAGTGAGGAGGATAATGATGATGATCATGAAACTTCTGATCAAGTTACTACCAAACCTCGTAGGTCAACCAGAGTAAGATCCGCACCAGAGTGGTACAGTAATCCTGTTCTGGAAGTCATGTCACTTGACCATGGAGAACCTACGAACTATGAGGAAGCGACGATGAGTCTAGATTCCGCAAAATGGCATGAGGCCATGAAATCTGAGATGGGATCCATGTATGAGAACAAAGTGTGGACTTTGGTTGACTTGCCCGATGATCGGCAAGCCATAGAGAATAAATGGATCTTCAAGAAGAAGACTGACGCTGACGGTAATGTTACTGTCTCCAAAGCTCGACTTGTTGCGAAAGGTTTTCGACAAGTTCAAGGAGTTGACTACGATGAGACCATCTCACCCGTAGCGATGCTTAAGTCCGTCCAAATCATGTTAGCAATTGCCACATTTTATGTAGCGACCCGACCTCGAGACGGTCAAGTCTACGTGTTTCGTGTCATCCTGGATCGTAATGTCTTGACACACACGATACTCGAAGGATTTATAACAGAGTAGCAATCACACACTTATTACATCGAATGTCTCAAAGAGAACTTATTACAATAATATGGCTTAAGGCCATCTAATGTGATAACAATGGAAGGCTTGGAAGATAAAGTGAGTCCATCAACTCCAACGACATAGCTAAGCTGCACGGCAACGACCCTATCGAACCTTACTCCTCGTCTGAAAAGTCGCAACATAATACGTTGCAGCCCGAGAACGGGTCGACACATGGAATATCTTTGGCAATGTAACACAACAGAGCAATAACAGAATAATGCTATCACTACATGCATATTTGGCTGGTGGAAAGCTCTCTGATTACGATTTTTGCGGAAAGCCAATTTTTCCCTACAACAAAGGAATAAGTTTTAATTTAACTATCATGGTGGTTGAAACATCATTGAGAAGGTATAACCCCAACTCAATCCCAATTAAAGTAGTTAACAACCCAGCAATATTAGTTAAGAGTGATGAGATACATGTGAATACTCAGGTACTAGATACTCAGAATTGTCCATAACCGGGGACACGGCTAACCATGATTCGATTGTACACTCTGCAGAGGTTTGCGCACTTTTCCCCACAAGACTCGATCGCCTCCGCTGATTTCTCGCACTGCATGGTGTTTGAGAAACGGATGACCGAGACACAGTCTTTCAGAAACATTAACTCTTTACTCCGGGTAGACCATACCAAACCAACAAACCCGCTACCTATTGATCTACCTCTTCAAGAGCTTCACGTAACTTACTCAACTATGCTAGAGCCCATAATAGCTTGTGGCTGCACACGGAAGTTTCTAGCATGAATAATCTCGATTCCCTTTGAGCACAGGTGGCGGTCCATAGGAAGATCACCACGGTACCCGGATTTCCAAAACAAAACAGACAACACTGGTATCCCCAGGTGCCTGAATCCACCCAGATGTGTATTAAAGTTGTCACCTTAAGTTAACCATTAATTAACAATCTCACATCTGTCATGGAATACACTCAAACCCAATCCACGTCTACGAGCATAGCATAGCAATATAAGCAACACGTAGAAGTAACTCCCAATGTTTGAATGCAGGGCAATAGGTTCTACCTCATCAACTACTTCCCAACCCACAAATGATATCCTAATCATGCAATGTGTGAGGGTTGAAACTAATGCATAAAAACTGGGTATGAAAAGGTATGATCAAAGTGTTACTTGCCTTGCTGACGATCCGGGAATCCTAGAGACTCGTAGTAACACGCTTCGCACTCCGGGAATTCTATCGCAAGCAAACAATACATACATAAGCAACAAACAAAGATGCACAAATGAAACTTCAACTGAAAAAGGTTGACCGGAGAGTTCAACTTAAGAACTCCGGTTCGCAAAAAAATCAAACCAAACGGAGCAACAAAACTCAAACGGCGAAAGAAACAAGGTCCGTTTACTAATCTGAGCTAGGGTCAAATTTACAGAGTCAAAAACTTGTTTGAGTTGGCTATTCGGAAAGAAGGTTTCGAGATGAAACTCCAGGCGCTTGAATCGCCTGATTCCGATAAACGAGCGAAAAGTTAAACTAGAACGAAAATCGGATCAGAAATCGCGATCAGAAATAATCGCGGAATAAATCCGATAAAAGAAAACGACGAACGGTTAAACGAACGAACGTTCGTTAGTAGAAACTAAACGACGAACACGTTCGTAAAAACGAACGAACGGGTGAACGCTCGCAAAATAAATAAACCAAAAAAAATAAAACCGATCTATAAAAAAACGAACTAGGGTTTTTTTTCTAAAAAAAACCGAAGGGGTTTTCTTTTTAAGAAAAACCGGGCGGGCTACCTCCGCAGGTCGTCCGGCGAGGGCGGGCGGCTCGTGGGCGAGGGGCGGCGGGTCGGGCGAGAGGCGGCGGGCGCGGCTCGGCGACTCGGGCGAGGGGGCGGGCGGGCGCGGAGGCGGCGTGGCGACGGCCAAGGCATGGCGCGGCGCTGGGCTTTGCCTGGCCTGGGTCCGAGGTGGGCGGCGGCGCGTGGCTAGGAGGGGTGGTGGCGCTATTTAAAGAGGGGTGGCTTGGAGGAGGGGGCAAGGCGGAGGAGGAGTCCGGCTCGGACTTTGTCCGCCTTGGTGGCGGGCGGGCTGGTGGGCCGGCCTGCTGGTGAGGCCTTTGGCCCGATCGGGCGTGATTCTTTTTAAAACGTCTACCAGATCTTATGAAAATCCTAGAAAAATAAATAAAAATCTAAAATTGCCAAAACAAGTTTTCTTTGTCTAAATAAAATATTTAGAACAAGATGAACTTTTCTTGGCCCTAAAAATGAAAAATTTTAAATATATGTAAATTTTTCTAAGGCGAATGAAATTCCAAAATAAATCCAAATAAAACCAAATAATGATTTTAACATTTTTCCTCTGATATTTCAATTATTTTGGAGAAGTCATATTATCTCCCCTCATTTATTTATTTTAAAATGAAACATTTTACGGAGAGAAAAATAATTAAAACCAAAAATCCTCGTCTTCACTACTTGATAAAAATCAAATATAAAAATCGAAAAATCCCCAACTCTCTTCGGGGGTCCTTGAGTTGCTTAGGATTTCGAGGATTATAAACGGAAATGCAATAAAATATGATATGCATGGATGACCTATGTATAACATGCCAAATTGAAAATTTGGGATGTTACAAACCTACCTCTTAAGATGAATCTAAGCCCTCGAGATTCGGGTTGGCTAGAAAATAGGTGTGGATGGTCCTTGCGAATATCCTCTTCTCACTCCCAGGTGGCTTCCTCCTCGTTATGGTGGCTCCACTGAACTTTGCAAAACTTGATAATCTTACTGCGAGTGACTCGTCTGTCGAAATCAAGAATCTTTATTGGCTTCTCCTCATAAGTCAGATTACTATCAATTTGAATCGCCTCTAAGGGCACTTTGTATCATTTAACGGTATATCGGCCATTTCAGCATGGCACTTCTTCAGCTGTGATACGTGAAACACATCGTGAACTCCTGACAATCCTTCAGGTAACTCCAGCTTGTAGGCAACTTCTCCCATCCGTTCCAAAACACGATACGGTCCTATAAATCTTGGGGCTAACTTTCCCTTTACTCCAAAACGTTTCACTCCCCTCAAAGGTGATACTCGCAGATAGGCTCTATCTCCAATTTCATAGGTTACTTCCTTGCGTTTTGAATCTGCGTAACTCTTACTGTCTAGACCGAGCAATCTTTAGTACATCTTTGATCGGTTTAACCTTCTCCTCTGATTCCTTGATCAAATCTGGTCCAAACAATGGCGGTCTCCAACCTCATCCCACATCAATGGTGTCCTACATCTGCGTCCATCTGAGCTTGAGCGGTGCCATCTTCAAACTGGCTCGGTAGCTGTTGTTGTATGAGAACTCTGCGTACGACAAATTATCATCCCAACTAGATCCATAATCTAGCGCACATGCTCTCAACATGTCCTCCAGAATCTGATTGACTCTCTCTGTCTGTCCATCCATCTGCGGGTGAAACGCGATCGAACTCAATCTGGTACCCAAGGTGCAGTGTGGTGATGCCAAAACTTTGAAGTAAAGCTGCGTTCCTCTATCGATACGATGCTCCTCGAAACTCCATGCAAACATACGATCCTCGGTCATATATATCTTGGCCAACTTTGCACTTGTATATGTTGTATTCATTGGGATGAAATGAGCTACTTTGGTCAAACGATCCACAACTACCCATATTGAATCATATCCTGCCTTGGTTCTGGGTAATCCGGTAATAAAGTCCATGCCAAGTTTGTCCCACTTCCATTCGGGTATTGGCATAGGCTGTAACAATCCTGCTGGCTTCTGATGCTCTGCTTTCACTCTCTGACATACATCACATACGGCTACATACTCGGCAATATCCTTTTTCATACGATCCACCGTAAACGTTCCTTCAAGTCCAAATACATCTTGGTGTTTCAAGGTGAATCGAGTATGGTGAGTCATGGGCCTCTGAAGTATTAACTTCGATCTCCGAATCGTTGGGCACATAAATCCGGTCCTCAAACCACAAGGTATCGTGGCTTCATCCTCGTGAAAACCTTTGGCTTTTCCTTCGCCCATCTTTTCTCTTATCTCAGCAATCGCTTGTCCTCCTTACGAAGCTTCTCGAATTTTGTTCAACAACGTTGACTAAACCTCCATTGTTGCAAGAAAACCTCTTGGAACAATCTCCAATCAGTTCCATGATCTACGCAGCTAACTCCGTTGGCAATCCTTTGCTTTCAAGGATATTAGCATAACTCTTTCGGCTCAAAGCGTGCGCTACCACGTTGGCCTTTCCTGGATGATAGTGTAGCTTCATGTCGTAATCCTTTATAAGTTCCAGCCATCTCCTCATCTCGAGGTTTAACTCTTTACGTGTGAAAATGTACTTCAAACTCTTATGATCCGTGTACACATCACAACGGTTTCAAATAAGATAGTGTCTCCAGGTCTTCAACGCATGTACTACGGCTGCTAACTCCAAATCATGCGTGGCATAGTTCAACTCATGTGGCTTCAGTTGTCGTGAGGCATACGAAACAACTTTTCTGTCCTGCATAAGAACACATCTGAGTCCCAAGCGAGAGGCGTCACAATACACTTGAAACTCCTTATGTATATCTGGCAATGTCAGCACTGGGGCCGTAGTCAACCGTTTCTTCAACTCTTGAAAGCTTATCTCGCAATCCTCTGTCCATTTGAACTTAGTATCTTTCTTTAGTAATTCAGTCATTGGCTTAGCAATCTTGGAGAAATTCTCAATGAATCTCCGATAATATCCTGCCGATCCAAGGAAGCTACGGATCTCGCCAAGCTCAAGTGGGTGCCAACCAATCGATGTTGTTGAACCTTCTGGGATCTCTTGCTATACCCTCTCTGATATAACATGCCCAAGAAATCCAACTTCCTTCAACCAAAACTCGCACTTGCTGAATTTGGCGTATAATTGGTGTTCCACGAGTTTCTCGAGAACCAAGCATAAGTGTTTAGGCGTGTTCCTCTTCGTTCTTTGAGTATACCATAATATCATCAATAAACACCACAACAAACTTGTCCAGATACTCCATGAACACCTTGTTCATCATACTCATGAAATAGGCAGGGGCGTTAGTCAGTCCAAATGACATGACCGTATACTCATATAATCCATACCGTGTGGTAAATGCTGTCTTTGGTATATCCTTCTCTCGGATCTTCAACTGATGATATCCTGATCAGACCTCAGACGGTCAAGTCTCTGTGTTTCCGTGTCATCCCTGGATCAGTAATGCTAACACACACAGTACTCGAAGGATTTATAACAGAGTAGCAATCACACACTTATTACATCGAATGTCTCAAAAGAGAACTTATTACAATAATATGGCTTAAGGCCATCTAATGTGATAACAACGGAAGGCTTGGAAGATAAAGTGAGTCCATCAACTCCAACGGCATAGCTGAGCTGCACGGCAACGACCTATCGAACCTTACTCCTCGTGCGAAAAGTTTGCAACATAATACGTTGCAGCCGAGAACGAATTGACACATGGAATATCTTTGGCAATGTAACACAAAAGAGCAATAACAGAATAATGCTATCACTACATGCATATTTGGCTGGTGGAAATCTCTACAGTTACAGTTTTTGCGGAAAGCCAATTTTTCCCTACAACAAAGGAATCAATTTTAATTTAACTATCATGGTGGTTGAAACATCATTGAGAAGGTATAACCCCAACTCAATCCCAATTAAAGTAGTTAACAACCCAGCAATATTAGTTAAGAGTGATGAGATACATGTGAATACTCGGTACTAGATACTCGAATTGTCCATAACCGGGGACACGGCTAACCATGATTAGATTGTACACTCTGCAGAGAGGTTTATGCACTTTTCCCCACAAGACTCGATCGCCTCCACGATTTCTCGTGACTACATGGTGTTTGAGAAGCGGATGACCGAGACACTGATCTTTCGTAAACATTAACTCTTTACTCCGGGTAGACCATACCAAACCTACAAACCCACTACACCGCTGATCTACCTCTTCAAGAGCTTCACGTAACTTACTCAACTATGCTAGAGCCCATAATAGCTTGTGGCTGCACACGGAAGTTTCTAGCATGAATAATCTCAGTTCCCTTTGAGCCTGGTGGCGGTCCATAGGAAGATCACACGGGTACCCGGATTTCCAAAACAAAGCAGACAACACCGGTTTCCCAGGTGCCTCAGTCCACCCGGATGTGTATTAAAGTTGCCACCTTAAGTTAACCATTAATTAACAATCTCACATCTGTCATGGAATACACTCAAACCCAATCCACGTCTACGAGCATAGCATAGCAATATAAGCAACACGTAGAAGTAACTCCCAATGTTTGAATGCAGGGCAATAGGTTCTACCTCATCAACTACTTCCCAACCCACAAGTTAATGATATCCTAATCATGCAATGGGTGAGGGTTGAAACTAATGCATAAAAACTGGGTATGAAAAGGTATGATCAAAGTGTTACTTGCCTTGCTGACGATCCGGGAATCCTAGAGACTCGTAGTAACACGCTCCGCACTCCGGGAATTCTATCGCAAGCAAACAATACATACATAAGCAACAAACAAAGATGCACAAACGAAACTTCAACTGAAAAAGGTTGACCGGAGAGTTCAACTTAAGAACTCCGTTCAAAAAAAATCAAAACAAACGGAGCAACAAAACTCAAACGGAGAAAGAAACAAGGTCCGTTTACTAATCTGAACTAGGGTCAAATTTTACAGAGTCAAAGACTTTTTTGAGTTGGCTATTCGGAAAGAGGGTTTCGAGATGAAACTCCAGGCGCTTGAATCGCCTGATTCCAATAAACGAGCAAAAAGTTAAACTAGAACGAAAATCGGATCAGAAATCGCGATCAGAAATAATCGCGAAATAAATCCGATAAAAGAAAACGACGAACGGTTAAACGAACGAACATTCGTTAGTAGAAACTAAACGACGAACACGTTCATAAAAACGAACGAACGGGTGAACGCTCGCAAAATAAATAAACCAAAAAATAAAACCGATCTATAAAACGAACTAGGGTTTTTTTCTAAAAAAAAACGAAGGGTTTTCTTTTAAAAACAGGCGGGGCTACCTCCCGAGGTCGTCCGGCGAGGGGTGGGCGGCTCCAGCTGGGTGGGCGAGGGGCGGCGGGTCGGCGAGAGGCGGCGGCGGCGGCTTGGCGACTCGGCGAGGGGGGCGGCGCGGGAGGCGGGCGGCGATGGCCACATGGCGGCGGCGGCGCTGGCTCGGGCTCGGCTCGGGTCCCAAGTGGGCGGGCGGTGGTGGCTAAGGAGGGGGTGGCGGGCGCTATTTAAAGAGGCGGTGGCTTGGAGGAGGGGCAAGGCGGCGGGGAGGAGAGTCCGCTCGGACTCTGTCCCGTGTGGCGGCGGCTGGTTGGCCCGGCACCTTTGGGCCTTTGGCCCGGTCAGGTATGATTCTTTTCTTTTAACGTTCATGAATCTTATAAAAATCCTAGAAAAATAAATAAAAATCTAAAATTGCCAAAACAAGTTTTCTTTGTCTAAATAAAATATTTAGAACAAGATGAACTTTTCTTGGCCCTAAAAATGAAATTTTTTAAATATATGCAAATTTTTCTAAGGCGAATGAAATTCCAAAATAAATCCAAATAAGACCAAATAATGATTTTAACATTTTTCCTCCGATATTTCAATTATTTTGGAGAAGTCATATTATCTCCCCTCCTTTATTTATTTTGAAATGAAATATTTTTCGAGAGAAAAATAATTAAAACCAAAATCCTCGTCTTCACTACTTGATAAAATCAAATATAAAATCAAAAAATCCCCAACTCTCTCTTGGGGTCCTTGAGTTGCTTAGGATTTCGCGGATTACAAACGGAAATGCAATAAAATATGATATGCATGGATGACCTATGTATAACATGCCAAATTGAAAATTTGGGATGTTACATTTTATGATTATGAAATTTGGCAAATGGATGTCAAAACTGCATTCCTTAATGGATATCTTAAAGAAGAGTTGTATATGATGCAACTAGAAGGTTTTGCTGATCCAAAAGGTGCTAACAAAGTCTGCAAGCTCCAGCGATCCATTTATGGACTGGTGCAAGCATCTCGAAGTTGGAAAATACGCTTTGATAGTGTGATCAAAGCATATGGTTTTATATGAGACTTTTGGAGAAGCCTCAGATTTAGAAGAAAGTGAGTGGGAGCTCAGTAGCATTTCTGATATTATATGCGGATGACATATTGTTGATCGGAAATGATACTGAATTTTTGAATGGCATAAAAGGATACTTGAATAAGAATTTTTCAATGAAAGACCTCAGTGAAGCTGCTTATATATTGGGCATCAAGATATATAGAGATAGATCAAGATGATTAATTGGACTTTCACAAAGCACATACCTTGATAAAGTTTTGAAGAAGTTCAAAATGGATCAAGCAAAGAAAGGGTTCTTGCACGTGTTACAAAGTGTGAGGTTGAGTCGGACTCAATGCCCGACCACCGCAGAAGATAGAGAGAAAATGAAAGTCATTCCCTATGCTTCAGCCATAGGTTCTATCATGTATGCAATGTTGTGTACGGACACGATGTGTGCCTTGCTATTAGTTTAGCAGGGAGGTACCAAAGTAATCCAGGAGTGGATCACTGGACAACGGTCAAGAACATCCCGAAATACCTGAAAAGGACTAAGGATATGTTTCTCGTTTATGGAGGTGACAAAGTGCTCGTCGTAAATGGTTACGTTGATGCAAGCTTTGACACTGATATGGATGACTCTAAGTCACCAACCGGATACGTATTAATATTAAATGGAGGAGCTGTAAGTTGGTGCAGTTCCAAGAAGAGCGTCGTGGCGGGATCTACGTGTGAAGCGGAGTACATAGCTACTTTGGAAGCAGCAAATGAAGGAGTTCATATCCGATCTAGGTGTCATACCTACTGCATCGGGTCCAATGAAAATCTTTTGTGACAATACTGGTGAAATTGCCTTGGCAAAGGAATCCAGATTTCACAAGAGAACCAAGCACATCAAGAGACGCTTCAATTCCATCTGTGATCTAGTCAAGGAGGGAGACATAGAGATTCGCAAGATACATACGGATCTGAATGTTGCGCACCTGCTGACTAAGCCTCTCTCACGAGCTAAACATGATCAGCACCAAGACTCCATGGGTGTTAGAATCATCACTCCGTAATCTCGATTATTGACTCTAGTGCAAGTGGGAGACTGAAGGAAATATGCCCTAGAGGCAATAATATAGTTGTTATTTATATTTCCTTTTATCATGATAAATGTTTTCTATTCATGCTAGAATTGTATTAAACTGAAACTTAGTAAATGTGTGAATACATATACAAACAGAGTGTCCCTAGTATGCCTCTACTAGACTAGCTCGTTAATAAAAGATGGTTAAGTTTCCTAGCCATAGACATGTGTTGTCATTTAATGAATAGGATCACATCATTAGAGAATATCGTGATGGACAAGTTCTACCTCTTGAGCTTGTGTTGGTTTTGCCTTAAAGAGGAAAGGGTGATGCAGCAAAGTAGCATAAGTATTTCCCTCAGCTTTTGAGAACCAAGGTATCAATCCAGTAGGAGACAACGCACAATCACCTAGTACCTGCACAAACAATCAAGAACCTTGCAACCAACGCAATAAAGGGGTTGTCAATCCCTTC
Organism: Aegilops bicornis; assembly: GCA_021605145.1. NCBI lineage: Eukaryota > Viridiplantae > Streptophyta > Magnoliopsida > Poales > Poaceae > Aegilops > Aegilops bicornis. The sequence continues at coordinate 209,153,121 of CM038670.1, read as the reverse complement.
ATGGTCACTCGCAAAAGTGAGATCTAATAGAGATAGTAAAGTAAATATTTTTTGGTATTTTTGTTGTATAGATTGGAAAGTAAAGATAGCAAAATAGTAAACGAGATGCGATATAAATAAAAGAGATGCAATATAATAAGAAAGAGACCCGGGGGCCATAGGTTTCACTAGTGGCTTCTCTCAAGATAGCATGTATTACGGTGGGTGAACAAATTACTGTCGAGCAAATGATAGGAAAGCGCATAATTATGAAGATATCTAAGGCAATGATCATGAATATAGGCATCACGTCCGTGTCAGGTAGACCGAAACGATTCTGCATCTACTACTATTACTCCACACATCGACCGCTATCCAGCATCCATCTAGAGTATTAAGTTCATAAGAACAGAGTAACGCATTAGGCAAGATGACATGATGTAGAGGGATAAACTCAAGCAATATGATATAAACCCCAACTTATTATCCTCGATGGCAACAATACAATACATGCCTTGCTTCCCCTACTGTCACTGGGAAATGACACCGCAAGATTGAACCCAAAGCTAAGCACTTCTCCCATTGCAAGAAAGATCAATCTAGTAGGTCAAACTAAACCAATAATTCGAAGAGACTTGCAAAGATATCAAATCATGCATATAAGAATTCAGAGAAGAACCAAATAATATTCATAGATAATCTTGTTCATAAATCCACAATTCATCGGATCTCGGCAAATACACCGCAAATGAGTATTACATCGAATAGGTCTCCAAGAACATCGAGGAGAACTTTGTATTGAGAATTGAAGAGAGAGAAAAAGCCATCTAGCTAATAACTATGGACCGAAGGTCTATGGTAAACTACTCACGCTGCATCGAAGAGGCTATGGTGTTGATGTAGAAGCCCTCCGTGATCGATTCCCCCTCCGGCAGATCGTCGGAAAAGGCCCCAAGATGGGATCTCACATGTACAGAACGTTGCGGCGATGGAAAAGTGGTTTTGTTGATCCCCCTGATGTTTCTAGGGTATAAGAGTATATATAGGCGAAAGAAGTACGTCGGTGGAGCTACGAGGGGCCCACGAGGGTGGGGGTATGCCTACCCCCTGGGCGCGCCCTCCTGCCTCATGGCCGCCTCGTGGAGTTCCAGACTTCAACTCCAAGTCTTCTGGATTGCTTTTGGTCCAATGATAACCCACAAGTATAGGGGATCGCAACAGTTTTCGAGGGTAGAGTATTCAACCCAAATTTATTGATTGACACAAGGGGAGCCAAATAATATTCTCAAGTATTAGCCGTTGAGTTGTCAATTCAACCACACCTGGATAACTTGGTATCTGCAGCAAAGTATTTAGTAGCAAAGTATGGAAGTAACGGTAACGGTAGCAAAAGTAATATTTTTGGGTTTTGCAGGGATTGTACCAGTAGCAACGTAAAAGTAAATAAGCGGAGAACAATATGTGAAAAGCTCGTAGGCATTGGATCGGTGATGGAGAATTATGCCGGATGCGATTATTCATGCAACAGTTATAACATAGGGTGACACAGAACTAGCTCCAATTCATCAATGTAATGTAGGCATTTATTCGAATATAGTCATACGTGCTTATGGAAAAGAACTTGCATGACATCTTTTGTCCTACCCTCCCATGGCAGCGGGGTCCTAACGGAAACTAAGGGATATTAAGGCCTCCTTTAATAGAATACCGGACCAAAGCATTAACACATAGTGAATACATGAACTCCTCAAACTACGGTCATCACTGGGAGTGGTCCCGATTATTGTCACTTCGGGGTTGCCGGAGCATAACACATAGTAGGTGACTATAGACTTGCAAGATAGGATCAAGAACTCACATATATTCATGAAAACATAATAGGTTCAGATCTGAAATCATGTCACTCGGGCCCTAGTGACAAGCATTAAGCATAGCAAAGTCATAGGAACATCAATCTCGGAACATAGTGGATACTAGGGATCAAACCCTAACAAAACTAACTCGATTACATGATAAATCTTATCCAACCCATCATCGTCAGCAAGCCTATGATGAAATTACTCACGCACGACGGTGAGCATCATGAAATTGGTGATGGAGGATGGTTGATGATGACGAAGGCGACAGATTCCCCTCTCCGGAGCCCCGAACGGACTCCAGATCTGCCCTCCCGAGAGAGTTTAGGGCTTGGCAGCGGCTCCGTATCGTAAAATGCGATGAATCTTTCTCTCTGATTTTTTTCTCCCCGAACACAAATATATGGAGTTGGAGTTGAGGTCAGTGGAGCTTCGGGGGCCCGCGAGGCGGGGGACGCGCCAGGCGGTAGCGCCCCACCCTCATGGAAAGGGTGTGGGCCCCTGGCCTTGATTCTTCGCCAAGATATTTTATTATTTCCGAAAATAATCTTCGTGAAGTTTCAGGTCATTCCGAGAACTTCGCTTACGCACATAAATAACACCATGGCAATTCTGCTGAAAACAGCGTCAGTCCGGGTTAGTTCCATTCAAATCATGCAAGTTAGAGTCCAAAACAAGGGAAAAAGTGTTTGGAAACGTAGATACGATGGAGACGTATCATCCAAAAAAGATCATCGTGAAGGTTTCATTCCGTTTGGACTCCATTTGGTATTCCTTTTCTGCGAACTCGAAAATAGGCAAAAAAACAGAAATTGGCACTGGGCCTCCGATTAATAGGTTAGTCCCAAAAATAATATAAAAGAGCATATTAAAGCCCATTAAACATCCAAAACAAATAATATAATAGCATGGAACAATCAAAAATTATAGATATGTTGGAGACGTATCAACAAGACCCATCCGTTAGATTAGCACTATGATCGTTTAGTTTATTGCTATTGCTTTCTTTATGATTTATACATGTTCCTATGACTATGAGATTATGCAACTCCCGAATACCGGAGGAACACTTAGTGTGCTATCAAATGTCACAACGAATCGGATGATTATAAAGATGCTCTACAGGTGTCTTCGATGGTGTCTGTTGAGTTGGCATAGATCGAGATTAGGATTTGTCACTCCAATTGTCGGAGAGGTATCTCCGGGCCCTCTCGGTAATGCACATCACTATAAGCCTTGCAAGCAATGTGACTAATGAGTTAGTTGCGGGATGATGCATTACGGAACGAGTAAAGAGACTTGCCGGTAACGAGATTGAACTAGGTATGATGATACCGACGATCGATTCTCGGGCAAGTAACATACCGATGACAAAGGGAACAACGTATGCTGTTGTGCGGTTTGGCCGATAAAGATCTTCGTAGAATATGTAGGAGCCATTATGAGCATCCAGGTTCCACTATTGGCTATTGACCGGAGATGTGTCTCGGTCATGTCTACATAGTTCTCGAACCCGTAGGGTCCGCACGCTTAACGTTTGATGACGATTCGTATTATGAGTTTATGTGATTAGATGTACTGACGGTTGTTTGGAGTACCGGATGAGATCAAGGACATGACGAGGAGTCTGGAAATAGTCGAGACATAAAGATTGATATATTGGACCATGTTATCCGGACACCGGAAGTGTTCGGGTTGGTTTCAGATAAAACTGGAGTGCTGGAGGGGTTACCGGAACCCCCCGGGGAAGTAATGGGCCTTAGTGGGCCTTAGGGGAGAGAGAGGGCAGCGGCCAGGAGGTGGCGCCCCCCCCCCAAGGGGAGTCCGAATACGACTAGCGGAGGGGGCGCGGCCCCTCTTTCCCTCTCCCTCTCCCTCTCCCTCTCCCTCTCCTTCCTTCTTCTCCTAGTTGGACAAGGAAAGGGGGGAACCTACTCCTACTAGGAGTAGGATTCCCCCCCCCCCTTGGGTGTGCCCCTTGTGGCCTGCCGACCTCCTCCTCCCCTCCTTTATATACGGGGGAGGGGGCACCCCATAGACACACAAGTTGATCTTTAGCCGTGTGCGGTTCCCCCCTCCACAGTTTTCCACCTTGGTCATATTGTCGTAGAGCTTAGGCGAAGCCCTGCGTCGGTAACTTCGTCATCACCGTCATCATGCCGTTGTGCTGACGGAACTCTCCCTCGGCCTTAGCTGGATCAAGAATACGAGGGACGTCACCGAGCTGAATGTGTGCAGATCGCGGAGGTGCCGTATGCTCGTACTTTGATCAGTTGGATCGCCAAGACGCTCGACTACATCAACGCGTTAAGCATTAAATGCTTCCGCTTTCGGTCTACGAGGGTACGTGGACACACTCTCCCCGCTCGTTGCTATGCTTCTCCTAGATAGAGTTTGCGTGATCGTAGGAATTTTTTTGAAATACTAGGTTCCCCAACAGAAATATCATTCACTGATACAATAGGGCTGGATCTAAGGCCGGTGATTTTTTCTACTTTGTCTCTTTCTCTTTTTATCTCATTTACTCATTTTACATAGGAGCACGCGTAGAGGATGGCTATGCCTTTCGATGGGACTTCTTCATGGGGTTCAAGACTAAGCAGCTCCGAATTATGCCCGCTGCCCACCACTTTGAATCGTGTCTTCTATTATAGGGATTACTTCCATTGCAATAATGAGGTCCACTAGGTCTAGCACGTCCTGTAAGAAGAGAATGACACGCAAAACATACATCTTGTTTCCATCTTCCTCATACAGTACGTACCACTGGTACATACTACTAGTACTACTACTACTACTACTACTCGTTCTCCTATAAACCTTGCGCTTGGCATCTCCAAAATATTAACCTTGCGCTTGGCTCTTCGCCTCTTCGGGAAGTCGAGCAATAATGGTACTGCTGTAGGACCTTGAGAAGAGGTGTCTAGAGGGGGGGTGATTAGACACGAAGTACCAAAGTTGCAGTTTTTAAGTTTCTTTAAGTTTGAGTTGAGTTTAGGCACAAGTTTAACATTCACAACATATAGCAAGCAAGCATGCAAAGAGTATATGAGCAGCGGAAAGTAAAGCATGCAACTTGCAAGAATGTAAAGGGAAGGGCTTTGGAGGATTCAAACGCAATTGGAGACACGGATGTTTTTGGCGTGGTTCCGATAGGTGGCATAAGTCTCACCATAGTCCATACCTTCGACTTGTGTGTAGCCTTGGGCGACGATACGTGCTTTGTTGCGAACTACTTGGCGTGGTTCCGATAGGTGGCATAAGTCTCACCATAGTCCATACCTTCGACTTGTGTGTAGCCTTGGGCGACGATACGTGCTTTGTTGCGAACTACTTGTCCATCTTCATCTTGCTTGTTGCGAAACACCCATTTGGTACCGATGATGTTGTGGTTGTTGTCGGGCTTCTCAACCAATGTCCAAACTTGGTTCCTCTCAAAGTTGTGTAGCTCTTCATGCATAGCATTTATCCAATCCGGATCTTCCAATGCTCCTTCAACCTTCATAGGTTCAATGCTAGAGATGAAAGAATAGTTTTCACAAAAGTTAGCTAGACGAGTTTTAGAGCGAGTGATTCTCCCGGTTTGAATATCATTGTAGATTTGTTCGACGGGATGGTCTTTAGCAATTCTTGCTCGAACTCGTGAAAGCTTTTGTTTGGATCTCCGTTGAACATCTTCTTCATCTTGTTCTTCTTCTTGGCCTTCTTCATTGTTGGCGTTGTCGTTCTCTTGTCGTGGTGGAGAAGGAGGTTGTTGACGTTCATCTTGATGCACTTCCTCGTTTTCTTCATCTTGGTGTGTCCCGCTTGTGGATGCTTTCGTATCAACTCTTGGTTCACCTTGTCGTGAAGTAGAAGCTTCCACTTGGACGGACGAGGTACTCTCCTTCACCTCCGTTGGACGGACCTTGCCAATAGACAAGTCTTGGATTGCTTCCGAAGGATCTTTGTCTCCTACATCAATTGGCAATTGCTCTACTTGCGAGCCGTTAGATTCATCAAACTTCACATCTACCGTCTCTTCAACCTTTTGGGTGAAATTGTTGTAGACACGGTATGTGTGAGAGTTTGAGCCATAACCTAGTAGGAAACCTTCATGAGACTTAGGAGCAAATTTAGAACGACATTTACGTTTGTCAAGAATGTAGCACTTTGAGCCGAATACTCGAAAGTATCCAACTTGGGGTTTGTTACTGGTGAGGAGCTCAGATGTCAGTCCTCCCGAGTAGCTTGTGAAGATACAAGCGATTTGTTGCATGACAAGCTGTCTCAACCGCTTCTCGCCTAAAAGTGCTTTGGCGTCTTGTACTCATCAACCATCGTTCTCGCCATTTCGATGAGCGTCCGGTTCTTCCTCTCAACAACTCCATTTTGTTGAGGTGTGTATGCAGTCGAGAACTCGTGTGAAATCCCTTCTTCGTCAAGAAGGGTGTCCACATTTGCGTTCTTGAACTCCGTTCCGTTGTCGCTGCGAACCTTCTTGATCTTCACTTCAAATTGATTTTGGGGGTTCCTAGCGAAATTTTTGAAGATCTTCAGAACCTGCGATTTATCATCGAGAAAGAACACCCACGTAAATCTGGAAAAATCATCAACTATGACTAGACCAAAAGAATTTCCACCGAGACTCTTGTAAGAGTTGGGACCAAAGAGATCCATGTGAAGTAGCTCAAGTGGCCTCTTTGTGGTCATGATGTTCTTCACGGGATGCCTTCCTCCAACTTTGTTTACCGCTTGACAAGCCTTTGCAAAGTCTATCCTTATCAAATATGACATCACTACCTCCAAGGATATGATTTCCCTTAATAAGCTTGTCAAGGTTTCTCATGCCAACGTGACCTAATCGTCTATGCCATAACCAACCTTTTGAGGATTTAGCAATGAAGCAAGTTTTAGGTTGTACCTTTTTAGAGAAATCAACAATGTATAGATCACCTCTACGCACACCGGTAAAGACCATTTTATGATTGTCTCGACGAAACACTTGGCAATCTACTTGATAAATAAGACATTGAAACCAAATCAGCAAGTCTAGATACCGAAAGTAAGTTGTACCCAAGAGATTCAACGAGCATGACATTTTGTATGGAGCTATCATGTGAGATGGCCACCTTACCAAGGCCAACCACCTTACCCTTTGAGTTGTCACCGAAAGTGACATACTTTCGAGGACTATCATTATCAGCAAGCTCACGGAACATGTCTTTATCTCGGTCATGTGATCGGTACATCCACTATCAAGGACCCATTCCTTTCCTCGACATATATCCTCAAGATTTGCCATAAGACCAAAGTGTCTCATTGCATCATCAAGATCGAAGTCACTATCATCATCCTCATCATAGTATCCATGTTCAACATCGTCATGTGGTGGATCAAGTCCTAGAGAGGGTAATTCGTTAGAGTGAGTTCGATAATGATCTTGCTTATGAATTCTTATAGCTTCGGAAATAATATCACTAATAATTCCAACACCTCCTTTGGCACGCATGAGGTCGGTGAGTTCAAATAGACGATCACCAAACATAGGATCACTAGTATTCATCTTACTCAAGGCAATAGACTTATGGAGAATTTCATCTAGATTTTTCAAGGAATAACTGGAAAGCGTTCCTCAAGAAATTTCCATATTGTGTAGGCACACTCAAAAGTAGGCAAGATTCTAATCAAGTTTCTAGGCAAGCCTCTAGTGATAAGATTAACAGTTCTAAGATTTCAAGTCATGTCAATAGATTCATCAAGGGTAGGATGCATAGGATCAACATGAAGTGCACAAGGACTAGCAATGTACTTGTTCAAATGATATTGATTGAAAATTGCAAGCATCTCATTTTTCCACTCATCAAAATACTCTCCATCAAGAATAGGCACTCTATGTCTAAGACTCCCCAAAGTAGACTCATCCATCTTCCTCCAATGGTGATTAAACCAAAGCAATGGAGACCAATGCTCCGATACCACTTGTAGGACCTTGAGAAGAGGTGTCTAGAGGGGGGTGATTAGACACTAAGTACCAAAGTTGCAGTTTTTAAGTTTCTTTAAGTTTGAGTGGAGTTTAGGCACAAGTTTAACATTCACAACATATAGCAAGCAAGCATGCAAAGAGTATATGAGCAGCGGAAAGTAAAGCATGCAACTTGCAAGAATGTAAAGGGAAGGGTTTTGGAGGATTCAAACGCAATTGGAGACACGGATGTTTTTGGCATGGTTCCGATAGGTGGTGCTATCGTACATCCAGGTTGATGGAGACTTCAACCCACGAAGGGTAGCAGTTGCTGAGTCCACGGAGGGCTCCACCCACGAAGGGTCCACAAAGAAGCAACCTTGTCTATCCCACCATGGCCGTCGCCCATGAAGGACTTGCCTCACTAGCGGTAGATCTTCACGAAGTAGGCGATCTCCTTGCCCTTACAAACTCCTTGGTTCAACAACACAATCTTGTCGGAGGCTCCCAAGTGACACCTAGCCAATCTAGGAGACACCACTCTCCAAGAAGTAACAAACGGTGTGTTGATGATGAACTCCTTGCTCTTGTGCTTCAAATGATAGTCTCCCCAACACTCAACTCTCTCTCATAGGATTTGGATTTGGTGGAAAGAAGGTTTGAGTGGAAAGCAACTTGGGGAAGGCTAGAGATCAAGATTCATATGGTAGGAATGGAATATCTTGGCCTCAACACATGAGTAGGTAGTTCTCTCTAAATAGGATCTTTGCCGGAAGTGTAGGTTTAGTCTGATGGCTCTCTCCACGAATGAAGAGGAGGTGGAGGGGTATATATAGCCTCCATACAAAATCTAACTATTACACACAATTTACCAAACTCGGTGGGACCGAATAGTTAAACTCGGTCGGACCGATTTAGCAAATAATGTGACCGTTAGGGTTTTCGGTGGGACCGAAATGCAACTCGGTAGGACCGATATGGTTAGGGTTAGGGCATAACGTAATCTCGGTAAGACCGATTACACAAACTCGGTGGGACCGATTTTGGTAATAAGCTTTCTAGAGAGTTGGTCAGGCAAACTCGGTTTGACCGATTATCAAACTTCGGTGGGACTGATTTTGATAATAAGTTAACAGAGAGTTTGCATTGTAATCTCGGTAGTACCGATTGCTCAAACTCGGTGAGACCGATTTTGATAATGGACATAGAGAGATTACAATCCCATCTCGGTGAGACCGAGATCCCTATCGGTGAGACCGATTTGCCTAGGGTTTGTGGCGATGGCTAAGACATCAAAACTGGGTGGCGGATAGGATAGAAAGAATCAGTGGGGCCGAGTTTGACTTTAGGTTTAGGACATATGTGTGGAAATGGGAAAAAGTAGTTGAGGGTATTTGGAGCATATCACTAAGCACTTGAAGCAAGAGGCTCATTAAGCAACACCTCATCCCTCCTTGATAGTATTGGCTTTTCCTATAGACTCAATGTGATCTTGGATCACTAAAATGTAAAATGAAGAGTCTTGAGCTTGAAGCTTGAGCCAATCCTTTGTCCTTAGCATCTTGAAGGAGTTCCCACATCCTTTAGTCCATGCCACTCCATTGTTGAACTTATCTGAAACATACTAGATAAAAGTGTTAGTCCAACAAGAGATATGTTGACATTAATTACCAAAACCACCTAGGGAGCACTTGTGCTTTCAACTGCAGTATATATCATTCTAGCTATCTGAGACCGAATGAATTGATGCACGTCCACCACGTGGGCGAGGGTCGAGGGGAGAGGGGCGAGGGAGAGTGCGTACTATTATGTCTGTTTCAATATGGACTACATACGGAGCAAAATGAGTAAATCTACACTCTAAAATACGTCTATATACATCAGTGTTTGGAGTATGTGCTAGTAGTTCATATTGAAATCTACTAAAAGACATATATTTCAAACAATATGACAATCTCTCTAACCAAGGTAGGGACGAGGAGTAAATGGAGGGAGTAGTAAAATTTTCTCCTCGTCCTGCGAGCCACCGCGCGCGTGGGCGAGGAAGCGGGCGAAAGGCGTAGTAAGCAAGCTTCACCTTGCCTGCATGAGCCACCGTGTCTGCATGGGGAGACGGCATACTAAGAAGCTTCTCCTCGCTCGCAAGTTGACGGGACACATCAAAAATGCACACGTCTGAGCATCTCCAGTGTATAGAGCCTAGCCTCTAAGGTAGGCCCCACATGGTTTGCCTCTTTTTTAACATAACGCATCAAGTCACAATTTGTTTGTTCACCCGTGGTACATGATCCTCCATCAAGTGGACAACCAGTACACGTGTCAAATTACCACGTGGGCTACCTTTTCGTACAGAAATGAGCTCCACTGTGTACCCCGCACGGGTGTAGTTGGGAAAGAGACAGAGTACGCATGCCATGATGCACCTCTTCTCTTCATGCATGTCCCCACCCACGTGGGTGTGTGTGAGAGAGATACAAACCTAGGCAGATGGGCATGGTGCGTTCGTGAGTGTTTTTCGTTGGGGGTGTGATTTCGTGAATGTACTTGTGGGAATATGTGTCGATGATATCTCAAACAAAAATTTGACACATGAATGTGTGTGAAATAGAGGCCTATCTATACCATATATAGAGGGGGTGATCCATGAGAAGAGAGGGAGGGGTCATATATACCGATAGAGTCAAAGAGAGGTTCAAGTGGGTGGGTGCAAGATCGATGAAGGGAGCCATCGAAATTGTGTGTGTGCAAGTCAAAGATATAGGGCGACTGACCTACCGGAACGTCAGAGGGCACAGGGCAAGTTTGTGTGTGGCAGGGAGACATGACTAGAGCGCTCGATGTATCAGTGTGTGTGGGGGGGGAGGCAGTGACCTAACTAGAGAGGTAGATCGACTCGTATATGTGTTGAGAAGGAGAGACCCAGGTATGTCTTGAGGGAGATCGGTCGACATCCATACATAAGTGAAGGACGGGAAATAGGTTGGGACAGAGAGAGAGGGAGAGAGAGGAGAGAGAGATAGATACATAGATAGATAGAGAGAGAGAGAGAGAGAGAGAGAGAGAGGGGTAGAGTGCTGGATGGGTGATGGAGTTGCTTATCGAAGATGGTGGGGAGGCCTACTAGACAAACTGAGGGTAGAACTGCAATATTATCAATAAGAGTGGGGATGTGTTTGTGTGTGTGTGTGTGTGTGTGCATGATAGATGTGTTGGGACGCATGCATGGATGATGAAGGGGGGCCATGTGTTTGGTAAGTAGACCTAACTACATCGGTAGATCAATTTTTGTTTGCCGGAGGAAGGGAGAGACGTAACTAATGAGGTAGATCGATCGACGCATGGGGAAAACGAGTTTTAACGACCTAGCTAGCTATATGTTAGAGGCAAATAAGGCCCAGCGAGACGGATAGACAGAGAGAATGGAGCTAGGAGGTGGTGCAAGAGGCCTACTAGCTAGATGGGAGGAGGAGTGTGCGATTGTGAGATCGATGAAAAGAGGGGCGAGAGTTTACATGTGTGTGGGACCGTATGAGAGACACGAGGCATGGACGCAAAAAGGAGGAGATGGAAGGTGCGTGTGTATGTTGTAGGTAGACATTGCTGGAGAGGTTTATCGATCGGTGTGTGTGTGTCGGAAAGGAGTTGTGGAGGCCGTGGGGGAACGAACTAAAGAAAAAAAATGAATGTGCACGATGGATAGAATGCTGAGGGAGGGAGAGGGCGAGGAGGGCGTGTGCATGCACGAGAGAAAGTTAGTGCTAGCTACAAAGGTTAGAGGATTGTGTGGGTGTAAGAGACTAACAAAGATCATAATTCGATATTAAAGTGGATTCATATATTTGAATAGGAGATCATAGTGTTATAAACATATGCATGCATGGATATAGCGGTGATACGGTGTGGTTTTGAACATGTTATACCATAATGTGATAATGCGTGGTGTTTGCAACTCACAGCTAAATATCAAACAATCTAAACCATACTATACATCGAACAATCTCACATTTTATTTGAATTTGTGATAATGTGTGGCGTTTGCAGCTCACAACTAAATATCGAACAATCTAAACCATACTATATATCGAACAATCTCACATTTTATTTGAATTTGTGGTAATGTGTGGCGTTTGCAACTCACATCTAAATACTTGTAGGCGTAGGGGCGGGCACCATACATTATGTGATAAACACATTATACATATGACACATGGTTTAGATTATGAAGATCTAGCTACAGCTTGAAATGTACTGTGATTTGAAATCAACATAAAGTGGATTCAAAAAATCGGGTTCGGGTTCATATAGTACACATAGTTCATATCTGACTCAGCAGTAATCATGTGGTGTGCTGTGAAGATAATACACAAATGATGGTTTGACTTGACAATAATGATGATTGTAGATCTTATTAAAATAGAGAAACAAATTCAAATGGTTTAACTTCACAACAATCATGATTGTAGATCTTATTCAAATAGAGAAACGAATTCAAATTTAGTTCATATTGAAGCGGTAGTATATATGTTTGGAATGCACTAAAACATTCATTTGAGTAGCAGGTTGAATGCATTATACATGTAGCGAAATATTTTAATTGAACATAACATGAATTCAAAGTTTTGAATGGCATTTGTAGTGCGAATTGATTTGGTACACTACACGGACTAGACTCTCTTGTGTGGTGCAAATTGATTTATTTTTGTTTTTTCGTCGACGGAAGTGCGGATTGATTTGGTACAATACACATTAGGCTTGTCCAGAAATTTCAACCCACGCCTTGTTACCCCGAAATATTTAAGATATATATTTATCTCGTTGTGCTCCGAAAACTCCCTCCATCTCAACTCGCGCCTTGCTATCCCAAAATTACAACACGCGCAAAAACTCCCACCTCCTGCGAAATCCCGACAAGCAAAATGCCCGTGATACCCTGAACCAAAAGAACCGCTTAGCTCAAATCGGTGGGGGTACTTTCAGAACTTACCCCACATTTCGGACAAGCGGCCCCCTAAGCCATGGTTCCCTCCCATCCCATCCGCCCACCCATTCAGACACCGAGGCCGCGAAAACCCGCTGAAGCCCCACACCTCCTCCGTCCGCCACCCAGCCGAGCCTCTTCCCAAACGACGCCGTCCACAAGAATAACTCAACGTCCCTCATCCACCGTATCGGATGAGGATCCGTCGTCGATCTCGTCGTCCCACCAGTTCAGCCACCCCGTCCTCCACCTCCAAGGAGCTTCCCCGATGTTCCCCTCGTCTTTCGCGCCACCTCCATTCCCACACCACTGTCTTCACCTGCACCACCGGAAGAGCATCATCATCACTCTTTCCTCGGATGAAGCTGAGGCCTAATCGGCACCACCAAAGAGGTTCTACACTAATTGTCGCATTTTCTTCTTGATTCGATCTCACGGTGCTATCGGCGCTCGATCCCGAGCCGACATGGCGAGGCTCCATCCACGGCGGCATCGACGGCCACTTCCTCCACGGCGTCGCTCCCTCGGCGGCGACGTCCACATCAAGAGGGACCTCATCGCTGCTTTGGCTCTCACTCGCGTTGCTACTCTGCTCTTGCTCTCGGTCCCCTGCCTAGTCTGCTCTTGCTCTTGCTCGCGCTGCTGCTCTCGCTCTTGCTCTTGCTTGTGTTGCTGCTCTTGCTCTTGCTCTTGCTTGTGCTGCTACTCTACTCTTGCGCACGCTCCTGCTGCACGAGCAGCAGATCCTTCTTGTCGGTGTCAAAACGGCGGATCTCGGGTAGGGGGTCCCGAACTGTGCGTCTAAGGCGGATAGTAACAGGAGGCGGGGGACACAATGTTTACCCAGGTTCGGGCCCTCTCGATGGAGGTAATACCCTACTTCATGCTTGATTGATCTTGATGATATGAGTATTACAAGAGTTGATCTACCACGAGATCGGAGAGGCTAAACCCTAGAAGCTAGCCTATGATTATGATTGTTGTTGTCCTACGGACTAAACCCTCTGGTTTATATAGACACCGAAGGGGGCTAGGGTTACACAGAGTTGGTTACAAGGGAGGAGATATACATATCCGAATTGCCAAGCTTGCCTTCCATGCAAAGGAGAGTCCCACCCGGACATGGGACGAAGACTTCAATCTTGTATCTTCATAGTCCAACAGTCCGGCTGTCCGAGGACCCCCTAATCCAGGACTCTCTCAGTAGCCCCTGAACCAGGCTTCAATGACGATGAGTCCGGCGCGCAGATTGTCTTCGGCATTGCAAGGCGGGTTCTTCCTCCGAATACTCCATAGAAGATTTCGAACACAAGGATAGTGTCCAGCTCTGCAAAACAAATTCCACATACCACCGTAGAGAGTATAATATTTCCACAAATCTAATCTGCTGACAACTTTTCATAACGTGACATCATGCCATGGCCCGGTCATTATTTGAACCGTTTTTCTCAACCAGCTACTGCACATATTGCGAGGCGGTTTTCTTGGCACGTCTTGTCGAAGCAGAGATCGTGTCCCCTTATCATGGGATTCTCATCAATACGGATGTGGGTAACCCAACCGCGCCATGAATCACGGTGCTTGGGGAATAAGCGAGTTTACCAGGCAGGTGGGGAGGCGCACAGTTCCTTCCGCCCTTATAAAGGGACAAGGACTCCTCCTTTTCACCCACGCCTTCTTCTTCCCTGCCCATCCATTCTCGCGCACTCGAGCTCCAGCGCCCAAGTTCACATTTTCTCCGCAAAACCACTCGAAACATGTCCGAGCAGAGGAGGCAGGATGGTCTCCTCCACACGGAGGAGAACATTCTGGCTCGGGAAGCCGGATACCAGGCCGCAGATATCGCCAAGACCGGCTCCCAGGGCGTGGGGGCAGATCGTCCCTACTCCAGAACCCCACGAGAGGGTTGTATTCCTCACCCACTTCGTCCGCGGGCTGGGATTTCCCCTCCACCCATTTGTCCGCGGGCTCATCTTCTACTATGGGCTGGATTTCCATGATCTGGCCCCTAATTTCATCCTCAACATCTCGGCGTTTATCGTCATGTGTGAGGCCTTCCTCCGCATCAAGCCCCACTTCGACCTGTGGCTGAAGACCTTCAATGTTAAACCGAAGGTGGTGGTCGGCCAGCAAGCGGAGTGCGGAGGCGCCATGGTGAGCAAAATGCCCAATGTCACCTGACTCGAAGGCTCCTATGTAGAGACCGTGAAGGGGTGGCAATCGGGGTGGTTCTACATCACCGAGCCGCATGACACCAACTGGGTGGCGGCCCCCGAATTTCGATCCAGCATCCCCATGCGGCTCACCTCCTGGAAAGAGAAGGGCCTATCCTGGGGTTCATCGGTGGAGCTGACCGGACTCCAGAACTGTGTTAAAAACATGATAAGCAAGAAAATCAAGCTTGTCAACGTGGTCCAGTTCATGCTCTTCCGCCGGATCCTCCCGTGTCAAAGACGGGCATTCAATATGTGGGAGTTCGACCCGGCTAAGCACCGTGACGCCATGCGAGAGCTCTTGACACGACGCACCAAGACATCTGGAAGGTGCTGTTCATGTCCGCCGAGGTACCTCCTCCCTTACCGAGGATCGCGGACTCAGCCGCAAAGCGCCTCGCCAATCCGTAAGCTCCTTATATCTCATAAGATGTTTCTTTCCCCAGTATAATCACGTGGGGAATCTAAGCCTCCACGCCTTTTAACAGGACTGGGTCGCGACAGCGGAGCGGATCGATTGTCCGGCCCCACTACCAGAAGATCCAGCAAGGGCTCTCTTAACGGAGATGCTGGTTCGGAGAAGAAAGCCAAGAAGAAGGCCACGGGGACCAGGAAAGGTCTCCGACGCAAGGTCGTATCGGACTCATCGTCCGATAACATTGAGGCGCCCTCCTCCCATGAAAACGAGGAGGAGGAAGAAGAAAGTTCTCCCCCCCCCCCAGCCGGGGGAGACAATAAAAGGAAGGCCGAAGGGTCCAAGAAGGGAAGGACTCTCCTTCTGGACTGCTCCACGGTGGCCGCTTTTAGCGACGAGGAGTGGTTACCCAGGGACAAGCCCCTGGCGGAGTCGTAAGTATCCAGATATCATAATAGTTCTTGATATGTTTTACTTTATTGCTTATTATCATGCCGAACATGATCATGTAGCCCATCCAAAGCCCATATCGACGTATCCTCTTCGGATGAGTCTTTGGGCCCGTCGGAGATGAACAGCAATTCACTCCCGACCACCTCCTCCCCCCGCCCTACGGACGACGTCGAGGTGTTGTCTCAAAGGGCACTGAACCACGGGGAGACAGTTCTGGAGGCGCCCCAAGGCGACATTCCAGACGCTGGGCGCACGAGGGCGAGACTCCATGGGCTCTAATGTCGGGCAGCAAGTCTAGCCCCACCGAACATCGCGCCGGAACCTCCAAAGGTGGTTCCGGATTACATCAGCGACCCCTCGCCAAGGGGGGCAAGCCGTCTGCCGATGGCCTCTGTCCATCCAGAGGCATCAGACAATTTGCTGGAAGCACTTCGCGGCGCTTCCATTGACGAAGAGCACCGCACTATCATGAGTGTGGTGGTCAAGAAGGTTCGGTCCGCCAAAAGCGGACTGACTGAAGCCTGTGCCAACCTCCTAACAGGTTTTGAGGTAAGTAATCAAATTATGAGAAAATGTTACAACATAGACAGTAGCCCCTGATGCTCTGTTTGTTGTTTGCAAAGAAAGGCCGAACAGAGGATCAAATAATAATCACAGGAGTCTAATCAGAATATGTCTATGTGAATAAGCAGGCTTCACTGCTGGCCGTTGCCGCTCGTACGGCGAAGGTCTCCGCACTGAAGCGGGACCCTGAGCGGTCCGAGGAAGAGCTCGGACTTACCAAGAGGCAGCTCGAAGAGAACAAAGGTAAGTAATACCTTGTCTGTTTGTTGATAAAGAAAGAGGAAAGTGGTTGTTAGATCACAGGATCGTCATGAATTTTGCTAGGGGCCACGACCGAAGTGGCGGCCCTGAAGAAGGCGCTCTCCGAGGCTGAAGGCAAAGCGGCCAAGGAGCGCACCGAGTGCGAGAAGCAAGAGGCCCGAGTCGGCGAGGTTCAACAAGAGCTCCAGGAGTTTGTCAAGAAGTACGAGTCCTTGGAGCGTGACTCTAAGACGCAAGGGTCCGAGCTTGCGAAGGCCCTCCAGAACGCACAAAATGCCAAGGCCGAAGCCCAAAAGGCCCTCCAGGAAATTGAGGCGGTCAAGAAGATAGCGGCGGGTAAGGCATTTTTTATGCAAAGCAAGCATGTGAAGGAACTTTCCTTTTACTTACCCGAATTCGGAGCTCTCCAGGAGCGTTCACAAATCTACCCAGCAGTGTGTCGGATGCCGCGGAGTTCTACCGGGCCGAGGAAGGGAGCTCGACGGAGAAGTTGTTCTAGTCTCAGTATACTGGGACCGAACATCTGATGCCCTTGAGCGACCAGTTGAAGCAACTGGTCGAGCTTCACAAGGCGGCCAAACTGGCCATGAAGGGCCTCTGTCGGTGTCAAAACCGGCGGATCTCGGGTAGGGGGTCCCGAACTGTGCGTCTAGGCGGATGGTAACAGGAGACAAGGGACACGATGTTTTTACCTGTGTTTGGGCCCTCTCGATGGAGGTAAAACCCTACTCCTACTTGATTAATATTGATGATATGGGTAGTACAAGAGTAGATCTACCACGAGATCAAAGAGGCTAAACCCTAGAAGCTAGCCTATGGTATGATTGTTGTTCGCCCCACGGACTAAAACCCTCCGGTTTATATAGACACCTGGGATAGGGTTAGGGTTACACAGTAGTCGGTTACAATGGTAGGAGATCTACATATCCAGATCGCCAAGCTTGCCTTCCACGCCAAGGAAAGTCCCATCCGGACACGGGACGTAAGTCTTCAATCTTGTATCTTCATAGTCCAGAGTCCGGCCAGCGGTGATAGTTCGACTATCACGGACACCCCTAGTCCAGACTCCTCGGTAGCTCCCTGAACCAGGCTTCAATGACGACGAGTCCGGCGTGCATATTGTCTTCGGCATTGCAAGGCGGGTTCCTCCTCGAATACTTCATAGAAGATTTTGAACACAAGGATGTGTCCGCTCTACAAAATAATTTCCACATAACACCGTAGAGAGAATAATATTTACACAAAATCAATCTGCTGACGTATTCCGCAGCGTGCCATCACGCCACGGCCAAGTCTTCATTTGAATCGTTTTTACTGTACCACCTCACCGCGTTTAGCGAGGCGGTTTCCTTGGCACGTCTTGTCAAAGCAGAGATCGTGGTCCCCTTATTCCGGATTCTCATCAATACGGACGTGGGTAACCCAACCGCGCCATTAATTTACTGGCGCTTGGGAGATAAGTTTAGTTTGACCAGTCTGGTGGGGACGCATAGCTTCGTCCGTCCATATAAGGGATAAGGATCCACCTTTTCACCCACGCCTTCTTCCTCCTTTGCTCATCCATTTCACAAGACTCGAGCTCCAGCGCCCAAGTCCGCACATCCCACCTCAACCTTCTCCAACTATGTTCGGAGCGGGAGGCAGGGCACATCGAAAAACTGCGGGAGGCCGGATACTTGTCCGGCGACATCGCGTGTCGGCTCCTCAACAAGGGGCAGCTCATCCCCACCCCCAGGCCCCATGAGAGGGTGGTGTTCCTCACCCACTTCCTTCACGGACTAGGTTTTCCACTTCACCCATTTGTCCGGGGGCTCATGTTCTACTACGGCCTGGATTTCCACGATCTGGCCCCAAACTTCATCCTCAATATCTCGACGTTTATCGTCGTGTGTGAGGATTTCCTCTGCATCCAGCCGCACTTCGGTTTATGGTTGAAGACCTTTAGCATCAAGCCGAAGATAGTGGGCGGCCGACAAGCGGAGTGCGGAGGCTCCAACGCGGGCATGATGCCCAACGATACATGGCATGATCGCTCCTACGTGGAGACCAGAAAGCGGAGGCAATCGGGGTGGTTCTACATCACCGAGCCGCGCGACTCCAAATGGGAGGCGGCCCCGGAATTCCGATCTGGCTTCCCCACACGGCTCACATCATGGAAAGAGATAGGCCTGACGTGGGGAGATTCGGAAGAGCTGCCGGACTTCAAACCTGCGTCCAAAATCTGGTGAACAAGAAGCTCAAGCTTGTCAACGTAGTCCAGGTCATGCTCATCCGCCGGATTCTCCCATGCCAAGAACGGGCCTTCAATTTGTGGGAGTTTAATCCGGCCTGACACCGAATTTGAGCCGGCTCTTCGACAACACGCACGAAGATGCCCGGAAGGTGCTGTTCAAGGGCGCCGAGGGCACCGCATCCGCCATCAAGATCATGGATTCAGCTCGCAAGGCCGTGCCAGCGAGGTAAACTATTCTACCCTTTATGGGACTCTTGTTTTCATAGTCGACTCTATGTGGGATGTAAACTCCCTTACCTTTGAAAGGACTGGCTGAAGACGTCCCGCAGGTTAACTGTCCGGCTCCTTTTGCCGAAGACCAATGGACGCCCGCTGACGGAGCTGCTGGTTCCACCTCACGTGGTGCCGGAGAAGAAGGCCAAGAAGCAGGCCACGGAAACTCGAAAGAGTTCCAGACGCCAGGCGGTGCCGGACTCACCGTCCGATGACCCCAAGGCGGAATCCTCTCCTGAGGACGAGGAGGAGGAAAAAGAAGCCTCTCCCCCAGCGGGGGGAGAGAGGAAAAGGAAGGCTGCCCCGACTGGGGAGGCCGGAGGGTCCAAGAAAGGAAGGACCCTTCCTCCGGACTTCTCCACCAACGCCGACAACGATGAGGAGGAGTGGCCACCAAGGGCCAAGCCCCTGGCGAGATCGTAAGTGTCCGGATTCCAGAATAACTCATGATTTTTTACTTGTCGCATAGTGTCTTCTAACGCCAAATATAACCATGTAGCCCACCCAAGGGCCAGCTTCGCCGCCGTCGGCGGCTCCTGGATTTGTCGATATGAATAGCACTTCACTTCCGACCGCCTCCTCTCCTCGTGGCCTTGCAGCATTTGACACCGCGGTGGAGTCCCAAAGGGGGCCCGACCAGGAGGAGTTGGTCCTGGAGGCGCCGCAAGGCGACCTCCCGGACTCCAGGCGCAAAGGGGGCAAAACCCTAGAGGGCTCTAAGTCCGGCCCTGTGCCGGACTCCGTACCGGAACCTACAGTGGTTCCGAAGACCGGCAGGCGGCCCCTTCGTAAGAAGGGCAAGACTGCGACGCCGGTGACCTCCGGCCCAACCGGAGGCACCGGATAGCTTTGGCCGGAGGCGCTTAACGGCGCCTCCATCGACGAGGAGCACCGCACTATCATGAGTGCGGTGATCCGAAAGTTCGATCCGCCAAGAGCGGGCTGATCAGTTCGCATCACCTTCTAATGTGCTTTGAGGTAAGTTTAGAATATGTAAAATATTACCGCATAGACGGTAGCCACGATGCTTAGTTCGGTGTTGGAAAGAAAAGCCGGTCGAGGATCTCAAAATATATCTGTGAGAGTCTAACATAAATATGTCAATATCGGAATGCAGCTGCGCCATTGACCTCTGACCGACCGCTGGAGGTCAATGCATTGAAGCAGAGCCTCGAGCGGTCCGCACGAGCTCGGCCTTGACAAGAAGCAGCTCGAGGACAAGGAAGGTAAGTAATACCTTATTAAAGTAATACCTTATAGAAAGGATTTGGTTGCAAAAATGACAAGAATAACGTGGGTATTGTAGGGGCCACGAACAAGGTGGCGACCCTGAAGGAAGCGGTGTCCAAGGCCGAAAACAAGGCATGTGAGCGCACTGAGCGAGAGAAGTAGGAGGCGCGGGTGGCGGAGGTGTGGCAAGAGCTCCAGGCTCTCGTGGAAAAACACGAAGCGCTTTGGAGGCGTGACTCAAGACTTCGAGAGTCCGAGCTCGCCTCGGCTCTTGAGAGTGCCAAAGCCGCTAAGGCCGAAGCCCAAAAAGCCCTCCAGGAAATTGAGGCGATGAAGAAGATAGCGGCGGGTAAGGCATTATTTATGCAAAGCAAGCATGTGAAAGTGAATTATCTGTTACTTACCTGAATCCGGAGCTCTCTAGGAGCATTCGCAGATCTGCCTCGTAGTGTGTCTGATGCTGTCGCGTTCTACCGCGCCGAGGAGGGGAGCTCGACGGAAAAGGTGTTACGGTCTCGATCTTTGAGGCCGGACATCCGTGCCCTCGGCGACCAGTGAAGCAGCTGGTCAAGCTCCACAAGGTCGCCGAACAGGCCATGAAGGGCCTCATAGTTCGGTGTGGCCTCTGAAGCCATGCACAGGGAGCTACTTCGGCCGGGTAAGGCGGGTGGAGGCCTGTCCATGGCTTGAAGTCATCAAGCGCTCCATCTGCATCGAAGGTGCTCGTAGGGCCCTTAGCCATGCTAAGGTGCACTGGGGCAAGATGGACGCTGAGAAGCTTGTGAAGGACGGACCACCACCGAACAAGGAGCATCATAAGCCGAAATGTATTATGAGGAGGCGTCTGAAGGGTGCCCGCTTTATAGCGGGTGAATGCTCCAAAGATGTAATTTTTGAATAGACTCGCATTTGTTATCCTCTGACGCTGAAAACTTGTTCATATGCGCTAAGCAACGCTTGTGAATTTAAAATATTACCTTCGTACATTTTATCAAAATTTGAGAGATGGCGGTGTCGTTATTTCAGCCCCATACCACAGAAAGTCTTTGGGGTGTTCGGGATAAACTTGAGCGCTCTTGTTCCCATTCTTGGGTCCTTCATTGGAAATATGCCCTAGAGGCAATAATAAAAGTATTATTATTATATTTACTTGTTCATGATAATTTTCTTTTATTCATGCTATAATTGTATTATCCGGAAATCGTAATACACGTGTGAATACATAGACCACAATATGTCCCTAGTGAGCATCTAGTTGACTAGCTCGTTGATCAACAGATAATCATGGTTTCCTGACTATGGACATTGGATGTCATTGATAACGGGATCACATCATTAGGAGAATGATGTGATGGACAAGACCCAATCCTAAGCATAGCACAAGATCGTGTAGTTCGTTTTGCTAGAGCTTTTCCAATGTCAAGTATCTCTTCCTTAGACCATGAGATCATGTAACTCCGGATACCGTAGGAGTGCTTTGGGTGTACCAAACATCACAACGTAATCGGGTGACTATAAAGGTGCATTAAGGTATCTCCGAAAGTGTCATTGGGTTGACACGGATCGAGATCGGATTTGTCACTCCATTATAGCGGAGAGGTATCACCGGGCCCACTCGGTAGTGCATCATCATAATGAGCTCAAAGTGACCAAGTGTTTGGTCACGGGATCATGCATTACGGTACGAGTAAAGTGACTTGCCGACAACGAGATTGAACGAGGTATTGGGATACCGACGATCGAATCTCGGGCAAGTAAAATACCGATTGACAAAGGGAATTGTATACGGGGTTGTTTGAATCCTCGACATCGTGGTTCATCCGATGAAATCATCGAGGAGCATGTGGGAGCCAACATGGGTATCCAGATCCCGCTGTTGGTTATTGCCCGAGAGCCGCCTCGGTCATGTCTCAGATGTCTCCCGAACCCGTAGGGTCTACACACTTAAGGTCTTGGACGCTTAGGGTTGTATGAATATGAGTATGCAGCAAACCAAATGTTGTTCGAAGTCCCGGATGAGATCCCGGACGTCACGAGGAGTTCCGGAATGGTCCAGAGGTAAAGATTTATATATGGGAAGTCTTATTTTGGTCGCCGGAAAAGTTTCGCACGTTATCGGTATTGTACCGAGAGTGCCGAAAGGGGTCCGGGGGTCCACCGGGGGGGTCCACCTGCCCCGGGGGGGCACATGGGCTGTAGGGGGTGCGCCTTGGCCTATATGGGCCAAGAGCACCAGCCCCAAGAGGCCCATGCGCCAAGATATATGAAAAAGGGGAGAGTCCTCAAGGGGAAGGCACCTGAGGGTGCCTTGGGAGGATGGACTCCTCCCCCCTTGGCCGCACTCCTTCCTTGGAGGAAGGAGCAAGGCTGCGCCTTCCCCTCTCCCTCTCTTGCACCTATATAAAGGGAGGGAGGGAGGTGGCCGCACCTCGAAGCCCTTGGCGCCTCCCTCTCTGCTACACCTCCTCCTCCTCCCGTAGTTGCTTAAGCAGGCCGTCTTGGGAGTTCTCGCTGCATCCACCACCACGCCGTCGTGCTGCTGGATCATCATCAACCTCTCCTTCCCCTTGCTGGATCAAGAAGGAGGAGACGTCATCCGCTCCGCACGCACGTGTGTTGAACGCGGAAGTGTTGTCCGCTCAGCACTAGGTCATCGGTGATCTGAATCACGGCAGTAATGACTCCATCATCCCCTGCTCCATTGAACGCTTCAGACGCGATCTACAAGTGGTATGTAGATGCAATCACTCTCCCATGACTCGTTGCTAGATGAACTCATAGATGGATCTTGGTGGAACCGTAGGAAAAATTTTAATTTTCTGCAACGCTCTCAACAAAGGGCATCATGAGCTAGGTCTATGCGTAGTTCTCTATTGCACGAGTAGAACACAATTTGTTGTGGGGCGAGATGTTGTCAACTTTCTTGCCGCTACTAGTCTTATCTTGCTTCAGCGGTATTGTGGGATGAAGCGCCCGGACCGACCTTACACGACGCTTACGTGAGACCGGGTTCCACCGATCGACATGCACTAGTTGCATAAGGTGGCTAGCGGGTGTCCTGTCTCTCCCACTTTAGTTGGAGCGGATTCGATGAAAAGGGTCCTTATGAAGGGTAAATAGAAGTTGACAAATCACGTTGTGGCTTTCACGTAGGTAAGAAAACGCTCTTGCCGTAACCCTATTGCAGCCACGTAAAACTTGCAACAACAATTAGAGGACGCCTAACTTGTTTTTGGCAGCAAGTGTTCCGTGGATATGATATGGCCAAAGTTGTGATGAATGATGAATGATATATGTGATGTATGAGATCATGTTCTTGTAATAGGAATCATGACTTGCATGTCGATGAGTATGAAAACCGGCAGGAGCCATAGGAGTTGTCTTTATTTTTTGTATGACCTGCGTGTCATTGAAGAACGCCATGTAAATTACTTTACTTTGTTGCTAAACGCGTTAGCCATAGAAGTAGAAGTAGTCGTTGACGTGACAACTTCATGAAGACACGATGATGGAGATCATGGTGATGGAGATCATGGTGTCATGCCGGTGACAGGATGATCATGGAGCCCCGAAGATGGAGATCAAAGGAGCTATATGATATTGGCCATATCATGTCACTACTATATATAATTGCATGTGATGTTTATTATGTTTATGCATCTTGTTTACTTAGAACGACGGTAGTAAATAAGATGATCCTCATAACAATTTCAAGAAAGTGTTCTCCCTAACTGCGGCACCGTTGCTAAAGTTCGTCGTTTCAAGCACCACGTGATGATCGGGTGTGATAGATCCTTACATTCACATACAACGGGTGTAAGACAGTTTACACATGCAAAACACTTAGGGTTAACTTGACGAGCCTAGCATGTACAGACATGGCCTGGAACACAAGAGATCGAAAGGTCGAACATGAGTCATATGGAAGATACGATCAACATGGAGATGTTCACCGACGATGACTAGTCTGTCTCACGTGATGATTGGACACGGCCTAGTCGACTCGGAACATGTATCACTTAGATGACTAGAGGGATGTCAAATCTGAGTGGGAGTTCATTAAATAATTTGATTAGATGAACTTTATTATCATGAACAATAGTCTAAAATCTTTTGCAAAATGTCTTGTAGATCAAATGGCCAACGCTAATGTCACCATGAACTTCAACGCGTTCCTAGAGAAAACCAAGTCGAAAGATGATGGCAGCAACTATTCGGATCGGGTCCGGAACCCGAGGATTATCCTCATAGCTGCCAAGAAACAATATGTCCTAGAAGCACCGGCTAGGTGATGCACCCATCCCAGAGAACCAAGACGTTATGAACGCTTGGCAGTCTCAGTCTTGATGATTACTCCCTCGCTCAAGGCGGCATGCTTTACGCCTTAGAACCGGGGCTCCAAAAGCGCTTTTGAGCGACACGGAGCATATGAGATGTTCGAGGAGCTGAAACTAGTTTTCCAAGCTCATGCCGGGGTCGAGAGATATGAAGTCTCCGACAAGTTCTACAGTTGTAAGATGGAGGAAAATAGTTCTGTGAGCACATACTCAAAATGTCTGGGTTGCACAACCGCCTGTTCCAGCTGGACATTAACCTCCCGGACGAGGCGGTCATTGACAAAATCCTTCAGTTGCTCCCACCAAGCTCCAAGAGCTTTGTGATGAACTACAATATGCAGGGGGGATGGTGAAAACTATTCTCGAAGTATTTTCAATGTCAAGTCAGCAGAGGTAGAAATCAAGAAGGAGCATCAAGTGTTGATGGTCAATAAAACCACTAAGTTCAAGAAGGAAAGGGAAAGAAGAACTTCAAGAAGGACGGCAAGGATGTTGCCGCGCCTGCAAGCCATTGTCGGGAAGAAGTCAAAGAATAGACCCAAGCCCGAGACCAGTGCTTTTATTGCAAAGGGAAGGGTCATCGAAGCGGAACGGCCCCAAATACTTAGCAGCATAAGAAGGCCGGCAACACTAAAGGTATATTTGATATACATGTAATTGATGTGTACCTTACCAAGACTCGTAGTAACTCCCGGTATTTGATACCGTGTCGTTGCTCATATATGTAACTCACAGCAGAGCTGTGGAATAAGGGAGACTGGCGAAGGACGAGGTGACGATGCGCGTCGTGAATGGTTCCAAGGTCGATGTGATCGCCGTCGGCACGTTACCTCTACATTTACCTACGGGATTAGTTTTAAACCTCAATAATTGTTATTTAGTGCCAAGTTTGAGCATGAACATTGTATTAGGATCTCGCTTAATACTGAGATGGCTACTCATCTAAACCGAGAATAATGGTTGTTCTATTTATATGAGAGAAATGTTTTATGGTCATGCTCCGATGGTCAATGGTTTATTCTTAATGAATCTTGAACGTAATGTTACACATGTTCATAGTGTGAATACCAAAAGATGTAAAGTTGATAACGATAGTTCCACATACTTGTGGCAATCGCCGCCTTGGTCACATTGGTGTCAAGCGCATGAAGAAGCTCCATGCCGATGGACTTTAGAGTCTCTCGATTATGAATCATTTGACACATGCGAACCATGCCTCATGGGCAAGATGACCAAGACTCCGTTCTCCGGAACAATGGAGCGCAAAGCAACCAACTTATTGGAAATCATACATACCGATGTAAAAAGCGGTCCAATGAGTGTTGAGGCTCATGGAGGATATCAAGTTATGTTCTCACTCTCAATCGATGACTTGAGTAGATATGGGTATGTCTACTTGATGAAACACAAGTCTGCGACCTTTGAAAAGTTCAAGTAATTTCAGAATGAAGTAGAGAATCAACGTGACCGAAAGATAAAATTCTTGCGATCAGATCATGGAGGAGAATATTTAAGTCACGAATTTGGTACACACTTAAGGAAATGTGGAATCGTTTCACAACTCACGCCACCGGAACACCTCAACAGTAGAACGGTGTGTCGAACGTCGTAATCGCACTCTATTGGATATGGTGCGATCTATGATGTCTCTTATCGACTTACCGCTATCATTTTGGGGATACGCTCTAGAGACAGCTACATTCACTTTAAATAGGGCACCGTCTAAACTGGCCGAGACGACACCGCATTTAATTATGGTTTGGGAAGAAACCTAAGCCGCTGCGTTTCTAAAAGTTTGGGGATGCGATGCTTATGTCAAGAAACTTCAACCCGAAAAAGCTCGAACCCAAGTCGGAAAAATGCGTCTTCATAGGATACCCTAAGGAAACCATTGGGTATACCTTCTACCTTAGATCCGAAGGCAAGATCTTTGTTGCCAAGAACGGATCCTCGGAAAAAGAGTTTCTCTCGAAAGGAGTAAGTGGGAGGAAAGTAGAACTCGATGAAGTACTACCTCTTGAACCGGAAAGTAGTGCAGCTCAGGAAAATGTTCCTGTGGTGCCTACACCGACTCGAGAGGAAATTAATGATGATGATCAAGGTACTTCAGATCAAGTTGCTAATTGAACTTCAGAGGTCCACTAGGGACACGTTCCGCACTGCAGTGGTACGGCAACCCTGTCCCGGAAATCATGTTGTTAGACAACGGTGAACCTTCGAACTATGAAGAAGCGATGGCGGGCCCAGATTCCAACAAATGGCTTGAAGCCATGCAATCCGAGATAGGATCCATGTATGAAAACAAAGTATGGACTTTGACAGATTTGCGTTCGATGATCGGCGAGCGATAGAAAACAAATGGATCTTTAAGAAGAAGACGGACGCGGATGGTAATGTTACCATCTATAAAGCTCGACTTGTCGCTAAGGGTTATCGACAAATTCAAGGGATTGACTACGATGAGACTTTCTCCCGTAGCGAAGCTTAAGTCCGTCCGAATCATGTTAGCAATTGCTGCATACTATGATTATGAGATATGGCGGATGGACGCCAAAACGGCATTCCTTAACGGTTACCTTAAGGAAGAGCTGTATATGATGCAGCCGGAAGGTTTTGTCGATCCTAAGAATGCTAACAAGGTATGCAAGCTCCAAATGATCCATTTATGGGCTGGTGCAAGCATCTCGGAGTTGGAACATTCGTTTTGATGAGATGATCAAAGCGTTTGGGTTTATGCGACTTATGGAGAAGCCTTTGCATTTACAAGAAAGTGAGTGGGAGCTCTGTAACATTTCTCATATTATATGTAGATGACATACTGATGGGAAATGATATAGAACTTTTGGACAGCATTAAGGCCTACTTGAATAAGAGTTTTTCAATGAAGGACCTTGGAGAAGCTGCTTACATCGTGCATCAAAATCTATAGGGATAGATCGAGACGCCTCATAGGTCTTTCACAAAGCACATACCTTGATAAGATTTTGAAGAAGTTCAAATGGGTCACCCAAGAAAGGGTTCTTGCCTGTTTTGCAAGGTGTGAAATTGAGCTCAGCTCAATGCCCGACCACGGCAAAAGATAAAGAAGAGATGAGTGTCATCCCCTATGCCTCAGCCATAGGATCTATTATGTATGCCATCTTGTGTACCAGACTGATGTAAACCTTGCCGTAAGTTTGGTAGGAAGGTACCAAAGTAATCCCGGCAAGGAACACCGGACAGCGGTCAAGAATATCCTGGCACGAAAAGGACAAAGGACATGTTTCTCGTTTATGGAGGTGACGAAGAGCTCGTCAGAAGGGTTACGCCGACGCTTAGCTTCGACACAGATCCGGATGACTCAAAGTCACAAACCGGATACGTGTATATGTTGAATGGTGGAGCGATGGCTAGTACCGCAAGCAGAGCATCGTGGCGGGATCTACATGTGAAGCGGAGTACATGGCAGCCTCGGAGGCAGCGCATGAAGCAATTTGGGTGAAGGAGTTCATCACGGACCTAGGAGTCATACCCAATGCATCGGAGCCGATCAAACTCTTCTGTGACAACACTGGAGCTATTGCACTTGCCAAGGAGCCCAGGTTTCACAAGAAGACCAGGCACATCAAGCGACGCTTCAACTCCATTCGTGAAAATGTTCAAGATGGGGACATAGAAATTTGCAAAGTGCATACAGATCTGAATGTCGCAGATCCGCTTGACTAAACCTCTTCCATGAGCAAAACATGATCAACACCAGAACTCTATGGGTGTTCGATTCATCACAATGTAACTAGATTATTGACTCTAGTGCAAGTGGGAGACTGTTGGAAATATGCCCTAGAGGCAATAATAAAAGTATTATTATTATATTTCCTTGTTCATGATAATTGTCTTTTATTCATGCTATAATTGTATTATCCGGAAATCGTAATACACGTGTGAATACATAGACCACAATATGTCCCTAGTGAGCCTCTAGTTGACTAGCTCGTTGATCAACAGATAATCAACAGATAATCTCGGGCAAGTAAAATACCGATTGACAAAGGGAATTGTATACAGGGTTGTTTGAATCCTCGACATCGTGGTTCATCCGATGAAATCATCGAGGAGCATGTGGGAGCCAACATGGGTATCCAGATCCCGCTCTTGGTTATTGCCCGAGAGCCGTCTCGGTCATGTCTCAAGATGTCTCCGAACCCGTAGGGTCTACACACTTAAGGTTCGGTGACGCTAGGGTTGTATGAATATGAGTATGCAGCAAACCGAATGTTGTTCGGAGTCCCGGATGAGATCTCGGACGTCACAAGGAGTTCCGGAATGGTCCGGAGGTAAATATTTATATATGGGAAGTCTTATTTTGGTCGCCTGAAAAGTTTCGCACGTTATCGGTATTGTACCGAGAGTGCCGAAAGGGGTCCGGGGGTCCACCGGGGGGTCCACCTGCCCCGGGGGGGCCACATGGGCTGTAGGGGGTGCGCCTTGGCCTATATGGGCCAAGAGCACCAGCCCCAAGAGGCCCATGCGCCAAGATATAAGAAAAAGGGAGAGTCCTCAAGGGGAAGGCACCTCAGGGTGCCTTGGGGAGGATGGACTCCTCCCCCTTGGCCGCACCCCTTCCTTGGAGGAAGGGGCAAGGCTGCACCCTTCCCCTCTCTTGCACCTATATAAAGGGAGGGCAGGGAGGAGGGGTGGCCGCACTGAAGCCCTTGGCGCCTCCCTCTCTCGCTACACCTCCTCCTCCTCCCATAGTTGCTTAGCTAAGCCTGCCGGAGTTCTGCTGCATCCACCACCATGCCGTCGTCTTCTGGATCATCATCAACCTCTCCTTCCCCTTGCTGGGTCAAGAAGGAGGATACGCCATTCGCCTCCGTGACGTGTGTTGAACGCGGAGGTGTTGTCAGATTCAGCACTAGGTCATCGGTGATCTGAATCACGGCGAGTACGACTCCATCATCCCCGTTCCATTGAACGCTTCCGCACGCGATCTACAAGTGGTATGTTGATGCAATCACTCTCCCATGACTCATTGCTAGATGAACTTATAGATGGATCTTGGTGAAACCGTAGGAAAAATTTTAATTTTCTGCAATGTTCCCCAACACCTTCGAGGGAGGCGCTCAACGCAACGAACAAGGCAACCGGACTTATAGTGCTTGAACACTCTCACTTAGCCATAGAATTCTATAATTTTAAATTTTGGCGAAGCCCCTGGTATTCGGAAGACCGAGTTCGGGGCGCTATCCACGCCTTGGCCGGAAAATGCCGACTCCTCGCTCTAAGCGGCATAAGTCTTTAGGGACCCGAAAAAACCTCTCGAACAGCGACCGGCTCTCGCCTCTATCATGACCGCTGGTTTTAGCTTTCTCCATTGAGGTGGTCAACCCAGCTCAACCGGGGCACAATCGCAGTGGTTCTCCCAGCGCTACCAAAGTGTACGGGTGCAACATGTCATAGGTGAACATATATGGAAAAAAAGGAATGCAATAATAAGCAGAAGCTATGTATTGTTTATTCAAAAGATCTTGCAATGAAAGCGTAACGATACAAATAGTGCGATAAGAAAGGGATGGGACTATTTAACATGTCCCCCTCCGAGGGTAAGCTGCGGCATGGTATGTAAAATAGGTATAATGCTCGTAGTAGAGACCACGTGGACACTCGATGTAGCTACGCTTCCTGGCTGTTGCATCGTGAGTTCGGCAATTCTAGTGCCGCATGTGGCTTCTGGAAAATGGAGTCCTGAAAGTAAGAGAAAAGAAGAAAGAAGAAGAATGACACAATCGGGAGCCCCTGGTGCGGTTTAGCCGCATTCTGGGCGTGCCGTGGTCGTGCCCCACCCCTTATGCCCATGGTATCTCCAGAGCGTAGTTATGTACGCCAGTAATCGGGCTTCGCAATTTCGCGAGGGCTGGGGTTAGCCGCGCATACGCTGCGATGCTCGGACGCGTGCCAGCGGTCTTGTTGTAGGCTACTCCGGGCGCGCTTTGACGGTGTCCGGACGTTTAGTAGCCGGATTCGAGAATTGCCTTAAGAGGCTGCTCTATACTTCCGCCGCTAGGGCCGCCGTATGCTCCTCCGTTCGGAGAGAGCGTGCGGTGTTTCCATTGACCGTGATTACTCCTCGAGGGCCTGGCATCTTGAGCTTGAGGTATTCGTAGTGCGGCACCGCATTGAACTTTGCAAATGCGGTTCGTCCAAGCAAAGGCGTGATAGCCGCCGCGGAACGGGACTATGTCGAAGATTAACTCTTCGCCGGAAGTTATCCGGGATCCGAAGACCACTTCGAGTGTAGCGAGCCTCGCATAATTGGCCTCTACACTGGTATGACGCCTTTAAAGGTCGTCTTAGTGGGTTTAATCCTTGAGGGGTCTATGCCCATTTTGCGACCGTATCACGGTAAAGCGTGTTCGGGCTGCCGCCAAATCCATCAGGACTCTAGTGAGGTGAAATCCGTCAATGATTGGGTCAAGAACCAATGCGGCGAATCCACCGTGGCGGATGCTAGTGGGGTGGTCCCTTCGATCAAAAGTGATCGGGCTGGAGGACCACGGGTTGAACTTTGGGGCGACTGGCTCCATCGCATATACGTCCCTTAGTGCACGCTTTCGCTCCCGTTTGGGTATGTGGGTTGCGTATATCATGTTCACCATCCGCACTTGTGGGAAGCCCTTCTGTCCTCTATTGTTCGTGGCCGGGCTCCTCCTCGTCATCGCTATGCAGCCCTTGTCATTGAGTTCGCATTTAACTTGCCTGCCTTGTTTGAAGCCCCAACAGTCCCTGTTGGTGTGGTTATTGGTTTTCGGGGTGTCATGTATTTGGCACGAGCGATCGAGTATTCGGTCCAGATTGGACGGGCCCTGAGTATTTCTTTTGAACGGCTTTTTCCAATTCTTGTGAACCAAACACCCAGATTGGTAGAAATCCTGTGTTTTTAAATTCTCTGTTTTGCACGTGCATTCCTATTCTATTACTGTGTATTTCCTATCCCTGCGTTGTTAGAATCCTCCAATTCAAATGAGCCCTTACAGAATTACTTCTCGTACAGATAGTTGTCAAACAAAACCTTGTGTGGTTTGTGAGGGAGTCCTGGATTAGGGGGTCCTCGGACAGCCGGACTATATACTTTAGCCGGACTGTTGGACTATGAAGATACAAGATTGAAGACTTTGTCTCGTGTCCGGATGGGACTCTCCTTGGCGTGGAAGGCAAGCTTGGCAATACGGATATGTAGATCTCCTCCCTTGTAACCGACTCTGTGTAACCCTAGCCCCCTCCGGTGTCTATATAAACCGGAGGGTTTAGTCCGTAGGACAGCAACAATCATACCATAGGCTAGCTTCTAGGGTTTAGCCTCCTCGATCTCGTGGTAGATCAACTCTTGTAATACTCATATCATCAAGATCAATCAAGCAGGAAGTAGGGTATTACCTCCATCGAGAGGGCCCGAACCTGGGTAAACATTGTGTCCCCCGCCTCCTGTTACCATCCGCCTTAGACGCAGAGTTCGGGACCCCCTACCCGAGATCCGCCAGTTTTGACACCGACATTGGTGCTTTCATTGAGAGTTCCACTGTGCCGTCGCGATAAAGGCTTGATGGCTCCTTCGATCATCGCCAACGATGCGATCCAGGGTGAGGTTTTCCTCGCCGGACAGATCTTTGTATTCGGCGGCTTCATACTGCGGGCCAACTCGCTTGGCCATCTGGAGCAGATCGAGAGCTACGCCCCTCGCCGTCAGGTCAGGTTTGAAAATTTAAACTACACTGCCGACATCCGCGGAGACTTGATCTTTGACGGATTCGAGCCCATGTCAGGTGCGCCGCACAGTCACGACGAGCACGACTTAGCTCTGTTGTCGGACGGTGCTCGGGAGATCACACCTATGGCTACTCCGGACCTAGATCCGGAGTCGATTGCGCCGTTCGAGGACGGGTGGATGGACCCCACCTCGGAGGCCACACACTCAGTGGCGATAGAGCCGAATACTGACTTCACCTCCTATGAGACATGTGTCACCGGATCCTCGGATTCGTCCCCGGCCACAGGCCCCGAACCGCCTGCGTCCATGCCCATCGAATCTGATTGGGCGCCGATCATGGAGTTTACCTCCGCGGATATCTTTCAGCACTCGCCCTTTGGCGATGTGCAAAATTCATTAAAGTATCTCTCCTTGTCAGGAGGCCCTTGGCCGAACTATGTCCGGCTCGAGTGGGAGGTAGACGACGAAGAAATTCGTTCCCCACCCACCACCCACTTAATAGCCACTGTCGATGACTTAACCTACATGCTCGATTTCGACTCCGAAGACATCGACAGTAGGGACGACGATGCAGGAGAAGAACAGGAACCACTGCCCACAGGGCGCTGGACAGCCACTTCATCACACGATATATATATATGGTGGATACACCCAAAGAAAACAATGACGAGGAACGGAAGGATGCAGCAAGGGATAGTTCCGTCGAGAAGCAACCAAAGCGACGGCGTAGGCGCCGCTCCAAATCCCGCCTCGGCAAAAACAGCGATAACAGCGCAAGAAAAAATAATACCCCGGTCGACTCCAGAGGAAACAATGACCAGACGGACCCAGCGACAGAGCAGGATGAACCAGTGGACGGCGAACATAGTACGGAGCTGCTGTCCGATCACGGCGACACCGAGGATAAAGCTCATCAACCTCTCTCCGGAGAGGAAAACAGTCCAGACAACGATGCACACATCATCCCGGAAAGGCATTTGGAACAAGAGAACCTCCATAGAAGGCTTATTGCCACCGCGAGGAGTCTGAAGAAGCAGAAGCAAAGGCTTAAGGCCGCGTAGAATACGCTAAACAGTAGATGGAACAAAGTGCTCGACACTCAAGAAAAGTATGGTGGCAGTCGCCACACAAAGAGCTATCCAAAGCGCAAGCTGTTGCCTGAATTCGATGATGAGGCCTTAGAGCCTACACAAAAAAATAAAACGGCCGATCGTCGGATCGACCACCACCGTGGTCGCGATAGGGCGGCTAACGAGGCCGCACATAAGTCAAAGACACGATTCACGCGAGGACTTGCATCAAAAGTCGACATGACCAGATCCATCTACGGATCTAGGAAGCGGCCCGCAAGTAATCAAAACCGAACACTACAACGGTCGTAACACCATGACACATCCAAATACAGGGTGCCGCGCACCCCTATGCTTCACCGATGAGGTGCTGGATCACGTAATTTCAGAGGATTCAAACCCGTGAACATAGAGGCGCATCTGACGGAATGAAAGACCCCGGTCCGGATTGAGGACTTCACCTCCATATCCATATGGCTCGTGGAGATGATCTCCACGCCATCAAATACTTGCCCCTCAAGTTGAAAGGGACCAGCTCGGCCTTTGGTCAAGAGCCTCCCAAAAATTTAATTGGAAGTTGGGAGGAGCTTGAGGATGCTTTTAGGGCTAACTTTCAAGGTACCTATGTCCGACCTCCGTATGCAGACGATTTAAGTCATATAATTCAACAGCCCGGCGAGTCAGCCCGAAAGCTTTGGAACAGATTTCTCACTAAGAAAAATCAAATCGTCGACTGCCCGGATGCCGAAGCCTTAGCAGCTTTCAAACACAGCGTCCGAGATTTAATGGTTCGCATAATTCTCGCCAAGAAAAACCGAGGACAATGGCAGCCCTAACAAACCTTATGACCCGCTTTTGCGCGGGCGAAGATAGCTGGCTGGCCCATAGTAGCACCAGCGACCCAGACACATCTGAAGTCAGGGATGGCAACGGAAAACCACGACGCAGTAAAAGCAAGCGTCGAAATAACAAAGACAGCCCAGACAACACGGCGGTAAACGCCGGATTTAGGGGCTCTCGACCCGATCAACGGAAAAAGCATTTCAAAGGCAAAAGAGATGGACCGTCCATCCTAAACAAGATTCTAGACAAATTATGTCAGATTGATGGCACCTCCGATAAACCTGCAAATCACACCCACAGAGAATGTTGGGTCTTCAAGCAGGCCGGCAAGCTAAACGCCGAACACAAGGGGAGGGAGACACCAAGTGAAGACGAGGATGAGCCTCACCAGCAAAACACTGGGGGAGAGAAAAAATTCCCACCAGAGGTCAAAACAGTGAACATGATTCACGTAACAAAAAGGAGGAGCAAACATGCACTCCGAGACATATGCGCCGTAGAGCCCGTCACCCCTAAGTTCAACCCTTGGTCGGCCTGCCCGATCACTTTTGATCGCAGGGATCACCTGACTAGTATCTGGTACGGAGGATTGGCTGCCTTGGTGCTAGACCCAATAATCGACGGATACCATCTCACCCAAGTCCTCATGGACGGTGGCAGTAGTGTTAATCCGATATATCAGGACACAGTCCGCAAAATGGGGATAGACCCGACAACAATCAGCCAAAGCAATACTACCTTTAAAGGAGTAATACCATGCCCAGAGGCCCGATGTATGGGCTCTCTAGTACTAGAGGTTGTATTCGGTTCTCCCGACAACTTCCAAAGTGAAAATTTAACCTTCGACATCGCTCCATTCCGAAGCGGCTATCAAGCACTACTCGGAAGAATAGCCTTCGCTCGTTTTAATGCAGTACCGCATTACGCTTCTCTTAAACTTAAGATGCCCGGTCCACGTGGCATCAT
The DNA here is from genome assembly GCA_021605145.1 of Aegilops bicornis. Classification (NCBI taxonomy): domain Eukaryota; kingdom Viridiplantae; phylum Streptophyta; class Magnoliopsida; order Poales; family Poaceae; genus Aegilops; species Aegilops bicornis. The sequence continues at coordinate 209,117,762 of CM038670.1, read as the reverse complement.
CATAGTTAGCGAAACACCGAGCCGCCTTACACGTGGAAGAATGTGTGGCGGCTTTAGCAGCCGAACACTAAACGGCCTCTCCAACCAGAATAAATGATCGGTCGTCAAGACCGCGGACACGGCTAGACGAGTCCGGTGCATCACTAGCTGTAACAGCTTAGATAAACCTGAGATTGGTTTGATGGATATACCCCCATAGGCGGTACCAGGGGCTTCCCGCATGTAAAAAGGACTACAGTTCGCTTGACCTCATTTAGATTGAATTTTAATGAGAATAATCAGTTTTTCGCATCAAGACTTTCATCTAAGTTTTTCTCTTTACAGATGACAATCGTATACACCCTTCCAGGATACGGCACAAGAGAGACACAGGCACACACGTGCAGCAGGGCCCCGCTCAAAGGTTTCTTTTTAGATTAAGACCCAGTGTAAACCTTTCTTACTGTCTCTTGTTGCTTGACAACCCCCGGATACCTAACACAACCGTGAGGGATGCTGGCGTTGTTCGCATTTCGCCGCGTCAGACTAATGCACGCATTTCAGAAATTTAGGGTCCATTATCAAGGGCGCATTTCAGCCCAAGACATGTTTAAAGACCGAACACCTTAGGGAGTGTTCGGCGTCATGAAGTTTGGCCTTATATGCACCAGCTCAATCATGTCTTTTCGTCAAATGTTGGGTTTGCCCGCTCCTGCGTTTTGCTACCTTAAGTTCCGCTCTATCGGCTAAGGTGGCACCGGAGAACTATCGACAGCTCCTCGTTCATCCGGGATGAGCACCTCAAGAGAGAAAGCCGAAACGATCGTCATGATAAAGCGCGAGACTGGTCAACCACTGGCGATGACTTAGCGTAATCTTTGGGATTCCTCCGCATTAACGGCGGGCCGGTTTTCCCGGTCATGTACTGCACGCGCCTGCACGGGATGAGCGCAAGTACTGTGGGCTATATAGTAGCCCCACCGCCAAACTCCTATGGTTAAGTGAAAGTGTTAAAGCAATATAGTTTGATTGCCTCGCTCACGCTGGGCTACCACCTCCTTAATGGACCAAGACGTTGGATCAAGTGTGAACACGCCGCTATGTAACACCCTCGCATTATATGCGTGAAATTTCAAACCGATCGCAAACTTTCAGGTTATATATATATATATATATATATATATATATATATATATATATATATATATATATATATATATATATATATATATATATACATAAACGGCCGCACAGGAGGCATCATAATACTTTCAGGCAAAAGTATAAACACAGCCTTTATAATTCAAATAGCATTGTTTTTACAACCAGGATACATGTCACTCGAACATGACACTCTTCGAGCACTGAGCCTCTATTAAACGAGCACCTTCTAGGACTTCTTCAAAATAGTGCTCACGTAAACTCCGGCCTATGGCCGGATTCTGGGTTGCAATAGCGGTGGCCTCCATCTCTGCCTAGTATGTCTTGACACGGGCAAGAGCCATCCGCGCACCTTCTATGCACGCCAACCTCTTTACAGCGTCGATATGCAGCACAGCACCAAGGAATCGTTGCATTAGACCAAAATAACTATTCGGCCTTGGTCCTTCCGGCCAAAGACGATCCACGACAGACCTCATGGCAAGTCCGGACAACCTATGGAGCTTGGGCCCACTCGGCCATTTGCTCATTTAACAGCAATGACGCTACCGGGGCATTGAGCTACTGACTGTAACAACTTTTCCACTTCGTGATTTTTTGATCTTTGAAAAACTTGGTCGCATCAAGCAGCACTCACTGCCAAATCCAAGTACGCGTCCAGTAATCCACGTAATTGATCCAGAAGGGCATACTTAGGATCTTCGAACTTCGTCTGCAACAAAAAGGGCTTCCCAGCCGTGATATCTCTGGCTTGACGTAGCTCCTCCTTCGCCGCTCTGATTTTAGAGTGGGTTTTCTTGGCTGCTACGATGGCTTTCTCCAGGTCCGCCGTCTTCGTTTGACTTTCCCTTTCAAGAAGCTCATAACGGTCGGCGACATCTTTCAACCGAACAACCATCTTGGCTATTTTCTCTTTTGCTCGGCAATGCGCATGACCTATTCGGCTTTAACTCCTCGACCGCTTTTAGGGCGGCCGCATCACTCCTCATGGCTTGTTCCTTGGCTCGGGCAAGTTCCGCCAAGGGTCTCCACGGCGGCAGCTCCATCTGCAGTCACAGCATATTATAGATACTAGCATCATGCTCCTCTTAATATATGTTGACCACCGGAGAATACATAACATGTGCCTCGTCAAGCCACCTGTTTACAAGCATGATGTTGGCATCCGCCGCATCAAGTTGCCTCTTCAGTTCGGCAAACTCACCAGTCTGGCTAGCCACCGGACCCTCAGCTGCCTGCACATGAAAGCGGCATGATCATTACCTGGGACTATGATCCTCTATTTGCCGCCTTTTTCGACAGCAACCAGAGTCTCAGGGGCTACTATTCGTGATAGGGCACACCTAGCGTGTGCAACACCGTCAAAAATATACATATTACTTTATGCGTACCTCAAAGCCTCTCGGCGGGGCTCATAAAAGCTTCATGCAACCCGCCGGGCGGATGAAATCCTCTCAACCACCGTACCCATTAACGCATTTACGCGCTCGAGATAGCCGCTTGCTCCGGAAGATTCATCTGCTTCTAGTCGCGCCGGGCGATTCGCGTACTTTCTTTCGTTGCTCCCCTTAGAGCCGAATACTCCGGACTTCGGGTGGCCAAGGGTTACCTTCTGGCCTTGGCGGATCAGGAGAAATCCTTCGTGACGACACCTCAGGGTCGTTCGCCTGATGAGGAGGGGAGTCATGGGGAGGCGTTTCGCTCTCCATCATCTCCAGAAGAAGATCCCCCGAAGACGAACTCTGTCGAGAAGGGCTATGATCCGAACTACAAGACATGCGTCTTGGTTATTGTCCTCGGAAATAAAGTAACATATATTTACTAAAAAGTACTTTTGTTTACTTACAGCTCGGTGGAGGGCTGGTCCCCTTGCAGCACTCGCTCGGTAAGGATGCCCTCCGGTAGGGCCCCGACAAAGGTTTCTTCCTTCGCTTGGAAACCATTGTTTCCAAGTCTTCGATGTGTCCTCTTCCTTCCTTGGGGAGAGGGAATTTTAGATTCTTCTCCCCGATTATACTCCTTTGCGGAGGCACTAATTCCCCCGGTTTGGATGAATAATGAGTGAGGCCCGCTTTCGGCTTCTTTATTCCTCCCTTTATCTTCCCCTGATGGCGCTTGATAAGGCGCAAGCTCAAGCATCCTGGCTAGTACAGGATCCGGTGAGCCTTCGGGAAGGGGGGCCGAACACCTGATCATCTTCGCCTTTTTTATACAGTCCTGGTCAAAGACCGACTTTTCATAATGATGTTGTCATAAATAAATAGACAGTATGTTTGGCCGAAGAATTACTTACTTGGGTGTCTGGACGATTGCAGTTTAGGCCCGCATCCTCGGTGGTGTCCGGACACTTTATTTGTGATCCGAAGAACAATCTGTACATCTCTTCGAGCGTCACGCTGAAGAATTCTTGAATGGTTCGCGGTCCTTCCGGGTTGAACTCCCACATACGGAGAGATCGACGTTGGCATGGCAGGACCCGACGAACTAGCATGACTTGCATTACCTTGACAAGGATGACATCTCTCTTGAGGAGATCCCGGATGCGACTCTGCAACGTCGGCACGTCATTAGTCGGCCCCCAGTCCAGCCCCTTGTTGACCCATGATGCCAGTTGTGGCGGGGGGCCCGAACGGAAGGCAAGGGCAGCTACCCACTTGGTACTTCGGGGAGCCGTGATGTAAAACCACTCCCGCTGCCATAAGTTGGACATCTCGAGGAAGGATCCCTTTGGCCATGGAGCATCAACGCCTTTGCTTATTATGGCGCCTCCGACTCAAGGCGTGGTCGCCCATCGATCATCTTCGGCTTCACATTAAAGGTCTTGAGCCATAAGCCGAAGTGTGGGGCGATGCGGAGGAAGGCCTCGCACACGACGAGATGTGAAGGATGGAATCCAGAGCCAAATCATGGAAATCGAGCCCGTAATAGAACATAAGCCCTCTAACGAAGGGATCAAGACTGTAACATCCCAATTTTTATTAAATTTGGATGTTAATAGAATCATTCAATGCATATCATATTTCTTTGCATTTTGGAGTTTTTAAAATATTCAAATACTATTTTTCCACTCGAGAAAAACAAACGAGAGGGGATAAGATGACTTCCTCAAAATATAAAAGAGATGGAAATTTCATTTAAATATTAGTTGGAGTTTTTAGAACTTATTTGGTATTTATTCGATTTGCAAAAATGCATTAAATGCATTAGGAAAAATATTTTAAAAAAATGTTACGTGCTTAAGTTAATGTTCATTAGGTTCTAAATATTGCATAGTTATTTTAGAAATTATTGTGGTATTTTATTAATTCTTTTGAGTTGTTTAGGGCCCTTTAGTCTTCGTTTAAAAGAAATACAAACGACGCGACTCACCGCAACCTGGACCAACCGGGTTCGCCCAGAGCGCCTGACCCGCTAAGCCGGCCATTTGGCCCAAGGCCGGGCCACCACTTGAAGCCTCCCGCCCGGTCGACCGCTCGCACCTCCCTTCGCTCGCCTCCTCTCACTGCCGCTGCCAGGCGGGCCCCGCTCGTCAGCTCGTCCCCAACCTCCCGCTTGCCCTTCGCCGATGAGCTTCGGCCCGCAACCATAGCCGCCGGGCGAGGCCCTCGCGGATAACGCTTATCCGTCGACCCGACCTCTCGCCTCGCCTATATAAAGGCCAGGACCCCCCTCTGTCGATCTCGCCATCTCGTTTCGCCTCACAACACCCGTAGCCGACGCCCTCCGCTTTGGATCTCGCCGGAGCCGGAGCTTCCTTGCCGGAGTAAAACGCCGCCAGTAAACCGCCCCGACCTTGTTCTTCTTCACCAAAATATTTCCGGTCGATGAGCATCCGCTTGACATTTTCTTTGCCCTTAGGGACCACCGAGACGACGCTCGACGCAGCGTCCTCACCGGAGCTCGAACGCCGCCGCCTCCCCACGCTGCCGCCGACCACCCTGCCGCCCGCCAACCCCACTGGCCGGATCGCGGACGCTGCGTCGGACCTCCCCGTTTTCTTCCTCGACGCCGAGGATCGCCAGAAGCCGCAGCCCTCCGTCATCGACGTCGCGCCGCCGCTTTCATCGCCGCCGCCACCACCACCACCCACCGTGAGCCACCACCCCACCTCGCCTGCTCGATCTAGCATGGACGGCCCAGATTAGATTAGGTTCGTTTTTATGCGAAGAGGTACGCGGTTAACCGCGGTTCCTTAGACCGTGTGGTTTATTTAAACCGAAAGCGTCGGTTTTTCTTTAGTTAGCCGTCGCCACTGTTTTTCTTGTTTAGCGGCCGTTCGCCGTATAACCCCCGCAGCGGACGCTGCTCGGCTAGCCACGAGCCGCCACGTGGCCAGGGACTTGGTTGCGATAGTTTTCTTCACTGTTTAGTCCCTTTTATCACAGATTAGTCCCTGAGCTTAGATTAGCCATAACTTTTTAACCGTAGATCCAAACTCGATGAAACCAGCGGCAAATTCTTCGTATTGTTTAGATCTATCCAGTGGTATACTTTTGCAAACTTTTGTCAGATTCAAATTTGAATTTATTCAGATTTGAATTCAAACTTCAAATGGCCATATCTTTCAAACCGTAGCTCCGATTAAGTTGATTCTTTTGCACTTTGTCACAAAGAGACAAACCCTATCACCGAACTTTGTCACAATAATTTTCACACACTAGAATCTGCCTATTAATATTTTACTAGTATGCATAGTATGCACTATAGTTCACATCACTTCTTGAACCATGTGCCTATGTTGTTTTGCACCTAGAATATTTTCATGCTAGTTAAGTGTGATGTTTGTTCATTTGGTTTTTCCGAGACTTTTGCCTTGCATGTTCTTCTGGTTCTCTAGAATGTTTGCTTATGTTTGTTTATCTTCTTTGCGGTAGATTGCCCGGAGTGCGAAGCAGAATATTATCAGTCTTTAGAATTCAACCAGCAGTACCAAGGAAAGTTGCATCTTGATCATAATTCATTACCTATGTTTTTATTTTGCACGTAGTTCTTTGCAGTAGGACTGCATGATAGAAATTGATGCCGCATGACTATGCTTTTCACCCAAAGAGTTCATTGAGGTAGGTCTGAACCTTATAACATTGTCGCCATCGCTTTTACATTATGTTGCTTCGCTAAGTAGACGTGGATTGGGGAGTGATCATTGTAAAGTATGAGTGACAATGTAGTAAATAGGACCTAAGATAATTAATGAACTACACGGCGGAAACTTGTTGGAATGGTGGCGAAATGCGATGGGGCACGATGGAAATCCATGGTGGTGCACCACTAGTGGACCGTCCTCGGGTGCTCAAAGAGATCAATCAGATTCTCATGTCTAGAAGCTTACGTGTGCAGCCACAAGCCAATATGGGCTCTGGCTTAGTTGAGTAGTTAGTGTGACCCCTTCCGGGATGGGCTAGCAGATGTAGAGTGATGTAGGTGTACCGACCTATCCGTGGGTTAAGGGGGAACATTTTGAAAGACTATGTCTCGATCTTCCGATCATGGAGGTGGTCGAGTCTTGTGGGGAAAAGTGCGAAACCTCTGCAGAGTGTTAAAACCTAATCGATTAGCCGTGTCCCCGGTTACGGAGAAGTTGAGCATCTAGTAGTGGAAATGCCGGGAGATCTCCTCACCTTTAATTAAACAGTTGGGATTTAAATGAAATTTGGGAATGGATGGAGTTGGGTTTTCCAACTCATCCTATGCAAATGTGTAGTAGTAGAATAACATCTTTTCTAATAGGGAAAAACTAGCTTTATGAAAAACTAGACTTAGAGCTTTCCACCAGCCAAATTGCATGTACAAATAGGCTATTTACACTTATGATGTGACTTGCCAGTACATTCAATGTACTGACCTATATGGCTGCAACTTATCATGTTGCAGATATATCCGACGAGGATTAAGGTGCGATAGGTCGATGTTCTACACTCAACCTTGCTCGTGGAGTTGGACTCATTTACTACTTTGCTTCCGCAGTATTTGTTTATTGGCTCTATGCCCTATTTTGTAATAAATGTATTGCTCTGGATTATCGATGTAATAAAGAGATGTGTGTTATTTCTGTTATTTCATCGAAAATCGTGTGTGCTAGCAAGTCGATCCAGGGACTAGCACGGTAAGCACAGAGACTTCGACTCTTACCGAGTCGGGTCGCTACAAGATGGTATCAGAGCACACGTTGACTGTAGGACGCGACCCCTAGAAAATGGAAAAGCCATAGGATAAAAACTTTATTTTTCACTTTCCCTATATATACTTTGGTCACGTACCTTCTTTACTTCAGTACTAAATTCTACCCTCTTTCAAAATGTAGATGTCGTCTGCCAATGTCGAGTTCGAGCAGCCCGATGAGACCATGCCCTTTGGACGGCGGTGATGAAGATCGTGAAGCACCAAGATTGGGCTTCCCACCTTTATCGAACCTTCACCGCCACCTTGCCCGAGGAGACACGTTGGAGGATCGATGCCCATATCCCCGGACGCATCCTCGAAACCGCACTAAGCCCATTGATTTCCATGTGGATACTGCAACATGGAGCTTGGGCAGGGCATCGCTGCTCACATTACTCTCGGACGATTCGGGAGGAGTATGACGAAGACCTCAAGAGGTCCTCCTTCGTGATGTACGGACGCCATGACGCAAATGGAGATGTGGTGCATACCACGGAGGACGAGACGATAGCATCCCATATCCAGGACATGGAGGATCACATTCGTATGATGGAGCTGGAGTTGTCCGACAACATGATCGCCATCAAGAACCTCATGACCCGCATAAGGCCGATCTCGAGGAGGAACTCCAGACGCCAGATCGAGCATGAGGGAGAGCTAGACGACCGCAGGAGAAGATCGGCGACACGAAGCTTGAGCTTGAGGAGGAGGTCGAGGAGAAGCTGGATGAGGGAGAAAACATCCAGGAGGATCACTCTTATGGAGATTACATCAGCCAGGACAAGGACTAGGATGATGAGCTTGGAGATGACGACATACGTATAGTGATGCAAGGACGCCCGATGTCAACATGGTTGATCGTCCTCATCCGATGAGAGTTAGATTTTATACCACCATGAGAGTTAGAAATTCAATTGCTATCCGATTAGTTTTATCTCATTTGTGAGACCTTGTCAAATCTTGTGACATGGCTTACCTTAGGTTTGATTGTTCTTGTGGACCTCTTGATTGAAATTGAATTGGAGTGATTTGAAGTTTTATTGCTATCATGTGCATATGGGTAGTGTGATTTTACTCACTAGGCCTCATTCTATTCTAACTTCTCATCCACTCTAAACCCATCGAGATGCCCCCAAGACGTGACCCCGGTTCAACTTTTCCTGGGAGCTCACGCTAATTGATCCAACAAAGAATGCTCTTATGCAGATGCTCATTCGTAACTGCAGCCGTAACAACCCCAACAACAACCCACCACCGCCACCCCTGGGCTGATACCTTACCTGCTTTTCTCGAGGCTGAACCCACCCGTGTTCTCCAGCAGCACGGAGCCGATCGTCGCAGATGACTGGCTCCGCAAGATAGGAAGGGAGCTAGCCACGGCAGGATGCAATGATGCTGAGAAGGTGAAGTTTGCCGCCCATCACCGGATGGCCCAGACCACTGCTTGGTGGGAGAACTACACCACCACATACCCCTTGGAGAGTGTGACTTGGACTCGGTTCCAAAGAGCGTTTCAAGACCGCTCATGTCTCACTGGAGCCATGAGTCCGAAGAAGAAGGAGTTCGCAGCTTGCGCTGTGGAGGACGACGGTATCTCAAAGATGTTGATGAGTTCAAGAAGTTGGCCCGTTATGCCCCAGAGGACGTGGGCCACCGATGCAGCCAAGCAGGAGAAGTTTCGAGGGACCTAACGATGAGTTGGGAGTTCAGCTTGACTGTGGCGACCTTTGCGAACTATCGTGGAGTTGGTTGATAAGGCTACCATTCTCGAAGGCAAGCACCAGCAGATGGAGAATCATAAGAGGAAGTACGGTCATGGGAAGTATAACTCGAGTTCAATCAGAAACCCGCTACAGCCCGTACTCGGGAAGTTCGGATCGTGCACTAGCAAGTTTGGAGGAATCATCATAACCATGGAGGTCACATTCAGCATGGGGAAATGGGCACAACCACCATGGTCACAAGCATGGCAATGGCAATGGAGGGAATGGCAATCAAGAAGCATTTCAACTCTTCTACACCAATGAAGAAGGATCTCGAGTCACATCACTTGCTTCAAATGCAAGAAGACAGGGCACTACTCCAATGAGTGTCCCAGCAGCAGAATGGGAATGGAAATGGGAATTCGGAGGCAAGAAACCTAATCCTTTCACTAAGGGGCATGTGAATCATGTCAATGTGGAAGAGGTCTATGAGCACTGACGCAGATGATTGGTAAGTTCTTGGTTAATTCATTTCAAAGACTCATTCTTTTTGACACTGGAGTATCGCATTCATTCATATCAAGGGGATTCGTGGATAAGCATAAGTTTCCTACCGTAGCTCTTAAGTCACCCATTCTAGTGAGTTCCCCGGGAGCCGAGTCTATGGCTAGTCAGGGATGTTTCCAGTTGCCTTTGAACATAGGGGGACATATTTTTCCCACGGATATGATCATACTAGAGTCACAAGGGTTGGATGTAATCCTAGGGATGGATTGGATGTCCAAGTATGAGGGAAACATTGATTGTGCTAATAGATCGATTTTCTCACCACCCCGTAGAAGAAGAGGATCAAGTATGTATCCGTGCTTAAGCCTAAGAGGACTCGGTGAACTCTCTTACGGGAGTTGTCCAGAAGAAGTACCAGTGGTGAAGGATTATCCGATGTATTTCCGGAGGGGTTACCGGGTATGCCGCCAGATCGGAGATTGAGTTTTGATTGAGTTGTCACGCACATGCAGGACCTATCTCCAAGAGGCCGACGGATGCCCGGCTAATGATTTGGAGGAAGTCAAGAAACAGATTAAGGAGTTGCTAGAGAAAGGGTATATTCGCCCGAGTTCATCACCTTGGGGAGCCCCAGTACTCTTAGTGGAGAAGAAGGATGGAACCTTGAGGATGTGTGTGGATTACCGCTCTTTGAACGAGGTGACCATCAAGAACAAGTATCCCCTACCGATGATCAATGACTTGTTTGACCAGCTAGAAGGAGCTAGTGTTTTCTCCAAGATCGATCTTCGATCGGGTTATCACCAATTGAAGATCCATGAGAAGGATATACCCAAGACCGCTTTTACCACAAGGTATGGGCTTTATGAGTATACACCATGTCCTTTGGTTTGACTAATGCCCCGCCTATTTTATGAGCATGATGAACAAGGTGTTCATGGAGTTCTTGGATAAGTTCGCTTGTGGTATTCATTGATGACATATTGGTTTTCCAAGAATGAGGAGGAACACGCCAACATCTCGCGCTTGGTTTTGGAGAAGCTCAGAGAACATCAACTTTATGCCAAGTTCAGCAAGTGTGAGTTTTGACTCAAGGAAGTCGGGTTCCTTGGACATGTTGTGTCAGGTGAAGGGATTGCAGTGGACCCTACCAAGGTAGAGTCAGTCACAGAATGGAATGCACCCACCACAGTCGGCGAGATTCGCAGTTTCCTTGGACTTGCGGTGATATTACCGGAGATTTATTGAAAATTTCTCCAAGATTGCAAGGCCCATGACAGCGTTGTTGAAGAAGGACACCAAGTTCGCTTTGGATCAAGAGTGTGAAGCCAGACTTTCAAGAGTTGAAGAAGCGTTTGGTTACAGCCCTGATGTTAATCCCGCCTCGACGTACACAAGGACTTTCAGGTGTATTGTGATGCTTCACGCCGTGACTTGGAGGTGTTCTTATGCAGAGGGAAAAGTTGTAGCTTATACTTCACGACAGCCTTGACCTCATGAGTTGAACTATGCCACGCATGATTTAGAGTTAGCAAACGTAGTGCATGCACTCAAGACATGGAGACACTATCTTATTGGGAATCGTTGTGATGTTTACACGGATCACAAGAGTTTGAAATACATTTTCACGCTAGAAGGAGTTGAATCTTGCAAAGGAGATGGTTGGAACTCATAAAGGATTATGACATGAGTCTCGCATTATCATCCGTGAAAAGCCAATGTTGTGGCGGATGCTTTGAGCCGTAAGAGTTATGTTAATACCCTTACAAAGCAGGAGGTTTACCTCGGGGAGTTATGTGATGAGCTTAGAGACCTTCAGCTTGGAAATAGTTCCAAGAGGTTATGTTGTCAAGACTTCGAGGTGCAGTCCACCTTGTTGGGAAGAATCAGAAGCCTGAAGTTGGACCAAGGTATTGCTGAGATAAAGGAAATGATGAGCAAAGGGAAAGGTATGATTCCGTGAGGATGAAAATGGAACCATATGGTTTGAGCAACGGATTTGTGTACCCAATGATCCGTAGATCGTGAAGTTGATTCTTCAGGAGGCTCATGACTCACCATATTCGATACACCTGTGCAACACCAATATGTATTTGGACTTGAAGGAAAGTTTTTGGTGGGCGGTATGAAGAGAGAGATTGCTTAGTATGTGGCAATATGTGATGTATGTCGAGAGTAAGTAAAGTGAGCATCGTAAAACCAAAGAGGTTTACTTCAGCCGCTGTCGATACCCGATTGGAAATGGGATAAACTTGGTATGGACTTTATCACGGGTTACCCAGACCCGCTCAGTTATGATTCCATTTGGGTGATAGTGGATCGTTTGACCAAGGTTGCTCACTTCATTCCAGTTGAAGACCACCTATACAAGTGCTAAGTCGGCAAAGATATATATGACCAGGATCGTATGTCCGCATGGAGTTCCGAGGAGCATCAGATCGAGATAGAGGAACTAGTTTACCTCAAAGTTTTGGAAGCGATTATACTAAACTTTGGGTACTGTGCTAGAGTTCAAGATGACCTTCCATCCGCAGAATCGATGGGGCGCAGAGAGAGTCAATCGATTCGGAGGACATGTTGAGAGCTTGTGCGCTAGACTATGGGTCTAGTTGGGATGATAACTTACACTACGCAGAGTTTTTCGTGACAACAACGACTATCAAGCCAGCTTTGCAGATGGCTCCTTTCGAGGCATTGTATGGGAGGAAATGCAGGACACCTTTGATGTGGAAATGGAGTTGGAGATCAGAATTGTTTGGACCTGATTTGATCGTGGATTCCGAGGAGAAGGTCAGGTTGATTCGTGACGGACTTAAGATAGCTTCACCAAGGAAGAAGAGTTATGCCGATGCTAAACGCGAAGGAAGTGATCTATGAAGTGGGAGATAGAGCATATCTTCGAGTGTCTCCACTTCGAGGTATTAAGAGATTTGGAGTCAAAGGAAAGTTAGCACCACGATTTGTGGGACCACAGAGTTCTCGAACGAGAGGAGAGGTTGCATACCAAATTGGAATTACCGTGAGGCTTTGTCAGAGTTCATGATGTGTTTCATGTTTCCCGGTGAAGAAGTGTCATGCAGAGATGGCGGATATTCCTTTGAGAGATACAATTGCCACTCGAGGCAATTCAGTTGGAGAGCGATCTCGACTTATGAGGAGAAGCGGTTAAGATTCTTGAGACCGCAGCAGAGAGAATCACTCATACCAAGATCATCGAGTTACGCAAGGTTCAAGTGGAGTCACCACACCGAGGAGGAAGCCACTTGGGAGCGAGAGGAAGATCTTAGACAAGACCATCCACACCTTTTTGTCAAGTTAACCCTAATCTCGAGGATGAGATTCATCTTAAGGGGGTAGGTTTGTAACATCCCAATTTTTATTAAATTTGGATGTTAATAGAATCATTCAATGCATATCATATTTCTGTGCATTTTGGAGTTTTTAAAATATTCAAATAATATTTTTCCACCGAGAAAAACAAACGAGAGGGGATAAGATGACTTCCTCAAAGTATAAAAGAGATGGAAATTTCATTTAAATATTAGTTGGAGTTTTTAGAACTTATTTGGTATTTATTCGATTTGCAAAAATGCATTAATTGCATTAGGAAAATATTTTAAAAAAAATGTTCTGTGCTTAAGTTAATGTTCATTAGGTTCTAAATATTGCATAGTTATTTTAGAAATTATTGAGGTATTTTTATTAATTCTTTTGAGTTGTTTAGGGCCCCTTTAGTCTTCGTTTAAAAAAAATACAAACGCACGCACTCACCGCAACCTGGACCGAAACCGGTTCGCCCAGAGCGCCTGACCCGCTAAGCCGCCATTTTGGCCCAAGGCCCGGCCCGCGCCTCAAGCTCCTCCCGCCCGGTCGACCGCCGCACCTCCCTTCGCCGCCTCCTCTCATCGCTGGCCGCCAAGGCCCCGCCATGTCGGCTCGTCCCCAACCTCCTCCGCTTGCCCTGCTCGGATGAGCTCGCCACAAGGCTCCTCGCAATCGCCGGGCGAGGCCCTCATGGATAACGATTATCCGTCGACCTCGAGCCCTCGCCGCCGCCTATATAAAGGCCGGGACCCTCTCGCCGATCTCGCCATCTCGCTTAGCCACAACACCCGTAGCCGACGCCCTCCTGCTTTGGATCTCGCCGGAGCCGGAGCTTCCTTGCCGGAGTAAAACGCCGCCAGTAAACTGCCCCGACCTTGTTCTTCTTCACCAAAATATTTCCCGGGTCGATGAGCATCCGTTTGACATTTTCTTTGCCCTTAGGGACCACCGGAGACGACGCCCGACGCGTCAGCGCCCTCACCGAGCTCCGAACGCCGCCGCCATTACGCTGCCGCCGACCACCCCGCCGCCCGCCAACCCCATCAGCGGATCGCGGACGCCGTCGACCTCCCGTCTTTCTTCCCGACGCCGAGGACCGCCAGAGTTACCGCCTCCGTCATCGACGTCAGCGCGCCGCCTTCATCGCCGGCCGGCCACCACCACCACCCATCGTGAGCCACCACCCCACCCTCGCCCATTCGATCTAGCATGGACGGCCCAGATTAGATTAGGTTCGTTTTTTTTTTTGCGAAGAGGTACACGGTTAACCGCGGTTCCCTTAGACCGTGTGGTTTATTTAAACCGAGCGTCGGTTTTTCTTTAGTTAGCCGCCATCGCTTTTTTTTCTTGTTGAGCGAGCGGCCGTCAGATAACCCCTGCAATGACGCCGCTTTCGGCTAGCCACGAGCCGCCACGTGGCTGTGGACTTGGTTGCGATAGTTTTCTTCACTGCTTAGTCCCTTTTATCACAGATTAGTCCTCGAACTTAGATTAGCTATAACTTTTTAACCGTAGATCCAAACTCGATGAAACCAGCGGCAAATTCTTCGTATTGTTTAGATCTATCCAGTGGTATCCTTTTGCAAACTTTTGTCAGATTCAAATTTGAATTTATTCAGATTTGAATTCAAACTTCAAATGGCCATATCTTTCAAACCGTAGTCTGATTAAGTTGATTCTTTTGCACTTTGTCACAAAGAGACAAACCCTATCACGGAACTTTGTCACAATAATTTTCACACACTAGAATCTGCCTATTAATATTTTACTAGTATGCATAGTATGCACTATAGTTCACATCACTTCTTGAACCATGTGCCTATGTTGTTTTGCACCTAGAATATTTTCATGCTAGTTAAGTGTGATGTTTGTTCATTTGGTTTTTCCGAGACTTTTGCCTTGCATGTTCTTTTCCGGTTCTCAAGAATGTTTGCTTATGTTTGTTTATCTTCTTTGCGGTAGATCGCCTTGAAAGCGAGGCGTATTATCGCCTTTTTAGAATTCAACCACAGCATTCAAGGCAAGTTGCATCTTGATCATAATTCATTACCTATGTTTTTATTATGCATCGTAGTTCTTTGGCAAGAGGACTGCATGATAGAAATTGGTGCCGCATGACTATGCTTTTCACCCAAAGAGTTCATTGAGGTATGTCCGAACCTTATAACATTGTCGCCATCGTTTTACATTATGTTGCTTCGCTAAGTAGACGTGGATTGGGGAGTGATCATTGTAAAGTATGAGTGACAATGTAGTAAATAGGACCTAAGATAATTAATGAACCACCGGGATGGAAACTTGTTGGAATGGTGGCGGCATGCGATTAGCACGATGGAAATCCATGGTGGTGCACCACTAGTGGACCGTCCGCTCGTGCTCAAAGAGATCAATCGTATTCTCATGTCTAGAAGCTTACGCAGTGCAGCCACAAGCCAATATGGGCTCTGGCTTAGTTGAGTAGTTAGTGTGACCCCTTCCGGGATGGGCTCGCAGATGTAGAGTGATGTAGGTGTACCGGCCTATCCGTGGGTTAAGGGAGAACATTTTTGAAAGACTATGTCTCGATCTTCCGATCATGGAGGTGGTCGAGTCTTGTGGGGAAAAGTGCGAAACCTCTGCAGAGTGTTAAAACCTAATCGATTAGCCGTGTCCCCGGTTACGGAGAAGTTGAGCTTCTAGTATTGGAAATGCCGGGATATCTCCTCTCATTTTATTATACAGTTGGGTTTTTAATGAATTTTGGGTAGGGATGGAGTTGGGTTTTCCAACTCATCCTTTGAAAATGTGTAGTAGTAGAATAACATCTTTTCTAATAGGAAAAACTAGCTTTATGCAAAACTAGACTTAGAGCTTTCCACCACCAAAATTGCATGTACAAATAGGCTATTTACACTTATGATGTGACTTGCCAAGACATTCAATGTAATCGACCTATATGGCTGCAACTTATCATGTTGCGTATATATCCGACGAGGATTAAGGTGCGATAGGTCGATGTTCTACACTCAACCTTGCTCGTGGAGTTGGACTCATTTACTACTTTGCTTCCGCAGATTTGTTTATTGGCTCTATGCCCTATTTTGTAATAAATGTATTGCTCTCGGATTATCGATGTAATAAAGAGATGTGTGTTATTTACATTATTTCATCGAGTAATCGTGTGTGTGCTAGCAAGTCGATCCAGTGGACTAGCACGGTAAGCACAGAGACTTCGGACTCTTACCGAGTCGTGGGTCGCTACAAAGACTAAAGCCTAGCCCTCCTGGAGGAAGTGGGAAACAAATCTGACGATCTCGCTTAGGTTTGGGAGTGGGGATGACCTGCCCTTGAGCAGCAGCTGCATGCGAGATTTCGGGTCGACACCGGCTTCTCTTAGCTTCTCGATGTCCTCCTCTCGTGGATTTGAGGAGGCCACCCACCGACCTTGAAGGTTGGATCCGGACATGATTGAAGGTCAAGGCGGCAGCCTCCGCCTTGGGTGCTGGAATTCGAGGTGGGAGAAGGGAAAGATCGAGCGCAAGAAGAAAAGGATGTGCCTTGACCCCTTTATAAAGAGGGTGAATATCAGCGCCCTACCGCACGACCGTCTCGAACTTGCCTAAAATCGAGGAGTCGTACTAAGCGGGCATGATTGGGTTACCCACACCCGTATTGATGAGAATCCAGTGAAAAGAGGGACACAATCTCGCTCGACAAGACGTGCTAACAAAACCGCATCGCAACACGTGCAAAGTGGCAAGCTTCGGGAAAAGCGATTCGTCATGACTGGACCACGGCAGTAACGTCCACGTTAAGAAAAGCTGTCACAACAGATTAGATTTGTGGAAATATTATTCTCTCTACGGTGGTATGTGGAATTTGTTTTGGCAAGAGCCGGACACTCATCCTTGTGTTCAAAATCTTCTATGGAATATTCGGAGGAGGAACCCGCCTTGCAATGTCAAGACAATCACAATGCACGACTCATCGTCATTGAAGACTGGTTCAAGGGCTACTGAGGGAGTCCTGGATTAGGGGGTCCTCGGACAGCCGGACTATATACTTTAACCGGACTGTTGGACTATGAAGATACAAGATTGAATACTCCGTCCCGTGTCCGGATGGGACTCTCCTTGGCGTGGAAGGCAAGCTTGGCAATACGGATATGTAGATCTCCGCCCTTGTAACCGACTCTGTGTAACCCTAGCCCTCCAGGTGTCTATATAAACCGGAGGGTTTAGTCCAGAGGGACAACAACAATCATACCATAGGCTAGCTTCTAGGGTTTAGCCTCTTCGATCTCGTGGTAGATCAACTCTTGTAATACTCATATCATCAAGATCAATCAAGCAGGAAGTAGGGTATTACCTCCATCGAGAGGGCCCGAACCTGGGTAAACATCGTGTCCCCCGCCTCCTATTACCATCCGCCTTAGATGCACAGTTCTGGTCCCCCTACTCGAGATCCGTCGGTTTTGACACCGACAGTTTGTCCCGCTCCTGTTGCGCCATCATTCACCCTAGCTCAGCTACTCCAACGATAGAAGGGTCCGGCATAGTAGGGATTCGGCCTCCAGACTGTCTTCCGCCACCTCAGATATTCTTCCCCGCCACCAGCAGCCACGACAATTGCATTACCATGATCAACCAAGCAGATGACCTTGAGGACTAAACGGGTCTGCAAGAGAGGTCGACTCTTTCATGTCTGCTTACGTTATGCATCGCTTAATATTACATGCTACTTTATCGCCCTGTTCACTGACTAGACTCTGAGTCAGCTCCAAACTAATGGTCAAACTTGAGTTTTTAAATGGTTGTGGGGTACATATCGGGGCCGCAGTGAATAGTATCTATCTACTATCTGGTTAATCTCTGGTATCTACTATGAGTTTCATGTTGGGTGGGAAACAAACAGTAAAGAAGCCATTATCTCATATTTTTAACTGAAGCCATTATCTCACCGCTATCATTGGTTTTGGGTCTATCCATAGATTGCTACCATCACTCGCATTTATGCATGCAATTCCTTACATAATCTCACTATGTTTTATTCCTATGCATGTCAGTTATTGTACACAATGGAACCGAACATGTAGAGCAAAAGAGACGAGCCTTGTGTGGCAATAAAATTTCATGCAAACTTCGCTCCATGGTAGGCGCAAAGGCAGCCCCCCTCCACCCACTTCGGATTGTAATCAAGAGGAAGATAACTGTTCTGAGGGGGATTCAGAAGGAGAATGCCACTCCTATTTTCCCCCTGAGGTCTTTGCTCTAACTTGGCATGCTGATGTTGGTAATATCATGCATATGGTGCCTTGCATTGCTTACTTTATACATCAAATATGTCATCTGCTTAGTTTAGACATGCTTTGTGTGAATGCCATCCTGCTTAGTTTCTTCATCGTATATGTGAATTATGCAACGCCATCTTGTTTAGCCAGGCATCATATATGTGAGTTTTGCAATGCCATCCTGCTTAGCCAGTCATCTTATATGTGAATTATATCAGGCCATCCGTTTTTTTCATTATGTATTATATTTGTCAACAATGTTAATACATTCAACTATTCTTCGTGTGCATCAGTCATTTGACATGGTGATGGAAAATTCTGGAGTGAAAACAAGGTCTTCAGAGCAGACTATGCTATCTGACGAAGTGCATATCTCGCTGGTTACGGATAGCTCCTTAGAGGAGGATCTGAGAGACAGATGACCGATCCTATTCCCCCCGAGGTGTATGCTCTAACTTGGCAAGGTTATGTTGCTCATATCATGTGTATGGTGTCTTGCATTGCTATGTCATTTGATTAGTTTAGACATGCTTTGCATGAATGCCACCTGTTTAGTGTCTAATTACCATATATGTGAATTATCCAATGCCATCTTGTTGCAAGACATTATATATGTGAATTATGCAATTCTATCTTGTTGCAAGGCATTATATATGTGAATTATGCAATGACAGGCTGTTTAGCCAATCATCACATCTGTGAATTATATCATGCTATCCTTTTTTGTATTACGTGTTCCATTTGTCGATAACGTTTGTATTTCAACTACTCTTCCTGTGCATCAGCCATTTGAAGCGGTGATGGAAGTATCTAGAGTGAAAACAAGGTATTCAGAGCAGACAATGCTACCTGCTGAAGCAGACATCTTGTTGGTTACAGATAGCTCCTCAGAGGAGGATTCACAGACTGATGACAAGTCCTATTTCCCACCTGAGGTCTATGCTCAAACTTGGCAGGGTTATATTACTCATGTCACGCATGTTGTCTTGCATTGCTTAGTTTTTACATCATATATGTGATTTCCATCTGCTTACTTGCTTACTATATAAATCATATATTTGGATTACATCATGCCATCATGTTTACATAGACAGCATCTATCTGAATTATGGCACGCCAACCCATTTAATAATACATTATATAGTTATATCATCTCATCCTGTTTAGTGTTTACAGTCATCATATTTTGAATTATGTCATTCTATCCGTGAATTATATCATGCTATCATGTTTCCATAGGCGGCATGTATGTGAATTATGGCATGCCAACCTATTTAATAAACACATTATATAGTTATATCATGTCATCTTGTTTACATAGTCATCATATTTTGAACTATGTCTTGCCATCTTTTTTAGTTAGCCATCATATATGTGAAATTGTGTCATGCTATCTTGTTTAGTTAGCCATCATATATGTGAAATTGTGTCATGCTATCCTGTTTGGCTAGACAACATAAATGTGAATTATTTCATGCCCTCTTTTATTCCCCACTATCCATTGCACTGTCTCATCATACAATGTCCTGTGACATTCAATTAATTTTCTTGTTTATCACCCATTTGAGTTGGAGAGGGTGATGGCAGTATCTAAGGGAGTAACAACACGGTCTTCAGAAAAGATAGTGCTACCAGTTGATGCAGATAGAACCATGGTTGTACTTGACCAAGAACTCGCCCCACCACACATAACCCAGACTCTCGCAAATTGTACCCCTACCCAGTTGGACAAACAACCAGCTACACCCCTTCTAACACCAACCTCAGCAGATAGTAACCCAGTTCCAGTTGACATAGCACTGTGTCCACCACAGAGCACCCAAACACGAGTAGTTAGTAAGGGAACTGCAGTGCCCAAAGCACGAGGATCGCCACTCTGAATCCCAACTCAACGCTTAAAGCAGAAGAAGAATTGTTCTTAGGTCAGGTTCTGTAGCTATGGTTCATACTCCTTTGCTCTTGCATCACTGTATTTACTTACCAACTATTTTCAAATTTGAAGGATGGAATTGCAACTCCAATGGCGCACAAGGTATGTTTTAAACCTATTTCTTTAACTGGTTTGCTGTTTTAACTTGCTCTATATTGATTTCAGTTTCAATTGAATAAACAATTATGTTCTCATGTCATGCACATTACAAATGTTGTTATTGCTCTGTAGTTTCCCACACTTATATTATGTCTATTTTGATTTGTCCTGAACAAATATTATTTGAACTGTGACTCTATCTTGATTTGGCAACAAAAACTAGAATGATATAGACCATAAAGTGACCATGGTACATAGATATATGTTTGTTTCATGTTGTTATCCTTGCACTTGACTACCGAACTGATTTACCAAAATGAGTTTCATATACAACATGGTAAACCCGTGATGTGTGCCTTGTTTCTCTTTTATAATGCGGACAAAATATTGGAGAACAATACCCGCTTATGCAATGGTAAAGGAAGTAATGCAGATAAGGTTCAAGATAGTGAGACATCCCTGTTGGTCTCCAAGAAGGCTGACAAAAACTATCTTGACGATAGTGAGACAACCCAAAAGTAATATCTTGATGTAGTGTTCAAGTTACTAGCCACTACTGCTCACACAAGCTCTTCGAACTCGCTGCCTGAATCAGTTTGTCTTCTTGAGTCTCAACTTCAAGTTGAAAGACATTGATCGTATGTGCTACTTATTGTGAAGTCAAGGACTGAGGAAGTCCCTATAGAATTCAGATGCATACTTTCCGGTGCAACAAAGAAGCTGGAGGATTTAAGCGCCAAACAAGAGAAAGTTAATAAGCTTGCTAACCATCTTGCCAGCATTATGGGTACCCAGGATATTGTTTCTTGAGCTCTTCTGAAGTGGTTTCAGTTCTAGACTTGTTTTGCTGCGGCGTTTATTTGCACTGGTCGCCAACTTTGACAACCAGTGTATATGATATGCTGCTTTGTCCCCTATATTTGCACTGGTGGCGAACTTTGATGCCCAGTGGATGTAATACATGTAATAGCCGTGATAGCCTAGCGTAAGTTGCTTGCTTATTTATTTCGTTGTTGTCTTGTTTATTTGTTTGCTTGTAGTCAGTGCAGCTCTTTTTCCGCGGTTTGCTAGTGGCCGCAATAACCTATTTTTAAAAACTAGGCCACAATAACCATGGGCTACATATTTTCATCAGAAGTTACCATGGGCCTCCTACGGGTCGTAGAAACAATGGGCCTTCTAAGGGCCGTAGAAACAATGGGCCTTCTACGGGCCATAGAATCAATGGGCCTTCTACGGGCCGTAGAATCAATGGGCCTTCTACAGGCCGTAGCATCAATGGGCCTTCTACGGGTGATTGATTGGCCAAACATGGGCCAATAACAAACCGCATTATGCGCCATAAATGGGCTAGAGTTGGAATCGTCCGTTCATGGGCCGACCATAACGGGCCGTCGTTGATCGGCCGTATTTGATGACGCTATGAAAATGGACCAACGGATTAACGGGCCATAAATGGGCTGATTGTAATCACTAGCTGAATTTGGCCCACAAGCAGAAAAGGCCAGTAACGGGCCGTAAGTAATGAATGCTGGAAATGAGCCCAAGAATAAATGGGCCCTGAGAAGGCCGAAAGATAACACGGGTTCGAAATGGCCCAATGGAATAATGGGTCGTTAATGGGTATAAAGCGGTACACTGTTCATTACGGGCCAGATTCACCACGGGCCGTTAATGGGCCAAGAGTTACAAAGGGCCTCATATGGGCCGAAAGACATCATGGGCCATACATGGGCCGGAAGTTACAACGGGCTGGAATCATATTGGATGGCCCAGATGAAGCTACTGGGCTTAATTCCGATAGGTCGTAATGGGCCGTGAGTTAGCGGGCCGTAAATGGGCTATATACGAACAGGCCGTTAACAGGCTTTCCATGGGCCAGCCCGTTACCTTTTAACCAAGTCAAATGGGCCAGCTGAGGGAGTCCTGGATTAGGGGGTATCCGGACAGCCGGACTAAATACTTTGTCTGGACTATTGGAGCGTGAAGATACAAGACTCAAGATTCCGTCCCGTGTCCGGATGGGACTCTCCTTTGCGTGGAAGACAAGCTTGGCGATCCGGATAATATATTTCCTTCCTTGTAACCGACTCCATGTAAACCCTATCCCTCTCCGGTGTCTATATAAACCGGAGAGGATGGTCCTAGAAGGTCGATCACGATCACAACCATAATCATCATAGGCTAGCTTCTAGGGTTTAGCCTATACGATCTCGTGGTAGATCTACTCTTGTAATACTCATATCATCAATATTAATCAAGCAGGAAGTAGGGTTTTACCTCCATCGAGAAGGCCCGAACCTGGGTAAACATTGTGTCCCTTGATTTCTGTTACCATCAGCCTAAGACGCACAGATCGGGACCCCTACCGAGATCCGCCGGTTTTGACACCGACATTGGTGCTTTCATTGAGAGTTCCTCCGTGTCGCCACCGCAAGGCTCGATGGCTCCTTCAATCATCACAACAACACGGTCCAGTGGTGAGACCTTTCTCCCGGAAAAATCTCCGTGTTCGGGTACCAAGATCAAGGGCCAATTAAGCAGGCCATTATCCGGAGCAGATCGACAGCCACGCCCCGCCACCAGATCAGGTTCGAAACCTGAACTACACGGCTCATATCCGCGGAGACTTGATCTTCAATGGATTTGGGCCTATGGCAGGAGCGCCGGACGGTCACGATGAGCACGGCTTAGACCTGTTGTCGGACTGTGCTCGGGATGTCATCCCTGCGGCAGATCCGGGCCTAAATCCGGAGCAAACCGCATTGCCTAAAGACGGAGGGATGGACCTCGTCCCGCAGGCCGCACACTCATCGGCGGTAGTGCCGAACACAGGCCTCGCCCCCAAAGAAGCCTGTGACACCGGACCCCGGGACTCGTATCCGGCTGTAGGTTCCACTCCGCGCTCTCCTGAGCCTACCGAACCTGGTTGGGCCTCACAATGGAGTTCACCATCATGGATATCTTCCAAAGACTCGCCCTTTTGGCGACGTGCTGAACTCGTTAAAGTCTCTCTCTTTGTCAGGAGACTCTCGGCCGAACTATGTCCGGCTCGAGTGGGAAGCAGGCGACGAAGGAATTCGTGGCCCACCCACCACCCACTTCATTGCCACGGTCGATGATCTAACCGACGTGCTTGATTTTGATTCCGAAGACATCGACGGTATGGATGACGATGCAGGAGAAGAACAGGAACCACCGCGCACGGGGCGGTGGACAGCTACCTCCTCATACGATATATATATATATATATATATATGGTCGACACTCCGAAGGAAACCAACGGCGATGAGGCAACGGAGGATAACTCCTTAGGGAGAAAAGCAAAGCATGGGCGTCATCGGTGCCGCTCCAAGCCCCGCCACAACAATACCGGCCCAGGAGACGAAAACAATCCAGATGGTGCCGAAGAGGAATACAACCCCGATCAGCCTGCCTTCGAATAGGCCGAGCAGGAAGACGGGCAGGTCAGCCCAGACGAACAAGCAACGAACGGATATCCGGAGGAGGACAGTTACATGCCCCCCTCCGAAGATGAGATCAGCCTCGGCGACGACGAGTTCGGCGTGCCTGAGGATCCCGTCGAGCAGGAGCGCTTCAAGCATCGTCTTATGGCCACTGCGAGAAGCCTGAAAAAGAAGCGGCAGAACTCCAAACTGATCAAGACCTGCTCACGTATAGATGGATCAAGTCCCGCGGCCGAGGAATATGGACTGAAAGGTGCCATCTGGTGACCGCCACCTCGTGGCGGATAAACGGCGTATCAGCCCAAACACCAGCCCGCACCCCCACGCCAATACACTAGGGCCCGGGGCAATAGGCAAGACCTGGACGATATACTGGAGAACAAAGCAGGACAGCCAAGATCGATCTACGGATCGGGGGAGCGCGCCCCAGCACGCGACGATGACCGTCACGCCGGACACACCATCAACAAGTCCGACCGGGCCGAATACAGCCACCAGAGCAATTCGAATCACAGAGCCACATCGCCCGGCACAAAGGTGCCGCACACCCCCTCTACTTCACTGACGAAGTGATGGATCATGAATTCCCAGAAGGGTTCAAACCCGTAAACATCGAATCATACGATGGCACAACAGACCCCGCAGTATGGATCGAATATTTCCTTCTCCACATTCACATGGCCCGCGGAGACGATCTACACGCCATCAAGTATCTTCCCCTTAATCTCAAAGGACCCGCCCGATCGCTGGCTAAACAGCACGCCCGCAAAATTCCATTGGCGGTTGGGAAAACACGGAAGACGCGTTCCTCGACAACTTCGAGGGCACATATGTCACGACCACCGGATCGCGATGACTTGAGCCACATCACTCAACAGCCCGGAGAGTCAGCCAGGAAATTCTGGACTCAGTTCCTAACTAAAACGAACCAAATAGTCGATTGTCCAGACGCCGAAGCCCTGGCAGCCTTTAAGCATAATATCCGTGATGAGTGGCTCGCCCGACACCTTGGCCAGAAAAACCCAAGTCCATGGCAGCCCTCACGACACTAATGACCCGCTTTTGCGCGGGCAAGGACAGCTGGTTGGCTCGCAGCAGCACTACGCCACATTCTAGCACTTCGGATGTCCGTGACAATAACGGCAAACCACGGAGCAACAGACATAAGCGACGAAACAACGGTGACAACATTGAAGACACGGCAGTCAACGCCGGATTCAGCGGTTCCAAGTCCGGTCAGCGGAAGAAGCCGTTCAAAAGAAACAATCAGGGACCGTCCAATCTGGACCGTGACATCGAACGCTCGTGCCAAATTCATGCACCGGACAAGCCAGCCAACCACACTAATAGAGACTGTTGGGTGTTCAAACAGGCCGGTAAAATAAACGCCGAAAACAAGGACAAGGGGCTGCACAGCGACGACGACGAAGAGCCCAGGCGTCCGAACACGGGGGGACAGAAGAAATTTCCTCCCCAGGTGAAAACGGTCAACATGATCTACGCCACCAACATTCCCAAGCAAGAACGGAAGCGAGCACTACGGGACGTCTATGCGATGGAGCCAGTCGCCCCCAAATTCAACCCATGGTCAGCTTGTCCTATCACCTTTGATCGTAAGGATCACCCTACTAGCATCCGTCATGGCAGCTCAGCCGCAATGGTCCTAGACCCAATCATCGACGGATTCCACCTCACGCGAGTCCTCATGGGCCCGGCGGCGTCTGAACTCGCTTTATCGGGGACACGATCGCCAAAATGGGCATTGACCCTTCAAGGATCAAGCCCACCAAAACCACCTTTAAAGGTGTAATTCACGGAGTAGAGGCCCATTGCACGGGCTCTATAACATTGGAAGTGGTCTTGGATCTCCGGATAACTCCCGGCGAAGAGTTAATCTTCGATATCGTCCCTTTCCGTAGTGGTTATCACGCCTTTGCTTGGACGAACCGCATTCGCTAGATTCAATGCGGTACCACACTATGCATACCTCAAGCTCAAGATGCGAGGACCTTGCAAGACGGGGTCATAACAGTCAACGGAAACATGGATTGCTCTCTCCGTACAGAAGAGCATACTGCAGCCCTCGCGGCGGAAGTACAATGCAGCCTCCTCCAACAAACCACCAATCCGGCGACGACAACCTCGAGCACCATAAAAGGAGCCCGGAGCACCCCGCAGCAGGATCACCAAGCACGCCAAGAGCGCGACTAGCAGTCCGGCCTCCGCTCAAGCCCCAGCAAAGTAGCATTCGTGCCACACGTACACAGTTACACACTCAAAATACCATGGGCAAAGGCGGAGGCACATTAGTGACTCAGTCAACAGTGCGGTATAACCGCAACATACCTTCATAACCCCCTTTTTATCTTTCAGGACACTGCTTTAGGGCAGACTCTTCAGGAGAGCCGGATTGCCGGACTCACACAGGAGAGAAAACCAAGGAGGCAACATGCTTTGTGCACAAAAGGAAATACCCAGGTGGAATCTGTTCACGATCGTTATACCTGTTTTATATACCTGCATGCAGCCTGCCCTTGGATAGGACATGTTAAATAGTCCTATTTACCTCTTCTTAAACGCAACCATTGTAAACATCCGCTTAAACTTATTATTCATCAATGGGAGACAATATATAGCGTCAGCTTATTCTTCCTATTTGCGCATTTTTCTCACAAATGTTTATTTAATATTGCATCCGTAAAACATGGTACGATCAGTTGGCCAGGGGCTTTTTATGGTGCCCCATAATGCGGCCAAACAAGTCCGAACACTTTCAACAAAGCAAGACACCCGAACTTATAGCACTATATGCATCAGCTCGAATCACGTCTTGGGTCAATAGTTGTGTTTGCCCGGCTCCCTTGTTTTGGTACCTTCGTTCCCTTATATCGGCTAAGGTAGCGCAGGAGAATCATCGCGATTGTGTCCTGGGCTTCCTGGGACGAGCACCTCAAGAGAGAAAGCCGAAAACTGACCGGCATGATGTCATGAGAGCTGGTCGTCATAGAGAGAGGTCTTAAAATCCTTAATGATTTTTCCGCAGGAATCAGCCTCGTCAATTTAGGCTATATAAGCGCCTCAATTCGCCCTCCGAATTCTAGGGGCTTCTGAAATTTAAAATTGTAGACTTCTATGGCTAAGTGAAAGTTATAAAGCCGCATAATCCGATTGCCTTGTTCGCTGCGCCAGATACCTCCTTAAGGGACCAAAAATTTGTATAAAGAGTATCCAGGTTTTTCCAGGAACACCCCGGTACTAGTTACGTGGGGGCGGAAGCCGACGACTGGCCTACTTTCAGAATCCTATAAACAGCCGCACAGAAGGTAATATTTTAAATCAAACAGCGCTACATAGCGCAAGTAACTTCGTCTTTATATTACAACAACGACAGAGGTACATTTACTCAAGGATTGTGTCCTTGGTACATTCATCGGCCACGAGACGAGCGCCCTTCATAACGTCATCGTAATACTTCTCGGGATAGCGATGCGCCTTGCTCCTCCGTGACCCGCCCTTCACCAGCTTCTCCGCATCCAGCTTGCCCCAATGCACCTTCACAGCGTACGGGCCCGGCGGGCACCCTCACTTCAAATGGATCGCTTGATAACTTCAAGCCGCGGACAAGCATCCATCATCCGCTTGATCAGGCCGAAGTAACTAGTGGGCAAAGGCTCACCAGGCCACATCCGGACTATGAAATCTTTCATAGCCACTTCGGCCGCCAGGAGTTCAACCAACCGCTTCAGCTTGGTCACCAGAGGCATTGGGTGTTCGGCCCCAAAGATCACGGGACCAGAACAGCTTCTCCATGGAGCTCCCTCCTGGCACGGTAGAACTCCGCTGACATTCGATACGCCGCGTGGCAGATCTGTGAATGCCCTGAGAGCCCTCAATTCGGGTAAGTAAAAGAAACGCCTCCTCCACATGTTTGCTTTGCATAAAGAATGTCTTACCCGCCGCGCTATCTTCGTGGCCGCCTGGATTTGAGCCGTGCTCGTTCGGCTCGGCCTTGGCGTCTTTTCACATCGACAAGGGCCTTCGCAAGCTCAGCCTCTTTTCATCTTAAGATCATGCTCCAAGGACTCGAACTTTTGCCGAGCTCTGGAGCTCTTCTTGCACTCGCCCACTCTAGCATCTTGCTTCTCACGCTCCTTGCGCTCTGTGAACGCCTTGTCCTCAACCTCGGACAACGCTCTCTTTAGAGATGCCAATTCGGTGGTGGCCCCTGTTACAAAGTCACGATGCTTTGTCGTTAGAATAACCAATCTTGCCTATTCTTCATTATATGAGAGCGGGGAATTACTCACCTTTGTTCTCTTGAGCTGCCTCTTCGTTAGGTCGAGCTCGCTACGCTTTGCTCCAGTGTCCCGCTTTTAGTCCGGCGACCTCGGCCGTATGTGACGGCCGTGACAAGCAAGATGACACTGCTTATTTATAAAGACTTACTATTAGGCTCCTCATGATTATAATTGACCCTCCGCTTGGCTTTTCTTTCGAACACCAAACAGAGTATCAAGGGCTACTACCTATCGGGTGGTAATCTCACACATTTTTATTACTTACCTCAAAGCCTGTTAGGAGGTTGGTGCGAAGCTCGTTAGCCCGCTTTTGGCGACAGAACCTTCTGAATCACCGCACTCATAAGAGTACGGTGCTCTTCATCCATGGAAGCGCCGCGAAGCGCTTCCAGCAGACAATTCGACGCCTCGGGCGTCACGGAAGTCTTCGGCACGGACGGCTCGCCCTCCCTAACGAGGGGCTGCCCACCTAAGTCCAGAACCATTCGAGGTTCCGGAACAGTATTCGGCTGAGAGCCCGACTTACTGCGGCTCTCATCGACACGATCCGCGGGCATCTTGAACCCCGCGGGTCCGACGTCTGGAATTCCGCCTTGGGGCACCTCCAGAGTCACCCCCCCCCCCCGCTCTGGGAACCTTTGGGACAACACCGCCATGTCATCCGCAGGCTGTGGAGTAGTGGCCGTCGGGAGCGAGTTCTTCGCTGAAGCACTCAAGGACCCATCCGAAGACGATACCTCAGGATGGACCCTGGCCGGACTGCATATATGTTCGGCGTTATAACAAGACCATGAAACAAAGTCGCGCTAAAGTACAATAGAGTGTGGAGACTCACGATCTCGCTAGGGGCTTCCCCCTGGGCAGCCACTCTTCATCACTGTGAGTGGCCGTGGTGCAGTAGTCCGGAAGGGATGCCTTTAACTTCTTGGACGCCCGGGCCTCCCCCTCTGGGGTGGCTTTCCTCTTCTTCCCCCCACCCCATTGCGGGGAGGTAGAACTTCTTCGTGTTTTCCCCCGCCTCCGCGGGAGGAATCTGCCTCGTCGTCTTCAGACGACGTGGGTATGACGGCCTTGCGCCGGGGGCCTTTTCCGGCCCCCTGGTCCGCCTTCTTAGGTCCCCCATCCTCTCCGGATGGGGCGGCCTCTTCTTCTTCTTCTTCCTCCCCCTCGGGGGAGGATTGTGCCTCGTCATCCTCGGACGAGGCGTCTGGTATGACCTTACGCCGGGGACCCTTCCTGGCCCCCGGGGCTTTCTTTTCCGGTGCCTTGTAGGGCGCCGGGACTAGCATCTCCGTCAAGAGAGCATCGGCTGGACCTTCCAGCAGCGGAGCCGAATAAATAATCTGGCCTCCGCTGTCTCCACATAATCACGATCAAATACACACAATGACTTAAGACTCCCCATGAATATATTAGGAAGAACTGAATCCGGTGGTAGTCATAAACTCATCGGACGGGGGGCCATGGCATGAAGTCCGCGGTCCTCGGATGTGGGGGGAGGTACTTCGGAGGCCTTGAACAACACCTTCCATGCACCTTTGTGCATCATGTCGTAGAGCTTTCGAAGCGTCTAGTGTTCAGCCGGGTCGTACTCCCACAGATTGAATACCCGCCTTTGGCACGGGAGAATCCGGCGGACGAGCATGACCTGGACCACGTTGACAAGCTTGATGTTCTTGTCCTTCATATTTTTGATGCAGTTTTGGAGTCCGGTCAGCTCTGCAGTTCGCCCGGTCAGGCCCTTCCTTTCCTGTGAGGTGAGCTGTAGGGGTTCGGATCGGACTGGGGCCGCCGCCGATTGAGCGTGCGGCTTGGTGATGTAGAACCACCCCGATTGCCACCCTTTCACGGTCTCCGCGAAGGAGCCGTCAAGCCAGGTGACGTTAGGCATCTTGCCCACCATGGCCCCTCCACACTCCGCTTGCTGGCCGCTCACGATCTTCGGCTTCACTCAGAAGATTTGCAGCCACAAGCCAAAGTGAGGCTTGATGCGGAGGAAGGCCTCGCACACGACGATAAATGCCGAGATGTTGAGGACGAAATTTGGGGCTAGATCATGGAAATCTAGCCCATAGTAGAACATGAGCCCGCGGACGAAGGGATGAAGTGGAAATCGATCCACGGACGAAGTGCGCGACAAACACGACCCTCTCGTGAGGTTCCGGAGTTGAATGACCTGCCCGGCGTCCAAAGTAGCCGGGTGTGCGCGATGTCTCGCGCCAAGTATCCGCCGCCCGAAGATTCGCGATATGCTTCTCCTTCACGATGGAGGCCACCCACTTGCCTCCTGCTCCGGACATGTTTAGTTGTGCGAAGAAGACTTGGGCTAGGGCGCTGGAGCTCGAGGAGGCAAGGGTGAGTAAAGGAGGAAGAAGGCGTGGGTGAAAATGGGGAACCCTTATCCCTTTATAGAGGTGAGGAAAGCGGTGCGCCTCCCCACTTGCCCGTTGAGAATCGCTTATTCCCCAAGCGCCTCGATTGATGGCGCGGTTGGGTTACCCATACCCGTATTGATGAGAATCCCGTGATAAAGGGACACGATCTTTGCTTTGACAAGATGTGTCGAGGGAACCGCCTCGCAATATGCGTTGTGGCTGGTTGTGGGAAAACAGTTCGAATAATGACCCGACCGTAATGACATGTCGCGTTGTCTAAAAATTGTCAGCAGATTTCATTTGTGAAATATCATTCTCTCTACAATGGTATGTGAAGATCATTTTTGCAGATCCGGACACGATTCAAGTGTTCGATAATTACTTTGGAGTATTCGGAGACGGAACCCGCCTTGCAATGCCGAAAACAAGATCAAGGCGGACTCATCGTCATTGAAGCCTGGTTCAGGGGCTACTGAGGGAGTCCTGGATTAGGGGGTATCCGGACAGCCGGACTAAATACTTTATCCGGACTATTGGAGCGTGAAGATACAAGACTCAGATTCCGTCCCGTGTCCGGATGGGACTCTCCTTTGTGTGGAAGACAAGCTTGGCGATCCGGATAATATATTTCCTTCCTTGTAACCGACTCCATGTAAACCCTAGCCCTCCTGTCTATATAAACCGGAGAGGATGGTCCTTAGAAGGCCGATCACGCATCACAACCATAATCATCATAGGCTAGCTTCTAGGGTTTAACCTCTACGATCTCGTGGTAGATCTACTCTTGTACTACTCATATCATCAATATTTATCAAGGTGAAGTAGGGTTTTACCTCCATCGAGAGGGCCCGAACCTGGGTAAACATTGTGTTCCTTGCTTTCTGTTACCATCAGCCTAAGACGCATAGATCGGGACCCCCTACCCGAGATCCTCCGGTTTTGACACCGACACCGGCCTTTTCACCAGAATGGGCCTCTATTGGGTCGTGCCACGTGTCGACGTATCATAGGCGCCTCATGTCCAATGAGTGGATGACATCTATCCCAATAGTGAGCCAACACGTGTTTCCTCCAGCCAATGAGAATTTTACACGTGGAAAATCCCCATTGGTCCGGACTGTTAACGGGTTATCAGATCGAAAACCGGACCCGATAGCTTAACGGCGACCCGTTACGGTGGATGCCACGTGTCGGTTACCCTTGACGAAAGAACTTCCATGACGCGCCATTTATCATCATGGAAGTGGACACTTTCATGATGATAATTTTGGTAATGTCATGGAACACTTCTACGACAGCACAGGTATGACTATCTTGATTCTGTCATAAAATCGTCATGGATCTACATGCATGACAGAAAACGTGACCTACTGTGACAAACACGTATTATCACGGAAGTGTATTTTATTTGTAGTGCTACTAGTCACCCACAGGTACCAATCTATAGTTCTAGTACACAGATTGAACACAAGAGATAAACTAGGGTTTGAGAGGAGATGGTGTTGTTGAAGATGTTGATGGAGATTGCCCTCCCCAAGATGGGAGAGTTCTTGGTGATGATGATAACGATGATTTCCCCCTCCAGGAGAGAAGTTCCCCCGACGGAATCGCTCTGCCAGAGGGCAAAAGTGTTCATGCCCAAGTTCCGCCTCGAGAAGGCGGCGCTCCATCATCAAAATCCTCTCTTTATTTTTTCTAGGTCAAAATGACTTATATACCAGACGATGGGCTCTAGAGGTGGGCTGGGCTGAGCACAACCCACCAGGGCGCACCTGGGGGGCCAGGCGCGCCTTGATGTCTTGTGCTCACCAGGTGGCCCCCTCCGGTGGTTATTTTCTCCAGTATTTCTTATTTATTCCATAAAAAATCCTCGTGAAGTTTCAGCTCATTTAGAGTTGTGCAGAATAGTAGCATGACGTAGCTTTTTCAGGTCCAGATTCCCAGCTGCCGGAATTCTCCCTCTTTGTGTGTACCTTGCATATTATGAGAGAAAAGGCACTAGAATTACTCCAAAAAGCATCATTATGCATAAAAACACTAAATAACAGTAGGTAAACATGATGCAAAATGGACGTATCAATGTATATCACACACTTTGTGCTTTACAGACCATGTGCGCCGTAATGACCTGCAGAGCGTTATTACTACCTAATTTAACCATTGAAATTTAAAACTGTACATAATTTGAATTTTAAAGTAGGCAATAACTTTATTCATATCCATTGGATTCAACAATCAATGAACTATTCGATTGATAGGTACATATGTTCAAGAATTACATCAAAAAAAAGAATTGTATAAGCACCAAATAAGGAATGATGAGCCAGGGTTGTATACTTGTATTAAAGACGGTAAAGAAAGAGGTGAAAGACATTCTAGTTGCTGAACAAGGTGAAGCCGAATGCCCATATTATGCCCTCCTCCATGTCGAATGCACGCACGACTCTAATCCAACCCCTTGTGATGGTCGACCACCCATCCCTCACTGCCTTCATGATGACTTCTAGATAATCATTGTAGTCTGATGAAAACACTTTAAACTTTGCATGTCCACCAATCATTTTATTTGAGAGTTAATCTTGAGTAAACTACTTTGGAACCACTTCAAAGGAACAAAATTCAGACATTGTCATGTAACACTCATTATGGGCAGTAAAAAGAAGGCTACAGAGTTATACCTTACCATCCTACAGTCCATTGTTGTCTTGCATAAAGTGTAAATAAATAGTTTATTTCCTATCTTTTGACCCATTTTACTAACAATCTTTATCAGTTTCCTCACTTGATGCTAGTTCTCATGAATATCTCATTGCCCCATACGAAAAAAGGGTCGAAGCACGGATCTTCACCAGTGGCATATGTACCTACAAGCACCAGGTTAATATTAGAAGCTAAACTGCAATTGCGCAATGATGTAGTACAACACTCCCTCCATCCCATTATATAATATCTTATTACATCCAATATACACACATATTGGATGAATTAACATCTTATATTATGGGAGGAGGGAGTTTGCATAAGCCATGGGATAAAACTAACCGCGATGGAAAACAGAAGTCGTTCCCAATATCGTCCTATGTATGTACATCGAAAGGCATGTTAAGCACAACAAGCTAAACATCAACCAAATATATCCATGCTAGACAACATAATCTCCAAGTGATAGCTTCAGTGTGTAGGTGTAAGCATGCTAGTTAAGCAAAATAGAAGTGGAAAGGTGTGTTAACTACAATAGGCCTAACATTTAACAACAAGCAACTATAGTCATTCAAATTGGTATTGTACAGGTCTAAGTATACTAGTTATTGTTAAACAAAAATGAAAAGACGTGCTAACTATAACATGCTTAACAGCAATCAAATATAGTCATTCACAATGGTATTGTTGAAATTGGTATTGATAAAATTGAACTGCACAGTTCATACTTGCACATATAGAACATGACATTGTGAATAACTAAAATAAATAAGGCATACTACGAACAACCAAAGATAACAATTGAAAGTGGACATATGACAACTACAAACAATCGAACAACCAAAACCGTTAAAAGAGGCATATGCTCGCTGCAACATGCTTAACAACAACCAAATATAGTCATTCATGGTGGCATTATTGAAACTGGTATTAATGAAATTGAACTACACCATTCATACTTGCACATATAGGACATCACATTGCGAATAACTGAAACAATCAAGGCATACCACGAACAACCAAAGATAGCAACTGAAAATGGGCATATGCTTATATTCACATAGAAATTATATTGTCATGGATCCTCCAACATGTGGTGCTTGCTCAATATATTTTGCTAGCCAAAAATCCGCACCAAGTAGAGATACTACTTGTGCATCCAAAACCCTTAAACTCAATTTCATGTCATGAGAGTCCACTATATCTACCTATGGATTGAATAAGATCCTTCACGTAAGTTTGAAGGAAATATGCCCTAGAGGCAATAATAAAGTTTTTATTTTATATCTCCTTATTCATGATAAATGTTTATTATTCATGCTAGAATTGTATTGATCGGAAGCCTAAATACATGTGTGAATACAAAGACAAACACTGTGTCCCTAGTGAGCCTCTACTTGACTAGCTCGATGATCAAAGATGGTTAAGGTTTCCTAAACATGGACATTGTTTGTCATTTGATAATGGGATCACATCATTAGGAGAATGATGTGATGGACAAGACCCATTCGTTAGCTTAGCACATTGATCGTTCAGTTTTATTGCTATTGCTTTCTTCATGTCAAATACATATTCCTTCGACTATGAGATTATGCAACTCCCGGATACCGAAGGAATGCCTTGTGTGCTATCAAAGCGTCACAACGTAATCGGGTGATTATAAAGATGATGTACAGGTATCTCCGAAGGTGTTTGTTGAGTTGGCATAGATAGAGATTAGCATTTGTCACTCCGAGTACTAGAGAGGTATCTCTGGGCCCTCTCGGTAATACACATCATAAGAAGCCTTGCAAGCAAAGTGACTAATGAGTTAGTTATAGGATGATGTATTACGGAATGACTAAAGAGAGTTGCCAGTAACAAGATTGAACTAGGTACGAAGATACCGACGATCGAATCTCGGGCAAGTAACATACCGGTAGACAAAGGGAATAATGTATGTTGTCATAACGGTTCGACCGATAAAGATATTCATAGAATATGTACGAGCCAATATGAGCATCCAGGTTCCGCTATTGGTTATTGACCGGAGAGGTGTCTCGGTCATGTCTACATAGTTCTCGAACCCATAGGGTCAGCATGCTTAACGTTCGATGACAATATTGTATTATATGAGTTATGTGATTTGTTGACCCAATGTTGTTGGGAGTCCCGGATGAGATCACGGACATGACGAGGAGTCTCGAAATGGTAGAGAGGTAAAGATTTATATATATAGGACGATAGTATTCGGACACCAGAAGTGTTCCGAAATGTATCGGATATTTATCGCAGCATCTGGGGTTTACCGGAACCCCGAGGGAGATATGGGTAATATGGAGCACACCAGCCCACAAGGTTGGGTGGCGCTACTCATGGCATGTGGTCGAATTGGAGAAGGAAAAGGGGTTCGCTCCGCCTTCCTTTCTCTCTTCCCCTTCCCTTTCTTCTCCTAAGGGAAAAAGGAAAGGGGGCGCCATTAGGGGAAACCCAAGTAGGATTCGGATCCTACTTGGGGCACCCCCTGCTACCTCCCAGACAAACCTTACATGTCCACGTACATGAGACCGGTTCCCATAAACGGACATGCAACTAGTTTTGCATAAAGGTGGCTCATGGTGTCTGCTTTCTCGCTTTTAGTTGAATCGAATTTGACTATGGCCGGTCCTTGAAGAAGGTTAAAACAGCAAACTTGGATTAAACACCATTGTGGTTTTGTGCGTAGGTAAGAACGGTTCTTGCTAGAAGCCCGTAGTAGCCACGTAAAACTTGCAACAACAAAGTAGGGGACGTCTAACTTTTTTTGCAGGGCATGTTGTGATGTGATATGGTCAAGACATGATGTGATCTACGTTATTATATGAGATGATCAAATTTTGTAAAAGTTATTCCAAGAACCTTGGCGGGATCCTTATGGTTGTCTTTATTGTACGAAATGCAAACACCATGTAATTGCTTTACTTTATCACTATGCGTTAGCGATAGTTGTAGAAGCAATAGTTGGCGAGATGACCACGACGCAACGATAGAGATCAAGGTGTCGAGCCGGTGACAATGGAGAGCATGACGATCCTTTGGAGATGGAGATCAAAAGCACAAGATGATGATGGCCATATCATGTCACATATTTTGATTGCATGTGATGTTTATATTTTATGCATCTTATTTTGCTTAGTTCGGCGGTAGCATTATAAGATGACCCCTTAACTAAATTTCATGGTAAAAGTGTTCTCCCTGAGTACGCGCCATTGCTACAGTTCGTCGTGTTGAGACACCACGTGATGACCGGGTGTGATAGACTATACATTCACATACAAGGGGTGCAAGAAGTTTTGCACATGCGGAATACTTGGGTTTAACTTGACGAGCCTAGCATGTAGAGACATGGCCTCGGAACACTGGAGACTGAAAGGTCGAACATGAATCATATAGTAGATATGATCACCATAGATATCTTCACCATTGATGACTACCCCATCTCACGTGATGATCGTGGGTTAATTGATTTGGATCATGTATCACTTAGATGACTTGAGGGATGTCTATTTAAGTGGGAGTTCTTAAGTAATTTGATTAATTGAACTTAACTTATCATGAACTTAGTCCTAGTAGTATTTGCAAATTATGTTGTAGATCAATAGCTCGCGTTGTAGCTCCCCTATGTTTTTGATATGTTCCTAGAGAAAACTAAGTTTAAAGATGATAGTAGCAATGATGCGCATCGGGTCCGTGATCTGAGGATTATCCTCATTGCTGCTTACGGAAGAATTATGTCCTTGATGCACCGCTAGGTGTGAGACCTATTGTGAGGCGGATGCTGAGACATTATGAACGTTTGGCAAGCTCGGTATGATGACTACTTGATAGTTTAGTGCGCCATGCTTTACGGCTTAGAATCGGGGCTTCAAAGAATTTTTGAATGCCACAGAGCATATGAGATGTTCCAAGAGCTGAAATTGGTATTTCAGACTCATGCCCGTGTCGGGAGGTATGAGACCTCTGACAAGTACTTTTCCTACAAGATGGAGGAGAATAGCTCAGCCAGTGAGCATATGCTCAGAATGTCTGGGTACTACAATCGCTTGAATCAAGTGGGAGTTAATCTTCCAGATAAGACAGTGATTGACAGAGTTCTCTGGTCACTGTCACCAAGTTACTAGTACTTCGTGATGAACTATAATATGCAAGGGATAACGAAGACAATTCCTGAGCTCTTCGCAATGCTCAAAGTTGCGGAGGAAGAAATCAAGAAAGAGCATCAAGTGTTGATGGTTAACAAGACCACTAGTTTCTAGAAAAAGGGCAAGGGAGAGAAGGGGAACTTCAAGAAGAATGGCAAGCAAGTTGCCACTCCCGGGAAGAAGCCCAAAGCTGGACCCAAGCCTGAAACTGAGTGCTTCTACTTCAAAGGGACTGGTCACTGGAAGCGGAACTGCCCCAAGTATTTGGCGGATAAGAAGGATGGCCAAGTGAACAAAGGTATATTTGATATACATGTTATTGATGTGTACCTTACTAATGCTCGTAGTAGCGCCTGGGTATTTGATACTGGTTCGGTTGCTCATATTTGTAACTCGAAACAGGAGCTACGGATTAAACGAAGATTGGCTAAGGACGAGGTGACGATGCGCGTCGGGAATGGTTCCAAGGTCAATGTGATAGCCGTCGGCATGCTATCGCTACATATACCTTCAAGATTAGTTTAGACCTGAATAATTGTTATTTGGTGCCAGCGTTGAGCATGAACATTATATCTAGATCTTGTTTAATGTGAGATGGTTATTCATTTAAATTAGAGAATAACGGTTGTTCTATTTGTATGAGTAATATCTTTTATGGTCATACACCCTTGAAGAGTGGTCTATTTTTGTTGACTCTCGATTGTGGTGATACACATATTCATAATATTGATGCCAAAAGATGCAATGTTGATAATGATAGTGCAACATATTTGTGGTAATCGCCGATTAGAGTCATATTGGTGTAAAAGCGCATGAAGAAACTCCATGCAGATGGGCTTTTGGAATCACTTGATTATGAATCATTTGATACTTGTGAACCATGCCTCATGGGCAAGATGACTAAAACTCCGTTCTCTAGGAACAATGGGGCGAGCCAATGACTTATCGGAAATAATACATACCGATGTATGCGGTCCGATGAATATTGAAGCTCGCGGCGGGTATTGTTATTTTCTAACCTTCACAGATGATTTGAGCAGATATGGGTGTACCTACTTAATGAAACACAAGTCTGAAACATTTGAAAAGTTCAAAGAATTTCAGAGTGAAGTAGAGAATCATCGTAACAAGAAAAATAAAGTTTCTATTATCTTATCACCGAGGCGAATATTTGAGTTACGAGTTTGGCCTTCATTTAAAACAATGTAGAATAGTTTCACAACTCACGCCACCTGGAACACCATAGCGTAATGGTGTGTCCGAACGTAAATCAGACGTTATTAGATATGGTGCGAACTATGATGTCTCTTACCGATTTACCACTATCGCTTTGGGGTTATGCATTAGAGACAGCTGCATTCACATTAAATAGGGCACCATCTAAATCTGTTGAGATGACACCATATGA
The DNA here is from genome assembly GCA_021605145.1 of Aegilops bicornis. Classification (NCBI taxonomy): domain Eukaryota; kingdom Viridiplantae; phylum Streptophyta; class Magnoliopsida; order Poales; family Poaceae; genus Aegilops; species Aegilops bicornis. The sequence continues at coordinate 209,079,223 of CM038670.1, read as the reverse complement.
ACTGTGGTTTGGCAAGAAACCTAAGCTGTCGTTTCTTAACGTTTGGGGTGGTGACACTTATGTCAAAAGGCTTTAGCCTGATAAGCTCGAACCCAAATCGGAGAAGTGCGTCTTCATAGGATACCCTAAGGAAACAATTGGGTACACCTTCTACCACAGATCCAAAGGCAAGATCTTTGTCGCCAAGAATGGAACATTTCTAGAGAAGGAGTTTCTCTCGAAAGAAGTGAGTGAGAGGAAAGTAGAACTTGATTAGGTAATTGTACCTTCTCTCAATTTGGAAAGTAGCTCATCAGAGAAATCCGTTCACGTGATGCCTACACCAACTAGAGAGGAATCTAATGATGATGATCATGAAACTTCACATCAAGTTACTACTGAGCCTTGTAGGTCAACCAGAGCACGATCCGCACCAAAGTGGTATAGTAATCTTGTTCTGGAAGTCATGTTACTAGACCATGGCGAACCTACGAACTATGAAGAAGCTATGATGAGCCCAGATTCCGATAAATGGCTTGAGGCCATGAAATCTGAGATAGGATCCATGTACGAGAACAGAGTGTGGACTTTGGTGGACTTGCCCGATGATCGGCGAGCCATAGAAAATAAATGGATCTTCAAGAAGAAGACTGACGCTGATGGTAATGTTACTGTCTACAAAGCTCGACTTGTCGCAAAAGGATTACGACAAGTTCAAGGAGTTGACTGCGATGAGACTTTCTCACCCGTAGCGATGCTTAAGTTTGTCCAAATCATGTTAGAAATTGCCGCATTTTATGATTATAAAATCTGGCAAATTGACGTCAAAACTGCATTCCTTAATGGATTTCTTAAAGAAGAGTTGTATATGATGCAACCAGAAGGTTTTGTCGTTCCTAAAGGTGCTAACAAAGTGTGCAAGCTCCAAATGATCCATCTATGGACTGGTGCAAGCATCTCGGAGTTGGAATATACACTTTGATGAGGTGATCAAAGCATATGGTTTTATACAGACTTTCGGAGAAGCCTGTATTTACAACAAAGTGATTGGGAGCTCTATAGCCTTTCTAATATTATATGTGGATGACATATTGTTGATTGGAAATGATGTAGAATTTCTGGATAGCATAAAAGGATACTTTAATAAAAGTTTTTCAATGAAAGACCTCGGTGAAGCTGCTTATATATTAGGCATCAAGATCTATAGAGATAGATCAAGACGCTTAATAGGATTTTCACAAAGCACATACCTTGACAAAGTTTTGAAAAAGTTCGAAATGGATCAGTCAAAGAAAGGGTTCTTGCATGTATTGCAAGATGTGAAATTGAGTCGGACTCAATGCGGACCACTTCGGAGGGTAGAGAGAAAATGAAAATCATTCCCTATGCCTCAGTCATAGGCTCTATCATGTATGCTATGCTGTGTATCAGACCTGATGTGTGCCTTGCCATAAGTTTGGCAGTGAGGTATCAAAGTAATCCAGGAATGGATCATTGGACAACGGTCAAGAACATCCTGGAGTACTTGTAAAGGACCAAGGATATGTTTCTCGTTTATGGAGGTGACAAAGAGCTCGTCGTAAATGGTGACGTCGATGCTAGCTTTGACACTGATTCGGATGACTCTAAGTCACAAACTGGATACATATTTATTTTGAATGGTGGAGTTGTCAGTTGGTGTAGTTCCAAGCAGAGCGTCGTGGCGGGATCTACGTGTGAAGCGGAGTACATAGCTGCTTCAGAAGCAGCAAATGAAGGAGTCTGGATGAAGGAGTTCATATCCGATCTAGGTTTAATACCTAGCGCATCGGGTCCAATAAAAATCTTTTGTAACTGGAGCAATTGCCTTAGCGAAGGAATCCAAATTTCACAAAAGAACCAAACACATCAAGAGATGCTTCAACTCCATCCGTGATCAAGTCAAGGAGGGAGACATAGAGATTTGCAAAATACATACGGATCTGAATATAGCAGACCCGTTGACTAAGCCTCTTCAACGAGCAAAACATGATCAGCACCAATAATCCATGGGTGTTAGAATCATTACAATGTATTCTAGATTGTTGACTCTGATGTAAGTGGGAGACTGAAGGAAATATGCCCTAGAGGCAATAATAAAGTTGTTATTTTATATTTCCTTATTCATGATAAATGTTTATTATTCATGCTAGAATTGTATTGATCAGAAACCTAAATACATGTGTGAATACATAGACAAACACCGTGTCCCTAGTGAGCCTCTACTTGACTAGCTCGTTGATCAAAGATGATTAAGGTTTCCTAACCTTGGACATGGGTTGTCATTTGATAACGGGATCACATCATTAGGAGAATGATGTGACGGACAAGACCCATCCGTTAGCTTAGCATATTGATCGTTCAGTTTTATCGCTATTGCTTTCTTCATGTCAAATACATATTCCTTCGACTATGAGATTATGCAACTCCCAGATACTTGAGGTATGCCTTGTGTGCTATCAAACGTCACAACATAACTTGGTGATTATAAAGATGCCCTACAGGTATCTCCGAAGGTGTTTGTTGAGTTGGCATAGATCGAGATTAGGATTTGTCACTCCAAGTATCGGAGAGGTATCTCTGGGCCCTCTCGGTAATACACATCATAAGAAGCCTTGCAAGAAAAGTGACTAATGAGTTAGTTACAGGATGATGTATTATAGAACGAGTAAAGTGCTTGTCGGTAACGAGATTGAACTAGGTATTGAGATACCGACGATCGAATCTCTGGCAAGTAACATACCGATAGACAAAGGGAATAACGTATGTTGTCATAACGGTTCGACCGATAAAGATCTTCGTAGAATATGTAGGAGCCAATATGAGCATCCAGGTTCCGCTATTGGTTATTGGCCGGAGAGGTGTCTCGGTCATGTCTACATAGTTCTCGAACCCGTAGGGTCCGCACGCTTAACGTTCGATGACGATATTCTATTATATGAGTTATGTGATTTGGTGACCGAATGTTGATCGGAGTCCCGGATGAGATCACGGACATGACGAGGAGGCTCGAAATGGTCGAGAGGTAAAGATTGATATATAGGACGATAGTATTCGGACACCGGAAGTGTTCCAAAATGTATTGGGTATTTATCAAAGTACCGGGGGGGTTACCGGCACCCCCGGGGGGAAGATATGGGCCATATGGGCCATAAGAGTGGAGCACACCAGCCCACAAGGGGTGCCCCCCCCCCATGGCATGTGGCCGAACTGGAGAAGGAAAATGGGGGCTTCGGCCCCCCTTCCTTTCTCTCTTCCCCTTCCCTTGGGGCACCCCCTGGCTGCCTCTCCTCCCCTCCCGCCTATATATATGTGGGGAGGGGGGCGCCTAGAACACACAACATCAATTGTTAGCAATGTGCGGCGCCCCCTTTCACAGTTTACAACCCCGGTCATATTCTCGTGGTGCTTAGGCGAAGCCCTGCATATATCACTTCACCATCACCGTCACCACGCGCTCGTGCTGACGGAACTCATCTACTACCTCAACACCTTGCTGGATCAAGAAGGCGAGGGACGTCACCGAGCTGAACGTGTGAGAACTCGAAGGTGTCGATGTTAGAACTTTCGATCGGTTGGAGTGCGAAGAAGTTCAATTACATCAACGCGTTGTAAAAGCGCTTCCGCTTCTGGTCTATGAGAATGCGTAGACACACTCCCCTCGCTGCTATGCATCTCCATGGATAGATCATTGTGTGTGCATAGAATTTTTTTGTTTTCCGTGCAACGTTTCCCAACAAAGTTGTCATCGGTGCATAAAGCAATAAAAATTGCTCCTAAATATGTATGATCTTTTATTGTAGGGGGAAATAAGCAATAATTTTTTTTTGATCATTATACTACTTTGTGATGCAATTCTAATGCCTTTCGTCTCTTTATTTGCAAGATTTACATGGAGAGGGAGATCGCGGGCAGCTGGAATTCTGGACCTAAAAAGCTACATCAGAGATACCTATTCTGCAAAACTCCAAATGACCTGAAATTTCATAGACATTTTTTATGGAATATATAAAAAATATTGGAGCAAAGAAGTACCAGAGGAGGCCCACCAGTTGCCCACAAGGCAACAGGGCACACCGTGATGCCTCAGGGGCCCTGGCAGTCACCGATTGCCCACCAATTGCTTAGCCGCATGTGGCGCCCCTCCATCGTTTACACCGCGGTCATATTTTTCGTGAGTGCTTAGGCGAAGCTCTGCGGAGATAGCTTCACCATCACCGTCCACCACGCCTGGCCGTGTTGCTTTAACTCATCCACTACCTCGCCCGTCTTGCTTTGGATCAAGAAGGCGGAGGACGCCACCGAGCTGAGCGATGTCTTTGAGCAGCGGAGGTGCCGTAGTTCGGTACTTGATCGGTTGGAGCGCGAAGAAGTTCGACTACATCAACTGCGTTACTAAACGCTTCCGCTTACGGTCTACGAGGGTAAGTAGATACACTCTCCCCTCTCGTTGCTATGCATCTCCTTGATAGATCTTGTGTGTGCGTAGAATTTTTTCTATTTTCCATGCAACGTTACCCAACACTTATATACCAGAAGATGGACACCAGAGGTGGGCCAGGGCCCCCACTACCCACCAGGCCCCCCTGGCGCGCCCTGGTGCCTTGTGGGCACCTGGGTGGCCCCCTGTGACGCTCCCGATTCGACCGTACACTAATCATACACGCAAATGTGTACGATCAAGATCAGGGACTCACGGGAAGATACCGCAACACAACTCTAGACACAAATTAAAATAATACAAGCTTCATATTACAAACCAGGGGCCTCAAGGGCTTGAATACAAGCTCGATACACAAGAGTCAGCGGAAGCAACAATATCTGAGTACAGACATAAGTTAAACAAAGATGCCTTAAGAAGGCTAGCACAAAAGCAACAACGGTCGAAGAGGCAAGGCCTCCTGCCTAGGACCTCCTAACTACTCCTGGTCCTCAGCGGTCTCCTCGTTGTAGCATCCGTCGGTGGTGGCATCTGGCTCCAAGGATCCACCATCTGGTTGCATCAACCGGAAATAAGAAGAAAGGGGGAAAAGGGGTAGCACGCAACCGTGAGTACTCATCCAAAGTACTCGCAAGCATCAGATCTACACTAAGTATGCATTGGTATCAAATGGAAGGGATGTACTGTGGACTGAAGTGCGGAATGCCAAAATAGAGGGGAAGGCTTAGCCTATCGAAGACTAGCATCTTCAAGAAGCTCCAAGCATCTTGCAGCATGTAGAAGAGTAAAGAACAGCAGTTTATAATTATCAAACATGTTGTAGCATTAATGCCCAGAGATCCTTCCTCAACTCCCTGCGAGAAAGCAATCTCGAAGCCACATATCTCAAGTATCCATTTCTAGTTGTAAAAGATCAGGATATAAGTCTGAACGTCCGTTACCGTGGACGCGGCTATTAATAGATAATCTTCCCTGCAGGGGTGCACCACGTTACCCAACACGCTCGATCACTCTGGCCGGACACACCTTTCTGGGGTCAATGCCCGGCCTCGAAAGATCAACACGTCGCAGCCCGACCTAGGCTCAGCAGAGAGGTCCCTGCCGGTCTACATCCTAAGCACTCCGGGGTCTGGGCCCATCGCCCGTTGCACTCCGGATTGTTGCGCGCAGGGTGATAGAGGCCACCTCCACTACGGCGCCGACCATGCCGTGCCGCAATGCTGAACTAGACGTCTGACAAAGCATCGGCTGATACTACGACGTCGAGGCCCATAACTATTCTCGCGTGGTGGTTAGTGCGTAAAGGCCAAAGGCCAACTCAGAACAAATACCCAAACCATAGTGTATTATTGGCTTATGGAGACGAAAGCGAGACTCGCGATAATGTGACCCCGGCGCCTGCCCTCGAGGAAATACGACAAGGGCTAGCCCAAACCCACTTTGGGCGGACACGCCATGACCATGCCTCGTAACCATCTTGCGGGTGCTCTCCGAGCCCGCCCGACTTTCCCAAGGGTCTCAAGTAAAGTCAAGGTAACCGTGTGTCCAGACATCAAGGGGAAAACCCGAGGAATCACCCCCGGTGGATTCCACGCAATGTAATCATCAAGGTGAACGTAAGAGGGACCACCCTCGAGGTTCACACTTGAGGTGTTGAACAACGAGCCGTATCGGGAATGGTGAAAGAGGAAATCACCCTCGATGACCACGACCGAATAGCTACACTACAGAATTATCATCGAGGAGTGTGTTATGAGGGATCACCCTCGCACTTTCGATAGTAACTTTCTGCAGAGTCGAGCAACAAAAGGGGCGTGATGTGATGTGAGGTGCCGGGCTCTGGTCATCGATCATGTTGATCGAGTCGTCGATGATGAAGCAGGGGCAACAAGGACAAGGTGGGGGGTCACAGATGGATCACTAACCAACCTATACTATAGTTTAGGATAAGCAGGTAAGGTACAATGAGCAGGTTACAAAAGCAGGCTATGCATCAGAATAGGAGCAAACAATAACAGTAGCAAAATCTAATGCAAGCATAAGAGAAAGGAATGGGCGATATCGGGATGATCAAAAGGGGGGCCTGCCTGGAAGCTCCGCTGACAGGGAAGAAGGGGTCGTCGTCGACGTCGTCGATCATAGAGGCATCAGCATCGGTCTCGGGGCCTACCGGAGATAAGAGGGGGGAAGAAACAGTAAATACAAGCAACAGATGCATTACTAAGCATGACATGACGATATGCGATTACTACGGGTGTTCTAACGCATAAGCTTCTACGACATAGGTGAAGGGGAAAACATCAAGGAATATTTTCGAAGTTTGGCATTTTCAGACAGATGAAACGGAGGGGGACGGTTGCAAGTTCACTATGCTAGGGACGTGTGGCGGATGAACCGACTGCGTATCCGGATCCATCTCGTCGTTCTGAGCAACTTTCATGTATAAAACTTTTTCATCCGAGCTACGGTTAATTTTTTATTAATTTTCAAAGTTTTATTCAAATTCTGGAACTAACAGATTTAGTTTAATTTCGAAAATACTAAATACAGAAACTGCTATGGGTACACAGAAGTGTACCCAGCAGTGTGTGTAGGTGTATGACAGGTGGGGACAGGGGGGTGGAGTCGGCCAGCCCGGTCGTGATCAAAGTTTGTTGTTGATCGGTCAAACTGATAGTGGGTCCCCACTATCAGTGAGACAGCTTACTAACAGGTTTTATTTATTTAAAACACCTAAATAAACTGTGGGCCCGACATGTCAGAGAGGGTTAGGGGGTTAATTAGCCCGTCCATTGCTAATTAACCATGCCATGTCAATTAACCGCTTGGCGCTTAATCCGGTGACTCGGTGCTTCGCCCAGCCCGATTCCGGCGGGCACACGGCAAAAGCGCGCTGAGCTCTGCAGGTTCAGCGCGGCGAGGCGCTCCTAGTGGTGGCATCGGCGCGGGCTAGGGTGGGCTCTAGCAGCAGCGGCCGGTGCTCGGTCGGGGTACGACCCGCGGGCGTGGAGGTGCAGACAGATGCGCACGAGCGCGCAGCACCGGCGCGAGGCGAGACCGTGCCCATGGGAGGTGAAGGGAGGCGCGGTGGTGGTCGAATGGCGACATCGGTGACAGCCGAGCGACGGCTGGAGAATGCGACGCGGGTGCGGTGGCTGGGCGGCGCAGGGGGAGTCCTACGGCGCCAGCTACGGAGGGGTAGGAGGAGGGGCACACGGTGCTCACCTCCGTTGCAGAGGAGGCCCGAGGGAGAGTCGAGGCGACCGAGGCACGGCGCGTAACGTCTGGCCCGAGGAAGGAGTCGAACTTGGGGTGGCGCCGTGGGGGCGTCCGGGTCCTCGTGGCTTGGCGTAGAGGGAGAGGGGGTCGCGGCGGAGCCCGTGAACTCATCGAGGAGGCTCATCGGAAGCGGTCGACGCGGCTACGGCATGGACATGGTGGTGGTGGCGCTCGGATGAGGTGGCGAGCGAGATAGAGAGGAGGGAGAGTGGGGTGGATCTGGGAGGCGAGAGAGGGGAGTGGAGGTAGGTGGGGAGGAGGCCGAGGCTTCGAGGGGGAGGGTCGACCTTATCTTCTCCGGGAGTCGCCGTCGAGGCGATCTGGTGGGGTTCGCCTGTGCGACCCAGTCCGGGAAACAGGGGAGAAAGGCGACAGGGGAGGAGGCCCAGGCTGGCCCGGCTGGGCCTGCCACAGTGGGCGAGGCCCAGGGGGGAAGGGGAGGCTTTTCTCTTTTTTTTTCTTTGCCTTTTCCTTTTTCAATTTATTGACCATGTTTTCTTTTATTTTAGGGCACTAAGCCACTTTACAAAAAGTTGGTTCACCACCAAAATTAAGAAGTGAATATTTGTCACATGATCAACATTTTAGTTTCCATGTTTGTGAACTTTGAATTTTGGACTTAAATTTGAATTTGAATCATGATTTGGATCAAGTGAGGATTAATGCTTGATATTGTGATGACATGGCGCCATTAGCGGGAGATTACTGTAGCTTAATTATCCGGACGTCACAATTATCCTCCACTACAAGAAATCTCGTCCCGAGATTTAAGCGGTGGAGTAAGGGGGAAAGACTCGAGAAGGATGGAGCTCAACACAAGATAGGTACAGGGGCTATCTCGATTGAGCGTGGCATAGAGGCATCTCTTGAGTTGAAATCTATGAAAGTCATCGTGTGCAAGGTAAGAAGGTGCAATAAGAAGCTTCAATCGGGTAGGCAGTCGTTCATTGCCCGAAACAGAGGGTGAAAGGGGCTCAGAGCAATGGGAATAAGTATTGCGTCTGATTTCAGAACAGATCACAATAAGGTGGCTCGTGAATTACATACGAAACCAAGCGTGAGGAACAATTTTGGAAGACATGGATGTACAGGAGAGTCAGGTTTCAATCATGTGGAACTGTGGGTTATGAGCCCATCATGTGAGTTAAAAGTAGCAAGGCGCTAACATTTTGCACGGCCATGATGGCAGGGCAGGTCGGAAGGATAGATCATCAATTATGTTGGCAACAATGTTGGTACCAAGGCGAGGATGAAGAGAACCATTTTCACCTTTCGTTAAGGCCAGGCGGACCAATAGGCAAAGTTCTCGATCCATCGGTGGCTACCGAATGTTATTAACAATAGTAACAAGGTCTTCTTGACAGAGTTATTACATCGAGGCATTTACATAAGCGGGGAATTATCACTGCTCGGGTATGTCAGGTTACAAGAAAGGTTAAACAATACAATGGAAAGGAAGGGTAGACTCGAACCGGTTATCGGTGTTCTCGAGTGTCTTAACAACTCGAACTTCGTGGAAAATTTGAATCAGCGAGAAATAATAGTTGATGAAAACTCATAAGAAGTTATGTAGTTCCATGATATTCTCGAGATACAAGAGGGTAATACTCGAAGGTAGATCAAAGTAGAGGTTGGACAGGTGAAAAGATCTGCAGAAGACCGGCACTTTAACTTGTCCGGGAAATGGGATCAAAGAAGAACAATATGGTCGAAACCATGGTTGCAAAGGACAAAACATAGATACAAAATGAACTTATCACAAGGGGATTATGATAAGTTCCACATCGGGTCCATGGGCATGAACACAAAAGTTCAAGGTCGACTCCCACTTCTCTAATGCATAACCTATGATTCACCTCTCATTTTAAACCAAAGCCATAGTGTTGATTTTACCTAGCATAATAACACTAGTAGAGTATGACCCGTAGAAGTTTTCTGGTTCACACAGATTGTGGAAGGCATAGGTTCAACCCATCGGGGCATCTTAGGAACACATACCACAAACTTTAGGAATAAATAACTCAAGCTCGGAAGCAGAGCATGGTTGAAAAAAGCAGGGGATACAATTTACCAAAGGCATTATGTATCCGAGGAAAAGCTCACAAGGTTACTGAATATGAAGGACCCTATTGGATAAAACCCAACAAAGGATCTGGTGCTACATGAGGGATCTGACATGAGTATCGATACTCAGCCAGAAGAAGAAAGCATGCAAAGAAATCAGATTATAGAAACAACTGACTAATTCAAAGCTCAAATACAAAGGAATTATGATTCCCAAATCGGGGGATCAGAAGCAGAGGCTCTGATCAAAGACAAGTGGAATAGACATAGATCGATAATCAATCAAAGTTTGATTTGTCAAACACTAGCTCATGTCGAGTGACGCCCGAACCAAGGGAAGAATTTTAAATAGGCCGATGATGTGAGCATTCACAAACAAATCGAATCAAATGCTCAAAATTATGATGACAAAGGATGCTAATGAGTATTGCTAGACATATAGAAGTAACCATAGTGCAAGCGAGATAAGTATTTGCAGAGCAATAGTTGGAGAGGATTATCGGATAGTACTTCAAAGTATCTTGTGAATCACTTGATCAACTAGGAATGAACAAATCCTCGATAAGTGTGAGGAATTATTCATAGGAGTGTTCATGTGGCAAGGAACTGCAGGCGATGGCGTAAAGTTCTCGGAACATCGAAGAGTATTTAGGGACATCTTGTAATAACAAGAGCAAGCTGGGATGAAGGTATGAACGACAACGTAGGTAGTTACGCATAAGGATTTATCGGTGGTAGGGATCGCAACAGCGAAGGGCATATGGGTCCCGAGAAAACATCAGAGAGTATCTTCAGAATCTTCTGGTGCACCAAGCAATCATCTGGAGTGAAGGGGCTCTCCGTAAGAAAGTATTTACGGGAACCTAGAGTTAGAGTTACCAAAACATTTTAACCCGAATAGAAGAGAGATCAGAATCCCGGAGTATAGACGAGAAGTAAAAGATCCTAATACCACCCAATGGCGACGTGGGCCCGTAAGCCACACAGCCATATTAGTAAAACAGTTTTTAAAATACTAGACTCAACTTCGGCCAAAGAGTTGGAAAGGGGGGTTCCTACAGGTAGTCGGCTCTGATACCAACTTGTGACGCCCTCGATTCGACCGTACACTAATCATACACGCAAATGTGTACGATCAAGATCAGGGACTCACGGGAAGATATCACAACACAACTCTAGACACAAATTAAAATAATACAAGCTTCATATTACAAGCTAGGGGCCTCAAGGGCTTGAATACAACCTTGATACACAAGAGTCAGTGGAAGCAACAATATCTGAGTACAGACATAAGTTAAACAAGGATGCCTTAAGAAGGCTAGCACAAAAGCAACAACGATCGAAGAGGCAAGGCCTCCTGCTTGGGACCTCCTAACTACTCCTGGTCGTTGGCGGTCTCCACGTAGTAGCATCCATCGGCGGTGGCATCTGGCTCCAAGGATCCACCATCTGGTTGCATCAACCGGAAAGAAGAAGAAAGGGGGAAAGGGGGTAGCAAGCAACCATGAGTACTCATCCAAAGTACTCGCAAGCATCAGATCTACACTAAGTATGCATTGGTATCAAATGGAAGGGTTGTATCTGTGGACTGAACTGCAGAATGCTAGAATAGAGGGGAAGGCTTAGCCTATCAAAGACTAGCATCTTGATATGTCTCCAACGTATCTATAATTTTTGATTGCTTCATGCTATATTATATTCTGTTTTGGATGATTATTGGGTTTTACTAAGCACTTTTATATGATTTTTGGGACTAACCTATTGACCCAGAGCCCAGTGCCAGTTCCTGTTTTTTCCCTTGTTTGATGTTTGCAGAAAAGGAATATCAAAGCAGTCCAAACGAGAATGAAACCTTGGAAAGTTATTTTTGGAAGGAAAGCAAGGCAGGAGACTTGGGCCTTGAGAGATCAACGAGGAAGGCACGAGGCAGGCGCGCCCACCCCCATGGCGCGCCCTCCACCCTCGTGGGCCCTCGTGGCTCCCCTAACGTATTCTTCCTCCTATATATACCAATATACCCTAAAACCTTGAGAGCAGAAGAGATCGGGAGTTCAGCTGCCCTTAAGCCTCTGTAGCCACCAAAACAAATCGGGACCACTGGGGTACCTGCCCGGAGGGATCCCTCACCGGTGGCCATCTTCATCATCCCGGCGCTCTCCATGACGAGGAGGGAGTAGTTCACCCTCGGGCTGAGGGTATGTACCAGTAGCTATGTGTTTGATCTCTCTATCTCTCTCGTTTTTCTTGAGGTGAATCTGATCTTGATGTATCGTGAGCTTTGCTATTGTAGTTGGATCTTATGATGTTTCTCCCCTCTACTCTCTTGTAATGGATTGAGTTTTCCCTTTGAAGTTATCTTATCGGATTGAGTCTTTAATGATTTGAGAACACTTGATGTATGTCTTGCGTGGGAAAACCGTGGTGACAATGGGTCATTCTATTGATTCACTTGATGTATGTTTTGGTGATCAACTTGCGGGTTCCACCCATGAACCTATGCATAGGGGTTGGCACACGTTTTCGTCTTGATTCTCCGGTAGAAACTTTGGGGCACTCTTTGAGGTTCTATGTGTTGGTTGAATAGATGAATCCGAGATTGTGTGATGCATATCGTATAATCATACCCACGGATACTTTGACATTGGAGTATCTAGGTGACATTAGGGTTTTGGTTAATGTGTGTCTTAAGGTGTTATTTTACTACGAACTCTAGGGCTGTTTGTGACACTTATAGGAATAGCCCAATGGATTGATCGGAAAGAATAACTTTGAGGTGGTTTTGTACCCTACTGAGGGAGTCCTAGACTAGGGGGTGTCCAGATAGCCGAACTATCACCGTCGGCCGGACTCCTGGACTATGAAGATACAAGATTGAAGACTTCGTCCCGTGTCAGGATGGGACTTTCCTTGGCGTGGAAAGGCAAGCTTGGCGTCTGGATATGTAGATCTCCTACCATTGTAACCGACTACGTGTAACCCTAACCCTATCCAGGTGTCTATATAAGCTGGAGGGTTTTAGTACATGAGGATGAACAAAAATCATACCATAGGCTAGCTTCTAGGGTTTAGCCTCTTTGATCTCGTGGTAGATCTACTCTTGTACTACCCATATCATCAATATTAATCAAGCAGGGAGTAGGGTTTTACCTCCATCGAGAGGGCCCGAACACTGGTAAAATCATCGTGTCCCTTGTCTCCTGTTACCATCCGCCTAGACGCTGATTCGGGACCCCCTACCGAGATCCGCCGGTTTTGACACCGACGTTGGTGCTTTCATTGAGAGTTCCTTCGTAGTCGTCACCTTTAGGCCCGATGGCTCCTTCGATCATCAACAACGACGCGGTCCGGTGAGACTTTTCTCCGGGACAGATCTTCGTATTCGGGCGGCTTTGGTGTCTGGGCCAATTCTACTTGGCCATCTGGGCAGATCAAAAGCCACGCCCCTGGCCATCAGGTCAGATTTGGGAGTTTGAACTACAGGCCGACATCGCGGAGACTTGATCTTCGGGACGGATTCAAGCCACGACCAAGCGCGCCAAGACTGTCTCGATGGGTATGATCTAGCTCGCTGCGAGCGGTGTCTGGAGGCCGCACGATGTCGCTCCGACCCTTAGCTCGGAGCCGACCGCCGATCGAGGACGAGTGGCTGGACACCGCCTGGGCGCTACGATCTCTACGGGCGATTGAGCCGAACACTATCCTGTCCTTTGCAAAGCCCATGACTCCGAGGTGCGGACTCCTCTCGAACTCCGAACCTCCGCGCTACCGCCAATCAAATCCGATTGGGCACGGTTACGTTATGGAGTTCACTTTGCAGCGGACATCTTTCAAAGACTTTTCGCCCTTTGGCGACATCCTGGAATTCACTAAGGTCTCTCTTTATCGGAGAGCCTGGCGGACTATGGTCGGGAAGGTTGGGATCACAGAATGACGAAGAAATTCAACGCCCACCCACCACCCACTTTGTAGCCACTATCGATGATTTAACCGACATGCTCGACTTGACTACGAAGACATCGACGGGTATGGGCGACGATCACGGGGAGGCGACCAAGAACCAGCGCCTCTGAGGGCAATCGGAAGGCCACCTCGTCATCGACATATACATGGTGGACATCCCAAAAGATGGGAATGGCGACGGAACAGCGGAGGATGACCCTCCAAGAAATAGCCCAAGCGCCCGGCGTGGCCGTGGCGCCGCCCTAAATCCCGCCATACGGCCAAAAGCGGTGATTCCGGCACGGGAGATAATAACACCCGGGACGGTCTGAAGACAACCCCTCCAATGAGGATTCAGCACGAGGAGGAGAAGCCAGCCCTCATGATAGAGCGGCAGGCCAGAGAGGTAGAGGGCGATAATTATATGCCTCCCTCCAAAGACGATGCAAGCCTCGGCGGCCAGCCGAATTTGTCGCCCCGAGGATCTGTCCGAACAAGAGCGTTTCAAGCGCAGGCTTATGGCCCACGGCAAGCAGCCTCAAGAAAAAGCAGCTGACTTAGAGCTGACCAAGACTTGCTAGGCAGCGGATGGACTGAAGTCCTTGCAGCCAAGAGTACGAACTCGATCGCCTCCAAGAGCTACCCAAAACGCAGTTGCTACCCCAATTAGAGGAGGAAGCACCCAAACCTACATCACCCGGCACATGATGTGGCCGAAGCCACCTCGTGGTCATGACAGAGAGAGGCCTCTAGGCCCTCCACTAAAACCGCACCCAGCGTCGCTCGAAAAGTACAAAGCCACGGGGAAATCGCGCCGAACTTGCGAGACATATTGGAGGACAAGGCAAGGCAAATAAGATCGATCTACGGATCGGCGTGGGCGCCCACGACGCGTGATGACAACCATCACCCGGATATAGCAATTCGGCCGGGCCGAACACGATGAGACAAAGCTCATTTGAGCTGCATCGTGATATAGCCCAATATGTAGGCGCCGCACACCCACTATGCTTCATGCACGAAGTAATGGATCATCAAATCCCGAGGGTTTCAAACCCGTAAACATTGAATCATACTGGCAGCAACAGATCCTGCGGTTTGGATAGAGGACTATCTCCTTCACATCCACATGGCCAGCGGTGATGATCTACACGCCATCAAATACCTCCCACTCAAGCTTAAAGGACCATCTCGTCATAGGCTCAACAGCTTTCAAGCAGAAACAATTGGTTGTTGGGAAGACCTGGAAGCCGCATTCCTTGATAACTTCCAGCGCACATACGTGCGACCACCAGACGCCGATGACCTAAGCCACATAATTCAGCAGCCAGATGAATCGGCGGAACAATTACGGACACGGTTCTTAACCAAGAAAAATCAAATCGTTGACTGTCCGGATGCGAGAGGCCGGCAGCCTTCAAACATAACATCCGAGACGAGTGGCTTGCCCGGCACCTAGGACAAGAAAAGCCGAAATCCATGGCAGCCCTCACATCACTCATGACCCGCTTCTGTGCGGGAGAGGACAGCTGGCTAGCTCACAGTAACAACCTAACCAAAAACCCTGGTAGTTCGGATACCAAGGACAGCAATGGCAGGTCGTGTCGCAACAAGCACAAGCGCCGCGTGCGGGCGATAATGCTGAAAGATCTGGCGATCAATGCCGGATTCGAGGCTCTAAACCCGTCGTGGAAAAAGCCGTTCAAAAGAAATACTCAGGGCCCGTCCAATCTGGACCGAATACTCGATCGCTCATGCCAAATACATGGCACCCCCGAAAAACCAGCTAACCACACCAACCGGGACTGTTGGGTCTTCAAACAGGTAGGCAAGTTAAATGCCGAACTCAATGACAAGGGGCTGCATAGCGATGACAAGGAGGAGCCCTACCACGAACAATAGAGGATGTATGGGCTTCCCCCACAAGTGCGAACGGTGAACATGATATCATAACCCACATACCCAAACGGGAGCAGAAGTGTGCACTAAGGACGTATATGCGATGGAGCCAGTCGCCTAAAAGTTCAACCTGCGGGTCCTCCTGCCCGATCACTTTTGATCAAGGGACCACCCACTAGCATCCGCCACGGCAGATTCGCGCATTGGTTCTTGACCCAATCATTGACGGATTTCACCTCACTAGAGTCTTGATGGACGGTGGCGGCCTTTGAACACCTTTACCCGGATCTGATTGCACAAAATGGGCATAGACACCTCAAGGATTAAAGCCACAAACACGACCTTTAAAGGCGTCATACCAGGAGTAGAGGCCAATTGTACAGGCTCAGTTACACTCGAAGTGGTCTTCGGATCCCCGGATAACTTCCGAAGCGAAGAGTTAATCTTTGACATAGTCCCGTTCGCAATGGCTATCACGCCTCGCTTGGACGAACCGCATTTGCAAAGTTCAATGTGGTGCCGCATCACGCATACCTCAAGCTCAAGATGCCAGGCCCTCGAGGAGTAATCACGGTCAATGGAAACACCGAGCGCTCTCTCCGAGCGGAGGAGCATATGGCGGCCCCTAGCGGCGGAAGTGCGAGCAGCCTCTTAAGGCAATTCTCGAGTTCGGCTACTAAGCGTCCGGACACCGTCAGCGGCGGAGTAACCTACAACAAGACCGCACAGCACGTTCCGAGCGGCGCCAGAGCAATGCGGCTAACCCCACCGCGAAATTGGCGAAGCGATCTGCGCATACATAACTACGCCTGGAGATACCATGTGCATAAGGGGAGGGCACGACCACGACGCCAGTAATGCGGCTCAACCGCACCGGGGGCTCCGATTGTGTCAATCTTTTCTTTCTTCTTTTCTCTTACTTTCGGGACTCCGCTTTCCGGAAGCCCCGTCCGCACTAGAATTGCCGAACTCACGATGCAACAGCCTGAGGAAGCGTAAAGCTACGTCGAGTGTCCGGTGGTCTCTACTACGAGCATTATACCTATTTTACATACCATCCCGCAGCTTTACCCACGGAGGGGGACATGTTAAATAGTGCCATCCCTTGCTTATCGCACTATTTGTATCGTTCGCTTTCATTGCGGTATCTTTTGAATAAACAATACATAGCTTCGCTTATTATTGCATTCCTTTTTTTTCCATATATGTTCATCTATGACATATTGCACCCAGACACTTTAGTACGGCCAATACACCGAGGGCTTAAGTACCCCAAAATATGGTGTGATAAGTCCGAACACTTTCACAAGTGCGGCACCCGAACTTATAGCATTATATGCATCGGCTCGAATCATGTCTTGGGTCAATAGTTGGGTTTTCCCGGCTCCCATGTTTTGGTACCTTACGCCCGTTATATCGGCTAAGGTAGCGCCGGGAGAACCAACGCGATGTGCCCCGTTGAGCTGGGTTGAGCACCTCAAAGGTGAAAGCTAAAACTGACCGTCATAATAGGGCGAGAGCCGGTCGCTGTTCGAGAGGTTTTTACGGGTCCCTAAAGACTTATGCCGCTTAGAGCGAGGAGTCGGCATTGTCCGGCCAAGGCGTGGATAGCCCCCCGAACTCGGTCTTTGAATACCAAGGGCTTCGCCGAAATTTAAAATTATAGAATTCTATGGCTAAGTGAGAGTGTTCAAGCACTATAAGTCCGGTTGCCTTGTTCGTTGCGTTGAGCGCCTCCCTCGAAGGACCCAAGAATGGGAACAAGAGCGCTCAAGTTTATCCCGAACACCCGGCGCCAAATGGCATTGGGGCTGAAGCCAACGACTTGCCATCTCTCAAATTTTGATAAACAGCCGCATAGAAGGTAATATCTTAAATTCGCAAGCGTTGCTTAGCGCATATGAACAAGTTTTCAGTGTACAGGATAACAAATGCGAGTCTATTCAAAAATTACATCTTTGGAGCATTCACCCGCTTATAAAGCGGGCACCCTTGAGACGCCCTCATAATACATTTCAGACTTGCGATGCTCCTTGTTCGGTGGTGGTCCGAGTCCTTCACAAGCTTCTCAACGTCCATCTTGCCCAGTGCACCTTAGCACGGGCAAGGGCCCTCTGACACCTTCGATGTGTATTTAAGCGCTTGATGACTTCAAGCCTTGGACAGGCATCCACCAGCCGCCTTACCACCCGAAGTAGCTCCTGCATGGCTTCCGTAGGCCAGAGCGAACTATGAGGCCCTTCATGGCCGTTCGGCGACCTTGTGGAGCTTCGACCAGCTGCTTCACTGGTCGCTCGAAACTGCCGGATGTCGGCCTCAAAGACATCCCGAGACCAGAACACCTTTTCCATCGAGCTCCCCTCCTCGGCAGGGTCGAACGTGGCAGCATCAGACACACTACGGGGCAGCGAATGCTCCTGGAGAGCTCCGGATTCGGGTAAGTAACAGATAATTCACTTTCACATGCTTGCTTTGCATAAAGAATGCCTTACCAGCCGCTATCTTCTTCATCGCCACAATTTCTGGAGGGCTTTTTGGGCCCGGCCTTAGCAGCTTTGGCACTCTCAAGAGCCAAGGCGAGCTCGGACTCTCGAAGTCTTGAGTCACGCTCAAACGCTCGTGTTTTTCCACGAGAGCACTGAGCTCTTGCCGCACCTCCGCCACCCGCGCCTCCGGCTTCTCTTGCTCGGTAGCGCTCATGGCCCGCACTTGTTTTCGGCCTTGGACACCGCTTCCTTCAGTGGTCACCACCTCGCTCGTGGCCCCTACAATACCCACATTATTCTGTCATTTTTGCAACCAAATCCTTTCTATAAGGTATTACTTTAATAAGGTATTACTTACCTTCCTTGTCCTCGAGCTGCTTCTTGGCAAGGCCGGAGCTCGTTCTCGGACCGCTTCGAGGCTACCTTCAATGCATTGACCTCCAGCAGTCGGTCTTGCGGCAGGTCGAAGGCAGCCTCATTCCCATATTGACATATTTATGTTAGACTCCTCGTATATCTTTTAGATCCTCAGTCCGGCTTTTCTTTCCGAACAATCGAACTAAGCATCGAGGGCTACCGCCTATGCGGTAATATTTTTACATATTCTAAACTCACCTCAATCCTCGTTAGAAGGCTGGTACAGGCTTGACCACCCGCTCTTGGCGGATGAACTTCTGGATCACCGCACTCATGATAGTGCGGTGCTCCTCATCGATGGAGGCGCCGTTAAGCGCCTCCGAAGCTATCTGGTGCCTCCGGTTGGGCCGGAGGTCACCCGGCGTCATGCAGCCTTGCCCTTCTTGAAGGGCCGCTTTGCCGGACTTCGAACCCTTTGTAGGTTCGGTATGGAGTCCGACAGGGCGGACTTAGAGCCCTCCGGGGTTTTGCCCCCTTTGCGAGAAGTCCGGAGGTCGCCTTGTGGCGCCTCCAGACCACCTCCTCCTGGTTGGGCCCCTTGGGATTCCACCGGCGGTGTCGTCCGCATCACGGGGGAGAGGAGGCGGTCGAAGTGAAGTGCTATTCATATCCGAAGCGAATCCGAGGGAGCTGCTTTCGGCAAGCGGCGAAGCTGCGTCATGGCGAACTACGTGGTTATATTCGGCGTTAGAAGACACTATGCGACAAGTAAAAGTCATGAGTTATTACGGAATCCGGACACTTACGATCTCGCCGAGGGCTTGGCCCTTGGTAGCCACCTCCTCGTCGTTGTAGCCGGTGTTGGTGGAGAAGTCCGGGAGGAGGTCCTTCCTTTCTTGGACCCTCCGGCCTCCCCGATGGGGCGGCCTTCCTTTTCTTCTCTCCCCCGTGAGGAGGGGCTTCTTTTCCTCCTCCTCGTCCTCGAGAGAGGATTCCGCCTCGGGTCGCCAGACGATGGAGTCCGGCACCGCTGGCGTCTGGAACTCTTCGACTTTCCGTGGCCTGCTTCTTGGCCTTCTTCTCCGCACCACGTGAGGTGCCGGAACCAGCAACCCCAAATCAAGCGGGCGTCGCTGGGTCTTCGGCAAAGGCCAGGACGGTTAACCTGCCCGGACGTCTTCAGCCGATCTGTTAAAGGTAAGGAGTTTAGATCCCACATAGAGTCAGACTATGAAAAACAAGAGTCCCGTAAAGGGTAGAATAGCTTACCTCGTTGGCCTGAAGTCAAGCTGAATCCATGATCTTCCAGTAAGCGGATGCGGGTGCCTCAGCGCTTTGAACAGCACCTTCCGGGCATCTTCGTATGTAGTGTCGAAGAGCCGCTCAAGGTTGGTGCTGTGCTGGATTAAACTCCCACAAATTGAAGGCCCGTTCTTTGGCATGGGAGAATCCGCGAATGAGCATGACCTGGACTATGTTGACAAGCTTGAGCTTCTTGTTCACCAGATTTTGGACGCAGGTTTGAAGTCCGTCAGCTCTTAGAATCTCCCCACGTCAGCCCGTCTCTTTCCATGATGTGAGCCGTGTGGGGAAGCGGATCGAATTCGAGGGCCCGCCGCCCATTTGAAGTCGCGCTGCTCGGTGATGTAGAACCACCCGATTGCCACCTTTATGGACTCCACGAAGGAGCCCTCAAGCCATGTAGCGGTGGGCATCTCGCCCGCCATGGCGCCTCCGCACTCCGCTTGTCGGCCGCCCACTATCTTCGGCTTGACGCTAAAGGTCTTCAACCATAAACCGAAGTGGGGCTGGATGCAGAGGAAAGCCTCACACACGGCGATAAACGTCGAGACATTGAGGATGAAGTTTGGGGCCAGATCGTGGAAATCCAGGCCGTAGTAGAACATGAGCCCCCGAACAAATGGGTGAAGTGGAAAACCTAGTCTGCGGAGGAAGTGGGTGAGGAACACCACCCACTCATGGGGCTGGGGGTGGGGATGAGCTGCCCCTTGTTGGGGAGCCGACACGCGATGTCGCCCGGACAAGTATCCGGCCTCCGCTTTTTTGATGTGCCTCCGCTCGGACATAGTTGGAGAAGGTTGAGGTGGGATGTGTGGACTTGGGCGGCTGGAGCTCGAGTCTGGAAATGAATGAGCAAAGGAGGAAGAAGGCATAGGTGAAAAGATGGATCCTTATCCCTTATATGGACGGACGAAGCTATGCGTCCCCACCACCGGTAAAACTCGCTTATCTTCCAAGCGCCGTAAATTAATGGGCGCGGTTGGGTTACCCACGTCCGTATTGATGAGAATCCGGAATAAGGGGGACACGATCTCTGCTTTGACAAGGCGTGCCAAGGAAACCGCCTCGCTAAACGACCGAGGTGGTACAAGAAAAGCGATTTGAATGAAGACTTGGCCGTGGCGTGTTGGCATCTTGCGAATACGTCGGCAGATTGATTTTGTGTAAATATTATTCTCTCTACGGTGTTATGTGGAAATTATTTTGCGAGCCGGACACCGCCCTTGTGTTCAAAATCTTCTATGAAGTATTCGGAGGAGGAACCCGCCTTGCAATGCCAACCAATATGCGCGCGGACTCGTCGTCATTGAAGCCCCGGGTTCGGGGACTCTTGAGGGAGTCCTGGACTAGGGGGTGTCCGGATAGCCGAACTATCACCGTCGGCCGGACTCCTGGACTATGAAGATACAAGATTGAAGACTTCGTCCCGTGTCCGGATGGGACTTTCCTTGGCGTGGAAGGCAAGCTTGGCGATACGGATATGTAGATCTCCTACCATTGTAACCGACTGTGTAACCCTAACCCTATCCGTTGTCTATATAAACCGGAGGGTTTTAGTCCGTGGGGATCTAACAACAATCATACCATAGGCTAGCTTCTAGGGTTTAGCCTCTTTGATCTCGTGGTAGATCTACTCTTGTACTACCCATATCATCAATATTAATCAAGCAGGAGTAGGGTTTTACCTCCATCGAGAGGGCGCAAACCTGGGTAAAAACATCGTGTCCCTTGTCTCCTATTACCATCCGCCTAGACGCACAGTTCGGGACCCCCTACCCGAGATCCGCCGGTTTTGACACCGACACCTACCATAATCTCTTCGTTTGTTCTCCGCTATTAGCGACTTTGGAGTGAGTCTTTGTTGCATGTTGAGGGATAGTTATATGATCCAATTATGTTATTATTGTTGAGAGAACTTGCACTAGTGAAAGTATGAACCCTAGGCCTTGTTTCCTAGCATTGCAATACCGCTTACGCCACTTTTATCGCTTGCTACCTTGCTGTTTCATATTTCCAGATTACAAAAACCTATATCTACCATCCATATTGCACTTGTATCACCATCTCTTCGCCGAACTAGTGCACCTATACAATTTACCATTGTATTGGGTGTGTTGGGGACACAAGAGACTCTTTGTTATTTGGTTGCAGGGTTGCTTTAGAGAGACCATCTTCATCCTACGCCTCCCACGGATTGATAAACCTTAGGTCATCCACTTGAGGGAAATTTTCTACTGTCCTACAAACCTCTACACTTGGAGGCCCAACAACGTCTACAAGAAGAAGGTTGCATAGTAGACATCAAGCTCTTTTCCGGGCGCCTGCTGTCGGGAGGTGAGTGCTTGAAGGTATATCTTTAGATCTTGCAATCGAATCTTTTAGTTTCTTGTTTTATCACTAGTTTAGTTTATAAAATAAAACTACAAAAAAATGGAATTGAGAGTGCCTCATATGCTTCATCTTTTTAATGTATTTCGTGAAATAAGGATTCCGATAATTGTGATCAAGTGCTAGAAGAAGAATGCATTAGAATGTTTGGCACTAAATATTTGAATAATGAGCATGATTGCAATGTTGTTAGTATGAATTCTTTGAATACCCATGATGCTAATGATATGCAAAGCCACAAGCTTGGGGATGCTATTTTTGATGAAGATGATATTTTTAGTCTCCCAAGTTTTGATATGCAAATTTATAATGATGATAGCATGCCTCCTACTTATGATGATTATATTGATGAAAGTGGGTTTGGAAGAGTGTCAACTTTAGGAAGTAGTCATCCCACTATTTTGGAGGATGTTGAATCTTATAATATTTATGAAAGTGGATTTGGAGAGGTCATGACTTTATTTAGTGATGGATCCACTATTTCGGAAGAGGTTTCAATTGATTATGATGAGAACAAAGTTGCTACTTATGATGATTATTGTGATGAAACTTATGCTATAAAAAGTAGTGATGATTATATTTATAAAACTTGTCATGATTATGATTACCCTTTTCCTGAACATTACTCTTTTAATATGGAAACAATTTATAGTATTCAAGTCTCTTATGATACTCCCACTATTCCGAATGAGAAGAATTTTGCTTATGTGGAGAGTAGTAAATTTTCTATGCAAGTAGATCATGAAAAGAATGCTTTAGGTGCTGGTTATATTGTTGATTTCATTCATGATGCTACTGAAAATTATTATGAGGGAGGAATATATGCTTGTAGGAATTGCAATAATATCAAGTTTCCTCTCTATGTGCTTAAAGTTTTGAAGTTATGCTTGTTTTGCCTTCCTATGCTAGTTGATTATTGTTCCCATAAGTTGTTTGCTCACAAAATCCCTATGCATAGGAAGTGAATTAAACTTAAATGTGCTAGTCATATTCTTCATGATGCCCTCTTTATGTTTCAATTCTTATGTCTTGTGTGAGCATCATTGAAATCATCATGCCTAGCTAGGGGCGTTAAACGTTAGCGCTTGTTGGGAGGTAACCCAATTTTATTTTTAGTTCCTTGCTTTTCGTTCCTGTTTAGTAATGAATAGATCATCGCGCCTATGGTTAGATGTTGTTTTATGTTTTAATTAGTGTTTGTGCCAAGTAGAACCTTTGGGAAGACTCGGGTGAAGTCTTTATGATCATGCTGTAAAAAACAGAAACTTTAGCGCTCACGAGATTAGCATCAACCTTTTACTGGAGAGTGATATTTAGTTGATTATTTTTGCATATGATTACTAGACAAATTCCTCAGGTCCACCAATTTATTTTAGAATTTTTGGAGTTCCATAAGTATACGTTTGATACAGATTACTACAGACTGTTCTGTTTTTGACAGATTCTGTTTCATTGTGTTGCTTGCTTATTTTGATGAATCTATGGCTAGTAAAATAGTTTATAAACCATATAGAAGTTGGAATACAGTAGATTTAACACCAATATAAATAAAGAATGAGTTCATGACAGTACCTTGAAGTGGTGTTTTGTTTTCTTTCGCTAACGGAGCTTACGAGTTTTCTGTTAAGTTTTGTGTTGTGAAGTTTTCAAGTTTTGGGTAAAGATTCGACGGACTATGGAATAACGAGTGGCAAAATCCTAAGCTTGGGGATGCCCAAGGCACCCAAGTTAATATTCAAGGATAACCAAGAGTCTAAGCTTGGGGATGCCCCGGATGGCATCCCCTCTTTCGTCTTCGTTCATCGGTAACTTTACTTGGAGCTATATTTTTATTCACCACATGATATGTGTTTTGCTTGGAGCGTCATTTTATTTTATTTAGCTTTGCTTGCTGTTTGAATAAAATACCAAGATCTGAAATTCTTAAACGAGAGAGAGTCTTCACATAGCTACATAATTATTTAACTACTCATTGATCTTCACTTATATCTTTCGGGGTAGTCTGTCATTTGCTCTAGTGCTTCACTTATATCTTTTAGAGCACGGTGGTGGATTTGTTTTATAGAAACTATTGATCTCTCATGCTTCACTTAGATTATTTTGAGAGTCTTAAATATCATGGTAATTGAAGGAAATATGCCCTAGAGGCAATAATAAAGTTATTATTTATTTCCTTATATCATGATAAATGTTTATTATTCATGCTAGAATTGTATTAACCGGAAACATAATAAATGTGTGAATACATAGACAACCAGAGTGTCACTAGTATGCCTCTACTTGACTAGCTCGTTAATCGAAGATGGTTATGTTTCCTAACCATAGACATGAGTTGTCCTTTGATTAACGGGATCACATCATTAGGAGAATGATGTGATTGACATGACCCATTCCGTTAGCTTAGCACCAATCGTTTAGTATGTTGCTGTTGCTTTCTTCATGACTTATACATGTTCCTATGACTATGAGATTATGCAACTCCTGCCATCAAGGAACGCTTTGTGTGCTACCAAACATCACAATGCAAGCGGGTGATTATAAAGGTGCTCTCTGTGTGTCTCCGAAGGTATATGTTGGGTTGGCGTATTTCGAGATTAGGATTTGTCACTCCGATTGCTCGGAGAGGTATCTTCGGCCCTCTCTGTAATGCACATCACTTAAGCCTTGCAAGCATTGCAACTAATGAGTTAGTTGCTTGGGATGATGTATTATGGAACAAGTAAAGAGACTTGCCGTAACGAGATTGAACTAGGTATTGAGATACCGACGATCGAATCTCGGGCAAGTAACATACCGATGACAAAGGGAACAACGTATGTTGTTATGCGGTTCCGACCGATAAAGATCTTCGTAGAATATGTGGGAGCCAATATGAGCATCCAGGTTCCGCTTATTGGTTATTGACCGGAGACGTGTCTCACCATGTCTACATAGTTCTAGAACCCGTAGGGTCCACACGCTAACGTTATGATGATGGCCAGTTATATTATGAGTTTATTGTTTTGATGTAATCGAAGGTTGTTCGAGTCCCGGATGTGATCACGACATGACGAGGGAGTCTCGAAATGGTCGAGACATGAATATTGATATATTGGAAGCCTATGTTTGGATATCGGAAGTGTTCCGGGTGAAATCGGGATTTTACGGGAGTACCGGGAGGTTACCGGAACCCGCCGGGAACTTAATGGGCCTTAGTGGGCCTTAGTGGAAGAGAGGAGAGGCGGTTGCAGCAGTGGTCGCGTCTCTCCCCTAGTCCAAATAGGACAAGGATGATAGGAAGGCGCCCCTTTCCTTCCTCCCTCCACCTCTTCCCCTCTCTCTCCTAGTCCAACATGGAAAAGGGGAAGTCCTACTGTAGGAGTAGGACTCTCCGGCGCGCCTCTCCCTTGGCCGCCGCACCCCTTGCTCCTTTATATACAGGTGGAGACAACCCATAGACACAACAATTGATCGCTTGATCTTTTAGCAGTGTGCGGTGCCCCTCCACCATAGTCCACCTCGACACATCAGAAGCGGTGCTTAGGCGAAGCCCTGCCGCAGTAGAACATCAACATCATCACCACGCCGTCAGGTCCGACGAAACTCTCCCTCAACACTCGCTGGATCGGAGTTCGAGGGACGCCATCGGGTCAACGTGTGCTGAACTCGGAGGTGCCGTATGCTCGTACTTGATTGGTCGGATCGTGAAGACGTGACGACTACATCAACAGCGTTAACGCCCGCTTCGGTCTACGAGGGTACATGGACAACACTCTCCCTCTCGCTGCTATGCATCACCATGATCTTGGCGTGCGAGGGAATTTTTTTGAAATTACTACGTTCCCCAACAAAGGCCTTCGAGCCAGGTTTTATGCGTTGATGTTATATGCACGAGTAGAACACAAGTGAGTTGTGGGCAATATAAGTCATACTGCTTACCAAAGATGTCATACTTTGGTTCGGCGGTATTGTTGGATGAAGCGGCCCGACCGACATTACGCCAGACGCTTACGCGAGATCGGTTCTACCGATGTGCTTTGCACATTGTGTGGTCAAGCGGTGTCGCTTTCTCCAACTTTAGTTGAATCCGAAAAGTATACGCCCGGTCCTTGCGAAGGTTAAAACAGCACCAACTTGACAAACTATCGCTTGTGGTTTTGATGCGTAGGTAAGAACGGTTCTTGCTAAGCCCGTGAGCAGCCATCGTAAAACTTGCAACAACAAAGTAGAGGACGTCTAACTTGTTTTTGCAGGGCATGTTGTGATGTGATATGGTCAAGACGTGATCCTATATTTTATTGTATGAGATGATCATGTTTTGTAACCGAGTTATCGGCAACTCGCAGGAACCATATGGTTGTCGCTTTATTGTATGCAATGCAATCGCCCTGTAATGCTTTACTTTATCACTAAGCGGTAGCGATAGTCGTAGAAGCATAAGATTGGCGAGACGACAACGATGCTACGACGGACATCAAGGTGTCGCGCCGGTGACGATGGTGATCATGAAGGTGCTTCAGAGATGGAGATCACAAGCACAAGATGATGATGGCCATATCATATCACTTATATTGATTGCATGTGATGTTTATCTTTTATGCATCTTATCTTGCATTGATTAGCCCGGTAGCATTATAAGATGATCTCTCACTAAATTTCAAGATAAAAGTGTTCTCCTGAGTATGCACCATTGCCAAAGTTCGTCGTGCCTGCACACCACGCGTGATGACCGGGTGTGATAAGCTCCACGTCCATCTACAACGGGTGCAAGCCAGTTTTGCACACCCGTAATACTCGGGTTAAACTTGACGTAACCTAGCATATGCAGAGATATGGCCTCGGAACACCGAGACCGAAAGGTCGAGCGTGAATCATATAGTAGATATGATCAACATAGTGATGTTCACCATTGAAAGCTACTCCATTTCACGTGATGATCGCCATGGTTTAGTTGATTTGGATCACGTGATCACTTAGAGGATTAGAGAGATGTCTTTCTAAGTGGGAGTTCTTAAGTAATATGATTAATTGAACTTAAATTTATCATGAACTTAGTACCTGATAGTATCTTGCTTGTCTATGTTTGATTGTAGATAGATGGCCCGTGTTGTTGTTCCATTGAATTTTAATGCGTTCCTTGAAAAAGCAAAGTTGAAAGATGATGATAGCAATTACACGGACTGGTCCAGAATTTGAGGATTATCCTCATTGCTGCATAGAATAATTACGTCATGGAAGCACCGCTGGGTGCCAGGCCTGCTGCTGATGCAACTGACGACGTTAAGAACGTCTGGCAGAGCAAAGTTGATGACTACTCGATAGTTCAATGTGCCATGCTTTACGGCTTAGAACCGGGACTTCAACGACGTTTTGAACGTCATGGAGCATATGAGATGTTCCAGGAGTTGAAGTTAATATTTCAAGCAAATGCCCGGATTAAGAGGTATGAAGTCTCCAATAAGTTCTACTGCAAGATGGAGGAGAATAGTCTTGTCGCGAGCATATACTCAAGATGTCTCTGGGTATAATAATCACTTGATTCAACCGGGAGTTAATCTTCCTGATGATAGCGTCATTGATGTAATTCTCCAATCACTTCCACCAAGCTACACAAGCTTCGTGATGAACTATAATATGCAAGGGATGGATAAGACAATTCCCGAGCTCTTCACAATGCTAAAGGCTGCGGAGGTAGAAATCAAGAAGGAGCATCAAGTGTTGATGGTCAACAAGACCACTAGTTTCAAGAAGAAGGGCAAAGGGAATAAGGGGAACTTCAAGAAGAACGGCAAGCAAGTTGCTGCTCAGGAGAAGAAACCCAATTCTAGACCTAAGCTCAGAAATCGAGTGCTTCTACCGCAAGCGCATGGTCACCGGAAGCGGAACTGCCCCAAGTATTTGGCGGATAAGGAGGATGGCAAGGTGAACAAAGGTATATGTGATATACATGTTATTGATGTGTACCTTACTAGAGCTCGCAGAGCACTGGTATTTGATACTGGTTCTGCTAATATTTACAACTCAAAGCAGGACTACGGATTAAGCTTAACACTAGCAAAGGACGCAGGTGACGATGCGCGTGGAAATGGTTCCCAAGTCGATGTGATCGTGGTCGGGCACGCTACCTCTACATCTACCTTCTGGATTAGTATTAGACCTAAATAATTGTTATTTGGTGCCGCCGTTGAGCATGAACATTATATCTGGATCTTGTTTGATGCGTAGACGGTTATTCATTTAAATCAGAGAATAATGGTTGTTCTATTTATATGAGTAATATCTTTTATGGTCATGCACCCTTGAAGAGTGGTCTATTTTTGATGAATCTCGATAGTAGTGATACACATATTCATAATGTTGAAGCCAAAAGATGCAAGAGTTGATAATGATAGTGCAATCTTATTTGTGGCACCGCCGCTTAGGTCATATCGGTGTAAAGCGCATGAAGAAACTCCATACTGATGGACTTTTGGAACCACTTGATTATGAATCACTTGGTACTTGTGAACCGTGCCTCATGGGCAAGATGACTAAAATGTCGTTCTCCGGTACTATGGAGAGAGCAACAGATTTGTTGGAAATCATACATACAGATGTATGTGGTCCAATGAATGTTGAAGCTCGTGGCAGATATCGTTATTTTCTCACCTTCACAGATGGTTTAAGCAGATATGGGTATATCTACTTGATGAAGCATAAGTCTGAAACATTTGAAAAGTTTGAAGAATTTCAGAGTGAAGTTGAAAATCATCGTAACAAGAAAATAAAGTTTCCACATCAAAAATTATGTTTTTATCATTTACCTACTCGAGGACGAGCAGGAATTAAGCTTGGGGGTGCTTGATACGTCTCCAACGTATCTTTTAATTTTTGATTGCTTCATGCTATATTATATTCTGTTTTGGATGATTATTGGGCTTTACTAAGAACTTTTATATGGTTTTTGGGACTAACCTATTGACCCAGAGCCCAAAGGCCGCCTCGCTTTTTTCCCTTGTTTCAAGTGTTTCGCAGAAAAGGAATATCAAACGGAGTCCAAACGGAATGAAACCTTCGTAAAAGTTATTTTTGGAAGGAAAGCAAGACGGGAGACTTGGAGTGCACGCCAGGGGATCAACGAGGAAGGCACGAGGCAGGGGGTGATAACCCACAAGTATAGGGGATCGCAACGGTTTTTGAGGGTAGAGTATTCAACCCAAATTTATTGATTCGACACAAGGGGAGCCAAAGAATATTCTCAAGTATTAGCAGTTGAGTTGTAAATTCAACCACACCGGATAACTTAATATCCGCAGCAAAGTGTTTAGTAGCAAAGTAATATGATAGTAGTGGTAACGGTAACAAAAGTAACGGTAGCAAAAGTAATATTTTTGGTGTTTTGTAGTGATTGTAAAAGTAGCAACGAAAAAGTAAATAAGCGAAGAATAATATGTGAAAAGCTCGTAGGCATTGGATCGGTGATGGAGAATTATGCCAGATGCGGTTCATCATGTAACACTATAACATAGGGTGACACAGAACTAGCTCCAATTCATCAATGTAATGTAGGCATGTATTCCGAATATAGTCACACGTGCTTATGCAAAAGAACTTGCATGACATCTTTTGTCCTACCCTCCCGTGGCAGCGGGGTCCTAATGGAAATTAAGGGATATTAAGGCCTCCTTTTACTAGAGTACCCGAACAAAGCATTAGCACATAGTGAATACATGAACTTTTAAAACTACGGTCATCACCGGGAGTGGTCCCGATTATTGTCACTTCGGGGTTGCCGGATCATAACAAATAGTAGGTGACTATAGACTTGCAAGATAGGATCAAAGTCGGTGTCAAAACCGGCGGATCTCGGGTAGGGGGTCCCGAACTGTGCGTCTAGGTGGATGGTAACAGGAGACAAGGGACACGATGTTTTTACCCAGGTTCGGGCCCTCTCGATGGAGGTAAAACCCTACTCCTGCTTGATTAATATTGATGATATGGGTAGTACAAGAGTAGATCTACCACGAGATCAAAGAGGCTAAACCCTAGAAGCTAGCCTATGGTATGATTGTTGTTCGTCCATTTGACTAAAACCTCCGGTTTATATAGACACCGGATAGGGTTAGGGTTACACGTAGTCGTTACAATGGTAGGAGATCTACATATCCAGACGCCAAGCTTGCCTTTCCACGCCAAGGAAAGTCCCATCCGGACACGGGACAGAAGTCTTCAATCTTGTATCTTCATAGTCCAGAGTCCGCCGACGGTGATAGTTCGGGTTATCCGGACACCCCCTAGTCCAGGACTCCCTCAAGAGCTCCACGAACCAGGGCTTCAATGACGACGAGTCCATACGCGCATATTGTCTTCGGCATTGTAAGGCGGGTTCCTCCTCGAATACTTCATAGAAGATTTTGAACACAAGGATGGTCCGCTTTGCAAAATAATTTCCACATAACACCGTGAGAGAGAATAATATTTACACAAAATCAATCTGCCGACGTATTCCGCAGCAGTGCCATCACGCCCACGGCCAAGTCTTCATTCGAATCGCTTTTATTGTACCACCTCAAGGCGTTTAGCGAGGCGGTTTCCTTGGCACGCCTTGTCAAAGCAGAGATCGTGTCCCCCTTATTCCGGGATTCTCATCAATACGGACGTGGGTAACCCAACCGCGCCATTAATTTACGGCGCTTGGGAGATAAGCGAGTTTTACCGGGCTGGTGGGGGACGCATAGCTTCGTCCGTCCATATAAGGGGATAAGGATCCACCTTTTAACCTATGCCTTCTTCCTCCTTTGCTCATCCATTTCCTCACAAGACTGAGCTCCAGCCACCTAAGTCCAGACATCCCACCTCAACCTTCTCCAACTATGTCGGGAGCGGAGGCAGTGGATGGCCTCCTCCGTCACGGAGGGGCACATCGAAAAAAAGCTATGGGAGGCGGATACTTGTCCGCATGACATCGCGTGTCGGCTCCCCCAACAAGGGCAGCTCATCCCCACCCCTGTGCCCCATGAGAGGGTGGTGTTCTCACCCACTTCCTCCGCTGGACTAGGTTTTCCACTTCACCCATTTGTCCGGGGGCTCATGTTCTACTACGGCCCGGATTTCCACGATCCGCCCCAAACTTCATCCTCAATATCTCGACGCTTATCGTCAGGTGCGTAGGCTTTCTCCGTGATCCAGCCCCACTTCGCTTTATGGTTGAAGACCTTTAGCGCCGTCAAGATAGTGGGCGGCCGACAAGCCGGAGTGCGGAGGCGCCATGGCGTGCGTGATGCCCAACGTTACATGGCTTGAGGGCTCCTTCTGGAGACCATAAAGGGTGGCAATCGGGTGGTTCTACATCACCGAGCCGCCGACTCCAAATGGGCGGCGGCCCCGAATTCGATCTGGCTTCCCCACACGGCTCACATCATGGAAAGAGACGGCCCGACGCGGGGGAGATTCAAGAGCCGACCGGACTTCAAACTCAAGGCCCAAAATCAGGTGAACAAGAAGCTCAAGCTTATCAACGTAGTCCAGTCATGCTCATCCGCCGGATTCTCCCATGCCAAGAACGGGCCTTCAATTTGTGGAGTTTAATCCGCACAGCATCAACCTTGAGCCGGCTCTTTGACAATACGCACGAAGATGCCTGGAAGGTGCTGTCAAGGGCGCCGAGGCACCGCATCCGCCATCAAGATCGCGGATTCAGCTCGTGGCGCCGTGCCGGCGAGGTAAGCTATTCTACCCTTTACGGACTCTTGTTTTTCTTAGTCTGACTCTATGTGGGATCTAAACTCCTTACCTTGACAGATCTGGCTGAAGACGTCCGGGCAGGTTAACCGTCTGCCTTGCCGAAGATTCCAGCCGGACGCCCGCTTAACGGGTTTGGTTCCGCACCTCACGTGGTGCCGGAGAAGAAGGTTAAGAAGCGTGCTACGTAAACTCGAAAGAGTTCCAGCACGCCAGCAAAGATGCCGGACTCACCGTCCGATGACCTCGAGGCGGAATCCTCTCCCGAGGACGCAGGAGGAGGAAGAAGCCTCTCCCCGGGGAGAGAGGAAAGGAAGGCCGCCTGACCGGGAGGCCGGAGGGTCCAAGAAAGGAAGGACCCTTCTCCGGACTTCTCCACCAACGCCGATAACGACGAGGAGGAGGGCCACGAAGGGCCAAGCCTCCGGCGAGATCGTAGTGTCCGGATTCCGTAATAACTCATGACTTTTTACTTGTCGCATAGTGTCTTCTAACGCAGAATATAACCACGTAGTTCGCCCAAGGACGAGCTCGCGCTTGCCGAGCGCCTCGGATTCGTCGGATATGAATAGCACTTCACTGACACCGCCTTCCTCGTGACGCAGACGACACCGGGTGGAGTCCCAAAGGGGCCCGACCAGGAGGAGGTGGTCCCGGAGGCGCCGCCAGAAGGCGCACCTCCCGACTCTGGGCGAAGGAGGCAAACCCCAGAGGGCTCTAAGTCGACCTGTGCCGGACTCCATACCGAACCTACAGTGGTTCCAAGTCCGGCAGGCGGCCCTTCAGAAGAAGGGCAAGATCAGAACGCCGGTGACCTCCGGCCCAACTGCAGGCACCGGATAGCTTGCCGAGGCGCTTAACGGCGCCCATCGACGAGGAGCACCGCACTATCATGAGTGCGGTGATCCAGAAGTTCACCGCCAAGAGCGGGCTGACTGAAGCTCTGCATCAGCCTTCTAACAAAGCTTTGAGGTAAGTTTAGAATATGTAAAAATATTACCGTGACAGACAAGAGCTCTCGATGCTTAGTTCGGTGTTCGGAAAGAAAAGCCGGACCGAGGATCTAAAAAGATATACGCAGGAGTCTAACATAAATATGTCAATATGGGAATGCAGTTGGGGCCGACCTTGGGCCTGACCGCAATGCGAAGGTCAATGCATTGAAGGAGAGCCTCGAGCGGTCCGAGAACGAGCTCGGCCTTGCCAATAAGCAGCTTGAGGACAAGGAAGATAAGTAATACCTTATTAAAGTAATACCTTATAGAAAGGATTTGGTTGCAAAAATGACAGATATAACGTGGGTATTGTAGGGGCCATTTAACAAGGTGGCGACCCTGAAGGAAGCGTGTCCAAGGTCGAAAAGCGGTCCTGAGCGCACCGAGCGAGAGAAGCAGGAGGCGCGGTGGTGGAGGGGTAAGCGGTAAGAGCTCCAGGCTCGTGGAAAAACACGATCGCTTGAGCGTGACTCAAGACTCGAGAGTCCGAGCTCGCCTTTGGCTCTTGAGAGTGCTAAAGCCGCTAAGGTCAAGCCCAAAAAGCCCTCCGTGAAATTGAGGCGATGAAGAAGATAGCAGCGGTAAGGCATTCTTTATGCAAAGCAAGCATGTGAAAGTGAATTATCTCACATTTACCCGAATCCGAGCTCTCCAGGAGCATTCGCAGATCTGCCCCGTAGTGTGTCCGATGCTGCCAGTTTCTACCGTTCTACCAAGGCCGAGGAGGAGCTCGACGGAAAAGGTGTTCTGGTCTCAAGATGCTAAAGCCGGACATCCGGTGCTCTCGAGCAACCAACAGGCAAGCTGGTCGAGCTCACAAGGTCGCCGAACAGGCCATGAAGGGCCTCATAGTTCGGTGGCTCACGGAAGCCATGCCCGGGAGCTACTTCGGCCGGTAAGGCGGCCGGTGGATGCCTGCCCAAGGCTTGAAGTCATCAAGCGCCTCCGCTCAGATCGAAGGTGCCCGTGAGGGCTTGAGGGAGTCCGGACTAGGGGTGTCCTGGATAGCCGGACTATTGTCACGGGCCGGACTCCAAGACTATGAAGATACAAGATTGAAGACTTCGTCCCGTGTCCTGGATGGGACTTTCCTTGGCGTGGAAGGCAAGCTTGGCGATACGGATATGTAGATCTCCTACCATTGTAACCGACTGTGGAACCCTAACCTATCCGGTGTCTATATAAACCGGAGGGTTTTAGTCCGTAGGGATCTAACAACAATCATACCATAGGCTAGCTTCTAGGGTTTAGCCTCCTTGATCCTCGTGGTAGATCTACTCTTGTACTACCCATATCATCAATATTAATCAAGGTGAGTAGGGTATTACCTCCATCGAGAGGGCCCGAACCTGGGTAAAAACATCGTGTCCCTTGTCTCCTGTTACCATCCGCCTAGACGCACGCTTCGGGACCCCTACCCGAGATCCGCCGGTTTTGACAATCGACATTGGTGCTTTCGCTGAGAGTTCCTCCGTGTCGCCACCGATAGGTCCGATGGCTCCTTCGATCATTAACAACGACGCGGTCCAGGTGAGACTTTTCTCCCGGACCGATCTTCGTGGTTCGGCGGCTTTTGCAATCGCGGGCCAATTCGCAGCCATCCGGAGCAGATCGAAAGCTACGCCCGGCCGTCGAGTCAGATTTGAAGTTTGAACTATACGGGCCGATATCCGCGGAGACTTGATCTCCGACGGATTCGATCAGCCGCAGCAATGCGCAAGCTCAGACCGTCTTCGATGGGCATGATCTAGCTCTGCAGAATTAACAAAGGCCCTCGAGGCCGCACTAAAGATCCGCCCGACTCCTTAATCCGGAGCCGATTCCCGATCGAGGACGCAGTGGTTGGACACCGCCGGGGCTACAATCTCTACGGCGATCGAAATAACTCCATCCCCGCCCTTTGCAAAGACCTCGACCTGTGGTGCTGGACTCGAACCCTCCGCTACCGCCAATCGAATCCGATTGACGCCGTCATGGAGTTCATCGCCATGACATCTTTCAGCACTCTCCCTTTGGCGACATCGTGAATTCACTAAAGTCTCTCTCTTTATCCGGAGAGCCCCGCCGGACTACGGGACAGGAAGGTTGGGATGCGGACGACAAAGAAAAATCAACGCCACCCACCACCCACTTTGTAGCCACCGCCGATGATTTAACCGACATGCTAGACTACGACCAAGACATCGACGCGGTATGGGACGACGCCGGAGACGACTCAAGACCAGCCGCTTCTGGTGGCAATCGAAGGCCACCGTCATATGACATATACATGGTGGACATCCCAAAAGATGGGAACGGCGATGGAACAACGGAGGATGACCCTCCAAGAACAGCCAAGCGCCGACGCCGGGCGCCGCTTCTAAATCCCGCCACAATAAAACGGCGATTCCGGCACGGAGATAATAACACCCTTGACAAAGGTTGAAGAGAAACCCTCCAAAGCAGGACTCAGCGCAGGAGGAGGGAGAAGCAAGCCTCGACGACGCATTTACTAATTTGTCGCCCTGAGGATCCCGCCTAAGGAGCATTTCAAAAGCAGGCTTATAGCCACTTAAGCAGCAGCCTCAAGAAAAAGCAGCAACAGCAAATTTTTTAGAGCTGATCAAGACCTGTTATGACGATGATAGATCAAGTCCTTGCAGTCAGAAGAGTATGAACTCGAACGCCTCAAAAGCTATCCCAAACGCAGGCCGCTGTTCTCGACTAGAGGAGGAAGCACCCAAGTCGCCAAATAAGACGACATGGCAGATCGGCCACCCTGCGGTCAAGCCGCATGACAGAAGCCTCTCGCCCTCCGCCAAGCCACACCCCGACGCCACTCAAAAAGTACCAAGGCACGGGAAAACGCTACGACTTACGAGATATATTGGAGGATAAGGCAAAACATACAAGATCGATTCACGGATCGCGTGGGCGCCCAGCAACGCTGGATGATTACCGCCACGCCGGATACAAGAAAACCGCCGGCCGAACACAGAGACAAAGCTCATATGGAGCTACGCCGTGATATAGCCCAATACAGGCGCCAAGACACCCACTATGCTTCACGGATGAAGTAATGGATCATCAAATCCCCGAGGGCTTCAAGCCCGTAAAACATCGAATCATACGATGGTACCACAGATCTTGGCGGTTCGGATCGAGGATTATCTCCTCCATATCCACATGGCCCGCGGTGATGATCTACATGCCATCAAATACCTCCCACTCAAGCTTAAAGGACCAGCTCGACATTGGCTCAATAGCTTGCCAAACAGAATCAATTGGTTGTTGGGAGGACCGAAGCCGCATTCCTTGATAACTTCCAGGCACATATGTGCGACTCACCAGACGCCGATGACCTTAGCCACATAATTCAACAATGTACCAAGAATCGGCCCGAAAATTCTGGACTCGGTTCCTAACAAAGAAAAATCAAATCTTGACTGCCCTGGATGCAAGAGGCCCTTGCAGCCTTCAAACATAACATCCATGACGAGTGGCTTGCCCGACACCTAGGACAGAAAAGCCAAATCTATGGCAGCCCTCACAACCCTCATGGCTCGCTTTGTGCGGGAGAGGACAGCTGGCTAGCTCGAAGCAACAACTTGGCCAAACATCCCGATAGTCCGGATACCAAGGACAGAATGGCAAGGTGTCGCGTCGCAACAAGAACAAGCGCCGCATTAACAGCGATAATATCAAGATACGTACGCCAATGCCGGATTCAGAGGCTCTAAACCCGTCAGCCGGAAGAAGCCATTCAAAAGAAATACCTGTGGCCCGTCCCAACTTGGACCAAATACTCGATCGCCAGCGTATACATGGCACCCAAAAAACTGTGGACTGTTGGGTGTTCAAGCAAGGTGCAAGTTAAGTGCCGAACTCAATGACAAGGGGCTGCATAGCGATGACGAGGAAGAGCCCGGCACGAACAATAAAGGATGAAGGGTTTTCCTACACAAGTGCGGATGGTGAACATGATATACGCAACCCACATACCCAAAAGGGAGCGGAAGCGTGCACTAAGGGACGATATGGCGATGGAGCGATGCCGCCTCGGTTCAACCCATGGTATTCCTTCCCGATCACCTTCGATCAAGGGACCACCCACTAGCATCCGTCACGGCGGCTTCGCCGCATTGGTTCTTGACCCAATTATCGACGGATTTCACTCTCACCAGAGTCCCGATGGACGGCGGCAAAGACTGAACTCGCTTTATCAGATACAATGCGCAAAATGGGCATTGACCCTCAAGGATTAAACCTACAAAGACGACATTTAAAGGCGCCATACCGGTGTAGAGGCCAGTTGTAACGGCTCGCCACACTCAAAGTGGTCTTCGGATCCCGGATAACTTCCGAGCGAAGAGTTACTCTTCGACATCGCCCCATTCCGCAGCGACTATCATGCACTTCTGACGAACCGTGACGGTAAAGTTCAATGCGGTGCCGCATCTACGCATACCTCAAGCTCAAGATGCCAGGCCCTCGAGGAGTAATCACGGTCAATGGAAACACCGAACGCTCTCTCCGAACGGAGGAGCACACGACGGCCCTCGCGGCGGAGGTACAAAGCAGCCTCTCACAGCAATTCTTGAGTCCGGCCACTAAGCCGCCCCGGACACCGCCAAGCGCCGCCGAGTAACTCTACAACAAGACCACACGCACGATTCAAGCACGAGTAGCAATCCGCCTCAACCCCAGCCTCGAAATTGCGGTTAGTATTACGCTGGCATATACTTACGCTCTTGGAGATACCATGGGCATATGGGGAGGGGCAAGACAACGGCACGCCAAGAATGCGGCTCGACCGCACTGGGCCCCTGTTTGTGTCATTTCTTTTTTTTTCCTTTTTCTTCCTTTTTTTACTTTCAGACTCCGCCTTTTGAGAAGTCCCGTCCAAAGCACTTGAATCGCCGAACTCACGATGCAACACAGGAAGCGGAAAGCCACGCCGAAAGTGTTCAGTGGTCTCCGTTATGCAGCATTATACCCGCTTTTACATACCATCCCGCAGCTTACCCCCTCGAGGGGGACATGTTAGATGGTCCAATCCCTTGCTTATCGTGACTATTTGTATCCTTCGCTTCCATTGCAAGTACTTTTTGAATAAACAATATATAGCTTTTGCTTATTATTGCTCTACTTCCTTTATATATACATATGTTCATTTCACGACATGTTGCAACCGTACACTTTGGTACGGCCAATACACAAGGGCTTAAGTATCCCAAAATTATGGTGTGATAAGTCCGAACACTTTCACAAGTGCGGCACCTCGAACTTATAGCATTATATGAATTGGCTCCGAATCATGTCTTGGGTCAATAGTTGGGTTTGCCCGCTCGTGTTTTGGTACCTTTACGCCCGCTATATCGCTAAGGTAGCATCGGGAGAACCATCAAGGACATTGTGCCCTCAGCTTATGCCGGGTCGAGCACCTCAGTGGAGAAAGCTAAAATCAATTGTCATGATAAGGCGAGAGCCGTCGCTGCTTTGTCGTGACCCGATTCCAAGTCACATCGACTCAGCCGGGTAACACCTCATATCACTTTTGCGGCCTCACGCACGGTATTCCCACGGTGTCGCCTTACCATGGCCTGGACCGTTTAAGCCTTTTTGACTCACGATATGATAGTGTCGCTAGCATCCATATGACAGAGAACCGGGCCGACATGGCTAGTCGTGAACCCAAAAGCGGCACTAACCCATGAGGACAGTATACATGAATCACATCGAGCATGTCGGTCATCAACGTAGAATCCGGGCCGTAAGTAATCGGGCTACTGACTCAAAGATCTCGGGTCAGAAAGCAGGCTAGGGCAGACTCCAAATATCACCGCTGCGACATTTCCCGAAGGGACGTATATAGGAACGAAGTGAAACACATGTCGCAGTCAAGTGTCCAAAGCAAAGAGGCCGGACTAGCAGGACTCGGTGAACCGGTCAGAAGCGGACTACTATCGCCAGAAGCACTAGACTACATTTCCCCATATGAGAGGTCGCAGGATAAACAACTAGATTGTCCGGATCCCACACATACCAAGCATTTGAACATACACACAATATGCTCAATATGTGTAAATACAACATGGCATCACAACATAACTCTACGACTCAAATATTTATTCATTAGGCTCCGAGGAGCGAGATATTACAAACATGGGTCTCATGACCCAACACTCGTGAGCATACAAGTCAAAGCACAAGCGGAAGCTTAACATGTCCGGAAAGTACGTATATCTACAAATGGAAAAGAGGTCGAGAAGCCCGACTATCTACGAGATCTCGCGAGAGGCACAAGATCGTAGCTGAGGTAACAAGTTAAACGTCAAGTCCACTGAACTACTAGCGTAGACCGACGCCTCTCGCAAAACATAAAATAAGCAAGCGTGAGTACAAATGTACTCAGCAAGACTTACATCGTAACTAACTACATATGCATCATTATCAACAAAGGGGTGGTGGAGTTTGACCGCAAGAAGCCGCAAATTTGACTCGTGGCTATCCCGAACTACGCATCGCAAGTAACTCTTTTGAGGTATGCATAACGAGTCCACATATTCACCATATCAATACACCACTATGGACCCGCCTCCGCCTCCCTCAATGAGAACGCCATCCATAGCACTCACGCTTATCTTGTGCATTTTATAGTATCCACTTTCACTTGTCTATGAACTATTATAGGCAACCCAGCGGACACGGCTATTCGAAGAGATGATGTTAACCCTGCAGGGGTGTACTTCTTCACACACGCTCACCACTTACCGCCGCTTACGACATGTACTCGGCAACCTTCAAGCGGAAGCCCAACGTGGGTGTCGGCCACGGCCTACCTAAACACTCAAGTCCCTAGTCCGTGTTTATCGCCTATTCGGGTTCCATCCGCAGGAGTCCGCCGAGGTTTCCACTAACGGCCCCGAACGATGTGTTGCAGGTTCCCGAGATACCAAACGGGCATTCGCACACCGGCCATGGTGTATCTACCGCATCATAGCTCCACCCTAGGTCCTCCGCCACGCACGGCCTCCAACACATATCCTACAAACACCGTAAACTAGTTGCAACTCCCCGGACAGAGAACAAGGGTGGTTAAGAAGCCGAGAGGGTCCATTGGTTTCGCCCAATGCGGTAGTAATCAAGCTTTCATGGATCACAAACACGTAACTTCGCCTCTGAGGACGCCGCAATGAGACACCCCACCATGTACTCCTACATGGCCTCTCACCGCTACCTTTTACCAAATCGTGTTCACATTTAGCTCACACACGATGAGGACATGTTCACACACCATTCCAATTCATTCCCGATGAATCGGACTCTGACTCAACTCTAAGCAGTAGCAAGCATGACAAACAAGCATGAATGAGTAGGCACGACAGGGCTCAAACAACTCCTACTCATGCTAGTGGGTTTCATCTATTTACTGTGGAATGACAGGTCATGCAGAGGATAAAGGGGTTCAGCTATCATAGCAAGTAACAGATAAATCATTGTTGTCCTAATGTAGTAAAAGAGAGCAGGAGCGAGAGAGTGGGATTGTATCGGAATGAACAAGGGGGTTTTCCTTGCCTGGCACTTCTGAAGATAATATAGTTCTTCATCGGTGTCATCGAACTCATCATGAAACCACGTCTATCGAGAGGGAAACAACCACCGACAAACAAGAAGAAACACAATCAATGCAATGCACAAACAAATGAATGACATGTCATGTTAAGGAACTGAATTGACCTAATGCAGCGAAGCCAAGTTAATTGAAGTGGAATTCAAACAAGGTTAAATTCCAACTCCAAATGCTAGTTCATAAGTTGCCCTAATCATGATTCATCCTATTCAGTGAGGTTAACTTGTTCAATCATGCATGAAAATGGTACAGATGGATAGATTGGACTTTTCTGATAATTTTTCATAGATAAATTATTTGATTCTGAGTTACGGATGAATTACTATGATTTTTAGAAGTTTAGGCATTTTTCTGGAATTTCCTGATTAGTTTTAAACGAGAAAATGATTAATGACATCAAGATTGTGTCACTCATGCGTGCAAGAGGTCAGCCGAAGTTGACTGTGGTCAACTCCGACCGGTGGGACCATGTGTCATTGACTCGTGGACTAAACCACGGTCAAAACTAGCTACCGACCGGGTTTGACCCTTCATGGTGGGGCCCGGCTGTTGTTCAAGTAGTGTGCTAATTGGGGGATTAGCCGCTAATGGCACGCCACGTCTGCGTCGCCGATTAGGCGCCGGGCGACCACATCTCGCGGCGGAGGCTCATGGAGTTGCTCGGGCTCGCCACGGAGGACCATTTCGCACGGTTTGCGGCTATGGAGAATTTGGCGGTGGGCGATCCAAAGGTGGCAACAAATGAGCCGGGTGGTCGGGATCGACGGCGCGACCAAATCGGCGGCGGCCGGAGTTCGGGTGCTCGCGGTTTTGGTGCTACGGGGCACGGCGGGGCGAACGGCCGGGTGCTACGGCCTCCTGGGGCAGCTAGGAGCATGATGTGGTGCAAGGTCATGGCTGGGTCCAGCTCAGGCCCCGGCGGCGACATCGCTGGGCGGCCGAGCTTCTCGGGCTCGATGGGAACGGGCAGCTAGAGAGAAAATAGAGCACCGGAGAGAGGGGTTGTGCAGAGGAGCTCACAAGGGGTCGGAAGAGAATCTCTGGGCTCGGGAAGCTTCATGACGGCGAATTGACGACGGCGATCTCCTCGGGCACGGAGATGAAGACAACGACACTCGGCCGACTGGGGCCTCCTCCGTCGCAAGGCGTGTGTGTGTAGCTCCACGGGGTCGTGGCGGAGTTCGTGGATGCATAGAGGAGGCGAGGGGTGGCTGTGGGTCATGCGTAAACGGCGTCGGCCAAGGGCATTAGCTCCGGCCGGTGGGGGAATAGAGAGGATCCAGGGGAAAGTGAGGGTGAGGAGAGAGCGAGAGGGCCCCGGAGGTGTCGTGGCGTCCGCAGTGGGGTCATGGAAGGTGCAGGCAGGCAGTGGAGGAGGTGAGGCTGATTGCCAAGGCGCTGGGCTGCTGGCACACGCCTGCCCTATTGTCCCGAGGAGGAAGACGACAGTGGAGGCTGGTGGGCTGGGCCGACCGACTACAATGCCGGGCCGAGGTAAGTGTTGCGGTGTAAGCGATGTGTAACACTCTGTCTCTATTTTAATTTTTGTTTCATTTTTCTATTTGCCTTTTGTTTTCTTTTGATTTAGTAAAATATACTAAACTATTATCTAAAAATCCTGAAATAAATTGTGAGGACCTCGTTGAATTATTTCCAACAACCCACATTTAGTTTCGTAATTATTTGAGCATTTAAAATTGTTATAGCAATTAAATACCCAAATTCAAATACATAATAATTTAATTCAAGAGTCCAAAATGGCCTAGAATATGTGCATGATTTTTTGGCAGGTTTTCACCTTTAACAAAAATCATGAACTTTTTCTAAAGGGCATTTGGGTTCGTTGAAAATATTTTTATTGAACCTATTTTAATTAAATTGGTGTTAGGGTTTCAACAATCCCCATTTCAAGTTTCATAAAATTTAAACATGATGCATGGATGCTAAAGCAAAAACAAGCAAGGCCTGAACTGGGGATGTGACACTGTTCGAGAGGTTTTTTCGGGTCCCTAAAGACTTATGCCGCTTAGAGCGAGGAACCGGAATTGTCCGGCCAAGGCGTGGATAGCGCCTAACTTCAGATCTTCAGAATATTAGGGGCTTCACGAAATTTAAAAATTATAGAATTCTATGGCTAAGTGAGAGTGTGCAAGCATTATAAGTCCTGTTGCCTTGTTCGCTGTGTTGAGCGCCCCTAGATGGACCCAAGAATGGGAACAAGAGTGCTCAAGTTTATCCTTAACACCCCAAAGACTTCGTGGCATGGGGCTGAAGCCAACGACTTGCCATCTCTCAAATTTGATAAACGCGACGCATGTAAGGTAATATTTTAAATTAATAAGCGTTGCTTAGCACATATGAACAAGTTTTCAACAGACAGATAACAAATGCGAGCCTATTCAAAAATTACATCCTTGGAGCACTCATCCGCTATTTGGCGGGCACCTTCAGAGGCCCTCATAGTACATTTCCTTGGGCGTATGCGATGCTCATGGCCCTTCGGTGGCCCGTCCGTCACGAAGCTTCTCCGCATCCAAATTTTGCCCCAAAGGTAACTTTAGCATGGGCAAGGGCCCGACGGACCCTTCAATGCAGACGGAGCGCTGATGACTTCAAGCCACCTGGACAGCATCCACCACCAACGCACCAAGTCAAGTAGCTCCCGGCATGGCCTCAATGGCCACCAGCCGCTTATAAGGCCCTTCATGGCCTGTTCGGCGACCTTGTGGAGCTCGATCACCGCTTCACCTGGTCGCTTAGGGGCACCGGATGTCCGGCCTCAAGATATTGAGACCAGAACACCTTCTCCGTGGAGCTGCCCTCCGGGCGCGGTGAGAATGCGGCAAAGATCGACGCACTACCTTGCAAATCACGAATGCTCCCGGAGAGCTCCGAATCCGGGTAAGTAATAGGTAATTGACTTTACATTCTTGCTTTGCATAAAGAATGCCTTACCCGCTGCTATCTTCTTTAGTGCTTCAATTTCTTGAGGGCTTTTTGGGCCTCGGCCTTCGCAGCTTTTAGCACTCTCAAGAGCCGAGGCAAGCCTGGACTCTCGGGTTCGAGTCACGCCCAAACCCTCGTGTTTTTTCACGAGAAGCTGGAGCTCTTGCCAACGCCGCCACCTGCCTCTTTCTCTCGCTCAGTGCTCCGCCATGATCGCTTTTTCGCCACGGACACCGCTTCCTTCTGTGGTCGCCAATTGCTCGTGGCCCATGCGGTACCCATGTTATTCATGTTATTTTTGCAACCAAAACCTTTTCTATAAGGTATTTCTTTAATAAGGTATTACTTACCTTCCTTGTCCTCGAGCTGCTTCTTGGCTTGTCCGAGCTCGTTCTTGGACCGCCGAGGTTCTGCTTCAATACATTGACCTCCGCAATGGGCCTGGCAGAGGTCAAGAAATAAGCACTGCATTCCCATATTGACATACTTATGTTAGACTCCCCGTATATCTTTTTAGATCCTTAGTCCGGCTTTTCTTCCTAACAATCGAACTAAGCATCAGGCTACCGCTCTATGCGTAATATTTTTACATATTCTAAACTTACCTCAAAGCCTCGTTAGAAGTTGGGTATGCTTTTACCAGCCCCGCCTTGGCGGACTGAACTTTCTTCGGATCACCGCACTCATGATAGTGCGGTGCTCCTCGTCGATGGAGGCGCTGTAAGCGCCCAAAGAAGCTATCCGGTGCCTCTCGTTGGACGGAGGTCACCGGCGTCATAGCCTTGCCCTTCTTACTGAAGGGGTCACCGCCGGACTTCTAACCACTGTGAGGTTCCGGAGACGGAGTCCCAAGATAGGGCGGACTTAGAGCCCTCCTCGGGTTTTGCCCCTTTGCGCCCAGAGTCCGGGCATTCCTGCGCCACCTCCTCTTGACCAAGCCCCCTTTAGCCCACCGCAGCTGTCAGTCTGCAGCGTGAGGCGAGGAGGTGGTCTGCGGGCGTACTCTCCATTTCGACGAGCCTGTGGACCCGCCGATGAATCGCGAACTCGCCCTTGGGCGGGCTGCATGATTGTTCTAAGACATTAGAGAACACTATGCAATTATGAAAAGCCGTGGGTATCCTGGACACTTACGATCTGCCAGGGCTTGGCCTTGTTGGCACAATCCTCCTCGTCATCGCCGAGTTGGTGGAGAAGTCCGGAGGAAGGGTTCTTCCCTTCTTGGACCTTTCGCCTCCCTGCTGGGGCGGCCTTCCTTTTCTTCTCCTCCCCATTTGGGAGGAGCTTTCTTCTTCCTCCTTGTCCTCGGGAGAAGATTCTGCTTCAGACCGACAAAGACTCGGCGCTGGAGCTCCTTCGAGTTCCGTGGCCTCCTTTCGCCTTTTCTTTCTCCCAAGCACCATATGGGGCGCCGGAGCCAAGAGTCTCCGCACCCAAGGCCCTCCGGTCTTCCCGGCAAAGGAGCTGGACAGTTAATCTGTCCCGACGCCTTGACCAGTCCCTGTCAAAGATTAGGAGTTTTAGATCCCACGAGTCAATCTATGAAAAAGAGTCCCGTAAAGGGTAAAAT
Organism: Aegilops bicornis; assembly: GCA_021605145.1. Lineage (NCBI taxonomy): Eukaryota > Viridiplantae > Streptophyta > Magnoliopsida > Poales > Poaceae > Aegilops > Aegilops bicornis. The sequence goes on along the minus strand of CM038670.1, from coordinate 209,034,249 downwards.
AACTTACCTCACGGCTGACACCGCGAGCTTTATCCGCGATCTTTGGTAGCGGATGCCGGGGCTTCCGCTTCTTGAACAAGACCTTCCGTGCATCTTCAGACGTAGTGTCAAGAGCCGCCTGCCTGTCAGGTCTTGTGCGGATCGAATCTCCCCACAAATTGAAGGCCCGTTGTTGGCATGGGAGAATCCGGATGAGCATCACCGATTACGCCGACAAGCCCGAGATTCTTGTCCACCGTGTTTTGGACGCATGTCTCGAGTCCTGATAAGCTCTTCGAATTCCCCACGCCGTGCCCGTCTCTTTCCATGACGAGAGCCGTGGGGAAGCCAGATCTGAATTGGGCCGCCACCCATTCGGGTCGCGTGGCTCGGTGATGTAGAACCACCCCGATTGCCACCCCTTTATTGTCTCCACAAAGGCGCCTCGATATAGGACCTTGGCCATCTTGCCAACCATGGCGCCTCCGCACTGGCTGATTTGGCCGCCCACTACCTTCGGGCCGAGCGTTGAAGATCTTCAGCCATAAGCCGAAGTGGGGCCGGATGCAGAGGAAGGTTTCACACACCCGATAAACGCCGAGATGTTGAGGATGAAATTCGCCGTCGTGGAAGTCCAGGCCGTAGTAGAACATGAGCCTGGACAAATGGGTGAAGTGGAAAACCTAGTCCATGGAGGAAGTGGGGTAGAAACACTACCTCCTCATGGGGCCCGGTTGAATAAGCTGCCCTGCATCGGCAGACTCAGGCGCCGATGTTGCCGGACAAGTATCCGGCCTCCCCGCAGCCTTGTGATGTGCCCCTCCGTGACGGAGGGAGGCCATCCACCGCCCCCGCCTCCCCGACATGGTTGGAGAAAGGTCGAGGTGGGATGTGCGACTTTGGGCGCCGGAGCTCGAAAGTCGGAAAATGGATAAGCAAAGGAGGAAGAAGGCGAGGGTGAAAAGGTGGATCCTTATCCCCTTATATGGACGGACAAAGCTATGCGCCCCCACCAGCCCGGTAAAACTCGCTTATTTCCCAAGCTACCGTAATCAATGGCGCGGATGGGTTACCCACGTCTGCATTGATGAGAATCCTGAATAAGGGGGCACGATCTATGCTTTGATAAGACGTACAAGGAAACCGCCTCGCTAAACACGCTTCAAGTGGAGCAGCAAAAACGATTCATATAAAGGCCTGGCCGTGGTGTGATGTCACGCCATGAATACGTCAAAGATATCCGTGCAAAAATTATTCTCTACGGTGTTATGTGGAACTTGTTTTGCAGAGCGGACACTATCCTTGTGTTCAAAACCTTCTATGAAGTATTCGGAGGAGGAACCCGCCTTTGCAATGCCGAAGACAATATGCGCGCCGGACCTGCGTCATTGAAGCCCTCGATTCAGGGCTAATGAGGAGTCCCGGACTAGGGGGTGTCCGGATAGCCGGACCATTGTCACGGCCGGACTCCAAGACTATGAAGATACAAGATTGAAGACTTCGTCCCGTGTCCGGATGGGACTTTCCATGGCGTGGACGCCAAGCTTGGCGATACGGATATGTAGATCTCCTACCATTGTAACCGACTCTGTGTAACCCTAACCTATCCTAAGGTCTATATAAACCTGGAGGGTTTTAGTCCAGAGGACTAACAACAATCATACCATAGGCTAGCTTCTAGGGTTTAGCCTCCTTGATCTCGTGGTAGATCTACTCTTGTACTACCCATATCATCAATATTAATCAAGGTGAGTAGGGTATTACCTCCATCGAGAGGGCCCGAACCTGGGTAAAAACATCGTGTCCCTTGTCTCCTGTTACCATCCGCCGAGACGCACAGTTCGGGACCCCCTACCCGAGATCCGCCGGTTTTGACACCGACAGGGCCCTTGCTCGTGCTAAGGTGCACTGGGGCAAGATGGACGCTGAGAAGCTTGTGAAGGACGGACCACCACCGAACAAGGAGCATCGCAAGCCCGAAATGTATTATGAGGGCGTCCCTGAAGGGTGCCCGCTTTATAGCGGTGAATGCTCCAACGATGTAATTTTTGAATAGACTCGCATTTGTTATCCTCGCACGCTGAAAACTTGTTCATATGCGCTTAAGAAACGCTTTGTGAATTTAAAATATTACCTTCGTTTCTACTGCTTATCAAAATTTGAGAGATGGCAAGTCGTTGGCTTCAAATTTCATGCCACGAAAGTGGGCAGTGTTCAGGATAAACTTGAGCGCTCTTGTTCCCATTCTTGGGTCCTTCGAGGGAGGCGCTCAACGAACGAACAAGGCAACCAGACTTATAGTGCTTGAACACTCTCACTTAGCCATAGAATTCTATAATTTTAAATTTCGTGAAGCCCCTGGTATTCGAAGACCGAGTTCGGGCGCTTATCCACGCCTTTGGCCGGACAATGCCGACTCCTCGCTAAGCGTGCATAAGTCTTTAGGGACCCGAAAAACCTCTCGAACAGCGATCGCTCTCGCCTCTATCATGACGGGTCAGCTTTTAGCTTTCCAATCGAGGTGCTCAACCTAGCTCAACCGGGCACAATCGCAGTGGTTCTCCCAAAGGCTACCTTAGCCGATATAACGGAACGTAAGGTACCAAAACATGGGAGCCGGTAAACCCAACTATTGACCCAAGACATGATTCGAGCCGATGCATATAATGCTATAAGTTCGGGTGCCGCACTTGTGAAAGTGTTCGGACTTATCACACCATATTTTGGGGTACTTAAGCCCTCGGTGTATTGGCCGCACTAAAGTGTACGGGTGCAACATGTCATAGATGAACATACATGGAAAAAAGGAATGCAATAATAAGTAGAAACTATGTATTGTTTATTCAAAAGATACCGTGAATGAAAGCGTAATCGATACAAATAGTGCGATAAGCAAGGGATGGACTATTTAACATGTCCCCTCCAGGTAAGCTGCGGATGGTATGTAAAATAGGTATAATGCTCGTAGTAGAGACCACCGACACTCGACGAAGCTTTCTGCTTCCTCGGCTGTTGCATCGTGAGTTCGGCAATTCTAGTGCGGATGGGCTTCGGAAAACGGAGTCCCGAAAGTAAGAGAAAATAAGAAAGAAAAGAATGACACAATCGGAGCCCCCCGGTGCGGTTGAGCCGCATTCTGGGCGTGACGTGGTCGTGCCTCCCCTTATGCCCATGGTATCTCCGTGAGCGTAGTTATGTACGCGCGTAATCGGGCTTCGCAATTTCGCGAGGGCTGGGGTTGGGGCCGCATTGCTACGCTGCGCTTCAACGTGCCAGCGGTCTTGTTGTAGGTTACTCCGGCGCGCTTTGATTCGGTGTCCGGACGCTTAGTAGCCGGACTCGAGAATTGCCTTAAGAGGCTGCTCTGTACTTCCGCCGCTAGGTAGCCGCCAGATGCTCCTCCGCTCGAGAGAGCGCTCGGTGTTTCCATTGACCGTGATTACTCCTCGAGGGCCCGGCATCTTGAGCTTGAGGTATGCGAAAAGCGGCACCGCATTGAACTTTGCAAATGTGGTTCGCCCAAGCAGGTGTGATAGCCGCATGAACGGGACTATGTCGAAGATTAACTCTTCGCCGTGGTTATCCGGGATCCAAGACCACTTCGAGTGTAATCGAGCCTGCATAATTGGCCTCTACACCTGGTATGACGCCTTTAAAGGTCGCCTTTGTGGGTTTAACTTGAGGGGTCTATGCCCATTTTGCACACCGTATCCTCGATAAAGGTGTTCAAAGCCGCCGCCTCCATCGTGACTCTAGTGAGGTGAAATCACAATGATTGGGTCAAGAACCAATGCGCAAATCCACCGTGGCGGATGCTAGTGGGTGGTCCTTTCGATCAAAAGTGATCGGGCAGGAGGACCACGGGTTGAACTTTGGGGCGATCGCCCCATCGCATATACGCCCCTTAGTGCACGCTCGCCTCGCTTTGGGTATGTGGGTTATGATATCATGTTCACCGTCCGCACTTGTGGGGGAAGCCCTTCGTCTCTCTATTGTTCGGGCGGCCGGGCTCCTCCTCGCCCTCGCTATGCAACCCTTGTCATTGAGTTCGCATTTAACTTGCTCCGGCTTGAAGACCCAACAGTCCCCGCTGGTGTGGTTGGCTGGTTTTTCGGGTGCCATGTATTTGGCACGAGCGATCGAGTATTCGGGTCCAGATTGGACGGGCCCCGAGTATTTCTTTTGAACGGCTTTTTCCACGACCGGGTTTAGAGCTCTGAATCCGCATTGATTGACGCCAGATTCCAAAGATTATCGCTGCAATGTGGCGCTTTGTGCTTGTTGCGACGCCGACCTGCCATTGCTGTCCTTGGTATCCGAACTACCGTGGTTTTTGGTCGTGTTGTTATCGCGAGCCAGCTACCTGTCCTCTCCCGCACGTAAGCCGGGTCATGAGTGATGTGAGGGCTGCCATGAATTTCGGCTTTTCCTGCCCTAGGTGCCGGAAAGCCACTCGTCATGGATGTTATGTTTGAAGGCTGCAAGGGCCTCTGCATCCCGGATAGTCAACGATTTGATTTTTCTTGGTTAAGAACCGTGGTCCGTAATTGTCCGCCGATTCATCTGGCTGCTGAATTATGTGGCTTAGGTCATCGGCATCTAATGGTCGCACGTATGTGCCCTAGAAGTTATTAAGGAATGCGGCTTCCAGGTCTTCCCAACAACCAATTGATTCTGCTGGCAAGCTGTTGAGCCAATGCCGAGATGGTCCTTTAAGCTTGAGGGAGGTATTTGATGGCGTGGTAGATCATCACCGCGGGCCATGTGGATGTGAAGGAGATAGTCCTCGATCCAAACCGCAGGATCTGTTGTGCCGTCAGATGATTCAATGTTTACGGGTTTGAAACCCTCGGGATTTGATGATCCATTACTTCGCTCTGTGAAGCATAGTGGGTGTGCGGCGCTCAGATATTATATCACGACGCAGCTCAAATGAGCTTTGTTCATCGTGTTCGGCCTGGCCGGAATTGCTATATCCGGCGTGACGGTTGTCATCACGTGTCGTGGGGCACCCACGCGATCCGTAGATCGATCTTATTTTCCTTGCCTTGTCCTCCAATATGTCTCGCAAGTCTGGCGCATTTCCCCGTGGCTTTGTACTTTTCGAGCGACGCCGGGGTGCGGTTTTAGTGGAGGACCCAGAGGTTCTTCGTCGCGCCAATGAGGTGGCCGGTCGGCCGCATCATGCGCTTGGGTGATGTAGGTTTGGGTGCTTCCTCCTCTAATTGGGGTAGCACCGCGCTTTGGGTAGCTCTTGAGGGGCGATCGAAGTTCAGATTTCTTCGCTGCAAGGACTTCACCATCATCACGCCTAGCAAGTCTTGGTCACCTCTAAGTTGCATCGCTTTTCTTGAGGCTGCTTGCCGTGGCCATAAGCCTGCTACTGAAACGCTCTTGTTCGACGGGATCCCTGGCACGACAAATTGCTGTCGCCGAGGCTTGCATCGCCTTCGAGGAGGGAGGCATATAATTATCGCCTTCTACCTCTCCGCTCACCGCCTATCATGAGGGGCTGGCTTCTCCCTCCCCAGGCTGAATCCTCGGCCGGAGGGGGTTGTCTTCGCAGACCGTCCGGGTGTTATTATCTCCGATGCGTCGAGGTGTTTCTTGGAGGGGTCATCCTCCGCTGCTCCATTGCCATTCCTGCCTTTTTGGGATGTCCACCATGTATATGTCGTATGACGAGGTGGCCTTCCAGCGTCTCTCGTAGGCGCCGGTTCTTGGTTGTCTCCTCGCATCGTCAGCCCATACCGCCGATGTCTTCGTAGTCAAGTCGAGCATGTCGGTTAAATCATCGACAAGTGGCTACAAAGTGGGTGGTGGGTGGGCGTTGAATTTCTTCGTCAGTCTCGCATCCCAACCTTCCCGACCATAGTCCGACCTGTGGCTCTCCCGATAAAGAGAGAGACTTTAGTGAATTCGTGATGTCGCCAAAGGGCGTAGTGCCGAAAAGATGTCCGCACCAGTGAACTCCATAACCGCGCCTAATCGGATTTGATTGCGTGGGCGAGAGGTTCGAGTCCCGGAGAGGAGTCCGCACCTCGGAGTCATGGGCTTTGCAAAGGACGTGGATGGTGTTCGCTCAATTGCCGTGAGAGATCGTGAGCCCCGAGGCGGTGTCCACCACTCGCCCTCGATCGGCGTAAGTCGGCTCCAGCTAAGGGTCGGAGCGACGCCAGGTGCAGCCTCCGTGACACCGCTCGGCGGCAGAGCTAGATCATACCCATCGAGACAAAGCGGCGCTTGGCTGTGGCTCGAATCCGTCGAAGATCAAGTCTCCGCGATGTCGCCGTGTAGTTCAAACTCCCAAATCTGACTCGATGGCTCAGGGCGAAGCTGATTCGCTTCCAGATGGCCAAGTGAATTGGCCCCGCAAAGGCAAAGCCACCGAACACGAAAGATCTGTCCGGGAGAAAAGTCTCACCGACCGCCGTTGTTGATGATCAAGCGAGCCATCAGGCCTAAAGGTGACGCATACTGCAGGAACTCTCAATGAAAGCACCAATGTCGGTGTCAAAACCGGGCGGATCTCGGTAGGGGGTCCCTAATCTGCGTGTCTAGGGCGGATGGTAACAGGAGACAAGGGACACGATGTTTTTTACCCAAGTTCGGGCCCTCTCGATGGAGGTAAAACCCTACTCCCCGCTTGATTAACATTAATGATATGGGTAGTACAAGAGTAGATCTACCACGAGATCAAAGAGGCTAAACCCTAGAAGCTAGCCTATGGTATGATTGTTGTTTTGCCCACGGACTAAAACCCTCCGGGTTTATATAGACACGGATAGGGTTAGGGTTACTACGTAGTCGGTTACAATGGTAGGAGATCTACATATCCGTATTGCCAAGCTTGCCTTTCCCCGCCGGCCGAGGCCAGTGGAAGGGTCGAGGAGGCTCACGGGCGAAGTTCCGGCCTTCAACACCAAGCCGGGCGAAGGCGCTGATCCCGGGAGGCTTCACGAGGCGAACTCGCCAACAAGTAAGTTCGCCGCTAGCTTACGATGCTGCCAACAAGTGACTCCTTCAGGGCTCCTCGGCCCCGCTTTTTAGCTCCTCGTGAACATGCATCATGCCTCAGGAGGCATTTAAACTTATGCTTACGCCGTGGAAAACAGTTATGGACTATAATATTTGCTTTTAAATTCCTTGAGATTTGGCGCTTTTCCTTCCTACTTGCTTATGTTCTACGCCGGCAGTATTCCGCCCTGCATACCTCGCTCGGGCTGCTAGCCCCGACCGAAACCAGACGGGACCAAGGAGTGAGGGGCTACATGACAATGTTAGGCTCTCAGTCGCTGATGCTCGTGGAGTCCCTTGACGCACTCTAACAAAGCAAGTAGAGAGGCGAGATGGCGGTGAATTTACCATTCTCACGCCCGCAGAGTCTGCCCCGCCTCACAGATACCTCAACTGCTAGCCTTCTTGGGAACTAGGGGTGAGGGGCTACGTGATCAGCTAGGTTCTCCGAGTCGCGATGCTCAGGAGTCCCCTTGACGCTCAAACGGCCTTCGCACTTGGCCTTCGGCCGGGAGGGGCGCAGGACGAACCAGGCCCGAGGGCCTGGGCTGGGTGGCGGCGCTTACGTGACTCAGCGTGAGCCTCTCAGGCTCACTCAAGGCAAAATACCGAGGGAGGCGCCATGATGAGGCTAGACATTGAGCCTGGCCCTTGGAGGTTGATGCGTCGGGGCCACCTCGCCTTGTTTATCACCAACATGTGAGCATGAAGGCTCAGATGTGTACGGGCATAGCTGGCCCCTGAAGCAACGCCACCAACATGGAGCATGGTGCTTCCATCAGGCAGGAGGGGCTCCCTCCAGAGGAGCCCGGGCGCATGTACCTCGCCACCGACACGTGGCTGGCACGTAGGGCTCGACGAGAGGTGAGTCTGGGCACCCGTGAGCCAACAAGGACTCCACGGGGCCCTACTCAAGGCGGGTTGCGCTCGCACTCGGGCCTTAACTTGTGATGTGTTCTCGCAAATTTGGTTAGATGTCGACGCCACATCCTCGTCCCTGCCTCGAAAGCCGTGTCTCACCTGCCAGCCGGTATGCTGTGTCACGATGCCGTGGACAAGGCCGTGAGGGTGAGGGCTGAGAGCCAAGAGGAGCTCATGAGTCGCGATGCTCGTGTACCCCCTTTAACGCAAGCAAGCGCCGACATGAAGGAAGAAGGGTGCCGTGAACAGCGCCGCAAATAACAATCATGATGGGTCAAACGACAACCCGAATAAACGCAAGAGGGGTACATGCCGATGGGCCTCCGCCCGAGTGACTCGGAGGATGATGCAGCCTCAGGGCGCCCCAATAAAGTAAGCTAGGAACATGAAGTAAGGGATACACGCCCGCAGGACGATTCCATCGCTGCCCGGAAATGATGCAGCCCCGGGGCGCTTCAATGAAAAATGAAACTCGGCGATGTCACCCGATAACGTTGAAGACGGCGATGTCAAGTAGCAGACGCCAGGCGCCGCGGAAGCCGATTCCTCACGAGCCCCTGTGCCTGTGGAGGCCTGGAGGCTCCGAGGCGCCGGTGGCTCGCGACCATCTTCCATCTCCGGGCCAGATCTGCGAACGCCTCAGCCTCTTGAGCCTCCGTGATGCTCCTCATGAGGCGTCAAGGCGTAGCGGCAGCCGCTGCTCAAAGAAACCGTAAGGCATGCGAACGTAGCTGTGGGGTGGACTTTCACAACGCCGCCCACGCGCGAGAGGGCTAGAGGCGCCCCGAGGCAGTCACAGGTTGTCTGCAGATGTCGATGCAGACGTAGCCCACCATCTTCGCCGGATGGGGAGCTGCAAGTGGTGGCAAGCCACTGCCGCCATGACTCTTGACTCGTTAAATTCCCCGAATGATCTCGGGTTGACGAACTCCCGAGGGTTTGGCCCTTGCCTCGCCTTCGCCCTTCCCGAGGGAAACATGCTTGAAACACGCCTGCGGTGCCCAAGCCTCCCCTCGTGATCTTAGCAAAGCTCTGGTGGCCTCCAGAGAGAGCCCCGAGCCTTGCTTCGAGGAGGGCGCCCGGGCGCCGCCTTCCTATGCGATGTAAGGAGGCGCCTTTGAGCAGCGCAGACTTCTCGAGGGAGGCCCGCCTCCCGAGGGATCGGGCCAGCGATGTCTTCTTCTTTCTGAGAGCGCCTCGGGAGCCTCCGCTTCCTGTGATATGGGTCTTCTTCGCGATGCGGCTTGAAAAGCACGCCTGTGAAACAATACACCGCGCCTCTCTTCACAAGGCACTGCGTGATGACTCCGCCACTTCCCGGCATCTTGAGGACATTGTAGCCGTGATGGGTCACGGCCATGAATTTGGCCGTAGCCGGATACCCGAGGATGGCATTGTATGGCGGCGTGCTATCGTGGGCGACGCCGGAGTCGGCGAGCTCTTGCGCGGTAGTTGTCGCACATACTCAAGGTGACAGGAAGGTGACCTGCCTAATCGGAACCGGTGGAGCCATCGGTGACTCTTTGAGAAAGGCTTGGTTGGTCAAGCCGATTGTACCAAGCACTTGGAGATTGTTGAATGACTCGGCTGCATGTGACATTGAGCCCTTTCTCCGCCATCGATGAGGGTCCCGTGACTCTGCACGTTGTCGATGATTGGGGAGCAAAGCATCGAGGATCACCAGGGTCACAGACTTGAGCCGATCCACCGAAATAACGTGGATGGTGCACGCCACCACCGAGAGGGCACATGGCTTCGAGCTTGGGGAGGACTGCATTCACTTCACAAGAATCCGCTTGAAGATGCGCGCCGAGAGGTCGGGCTTGAGCTCCGCCTCAGATGCAAGCGATCGCACGCTGCCCCTGGAAGCCCCCACCCCCCCGTCCCCGCCCCGAATGATGGTCTTCTATTTCTCATTGGCCACGGGCTGGGCAAAGTGGGAGGGAGGCCTCATGCTGCCTTGGCGGCGATCCTCATGGAGGTCGATCCCCGCCAAATGTCCCTCGCAAGGTCGGGTCCACACCACCCTTGGGGTGGGCCACTCTTCCCAAATGCCCCGCTGCTTCTTCCACCCCCTCCGCTTCTAGCTCTCGATCAAGGCGGTCAAGGCGTCGACCGATTCGGGCCTCTTCTCAAGACAGCTACTCTAAGCTCTGACATTCACAGGTGTTGTGGTGGAGGTCGTGGTACACACAGCACTGGGCCGCCCTTGGAAGACCCGGCTGATCCTGCCGCTTGGTATCCTGGTTCGCCACGAGCACGGCAGCCCCTTGCGCTTCACGCCCTGACCTTGGATTTCTTCTTCTTCGTCAACGGTACCGAGAGGAGGGAAAGGCGCCCTTCTACTCCGGCGCACTTGGTCGCCAAGGTTAAACAACCTGTGGATGTGCATTGTGTCTTCATGCATTGCCGCCCTCCTTCATCTTGACGCCACGCACACCGGCCGTAGAAGGTTGAGATGATGGCCTCCTCGGTCACCTTGGGAATCTTGAGGCGCCATGCTGTTGAAGCGCCGGATGTACCGCAGGGTTCTCCCGCTCAAGATGCGGTGCATGTCGCCACGCCAGAGGCCGGTCGCGAATGCCCCCGAAGTTGGCGATGAAGCGGTGCGCATCTCGCCCCAGCCCCAGAGGAGATCGTACAGAGCAAAGCGGCACTGGCCCTTGAGCGCCATATGGGGAAACTAGTTCGCCATGACCTTCTCGCCCCCGCTGATGGCTTCGATGCTCAGCTCGTAGTTGGAGGAACTTGCAGTGGTCGGCCGCGGTTGCTAGAAGCGCGCAGGCAGGTGTTCTGGCTTGAACTTGTTTCGTTGCCACGCTGACACAGAATCGGTGAAGGCGCTGCAGCCTGCAGCGGGCTATGGGAGGCCTTTTTTGGTGACGAAGGGCCTCGGTTCGCGGGTTCCTGTGGTCTTCACGCCGCTGCCGGGAGCAGCACGGGGCTTGGCGGCCGGGAGCGTGAGCGCCGGTCGTGACGGATCGGGTGCAGGAGCACCGGCAGCTTCTTGGGGCGAGGGAACTCTTGGCAGCTCGCCTTCTTGCTGCTACCGGTGCTGACGGAGTGGGTTCCACCTGTGGACCACGCGCTTTGGGGCCAAGGCGCTTGAGGGGAGGCGGCCGAGGCGCCCGAGTTTCGCCGCCGCAAGGCGGGATCGTGCAATGAGAAGCGACGCGGGGAGCCTCGCAGTCATGATTTGTGAAGCTCGGCGACGCGGGTCGAGCCACTTCCTCATAGACGCTGCCGACGGGCGGGGAAAGCAGAGCTCGCTTGTTGCTGGCGAGCGCGAGAGCGCCGCTCGAGCCTCCATGGGCGCATCGGCGTAAGCGCACGAGACGAAGAACCACCGGGGCGAAAGGCGGAGAAGCGAAAAGGCTGCCTCGCCTCGCCACGCGATGGATGTTGGGACGATGTTTGCTGCTCGCTCTCGCCGCTGGGCCAAGCTGGCGGCGCGGACGGCAAAGCGACGGAGAATGGCGGGGCGGCTGCCGACGGGGCCGCCTCGGGGCGACGTAGGCGAGATGGCTGCCGACAGCGCAAGGGCTCCACGAAGGCCGCCTCGACATGGATGCGATGGATGGGCGCAAGAATAGGGCGGCGGAAGGCGGATTCCGCGCACTCTACATGGCGCCAATGTCGGATCTCGGGGTCTCCGGCATCTTCTAGGTTCGAATCTCTTTGGGGTGCGCAAGGAGATCTCACCCCTACCAACCTGCACCTCGTCAGCCGCAAAGGATCTAAACTACACAAAGAACAAATACAAGGGACAATGAATGTTTATATCGGTTCTAGTGCCACCATTGTGGTGTACACCTAATCCAAAGGTGTGGGTGTGTGGTGGATTGACTCAGGCTGATGATGAACAAGATAAGGAAGAACAGCTCTTTCGCGAGGGTCTGGTTTTTGGCCGGTGCGACGAACTGCAAGGGGGAGTTTGGTCTCTCTCTCTCTCTCTCTCTCTCTCTGGAAACAATATCCCACTACAATGGCTAGTGTGTGTCCCTCTATATTCCCCCCGATCCCTCCAACTTGTGGGTGGCTAGTCCTATTTATAGGCGGAGGCCCTGGGCCTCTTCCCAAATATTGAGCGGGAAGGGCGCCAACAGTTGGCCATTTTGAAGGGGAACATCTACTACACTTATCCTAACTAAAGTTGGTCCTCGTCAGCCAAAGGCTCGACGATGACGCCGCTTGGGCTCCACGATGACCTCCCTTCCGCCGCTGTGCTGGTCTTGGTCTTCTTGCACCAAAATGGCTGCCTTTTGCTTGATGCTCGTCGCGCTTTGCCTCCTTTGTACCAAAGAGGAAACAAGGACATCAAAGGCTGGCCGGGCGCCTCACCGGGCGCCTTGGTCGCCATGAGGCCAAGGAGCTATGCCATGGCACCGTGAGGTACCCCGCTTAATCTCTCCGCCTCGCTGAGCCACCGACGAGGTCAGGCTCGAGGAGGCTTTGTCATTTCCGCCCACAGGCTTGCTTGCCTCGCGAGGATCTTGAGCTTGTGCCGATGAAGATGGGCCGGTTGGCACACCCCTTGAGCCACGCCACTGAAAGTCAGTAGCAGTAAGTTCGGGTACCCTGCTCCTCAGTAACGCCGACGGTCTATTATCCTTGGTAGACCTTTTCTTAATAACGGCAGGGCTGTTATTGATTGCAACAAAGGCAATGTCACTTTCATGTTAATGGTAATGAGCATACTAGACACTTTCCAAGGAAACAATCTCAACTTCATACAGCATCAATTCTATTGAAAAAGTTCCAACTATCATTTTTAAGGTTTTGAATTTCCTCTCTCTAATCACAAGAAAAGTATGATATTCTTTATTGTTGGGGATTTTCATATCCCTCGTTGAGGTAACTTAGTGTTATTCGAAATTTCTACTAATTCGTGTTATTCGGAGTGAGTTTGTTAACAAGACTTGATCAACCTTGTTAATTGGTTCATTTTGATGATCACGAGATGGATGAAACTAGAAGCCACAACCTTCTGTATCCTCTTTTTATTTTATTTTTTTAGATTAAATAAAGCAAAAATAGTATTATCTGTCTGTTTTCTGAATTATCCGTGCATTAAAAAATAGTCTGAAAATAAAAGTGCTCCAAATGCCCTGCAAACTTATTATGATTTTTTCTGGATTATTTGAGGATTTTAGGCACCATTTCACTACAGGAGGGCGCCTCAGGGCACGCCTGCCGACTCGGTGGCCCCTCCACTTATGCCAAGACTCCACACACTTCATCTTCTACCCAAAAATCCCCATCCAGCTCAAGCACGAAGTTCTAGCTCGCTTTTGCTGCGATTTTCGATCTCTTAGCTCAAAGCTCCATTCACAAAACTGCTTTGGGACATTGTTGTTTTCCGTATGTGACTCCTCCATTGGTCCAATTAGTTTTTGTTCTAGTGCTTTATTCATTGCAAATTTTTGCTGCTTAGGTGACCATGTTCTTGAGCTTGCATGTTAAAATTTTGAGGTCCCAAGCAATTTAATGCATGATATAGGCTCTAGGCACTTGTAGGAGAAGTTGCTATCAATCTTGTTTAGTTTTATCCACTTTTATTTTGAAGTTCCTAAAATTTCAGAAATTTTTAGAAAAATAATTATGCTTAGAAGATTATACTAAGGTGGTTCCTCGGCAAAGAAAGGGGCCAAGGATTGCTATACGTGAGCAAGATGTTGAATTGCCGAGGGAAGCAAAATGTACGGGCTTGTCAGGAGGCCATTCGATGATTTTATGGTCGAAGCATGCTTCAAGGAGGAATTTGACGCTGTGAGCAAAGGTAATGCCGAAATGCCGAGGACTTCTTACAAGATAAGTGTCCTCAATACTATCAATTGACTCGATTCCCTTTGTGCGGAGGTTCCAATATAATCAAGACGCATTGCATTACCCTAGTGTCATGTTTGATATTTATGATACATCTTATACCATGGATTTAGAGGATTTCACAATCGCCACAAACTCCCAGTAGCAAGGGGGTAATATCAATGATCCTCACAAATCTGAATTTAGAGATTTTCTTGCTAGTATTATCGTGGGAGAATCTAGGACATAACACAAGCTACCATAGGGAGCATTCATTTTCCTCGCTATACATTATTTTGCTCTCTTTGTTGGTAGATGCATTGACGGTAAGGACGAAGTATGTCACATGTGTGTCCCTAATCTTTGTGTCCTCAAGAGTGTTGTGTCAGGTTATAAAGGTTACAACTTGGGGGCAATAGTTGCACGTAGGTTGCGTATCAATAGTAGAAGGGGAGATTTATTTGGAGGAATTTATGCAACCCGGTGGTGGTTAATTTCTTAATATAGTCTACCAATGAGAGGGGATATGATTTTACCTCGCTTATTTGGATAAAGAAGCTATGTTTAATCATCATTTTCTTGAGAGGAATGAACAATTCCCTCCATTATCGACTAATCTATGATAGACGCAACGTCGTTCCTCGTTACTTCTTCCCCGCCCCTACCTTTTTATGATCGTGCAAGAGGGAAGATATGTTATCACCGTGGAAGAAGCAAACACGTAGAGGGGAATGGAAGCACCGCCAACATCGTCAGCTGCTCAAAGAAAGTGCCATTTCTCCAGCATCTCAAGACAACCCCAGGGCTTCACTTATGGATATCAAAACACGCCCACGTCCTTGGTATTAGACCAACTTAGGCCAAAAGCCTAAGCTTGGGGGAGTACGATTTCTCACCGACTTTTACATTCATGTTCACACACTAGTCGCTTCAAGTGATCATACTCTTTTATTGTATTATCCATGCTAGTTTAAATTTCTTTTTCTAGCTTTCTTCTTGTGTGTTTGATAAACCTTAAGAAAAACCAAAATTAGTTAGTTTAATTTCCATGCTTGTAGTAGAATTAAAATGAAAACCCAAAAAGATATATATTTCTTCTTCTTAATTGTTGGGGCTTTCCTGCAAATAGTTTTATTTTTCTTTTCTTCCTTTTGGGGGCTCGAGAAGACTATATTGAGAATGCTTAGTGGCTCTTATATGCATGATTGTTTGTTTAACTTAGAGCCCATATTACTCTGCTTTCTCTTGAGTTGAATGCTTGCAGATTCCAAATTTAGTCCAATGCACATGCACTCTTATTATTATACACATCGCTTGGTCATGCAAGTGAAAAGGCAATAATGACGTATATATGATGGACTTATTGGGATGAGAAAAGTCGGTATGAACTCACCTAATTTTTGTTTTTGTAAATATGATGATTCATCGCTCTCGAAGTCAAATATTATGAAGTAAACATATTTGCAATGACATTTAGAGATTATAGTTGCTTGTACCATGCTTGATTAGCTATGAGTTATAATGGTTTACCTTTATGGCGTACTAACATGCTATTAGAATGATTATGATGTGGTATGATGGGATGGTATCCTCCTTTGAATGTATTGAGTGACTCGAGTTGGGCACATGTTCACGCATGTAGTTGAATCAAATCAACATAGCCTTCTTCACGGTATTTATGTTCATGGTGGATTATATCTTACTCATGCTTGTATTCGTGCAGGAATTAATTTTAATGCATGCTTACGACCTGTCGCCTTCTCAGCTTGGTCGCTTCCCGCCTTTTGCTAGCCTTCAATTGCATTTGCTGGAATACCGCTTGTGCATCCAAACTCCTTAAACCCCAAAGTTGTTCCATATGAGTCCACTATACCTACCTATATGCGGTATTTACTCGCCGCTCCAAGTAAATTTGTATGTGCCAAACTCTAAACCTTCAAATGAAATTTTGCTTATTGTATGCTCGGAAAGCAATTGTACCATGTTACAACTAGGGCTGCCTATATCTTCCATGCTAGGTGGTTATTCTCACGAGGAGTGGACTCCGGCCTCATTCACGAGAAAGGGCCGCAGTAACCGATGCCCATCCCCATGATCCAAAAGATCAAAGCAAATCAAAATAATTAAACAAAACTCCCCTGTGGCTGTTGTATGTTGGAGGCACTTCTGTTGTTTCGAGCAAGTGTCATGGATTGATGCTTAACGGTGGTTGGGGAGTATAAACCTTTACCATTCTCGCTTTGGGAACCGCCTATAATGCATTTAGTATGGAAGATACAGCCATCTCATAAGTTGTTGCGCTGACGTAAAGAAAAGTATGCCGCTCAAAATGTTATTCACTCTCTATTTTAAAAATCGAAGCTCGCACCTCTACAAATCTTCGCCTCCAAGGGCCCAGTATCTATTTACTTTATGTTGAGTCATCACCCTTCTTATTAAAATCACTCACTGGAGAGCACATCGCTATTTGCATTCATTATTATTATTTATATTGGGTATGACTTTGATCGATCTCTTTTACCATGAATTACAATGTTTAGTCATTACCCTGATCTTTAAAGGTGCTCTCGCATTTATGTTTTAAGGCGCTTCGTAAAGGGCTAGCAAGATACCATTTTGTTATATCATGTTATGATTATTTTGAGAAAGTGTTGTCATCCCAGTTTTATTATTATGGCTCGCTAGCTGATTATGTTATTGATATGAGTAATTGTGAGACCTTAAGTGTTATTGTGAGTATGGTTAGTTCATAATATTTGGTCAAACTTGAATGTCGGGTTTTTCATGTTTACAACAACAAGAGCAAACAAGAGTTTGTAAAAGTTTTTTCTTTATCACTTTCGCTTATCAACCCGAATTGCTTGAGGACAAGCAAAGGTTTAAGCTTGGGGGAGTTGATACGCCTCCAACGATCTACTTTTTCCAAACACTTTTGCCCTTGTTTTGGACTCTAACTTGTATGATTTGAATGAAACTAACCCTTTGACCGGACGCTGCTTTCAAAGCAGTAACTACCATGATGTTGTTTTATGTAGAAAAGAAAAGTTCTCGAATGTCTTGGAAATCCAATGAGGCACTTTTTGGAATTTATAAGAATTTTTGGCTAAAGAATTAATGCCGGGGGCCTGAACAAATGCCCACGAGATGCCGGGGCGCCTCTAGGGCGCTGCCTCCTATCTCGTGGCCCCCGACTTCCACCGACGCCAACTCCAACTCCATATATTCCGCCTCGGGAGAAAAAATCGAGAGAAAGTTTCATCAAGGCTTTACTTACACGGAGCCGCCCCGCCAAGCCCTAATCTCTCTTGAGGGCTGATCCGAGTCCGCTCGGCCCGGAGAGGGGGATTCGTCAGCCGCTGTCATCATCTGGAACCATCCTCCATCACCAATTTTCATGATGCTTCACCGCCAGGCGTGAGTAATTCCATCGTGAGGCTTGCTGGACGGTGATGGGTTGGATGAGATTTACCATGTAATCAAGTTAGTTTTGTTAGGGTTTGATCCCTAGTATCCACTATGTTCTAAGATTGATGTTGCTATGACTTTGCTATGCTTAATGCTTGTCACTAGGGCCCGAAAGTGCTATGATTTCAGATCTGTAAACCTATTATGTTTTCATGAATATATGTCTGTTCTGATCCTATCTTGCAAGTCTATAGTCACCTATTATGTAAGTTATGATCCGACAACCCCAAGGCGACAATAATCGGATACTTCTTGGTGATGACCGTAGTTTGAGGAGTTCATGTATTCACTATGTGTTAATGCTTTTGTCTCCGCTTCTCTATTAAAAGGAGGCCTTAATATCCTTGTAGTTTGTAAAAACCCGCCTACTCGGAGGGTAGGACAAAAGATGTCATGCAAGTTCTTTTCCATAAGCACGTATGACTATTTACGGAATACATGCCTACATTACATTGATGAATTGGAGCTAGTTCTATATCACCCTATGGTTATAACTATTGCATGAGGAATCGTGATCCGCAGATAATTACCCATCATCGATCCATTGCCTATGAGCTTTTCACATATTGTTCTTCGCTTATTTACTTTTCCGCTATTAATTGCTATAACTACTACAAAAACCCCAAAACATTTATCTTTTACTTTTGCTACTGCTACCTTTATTATCATACCACTTTTGCTACTAAACACTTTGCTGCAGATACTAAGTTATCCAGTGTGGTTGAATTGACAACTCCTACTTCTAATACTCAAGAATATTCTTTGGCTCAACTTGTGTCGAATCAATAAATTTGGGTTGAATAATCCACCCTCGAAAGTCATATGCATCCCCTATACTTCTGTGGGTTATCAGATATCACCTCTACAGCAGGCTTCTCGATCTAAATCCGAGCAGGTTATGTTGCTTAAGCATCTGAGGGCTGACTACCTCACTCGCCGTCGTGACACGGGCCATGGAGCCGAACACGTGTCTCACTCTTCCTGCGGAAGCCTCAGACCTCGGCCCTGACTTCTTATCCCGGTTGTTGTTCCACCCAAGACACCCTTGGAGCCACTCGAGCCAGCCGGGTTCGTAATGGAGTTCACCATCGCGATTATCTTTCCAAAGACTTCGCCTTCGGCGACATGCGTCAACTCATTAAAGTCTCTCTCTCTTGTCGAGGCTCACGAATTATATCCTGCTTGAGTGGAAGAAGCACGGCGACGAGGAATTCGGCTGCCCATCCACTCACCCACTTCATTGCCACTTGCCGATGATTTAACCGACGTTCTTGACTTATGACTCAAGACATCGATGGTATGGAAGACGATGCAGAGAAGAACATGAACCACCGCCATCATGTGGACAGCCACCTCTTCCTATGATATATATATGGTGGATAATTCAAGGAAACAAATATGGCGATGAGGCAACTGAGGATAAAACCTCGTGGAAAAAAGCAAAGAATGGGCGTGTCAAGCGGGCCGCTTACTCCAAGCCTCTGCGCTTACAACAATACCGCCCAGAGACGAAAACAAAAACTGAATGGTGCCAAGAAGAATATAACCTCGATCAGCCCGCCGAGCAGCCGGTTAACAGAGGATGAGCAGGTCAGCTTTCGTAAGAACAAAGGACGGACGGTCAATACTCCGGAGGAGGACAACTACATGCCCCTCCAAAGATTTAGATTAGCCTCCGGGCGACGACGAGTTCGGGCGTGGCTCGAGGATCCTCAGAGAGCAGAGCGCCTTTCAAAGCGCCGGGTTTATAGCCACCGCGAGGAGCCCGAAAAAGAAGCAGCAGAACTCCAAGCTTGATCAAGACCTGCTCACAGATAGATGGATCGAAGTCCGGCAGCCGAGGAATACGGATTGAAAGCACCATACGGGTTGATCACACCTCGTGGTTGGATAAAGCGCATATCAATCCAAGATACCAGCTAACACCCCGCCGCCAACATACTACGGCTCGGGGCAACAAAACAGACAACCAAGATCGATTCTCCATGATCGCGGGCGCCAGCCGACATCGCAATGCAACACCGATCACACGGATACACCTTTCAATAAGTCCAGCCGGGCCCTAATATAAATACCAGTAGCAATTCGACCATGCGAGTCATTAATGCACTTCCCGACATTGCGAGGCGCCACAAGCACCCTCTCGCTTCACCGACCAAGTGATGCATCATGAATTCCTCAAGGCGTTCAAACCCATAAACATCGAATTGCCACGGATGGCACAATGCACTCCTCGCAGTATGGATCGAAGATTTCCTTCTCCACATTCACATGGCCCGCTGGAGACGCATCTCCACACGCCATCAAGTATCTTCCCTTGCTCAGTAAAGCGACCAGCCTCTAAGCATCAAGCTAAATAGCTCGCCAAAGAAATTCCATTGGCGCTTGGGAAAACCTAGAAGACGATTCCTCGATAACTTCCAAGGCACATAGCGCGCACTACCAGACGCCGATGACCGAGCCACATTACTCAACAACTCCGGAGAGAGTCCGCCAGAAATTCGACTCGCTTCCTAACCAAAAAGAACCAAATAGTCGACCGTCTGGATGCCGGGCTCCGGCGGCTTTCAAGCATAATATCCGTGATTTAGTGGCTCGCTTCGACACCTCGCCAGGAAAACCCAAGTCCATGGCAGCTCTCACAAACCTAATGACCCGGCTTTATACGCTGGGCGAGGACAGCCGGTTGGCTTCGCAGCAGCACTACCTGCCACATTCGCACTTCGGATGGGCGCAACAATAACGGGCAAGCCACGACGTAATAGACATAAGCGACGGAACAACGACGACAAAGATCAAGACACGTAAGCAGAATAACGCCGGATTCAGCTGGATCCAAGCCCTGGCCGGGCTAAGAAGCTGCTCAAAAGAAATAATCGTGGACCGCCTACCTGGATCGTGATATCGAGCGCTGTAAGCCAAATTCATGGCAACTTCGGATTATTGCCAAACATAACCACACCTAATAGAGATTGCCGGGTATTCAAGCAGCCGGCAAATAAACGCTTGAATACAAGGACAAGGGGCTGTACAACGACGATGGACGCAGGAGCCCCGACGTCCGAACGCCGCAATCGGGGACAAAAGAAACTTCCCCAGGTGAAAACGGTCAACATGATCTACAATTCCCACGTGCGACATTTCCAAAGAGGGAACGCGAAGCGGCACTACGGACGCTCATGGCGATGGAGCCGCCGCCTCAAATTCACCAACCCATGGTCGCCTTTTGTCCGATCACCTTCGGGATCGTAGGGATCACCCTACCAGGGCATCCGCCACGGCTGCTCGGCCACATTGGTTCCTAGACCCAATCATCGACTCTTTGGATTCCACCTCTTTACGCGCAGTCTCCATGGACGGTGGTGTAGCTCTCTCGAACCTCGCTTTATCGTGATTGGTCAAGGCGCAAAAATGGGCATTGACTCCTTCAAGGAGTCTGGCTACCAAAACCACCTTTAAAGGTGTGATTCCTGAGTAGAGGCCTGCTATATCGGGGTTCTATAACATTGGACGTGGTCTTCTGGATCCCCGGATAACTTCCTTTGCCGAAGAGTTAATCTTCGATATCGCCCCTTTCTCGCGCAGTTGGGTTACTTGCATGCACCGCCGGACGTCAACCGCATTCGCTAGGGATTCAATGCGTGTACCACACCACGCGATACCTCAAGCTCAAGATGCCGTGACCATGGGTCATAACAAAGTTGAATCCAGAAATACGGACCGGCCTTCTACCGAATGTAAGAACATACCGCGAGCCTCGCTATGAAAGTACAATGCGCCTCCTCCGACTGTAAAACCAATCAGTAAAGTAATCACCGCCAAGAGAAGTTCGGAGCACCCCGCAATGTGATTCATCGTGCACGCCAAGAGCGCAAATCTAGGAGTCCCGCCTCCGCTTAAGCCCTATCAAAGCAACAAATATTCGTACACGCTGCATACACAAGCTACGCACTCAAGATACTACATGGGCATAAGTTGCGGAGGCGTTAGAACAACGACTCAGCCAACAAGAAGCAAGTGGATTACCAGCCACATACCTTCATATAACTCCCGCCCTTCTTCTTTTTTCACAGACATTGCTTTGTAGAGCAGCCTTCTTCGTAAGAGCCGAATTGCTTCAATGACTTATATAGGAGAGAAAAACTAAGGAGTGCAAACAGAAGTTTTCCACAAGTGATGTAAGGATACACCCTGTGTGGAATCTATTTGTGATCAAGTTATACCTGCTTTTATATATCCATACGCCTGGGCTCAGCCCCCTGGAGTAGGGACATGTTAAATAGTCCTATTTATCTCCACTTAATGCATTCATTGTAACACATACGCTTAAACGTATTTTC